>OX422222.1:384886025-385549788 GCA_949130495.1 Sambucus nigra
AAATTGCCTCGTATTGATACTAAAATGGAAAATTCTGGAGTGTGTTTCCTATAACAAGTCAGGGCAGTGTGCCTAAACTAGCGAAACGTATTTTAACAGTGGAAGTTGATCTTGCTATTGAAGGGTTTGAATTTGATGCTTATAGATAGTTGGTCTCTATATGACCTTTGAGAACTTGTCTGAATTGATAGGAATGTAGTGTTCATTTGGTTCGAGCTTTTGTTATTTGTGAGAAACTAAAATTGAGAAATTTACATACAAAGTCTTTTTCATTCACGTTAAGAGGTAAAAAAAGGTTGACTTCCTTTCAGAAAACTTAAATTTTACCTGTGAATTTACCAATTTAGAAATATTTGAGGGCCTAAAAACACAAACAAAGCAAGGAGCATTTAGTGTCTAAAGTATCACAGTATCTCCATAACACTACCACAACAATGGGAATTGACAAACCCCTTTCAAAATGCACACCTTTTTTTCAGGTAAGAATCATTCTAACCATTTAATCCTTTCTTTTTTGTAGGCCCTTGAACAATGGGTGCCGGTGGCCAAATGAATGTTCCCCCCGAGGTAAAAAATACCAAGTCGAATATCCTCCAACGAGTCCCTCACTCAAAGCCTCCATTCACCTTTGGTGAACTCAAGAAAGCCATCCCACCCCATTGTTTTATAAGATCCATCATCCGTTCTCTCTCCTACGTCGTTTTTGACCTCACCATCGCCTTCGTCCTTTACTACATCGCCACCAATTACATCCACCTCGTCCCCCACCCTCTAGCCTACGTATCCTGGTCTCTTTACTCGATTGTCCAAGGTTGTGTCCTAATCGACGTGTGGGTCATAGCCCACGAGTGTGGCCACCACGCGTTTAGCGACCATCAATGGCTCGATGACACTGTTGGCCTTATCATCCACTCCGCACTCCTCGTCCCTTACTTTTTGTGGAAATACAGTCACCGTCTCCACCACTCTAACACAAACTCACTTGATCGAGATGAAGTCTTCGTCCCAAAATTCAAGTTAAATATCCGATCATCTACCAAATACCTCAACAATCCACCCGGTCGAGTCCTAACTCTTTTCTTTACACTCACACTCGGATGGCCTTTATACCTATTATTCAACGTCTCAGGCCGTCACTACAATCATTTTGCGTGCCAATATGACCCTCATAGCCCTATTTGCTCCGACCACGAGCGTACCCAAATCTTGATATCTGAAGCGGCGTTTTATTGGTCGCATATGTGCTTTACCGTCTAGCAGTAGCCAAAGGTCTTGCTTGGATTTTATGTATTTACATGGGTCCATTGCTCGTTCTTAATGGATTTCTTGTTTTCGTCACATATTTGGAACACACACACCCTTCTTTGCCGCATTATGATTCATCAGAGTGGGATTGGTTGAGGGGGGATTTAGCAACAGTTGATAGGGATTATGGAATTTTAAACAAGGTGTTTCATAACATAACTGATACTCACGTGGCTCACCATTTGTTCTCGACAATGCCGCATTATCACGCAATGGAGGCCACGAAAGCGATCAAGCCGATACTAGGGGACTATTATCAATTTGATGGGACTCTTGTTTACAAGGCAATATGGAGAGAAGCAAAGGAGTGTATTTATGTTGAACCTGATGAAGGTGACAATAACAAAGGTGTCTTCTGGTACAATAGCAAGTTTTAGTTTTATGAACGAAGTGATATGGTGATAAATAAAGTCCGGGGGAAAGTTTCAGTGCTTGTTAGTGATGATTTGTTGTCTTCTCTTTCCCTAACTCACTACAACAAATATTACATTCAACAACAATTTATTTGACTACAAAGTTGATTTCATGGCTAATTGATCACTTTTAGCAATAAAATTTAAATTGTGGTGATTAAATAAACATTAGCCACGAAATTAAGAAATTTCGTTGCCAAATTCTCAACAAAAGTTAGGCGCCATTTTTTCCCGCCCTACTAATTTTTTAGCAACAAAATAATTAAAATCAACCACAAAATATTACGTGGATAATTGATTTACTCATTTGTTACAAAATATTTTTGTAGTGCAAAGGTTTTACAATCAGCGTTTTTTTTTGTAGGGGGGGGGGGGGTGGGAGGGGGGGGATTCCTAACCTAAAGAAGCCCACGATTCCCACTTTGCTTAGACCTCTCATCCCATTTACACTCCCCGATCCATCCCATCCCCCCCGTCTTCCCCGATCTCCTCCTCTTTCCCCCGCCCCCACCCCCACAGTTAACTCCCCGATCCCCCGCCCCCGGATCTCCTCTTCTTTCCCCCGCCCCCACCCCCAGTTAGCTCCCACCAACTTCGTCGTCGATCCTCATCCTTCTTCGTCGCCACTCCTTCGTCACTTCCGCCACCGCTCCTCTGCCTTCTTAAGGTAAATCTCTCTCTCTCTCTACTATAATCTGTGTTATGAATTTCTCTCTTTATTTCTGTTTCTTGATTTTTTCCTTTTTCTATTTGTTTATGTTTCTTGATTTTTTATTTTCCCCTTCATGTTCTATTGTACTCAACTCGTATGTATGGTTGGGTTTTCACAGTTAAGGGTACTTGTAATTGTAATATTCATATCGATGTGGCTATGACGTAAACCCCCATTTTATAGTTTGATATTTTCTAATTGGATTTGCATTATATGCTGAAGGAAGACCTGGGTGATTGAAATTTATTTCGTTATAAAACAAACCTAGTCACAATTATTAGTAGAAAGAATAAAATATAAAAAAAAGACTTTAAATTTTCTGTAAATTTTTAAATTTATATTTTTTTCTGTAAATGATTCTAAATTTTCTCTAAATGATTCTCAATCACCCAATTTTTTTTTTGTAAATGTTTCTAAATTTGTAATAAACATTTTTAATTTATTTTTCTAATTTTAATTGTTGAGAATTATTAGTTGAGGGTAGCATGAGGTTATTATTGTGTAAACATATACACCAATCATCATTTGAAAAGGAAAAGTTTGTTGTCTCCCATGATTTTTTTCCAAATGGAGCTACATTTAATAATTAATGATTGATATTGCTCACTATTGAACCTTTGCAATTGGAAGTATATGATGATAGACCCTATAAAACATATTTGAATGTTAATTATACTTGTGTATATCGTATCTACTTTATTTTTTTATTTTGAATAATATATAGGCCATTACACGCGTTAAATAGATTAAAAAGTAGTTATATTGTCCTTTGTCTAGTGTTATGTATAGCCCCCCCCCCCCACCACCCACCCACCCACCCACCCACCCACATGTTGTTTTAGATATTCACAATATGTGCACATATATGCATAACATAATTTACGAAAAAACATAATGCATAAAACAAAATTTAAACATATAGAATTTATGTAATGCAACTTTGATTTAGAACTTTCTGAAATTCTAATTTAAGTTTTAGAAACTTAGGTAAGAATTTAATGTTTGGTTTTGAAATTTATTTGAGAGAATAATATGAATGGTTTCAAAATCTTTTATGATCGTCATGTGTATTAATTGATGTTAGTTTCCAAGTAGAACTGGAGTATATCAGTGATTGAGACGAGGCTCGATTTTCAAACATTCGTAATTCATAATTCACACTATAGGCCTTACTATTTATTTCTATGATTCATAATTCCCATATGTACTTACTTTGATTTTTCTTTGAAAGTTATAAATGCTTTGAGGTCGATACAATTCCATATGCATGCATTTCTAGCCTGGAATATAGGACACACTTTTAACATGCCTAGAATCAATATTACAAAATATATGGTCTTGTTCTCACATATCTATATGTAAATAAATTGTGTTTCTTTTGTTATTTTGTTTAAAATTAGATGGATAAAAGTTGGATGAACGAAAAGGATCGATTTTGTGAGAAGTATGTGATGGGAGTTAGATTATTCATTCGATTTGCGAAGAATCATATGGGGCAAAAGAATGAAACTAGATGTCCGTGTTGCGATTGCTTGAATATTGATGTTAGAAAAATTGATGAAGTGGAGGATCACTTATTTTTGAAAGATTTTTGCACAACTTATACTCAATGGATATATCATGGGGAGCTCTCTGAACGCTTGGTGTATGGTAGTGCAAATGCCGATGTAGATGTTGATGATGTCGATGAAGAGATAACAGACAATGAAGACAATGAAGAGGATAATGGTGACGAAATGCGTGATATGTTAGAAGACATACATAGAGGAACATTCATAGATACTAGTGGTCCATTTGATTCGTCTCTGGGTGATTCTCCCATAGATGTTGGTGGTGGGGAGAAGAAAAGCTTTGAAAAATTATTGAGCGAAGCTGAACGTGAACTTTACCCCAATTGTAAAAAATTCTCTACATTGGATTTTCTTGTCAAGTTGCCACACTTGAAGGTAATTAATCACTGGAATGATAAATCACTCAACATGTTGCTCGAGCTATTGAAAGAAGCTTTTCCGGATGGAGAGACCCTTCCAAAGTCATATTATGAGGCGAAAAGCATTTTGCGTGATTTGGGATTAGGATATGTGTCGATGCATGCTTGCAAAAATGATTGCTCGTTATTTTGGAAGGAATTTGAGAATATGCAAGAGTGTCCAATATGCGGGGAATCTAGATGGAAGATCAATGACGGAAAGGGTAAGAGGATTCCACATAAGTTTCTTCGTTACTTCCCGCTAACACCAAGACTCCAAAGATTGTTTATGTAAAAAAAAATAGCTGAGGATATGAGGTGGCACAAAGAGAAGTGTGAAAATGACAATGTGTTAAGACATTCCGCTGACTCTAATGCTTGGAAGGAATTTGATAAGGAGCATGAGTGGTTCTCTCTAGACCCTCGTAATGTGCGGCTTGGCCTAGCGAGCGACGGGTTCAACCCATTTGGTAACATGAATAACTCATATATCATGTGGCCTGTTATACTCATGCCCTACAACTTACCTCCATGGAAATGCATGAAAGAAGAATTTTTCATGATGTTATTGCTCATTCCTGGACCCAAGGCACCTAGTAAGGACATCGACGTGTATTTACAACCATTCATTGATGAATTGAAGGAATTATGGGATGTTGGAGTGGAGACATATGACGCATCTGCAGGAAAGACATTTCAAATGCATGCGGCGCTTTTATGGACAATAAATGACTTTCCAGCCTATGGTAACTTATCCGGATGGAGCACTAAGGGATACATGGCGTGCCCTACTTGTAATAAGCATACTTCTTTAGAAAAATTAAGAAGTAAGATTTGTTATATGGGCCACCGTCGATATTTGGAGCCAAACCATAAATGGCGGAAGAGTAGAAAATTTAATGGCATGCAGGAGCTTCGTTCAAAGCCTACGGAGTTTGATGGGAAAGGTGTGTTGGAACAATTGAATTATCTTAATAACTGTATCCATGGGAAACACTCCGACAGTAGGAAGCGAAAACGTACACCAGAAGAGTTGAATTGGACCAAAAAAAGCATTTTCTTCCAATTGCCGTATTGGGAGACACTGAAGTTGCGCCATAATATTGATACCATGCACATTGAGAAAAATATTTGTGAGAGTGTACTTGGGACATTATTAAACATCGAAGGGAAAACAAAGGACACGTATAAAGCAAGACAAGATTTGGAGGATATGAAAATAAGAAAGGGGTGTAATACCCCGTATTTTTAGGCTATATTAATTTGGGGATTTATTTAAATTTAATGTGATTGTTTATTTAATAAAAATCCGGAAATTAATTATGTTATAATTATTAACGTGACGAGAGTTAGTAATTATGGGAAATTTGTTGAATATTAATTATGGGCAAAGTAATATATATTATATTGGTTATATTGAATGTCATGAGTGAATTAAATGACTATTTCGGAAATTTAAGTTGGGACGTACCCGTGTCACGTCGGGACTAATTTTGTTAAATAAAAAGTGAATATTTTATAAGTTGTTTGTATGGTCGTTTTGAGTGCGCCAACGCGTCCGGAAGGGTCGAGATAGTCAGAAAAGTGTACCCGGGGGTTTAGTTTGGACCCCGGGGCGTTTTTAGGCCAAATTGGTGCCCCGGGATGGCAATTTAGTCATTTTACATAATTGGGTAATTAAACCCACGAATTTCAGCAACCTATATCAGCCATTAGGTTAGCCTTTTAGGGTTAGAATACCCAGAAATCAAGTGACGGCCATTGGAGAAGAGAGGAGAGAGCTCCAAGGCAATTCAAGGCCAAAAAGCCACCGGATTGCACCGCCACCACCACCACCGCGTAGATCGCGAGACAAGGAACGCAGCCATACCAAAATCAGTCGTGAATCTGAATACCAAAAATCCCAGGCAAGTGTTTAACTTGCGTATTTTCATTAATGCAATCTTCATATTGGTTTAGGATTGATTAGAGATGATAAATATGGAAGAACACCCAATTTGTGTTAGGAAAATGCATGTAGTTTTGATTATATGGAAATTCTGGAACCCTTGCCATGTAGAGGAATATAACCCACGAAATTTTGATGATATAATTAGAAGGAATTTCTGATAAAAACAGATTAGAACCTTGATTAAGAAAAACTCTAGGGTTCTTGATGATTAGATGGAATTTTGGGTAAATTATCCATGTTTAATGTTAGATATACACATGCTTTACGTTATAAACATCTGGTATATGGTTATAATGATAGTAGTATGATCTTTGGGACGATTAGAATGGAAAAACATGGTTTTGGATGAAGAAACTTAGTGAAACCCGTAACTGCATTCTGCAGAATTTTGCCCAGACCTGCTTGATCGATCGATCGAGCCTAGAGCTTCGATCAATCGAAGGTTCGATCGATCGAGCCCCAATCTTTGATCGATCGACCCCTCCTGGCAGACTACTAATCCCCTCTTTAAATGAGTTAAATTCAAATTGTCGTGAAATAATTCTTGGGCATTCTTGATAACATGATTTAGGAGACATTGAGGACCAGTAGGGCATATGAATGAATGTTAGGACCTTTAATCTTCAAAGAGAATGGTATTTATGGGACATTTACTTTAGGGTTGGTAAACTTATAAATTTAAAGGGTGAGGTGCGTAAGAAAGTTACGTTGGAACCTAATAAGGACACTTACTGAATTTCAGATTTGTGAAGATAGAGGCCACGAGTGTTAGGTAAGAAATGAGAAAACCCTTCGAGTTAAGGTTAGGAATGAAACCTTATACGTAATTCTATAAATGTGAAATTTAGGGATAAATGGTATAATTATGAGTGACGAGAAGAACCTATATTAATATGATAAAGTGGTATATTTATGTGATTGTGTGTACGTATATTATATACTTGTGAAAATCATGCCCACGCTACTTGCTATCCCTGAGGTTACCGCGCTGGGACAAGTCTTATCTCGATGGAACCTTTATGGGGGATATTGGCTTGTACCCTAGAAGATAGATATCCTTGGTACAGGCTATCGACGTGATAGTTCAGACGGTCCTAAGAGACACAGGCATGTGCCATCCTCTTAGAGACTTGGAATCAATTCTTCGCCTCAATATTGTTTGTGTATTTATGTTAATACATTTCGAGAGTGATTCCGAATGTATTCCCCTTAATATGAGTGATATGGGGATTTGGATAGTAGAGTATGCCCGCACCATAATTTAGTTGGGGTGCTGTTATAATATATATTATGCGTATAGTTAATATATATATGAAATTCTAAAATCTGGAACTACCTACCGTGATTTGATATGTAGGACATGGTTGATGACTAAAATTGTAAATACCTGTCTTGAGAAATCAGAGTATGTCTACACCATAGTTTGTATGTTGGTGTTGTTAGGATATATATATAAATTAGACGAGTGCTTAATATTTATATCTGGATTGAGGAACTTAAACTGTTGCTGTAAGGAATAATTCTGGACTAAATTATGAATACTTGTTTTGAAAAAGTATAATATGTCACTGGAAAGCTTGTTGATTTTATAAAGTTAAAATAGAGAACTTTGGTTACTAATTGGAACATCCTTTTTAAAATGGAATCGTTGAATTGTAAATCTTACGAGTAACCTAAGATAAGTTAAATCATTTAGGAAGATTAGTGCGATAAATGATAAGACAAACCGTTGGGAAGGTTAGTGCGATAGGTGTGCACATTAGAAGAGAGGTGAGATTTTTCTCAAGAGAGTGTCGCACTAATATGTTGTTGCATTGGCCTGTATCAATTTAAATACTTGCTAAACGTATTTTAAATCAAACACACTTTCGGGCTCTGACCCGTTTCTCTCTCTCTCTCTCTCTCTCTCTCTCTCTCTCTCTCTCTTGTATATATATGTATATATTTCATGTGCCCAGCCACATGGGCGACTTGCTTAGGATCTCTTGGCAGGAACGCGCAGTAGCTTAGGTGGGAGTTGCAGGTCACTTGCGTAGACAGCTTCCTTTATTGACTCCACTCCTAGCATTCTCTTTTATTGGGCACGTGTCGCCCTTTCCATTATTTCCTTGTTATTGGGACATTTGTATTTCAGTTATTTTTCTAGTATTGTCACTATGGGATTTATTCAGTTCGAATTGTGTTACTTTATGTTTAGCATGTTGACATTCGGTTGACGAATGTTTTAGATTAATTGGATTATGTTCCAGGTTTATTGTGGTGTGATTCTTATTTTACTGTGGTGTTGTTAATAAATAAATTAAATGGTTTTTCTTTAAATAAAATTTGGAAAGTTATGTATGAAAATGTTTTTTGACACTTAGCTTAATTATTTAGGGTGTTAAATTGGAAAATTTATTTTTATCGACAGTGATGCTGACAATGAACCAACTGTTCACCTTGATTTAATTTAATAAAGGAGTGATCGCCCGGTATTTAATTAGGCGGGGTGTCACAGGTGGTATCAGAGCATCAGGTTCTAGTGTCCTTTAGGATCTGTGCGGATCATTATGCTTTCAGCGCTGCTTTCTTTGATATAGAGCCCTAATACTAGGAATGTTGTGTTCATCTCTATACATTGGGAATTTGTACTCTGCGATTTGTTTATTTGAATGATGAACTCATCCAAATCCATTTAAATTTTCAGATGGACCGTCGAGAAGAACTAACTAAAACGGTTGAGGGAGTCAACGAGAAAGATCGACTCACACCTCAGGTACCCCCAGAGAGAATATCAACCGCCGAGTTAGCAGGTATCGTGGCTCAAGAAGTTACCACTGCAATTTTACAATACCAAGAACGCAGCATGCAACTTAAAGAAGGCAAAAGACCTAGAGAGGTTAGCCAAATGCATGTGACTAAAGCTGACAAATGTGCGAAGACTCCGAAATTGCGACAGCAAACTACCCAAGACCGGGTCAGTTCTAGTCAACAACGTGGTAAAATGAAGCATTTTCGAAAGAGGAATAAAGTCCCAAGTCAGCAAGGCCGACACCGACAGCAGCAGGGTCGGAGGGGGAGTAACTTCGGAGGCCGATGTTTTGGGTGTGGTAAGCACGACCATAGGCGCCAGGATTGTCCGGAGAGAGATAGGGCCCCACAACAGCGGGGTGCCCGTAATGATCCACAGGGGCCACATTTTCCAGTCGCTCTCCCAGCACCAGCTCAGGTACCAGCCCTACCAACCTTTACAGTAGCTTCAGTGCAGCAGGGGCAGTTACAGTACAGACATATCTATAATGTCCACCAGGCAGCAGCCCCACAGGCACCACCCGCGATTTGGGGTATGTTTTCTATCCATGGAACTTTGGGTCGAATTCTATTGGTTACTGGGCAACGCATTGTTTTATAGCTACATATTATGCGAAGACCTTAGGGTTATTAACCACAGTAGAGAGCACTGTAACGTACTCAGACCCACCACTGGGGAGTGGGTCACTTACTTTCTTTATATGCCGGGGAGTGGGGGTAGAGATTGGTAGCTTGGTATTACCTGCAGATATGTTAGTCTTAGACATGCACGAGCATGATGTGATTATTGGTATGGATTGGCTCGCAGCTTATAGAGCCATGATTGATTGCTTCGGTGGGAGCATTGTTTTTGCCATTTCGGGGTAAGAGATGTTCGTAGTGGCGATGCCTCGCCCAGAGGGAGGTTCGACCGCTCATTTGTTTTACATAGAGGAGGATACCTCTAAGGAGGTTGTGATTCCCTTAGATTCGATTCCAGTTGTCAGAGAGTATTCCGATGTGTTTCAGGAGATACCAGGCCTACCCCCCAGTCGAGAGTTAGACTTTATCATAAATTTATTGCCAGATACGAGACCTATAGCACGCGCACCGTACCGTATGGCTCCGGCAGAGATGCGAGAGCTACGAGATCAGATAGAGCAGCTGTTAGGCCAGGGCTTCATTCGTAGGAGTACCTCGCCTTGGGGCGCTCCAGTCCTGTTTGTGAAGAAGAGAGATGGTTCACTGATATTGTGTGTGGACTACCGGGAGTTGAACAAGGTCACGATACGGAATAAATATCCGTTGCCTCGAATCGATGATCTGTTCAACCAGTTGAGGGGAGAAACTTTCTTTTTGAAAATAGATCTGAGGTCGGGGTACCATTAGTTACGTATTAGAGAGCAGGATGTTTCAAAGACTGCCTTCTCATCGAAATATGGGTCCTATGAGTTCAGGGTAATGCCGTTCGAACTCACAAATGCCCCAGCCATTTTTATGGACTTGATGAACCGAGTATTCAGAGAGTTCTTGGATCAGTTTATCATCGTCTTCATAGATGACATCTTGATATATTCACACTCCGAGGAGGAGCATGCCGAACACTTGAGGCAGGTTCTTCAGACTCTACGAGAGCGTCAGTTGTATGCTAAGTACGAGAAGTGTGGATTCTGGTTGCAAGAGGTACAGTTCTTGGGCCATGTTGTTTCTGAGCAAGGGATAGCAGTTGACCCGAGTAAGGTGTCAACGGTGAGGGAGTGGGGACAACCCACGACACCGACGGAAGTGCGTAGTTTCTTGGGATTAGCCGGATACTACAGGAGATTCATTCGGGGATTCTCCAAAATAGCGGGTCCATTAACGAATCTGACTCGCAAGGGAGTACCATATGTTTGGGATGATGCTTGTCAGTTGGCTTTCGACGAGCTGAAAGACAAGATTACTTCAGCACCAATCCTTGCCTTACCGAAACCGGGTGTGGAGTACCTGGTTTACACCGATGCGTCTTTGCGGCTTGGAGGAGTACTCCAGCAGGAGGAGAAGGCTATAGCTTTTGCCTCCCGCAAGCTTAAGCCGCATGAGAAGAATTACCCCACCCACGACCTGGAGTTAGCAGCGGTCGTCTTTGCATTAAGGATATGGAGGCACTATTTATTGGGGGAGAAATTCCGTTTGTTCACATACCATAAGTCACTGCAGTACCTGTTCACTCAGCGAGAGCTGAATATGCGTAAGCGCAGGTGGTTAGAGTTTGTGAAATACTACCAGTTCGAAATACAGTATCATCCAGGGAAGGCCAATGTAGTTGCTGATGCGTTGAGCCGTAGACCGGTAGACGATGTAGCGGACGTCTGGAAAGCAAAGTGGAAGGAGTTGGGTCACCAGGACGCAGTGGCACGTTCTTTCATATCCGTTATGTCAGTCACACCCGAGATTGTTACGAGGGTGATACAGGCACAGACCACAGACCCGTTTTGCCAGGAGCAGATTGTGCGACTTCTAGCGAGGGTGCTGAGTCCTATTCCGTTAGTTCTGATGGAGGTTTGCAGTTTAATGGGAGAGTAGTGGTTCCAGAAGGAGCAGAGTTACGTCATGAAGTGATGACTCATTCTCATGGATCCCGATTTGCAGTACATGCGGGAGGCGATAAGATGTATCAGGACATGAGACGACAGTACTGGTGGAGTGGGATGAAGAAGGACATTCCTGAGTTTGTGTCCAAGTGTTCTACCTGCCATCTGGTAAAGGTGGACCACCAGAAACCGTCAGGATTTCTTCAGCCATTGGAAGTACCCGCGTGGAAGTGGAAGAGTATTTCCATGGATTTCATTACAGGGTTGCCTACATCATAGCGGGGCCACGATTCTATCTGGGTGATTGTAGACCGTTTGACCAAGGTGGCTCATTTTCTGCCAGTGAGGGCAGATTATACCACGGGTCAGTATGCTCAGTTGTTCATTGCTGAGATTATCAGATTACACGGGGTGCCCCTGAATATTGTGTCAGATAGGGACAAGATTTTTGTGTCACGTTTCTGGGAAAGTTTTCAGGAGGCTATGGGTACTGAGTTGAGGTTGAGTTCAGCTTACCACCCACAGACAGATGGACAGACAGAGCGTACTAATCAGATGTTAGAGGATATGCTACGCATGTGTGTTCTCGATTTTGGAGGAGGTTGGGAGCCACATCTTCCACTGGAAGAGTTTGCTTATAATAACTCTTATCAGTTTACGATTGGCATGGCTCCATTTGAGGCTTTGTATGGCATGCATTGTCGTTCTCCAACCTGTTGGCTCGAGGTGGGGGACAACAAGTTGCTAGGACTAGAAGTGATTCAAGAGACCTCCGCGAGGATTGAGATAATCAGGAGTCGTATTCGGGTAGCCCAAAACAGGCGAAAGAGCTACCTCGATGCGAAACGGTTCTTCCGGGAGTTTAATGTGGGAGATCAAGTGTTATTGCGTGTATCTCCTATAAAGGGAGTGATGAGGTTCGGGAAGAAGGGGAAGTTGGCGCCGAGGTACGTGGGACCATTTCCCCTCATCGAGAGGATTGGGCCGGTAGCATACAGGTTGGGATTGCCAGAACACTTACATAGCATCCACGATGTATTCCACATCTCGTCGTTGAGACGATATCTTCGGGATGATATGGCCCATACTCACATTGCGATAGATGAGATAGACTTACAGTCTGATAGCTCTTACGAGGAGAGACCAGTGGCTATTCTAGACTATAGTGAGAGGATATTGAGGTCGAAAATAGTTCCACTTGTGCGAGTCCAGTGGGAGCATCATAATGTGGAGGAATCCACTTGGGAGCGTGAGGCAGATATGCGCGAGAGATATCCAGAGTTGTTTTTTTTACCAGGTATGCCTTATTTTCCGAATTTCGGGACGAAATTCCGTTATTAGGGGGGAAGTATGTAATACCCCGTATTTTTAGGCTATATTAATTTGGGGATTTATTTAAATTTAATGTGATTGTTTATTTAATAAAAATCCGGAAATTAATTATGTTATAATTATTAACATGACGAGAGTTAGTAATTATGGGAAATTTGTTGAATATTACTTATGGGCAAAGTAATATATATTATATTGGTTATATTGAATGTCATGAGTGAATTAAATGACTATTTCGGAAATTTAAGTCGGGACGTGCCCGTGTCACGTCGGGACTAATTTTGTTAAATAAAAAGTGAATATTTTATAATTTGTTCGTATGGTCGTTTTGAGTTCGCCAACGCGTCCGGAAGGGTCGAGATAGTCAGAAAAGTGTACCCGGGGGTTTAGTTTGGACCCCGGGGCATTTTTAGGCCAAATTGGTGCCCCGGGAGGGCAATTTAGTCATTTTACATAATTGGGTAATTAAACCCACGAATTTCAGCAACCTATATCAGCCATTAGGTTAGCCTTTAAGGGTTAGAATACCCAGAAATCAAGTGACGTCCATTGGAGAAGAGAGGAGAGAGCTCCAAGGCAATTCAAGGCCAAAAAGCCACCGGATTGCACCGCCACCACCACCACCGCGTAGATCGCGAGACAAGGAACGCAGCCATACCAAAATCAGTCGTGAATCTGAATACCAAAAATCCCAAGCAAGTGTTTAACTTGCGTATTTTCGTTAATGCAATCTTCATATTGGTTTAGGATTGATTAGAGATGATAAATATGGAAGAACACCCAATTTGTGTTAGGAAAATGCATGTAGTTTTGATTATATGGAAATTCTGGAACCCTTGCCATGTAGAAGAATATAACCCACGAAATTTTGATGATATAATTAGAAGGAATTTCTGGTAAAAACAGATTAGAACCTTGATTAAGAAAAACTCTAGGGTTCTTGATGATTAGATGGAATTTTGGGTAAATAATCCATGTTTAATGTTAGATATACACATGCTTTACGTTATAAACATCTGGTATATGGTTATAATGATAGTAGTAGGATCTTTGGGACGATTAGAATGGAAAAACATGGTTTTGGATGAAGAAACTTAGTGAAACCCGTAACTGCATTCTGCAGAATTTTGCCCAGACCTGCTTGATCGATCGATCGAGCCTAGAGCTTCGATCGATCGAAGGTTCGATCGATCGAGCCCCAAGATTCGATCGATCGACCCCTCCTGGCAGACTACTAATCCCCTCTTTAAATGAGTTAAATTCAAATTGTCGTGAAATAATTCTTGGGCATTCTTGATAACATGATTTGGGAGAAATTGAGGACCAGTAGGGCATATGAATGAATGTTAGGACCTTTAATCTTCAAAGAGAATGGTATTTATGGGACATTTACTTTAGGGTTGGTAAAATTATAAATTTAAAGGGTGAGGTGCGTAAGAAAGTTACGTTGGAACCTAATAAGGACACTTACTGAATTTCAGATTTGTGAAGATAGAGGCCACGAGTGTTAGGTAAGAAATGAGAAAACCCTTCGAGTTAAGGTTAGGAATGAAACCTTATACGTAATTCTATAAATGTGAAATTTAGGGATAAATGGTATAATTATGAGTGACGAGAAGAACCTATATTAATATGATAAAGTGGTATATTTATGTGATTGTGCGTACGTATATTATATACTTGTGAAAATCATGCCCACGCTACTTGCTATCCCTGAGGTTACCGCGCTGGGACAAGTCTTATCTCGATGGGACCTTTATAGGGGATATTGACTTGTACCCTAGAAGATAGATATCCTTGGTACAGGCTATCGACGTGATAGTTCAGACGGTCCTAAGAGACGCAGGCATGTGCCATCCTCTTAGAGACTTGGAATCTATTCTTCGCCTCAATATTGTTTGTGTATGTATGTTAATACATTTCGAGAGTGATTCCGAATGTATTCCCCTTAATATGAGTGATATGGGGATTTGGATAGTAGAGTATGCCCGCACCATAATTTAGTTGGGGTGCTGTTATAATATATATTATGCGTGTAGTTAATATATATATGAAATTCTAAAATCTGGAACTACCTACCGTGATTTGATATGTAGGACATGGTTGATGACTAAAATTGTAAATACCTGTCTTGAGAAATCAGAGTATGTCTACACCATAGTTTGTATGTTGGTGTTGTTAGGATATATATATAAATTAGACGAGTGCTTAATATTTATATCTGGATTGAGGAACTTAAACTGTTGCTGTAAGGAATAATTCTGGACTAAATTATGAATACTTGTTTTGAAAAAGTATAATATGTCACTGGAAAGCTTGTTGATTTTATAAAGTTAAAATAGAGAACTTTGGTTACTAATTGGAACATCCTTTTTAAGATGGAATCGTTGAATTGTAAATCTTACGAGTAACCTAAGATAAGTTAAATCATTTAGGAAGATTAGTGCGATAAATGATAAGACAAACCGTTGGGAAGGTTAGTGCGATAGGTGTGCACATTAGAAGAGAGGTGAGATTTTTCTCAAGAGAGTGTCGCACTAATATGTTGTTGCATTGGCCTGTATCAATTTAAATACTTGCTAAACGTATTTTAAATCAAACACACTTTCGGGCTCTGACCCGTTTCTCTCTCTCTCTCTCTCTTGTATATATATGTATATATTTCAGGTGCCCAGCCACAAGGGCGACTTGCTTAGGATCTCTTGGCAGGAACGCGCTGCAGCTTAGGTGGGAGTTGCAGGTCACTTGCGTAGACGGCTTCCTTTATTGACTCCACTCCTAGCATTCTCATTTATTGGGCACGTGTCGCCCTTTCCATTATTTCCTTGTTATTGGGACATTTGTATTTCAGTTATTTTTCTAGTATTGTCACTATGGGATTTATTCAGTTCGAATTGTGTTACTTTATGTTTAGCATGTTGACATTCGATTGATGAATGTTTTAGATTAATTGGATTATGTTCCAAGTTTATTATGGTGTGATTCTTATTTTACTGTGGTGTTGTTAATAAATAAAATAAATGGTTTTTCTTTAAATAAAATTTGGAAAGTTATGTATGAAAATGTTTTTTGACACTTAGCTTAATTATTTAGGGTGTTAAATTGGAAAATTTATTTTTATCGACAGTGATGCTGAGAATGAACCAACTGTTCACCTTGATTTAATTTAATAAAGGAGTGATCGCCCGATATTTAATTAGGCGGGGTGTCACAAGGGGTTACATTTGAAGCGGAATGGTGATAAATATGTGATGCCACCAGCATCATATACCTTTCAAAGTTGGAAAAACAGGGGTTTTGTGAGTTCCTAAGATCTGTTGAGTTTCCTGATGCTTATGCTTCCAATATCTCTCGATGTGTAAATGTTAGTGACGGTACGATATCGGGACTGAAAAGTCATGATTGTCATGTTCTATTACAACGATTGTTGGCTATTGGTGCTCGTGGATATTTACCTAAGGACGTATATACCACATTGGTTTAATTGGGGAAGTTCTTTAATGACTTGTGTTGTAAGATGCTAGATGAAGAAAAACTAAGGAGATTGGAAAAAGGCATCGTCCTAATTTTGTGCAAACTTGAAATGATTTATCCGCCGGCATTTTTCGATATAATGATCCACTTAGCTGTTCACCTACCGCGAGAGGCTATGCTCGGTGGACCAGTTCAATACAAGTGGATGTATCCTATTGAAAGGTGTGTGTTTTATATATATTTAGTCATTATTGTATACTTTGTGTTGTAGTTTGTGGGTTTATTTTGACATGATGTGACATTTTATATGTATAGATACCTCAGAACGCTTAAGGGTTATGTTCGTAATAAAGCCCACCCCGAAGGCTCCATAGCGGAAGCATATATTGTTAACGAATGCTTAACATTTTTTTCTATGTATCTTAATGGAATTGAAACGAAATTCAATCGTGCGGAAAGAAATTATGATGGAGAGACTCAAGAGGATGGATTGGATGTGTTCACTCAAAAAGTGCGTCCTTTTGGGGCGTGTTCATATGATTTTCTTACCAGGACCGAGCTTGAAATGATTAGTTGGTATACGTTGAATAATTATGAGGAAGTTGCGACATATATCGAGTAAGTCATTATTTATTTTAAATAAATTTTTGCTTATTAACGAGCTTAATAAATTCAATTATACCTTTTTAATGTAGTGAACACATGGAAGAACTTAAGAAAGAAAGCCCCTTGAATTTGGAGGAGAGACAACGGAGACAATTTCCTTCTTGGATCAAAGCACATGTAAGTTGAACGAGAATATTTATTATCACTTAAATAAATAAATAAATATTATATTTTTTATCACTTTTAACAGATCCATATATTTTCTTAATAGATGGGAAATTTTTATGACCTAAAGTCTCCAGAAGCTACGGAACAACTATATGCATTAGCGTGTGGTCCTGACGTACGTGCAAAGAAGTATATGAGTTGCATTGTTAATGGAGTTAGGTTTCACACTTGGGATCGTGACAATCGTCGAAAAAGTCAAAACTGCGGTTTGTTGGTCAAAGGGGATCATGAGAATGAAAAGAGCAACTTTTATAGCATCTTGACAGAAGTTGTTGAATTGGAATACATCAAGGGAAATCGGGTCATCCTTTTTAAGTGTGAGTGGTTTGAAGCTGATAAGAAGAAAAGGTCAGGAATACAAATAGACGAGCACTTCACAAGCATCAACGTTATTAGTAGGTGGTATAAGAGTGATCCTTTTGTGCTAGCCGTTCAAGCGAAACAAGTCTTTTATGTTGATGACACAAAGTTGGGGAAAAATTGGAAAATTGTTCAAGAGTTTCAGCATAGACACTTATATGATCCAGATGTAAAATGGACAGACATGGGTGTTACGGAAGCGGATGAAAGTTTGGTTTACCAGGAGAATGTACCATCTGGGGTTGTTGAAGTTGACCAAGTTGATGTTGATGTGTTGCATAGAAATGATGTGGATGCTAATGATGTTGATGCAACTGTTAAAGACTTAGACGTCGGAGTTGCAGCTGATGAAAATAATTTTGTGTGTGACGGTGATGATGATGAGGATGAGACACTAATTGAATACTATGACGAGGAAGATTTCGTTTATAGCGATAGTGATGAAATCGATATAAATTGATGTATTGATGACAATAGGAGAACGTAATTTTAACGTCATATGTTGAAAATGGATTTATTTTTACTTATATATTACATCATTTATATACGATGGCAATATGGGAATGTAATTTTTGTTTCATACAAATCTCATTTCAGTTTAATCTAACTTTTGATGAAATGTATTTATTTGTACTTATATGTTCTATCATTTACATGTGATATGTATATGCATTTTTTATGCATCATGTTTGGTATAATATGGGATTGTACCTTGCCCTTAAATTTAATTTTAATATGCGTTTTTAACTTGCTCTTTTGCATTTCTTATAGGTAATTTAGCATGGCACCAGGGTCTTCTAGGCGTCTCAGGTCATCTAGATCAAGTATAGGAACAAATGCTGTAGAACATGTGCAGTCTGCTGATATACAAGATGTGCAATAATCTATTGTGCGGGATGAAGAACCAATAGATTCCACATATTCTTCTCGCCCAACAAATGGCGCTCCAGTTAGCAGTGAAGGTATAATTATCCTTGAATAAAGGGAACCTAAGGTATTTTAAAGGAAGGTCATTGTGCTTTAGCCCTGTAATTTCTGTAACTTTTGATTTAAATTGAGGCCTACATTGTACATAAATTGTGAAGTAGCTTTTGTAGATATTGATCTTCTGACCTGACCATTTACAATAATTGAGCATAAACTCCTTGTTAACGTAAAAATTCTTCATCTACGAGGACCAATCAGAAAAGGACACATGTCATCCTACGTGGCAATATTCGACACCCGAGGAGAGTTAGTCGGCACCCGAGGAGAGTTGGTCAGCATACCACCCGGGAAGATCAAAGGATAACTACGCATTTAATGAGCATTAATGTACATTTATACTGTAGATGACAACACATAGCATACCAAGCAATTCAACAATTAGATTCGTTGAATGTAGACATAATGTATAAATGTCTACATACAATGAATCTCTTTATCTCCTATCACTATAAATACATGTATTCCCTTAGCCAAAAGGGAGAGATCCAAGAAAAACCAAGAACCGAGAGACACCATACACAAGATCCACACCCTTTTTCTCCCTCTCTCTACCACATTGTGCTATTGTAAACCCCTGGGAATAAAATAACAGTGGACGTAGGCTTTTCCTTATAGCCGAACCACTTTAAAAATCTTTGTCTCTTATATGTTTGATGTGAATGTTTATCTTCATCTTCAATCTCATCCTCATCATTTATCTGCTGTTGACGCCACTAAAATGGCAGTGGCCATTTTCTGTCTTCAACAGATTGGCGCCGTCTGTGGGAACATGTTACAACCATTGTTCTCCATCAAAAGCTAAGTTTTTATTTTCTCTACGTATAATCAATTATTCATACATCTTTTGATTAAATCATGATTTTTATGTTTATATACATAAATTAATTGTCCAATTTTTATCTGCAAAATGTTGCATATCATGATTTTTAAATCATAACTATTATATTAATTCTTATTTAGAAATCTGAAAAATAGTGGATTTCATAAATCATAACTCTTTGCTTGATTCTCAAGTTTCAATTTTATATCATGGAATAAATATTTTAAATGATTACATATACCAATATATACGACGATGATAAGATTTGATAATTTTCATTGATACTTTTCATTATAAATTTTGTAAGATCTTTGATGTCTATTCAAATTCCCATCATATTTTTAATAAAAGAATGGGAAAAGGTTAAAGACAATAAAAAGTTTTCTCATGGAAATCATGACCCAGATCTATTTTCTCTCTCTTCAAGTTTGAGTCTCTTTGCATTCACTTTTATGAACTATATACTTAATTTGGTTCATCTTCCATCTATGTCAATAAAGTCAAATTGATTGATTTTTTATATAAATTTGGTAATAACTTCTATCATTCAGCATATTTTTATCTCTCCAAATAGGGAATAGGAAGGGATCAAAATAAAAAATAATTTTCTCTCACCTGAAAAGTCATTACCCACCTCTTGTAAAAGAGGATCAGTAAAACAATCATGACCATATCAAGACTCTGGGCACAAATTTGATATGTTGGCCCCTCGTTCATCACATCACAAGGTTTCTTTGTCGAAATCACACGATCTAGTTGATTATATAATTATTCATTTAATTAACATTCTTAAGGCTTAAATTTTACATCGAATGTTATTTTTCTGATCTAAAGATTCGAGATATTCTGGTCATCCAACCATATATTCTATAATTTGAGATATCTTTAAATGTTGGTCGGCAACATCCATGTTGTTTGTCGGCAGCAGTAGAATCTTGGGGTATTAAAAAATGCGAAGCACCCCAGATATTTCTTTAAATACGAGTTCAGCTTGGGGACAAGCAGGGGGCGTAAGTCTTTTTTAACTTGTGATTACCCCAAAAATATTTTTAAAACCAAGTGATAAATAATTTTCAAACAGCAACTTATACCTGATTAGTTGTTGGAGATTAAATAACTCTACATCTTATTTATGATGCATATCTGATAAAAATTTGTCCATCTCACACACTTTTGGCACAAAAATATAATTTCATATTTTGAATTTTTTATTATTTTATGCTGATACACATCACATATTGTTTGGCTGAATAATTATTCTCATGATAATAATTATTTTCCCTAGTCTCGACAGGTGCTCGGGCAGCCTATTAAAATTTCACAGCAACCTATCAGCGGCTGATGAACAAGGTCTTTGCAGAGCAAATCAGTTGCAATATGGAAGTCTATGTTGACGATATGCTGACAAAGAGCAAGAAAGCTGCCGATCATCTAGCTGACTTAGTCCAGACCTTTGATCAACTCGATAAATATCAAATGAAGCTGAACTCGACGAAGTGCATATTTGGAGTACGAGAAGGCATGTTTCTCGGGTACATTGTCAATCAACGAGGCATAGAAGCAAATACTGAAAAGATCAAAGCTTTATTAGGGATGCGATCTCCAACGATGAAGAAAGAAGTGCAAAGCCTTACAGGACGAGTTGCAGCGCTCAACAGATTTGTATCCCGAGCAACTGATAGATGTCTCCCATTCTTCAAAACACTCCGAACAACTTTTGAGTGGAATGATGAATGTGAGAAGGCCTTTCAAGATTTGAAGAAGTATCTAGAAGCACCTCCGCTGTTGTCCAGGCCAGTGATGGGAGAAAAATTATACTTGTATCTAGCAGTATCAGAAAACGCCGTTAGCTCGGCATTGATTAGAATGGAGAATGGAGTGCAAAAGCCAATTTATTACACAAGTAAGGCCTTCCGAGGAGCAGAGACCAGGTATCCAAAGCTGGAAAAATTGGCACTGGCACTGATTGAGGCGAGTAGGAGAATGAGGCCATATTTCCAGGCCCATACCATAGTCGTATATACCGACATTCCATTGAGACAAGCCCTTCATAAGCCAAAAAAATCAGGGAGATTGATGTACTGGGCAATAGAGCTCGGTGAATATGATATAATTTATGAACCTAGGTCATCGCTTAAAGGGCAAGCAATAGCAGATTTCATAGCAGAATTCACCTATCCTGATACCCCCGAGGAGGAAAAGCAGCTCGCCGATCAACCTGTGGATATTACAGGATCAACAAACACTGGCTCAGACCAACTTAGTTTGGTAAAAGGGCAAGTGGATGTGACAGGATCATCAAACACTGGCTCATACCAACTTAGTTTGGTAAAAGGGCAAGTGGATGTGACAGGATCATCAAATACTGGCTCAGACCAACTTAGTTTGATAAAAGGGCAAGTGGATGTGACATGATCATCAAATTCGAGCTCAGACCAACTTAGGTTGGTAAAAGGGCAAGAAAAGATGGTCGACGAAGAACAAAAAAAATCAGGGGAGGGTGAAAAGAAACAACAAATATTCCACCGAGGAACTCTGTCAGATTACAAATTAGAAGACGAGTTGCCTATATGGAGACTATATGTAGATGGCTCATCCTGCACTACAGGCTGCGGGGCAGGGATCATTTTGAACAGCCCAGACGAAGTCGACATGGAATATGCACTACGATTTAAATTCAAAGCTTCCAATAATGAGGCTGAGTATGAGGCCATGATTGCAGGTCTTAATTTGGCAAAACCTGTGGAGGCGAAACAGGTTATTATATTCAGTGATTCATAATTAATTGTGAACCAGATGTTGGGAACATATGCAGCCAAAGGAGAATTAATGATCAAGTATCATTCAAAGGTGATGCAGCATTCTGATGTTCATCACAGATGGTCTGTCCGAGCAACTCTTGCTTATCCCCGAGAACCTCTTGCTCGTCCCCGAGCAGAGGTAGAAGTCAAAATCAGCATCTACAGCACTGAGATCTTTGCTACTACCGTCTCGATGAATAATGAAGAAGAAGTTGTGTGAAAATTTTCGAAGTCCACCACTAGCTTGGTACTAATCAGATTGAAGAGTTGGGTTCAAAAGCTAGTATGTTACTCGACAAAGTATTCAGAGGATCATAAATCAGAAGAATCAAGCACGTGAAGTTAGCACTCAGTTACTCGGCACAGGAGGCAGTTGGTCGGCTAGCAAACCAATCAACATACTTGAAGATTATGACAAGATACAAGCTACAAGCTGCATACTATAGCATGGCTGTATCCAAATTCCCAGGGGTGATACATAGCACACGGAGTTCCTCAAAAGAAAGATTAGTAACCATCGATCAGCCTGCATCATATGTCGTTAAGGAGATAATGCACTTTATGTTAAACAAATAAAGAAGGTAGATCAAGAATTTCACGAGCACCGAGCAACACTGCAGAATAAATACTCCATCCTTTCAAGTAAACCATCAAGCATGGAGCATTGGGGGCTTATGTTAACGCAAAAATTCTCCATCTACGAGGACCAATCAGAAAAGGACACATGTCATCCTACGTGGCAATATTCGACACCCGAGGAGAGTTGGTCGGCACCCGAGGAGTGTTAGTCGGTACCCGAGGAGAGTTGGTCGGTACCCGAGGAGAGTTAGTCGACACCCGAGGAGAGTTAGTCGGCACCCGAGGAGAGTTGGTCAGCATACCACCCGGGAAGATCAAAGGATAACTACGCATTTAATGAGCATTGATGTACATTTATACTGTAGATGACAACACATAGCATACCAAGAAATTCAACAATTAGATTCGTTGAATGTAGACATAATGTATAAATGTCTACATACAATGAATCTCTTTATCTCCCATCACTATAAATACATGTATTCCCTTAGCCAAAAGGGAGAGATCCAAGAAAAACCAAGAACCGAGAGACACCATACACAAGATCCACACCCTTTTTCTCCCTCTCTCTACCACATTGTGCTATTGTAAACCCCTGGGAATAAAATAACAGTGGACGTAGGCTTTTCCTTATAGCCGAACCACTTTAAAAATCTTTGTCTCTTATATGTTTGATGTGAATGTTTATCTTCATCTTCAATCTCATCCTCATCATTTATCTGCCTCCTTAATCTTCAGTAGGCTCTTAAAACTCTCATAAAAAAATTAATATGAATTGTTAGTTTTATACATTTGTTATTGGGTTACACAGTGTATGCTCATATTGTTCATGGTGTTATACATATAGAAATATATTATATCTTTATTATAGGCAAGTAATTCCGCAGAGGAGAACCAGGTCTGGGCCTGAAATTTAAAATAGTATAAGGTCGTGTGCAGAAATTGTAAATAGGCACATATAAACCTAAATTTTTGGCCCGAAATATTAGGTTAAAGAATGTGCAAGTTTGGCAAATTCCCAATCTCCTGAGGGATCTCTTCTGGCAATATATTTTGGCTAGTTAAATTGCTTGAATATCTTTCAGGCTTCCAATGGGAGTTTGTATGGAGCCTACAAAACTGCTATGATAATCTACAATCAGTTGAAGATTAATTAAGTTAAAGATTTCTGTATTGTTAAATTGTTGAAGATCAGGCTAAGGGCCAAAAAGGCAATTCTCAATTTCATCATCTACAACCCAAGAGAACGCTTCCATAATTAGTGCAAACAAATAAGGGGTAATACAACCTGTCTTAATCCTTTAAAGTATCATGTAACACCTCCATTAATATGTAACGGGAAACTAGGTGAATATACTCATTCCATAAATTAATTCGGAAAATTCATCGTCTCGCGAACATCCTTAATAATATCCCAATTCACCAAATCATAGGTCTTCATAAAATCAATCTTTATAGCGAATCAGTGGGGCATGATTGTCTTTATTCTCCCCACTATAATTTTTGAAATACAACATAATAGAGGAGCTAGGAAGTAGGAGGCCGATGATAGTGCTATTCCAAGACTTCATCATCCACCAGGATCTGAAGAAAAATTGAATAGCTTTAGTAATGTCTGGTCCTACCACCTCCCAATTCTACTGGAAGAAAAATGCAGGCTTTTAAGTCCCGTGTCAAAATTGTAGGCTTAACCTCTTTGAGACTTAACTAGTTCTACTAGTTGAATCCCCGATCTTCACCGAGCCATCTTCTCTTAAAAGTACGTAGTTCATGCTTCAACGTTAACCCACGTGGATATTGATTACTCTCTCCAAGAAGGCTAGAAAAAACCTCATAGCTTCATCTTCAACAACCTTTTGACCTTCACAAATGTTCTAGTACTTCCAAAATTTTGTTTCTGATTGTAGATTTATGTATTGGTAAAATTGTTGAAGATTAATTAAGTTTCCTTATTTCCATCTTTCACCAAAACCGAAAGCTCTTAAAACTCTCATAAAAAAAATCCCATTGGACCCTGTCATATGATTTTTCCATATCAATCTTGATCATCACATGTATCATTTCCTTGGCTAGCAGAACACTTTCTTGACTATTGGCCAGCAGAACACTTTCTTGACAAGATTATTGGTCTTAAGTCTCCCCAAGTCTTGGGGAATTTCACTTTTGGAATCAACACTTATGATGTGCTGGTCCATCTTTGAGGGAGTAATGCATCTGGAAAAAAAGAGAGAATAGCCAAAACGAGATCAGATTTAATGATATTCCAATATTTTTTTTATAAAAGTAACCCTCAAAACCATCAGGTCCTGATGTTGAGGCTTCACTTAGCCCCACAATGGCTGATAAGACCTCTTCTTCATCTGTAAAAGCCTCCATAAACGCATTGTCTTCAGTTGAAATGAGAGCATGAACGGTGGTAGAGACATCAACAAAAGGAACTTCCATATCTGATTGCATTTTATCCTTGTAAAACTTGAGAATGTGAGTCTTGAAAGCAACCTGATTATGAATCAAAGTACAATCATCATCATGAATTGAATAAATCATTAATTTTTGTTATTTGGCCCTGACAATCTGACAGGAAAACTTAGTATTAGCATCTCCTTGTTTCATCCATTTTATTGTCCAAAATTTTCATAACACTAGTTGATACTCTATTTATAATACTATATGAACAAATGTTAATTCTGGATATTTGAAAAACCTTTTTACCATTTTAGTCTTCACCAAGGTGAAAGATCATATACCCAAGTCGAACAGGGCTTAAGTGGGAAATAGTGATCCCATTTCCTTGAGATTTTTCTTCATCCGTTGTGGCTATAGCTTCTCGGCAGTGATGATACATGCGCTTGTAATTTTGTATCAAGAAAAAGGTTGAATAAATCAAAGTTCGATGAAATAACGAGGGAACTATGTAGTGTGTTCTTAGTGCTTGTGCAGTCATTCTATTCTTCAATCATGTTTTTTGTTTTTGTTGTTATTGAGTATTTGTAATTTGTATAGTTAGGATTCCTCTTCTTTCTCTTCTTCTGCAGCTTTTACCCCCTTCTGGGGGCTTAATGACCACGGTTTTTGATTCACTTGTTTTTATTTGAATTGGAAATGAGGGTAATAATCACAAATTTCAGGGTAATAACACAATGCTTCTCATGTTCTCTCTTTTTTCATTTCTGTTTTGAACGAAAATACCTTTTATTATTAATTCATAAAAAGAGAAGATCCCACAACTTGCAAGGTGTCATGTCCCTCGATAATTTAAATTGGACACAACCTGTTTTTCATTGAGGCTTATTGAAGCAAAAATGTTTATGGGACCTGTTAGACAAAAATAACATAGGACCTACTTCACTATGAACTTAAGCAAACGGGATCAATAAGGTACTATGTTTTTTATGCATATTTGATCAGGTACTATTGTACCAGTCCATATAAGGTACTATTGTACCAGTTCAGGTACAATATCAGGTACTATATTTGATCAAGTACTATTTTTTAGGCATAATTTTTAAGTATATTTGATCTGTTGTTTTATTAGGCATATCATATACTAATTAATATATATAGGAACAAATAAACACAGAACTCCCTAATACAAATAAACTCCCTAATACTAATTTCAGTACACATAAACACATTCCTGTTTCAGTACACATTATTGAATGAAAATGGTTGTTCCTATTCTCCTTCATATCATTTATAGTTTTGGTTGATGATTATTATAGTAAAAATATTATTGTTGCATTCTTTATATCAATGTGATGTTTAGTTTTATATTAGTGTACTAATAAATGCATGTACATAGCCTCAACTAGGGTGAAACAAAGAGTTCGTGGACCTACTAAAGGTAGAGGGTTGGAAAAAATGGTCAAAGCAACTGGAAAGAAGATGCGGATAGAAATTTCCAAAGAGAAAGGAACGACTCTTGACCATGAGCAGTCTGCCAAACTTTCCAGTGAGATAGGGATTATAACTCAAAATCTTATTCCGGTGCCAACTAAATGGAAAACACTTAGTGAGCGTGACAAGAATGAAGCTTTTGATAGAATTGATGTAAGTACATATATTTTTAATGAAGCTTTTGATAGAATTATTTAAGTATATATATTTTTAGTCCTGTGGCTATCAGTATTATACATTTATGTTTAACTTGATTAATTAATATTTTATATTTATAGGAGAGATTTGAAATTGACTTGGATGAACATGGAAAACGAAGTTGCGAAGAGTTAATGAAAGGGAGGAGTAGGGCTCGAAGAAGTAAGCTTCATCAATATTATTTGACATTTGAGACAAAGGAGGTGGCACGGGCAAATCCACATAGTAGCTGTACCGAGGCAAATTGGCACGAATTGTGTGATTTATTTGTTGATCCAAAATATGAGGTACAAGATTATTGCAACTATTTTAATAATCTAATATGACAAATTTTATATACGATTTAATAATTTATCATATATATATATATATATATATATTGTAGAAACGATGTGAGATAAACAAAAACAATAAAGGAAAGCAAACTGTAAGGCACAACAAGGGATCCAAGGCATTTGTGGTTGTTCGTCATGAACTGGTAATATTTTTTACTTTAGATTCAAATGTTTTCTGCTTAAATATGTTTTCTGATTATATACTTATTATATTTTGACAGAAAGTAAAGGCAGGTAGTGGTGTTGAGCCTAACAGGATCGAATTTTATAAAGAAACCCATTGTAAAAATGGGAATTGAACGTCTCCCGAAGCCGAAGAAATCTATGCAAGTAAAATTGCGATTTATTTTATGCCACACTCTTATCGGGTTAAGTATGTTTCGTTATTGGAGGCGGATGTTAAGTTGGTTAAGTTTTATTTATTGATTTGGAGGTTGGGATTAAGTATGGTGGATTATGTTGTGTTGAAGTTGATTTTCAAATGGATTGAATATGTTGGTTTTAATGTAAAAACAAAGGAAACTCTGCCGATTTTTTTTAAATATAAAATATTTTATTGGAGGCTATGTTAAGTTATATTTGTTGCAGGAGAGGGCGAGATTAAGTTTGAACATATTGGTTTTCATTTAAAACAAAGAAAAGTATGTTGATTTTTTTTGGTATAAATATTTAAAAAATATGAATATGTTTAGATGCTAATTGTATATTTCTTTTACTCAGAAGGAGATGAAAAATCTTGAGTTTGAGTCTGTATTTGAGGAGGGTCCATTATTGAGCCCAACCGAGATAGCGGATCGTGTGCTCGGGACGAGATCAGGGTACATTAATGGGCTTGGGCATGGTCCCAAACCAACTAATTCTAAGACATCTTTGCAACAAAAAAAATGTACAATTGGAGGAAGCTCTTAATGAGTCTGTTAGAGCTCAACTGGAGTTGATGGAGTGCTTAAAAGTTCAAAAGATGGAGTTTGCAGCTCATCGTGAGGAGACAATGAAGCAACAAGAGGAGACGTCTTCTCAACGGGCACTCATAGACACCATTTTAGTAAGCAAGTTGAATCTGACAGGAACATTCAATCCTTGCTTATTTCGAGAGAAATGCAATCCACATAATATTTAGATCAATGGTATGTCACTCGATAGATCTTTTTCTATTCAAGTAATAAATAGTGATTTTATTATTCTTATTTATAAAACTTAACTGACAATTTTTTATGATGAATTACAGATATTAAGGGATGAGGACTTTTATTGGCGAAACATATTTGGATGCGGCGAACCGAATGGAAAATTTAGGAGATTGTTATGGCGACCGCGATATTTTTGTTATTAGACATTGTGTTAGTTTTTTGTTAACTTTTGTTATCAGATATTATGACTTAGCTTTTAAGTGGAACTTTTGGCACACAAATGGTGTATTTTTGCGATTAGATATTATGACATGTGGAATTTTTGGCACAAATATGGGGTCTTAGTATGTTGATAACACCTTGCATTTTAAATATATGTACTTTGTGAACATGATTTTACATTTTAATATGCGGATGAACATGTAAATGTCGCAAAATATTAATGTTATTAGTCAATTGTCATTATGAAAATGACATTTGTGATAACTATTTGGAATGAAAATAAACTAATAATAATAGTTAAAAGTAATATTAAAAATGCTAATAACATTAGTCACAAATAATAATAATATATAACATTAGCCACAAAAAAATAATAATATATAACAGTAGCCACGATTTTTATTTGTGGACAGATGTGTCAGAAAAGTCTATTTGCAACGATTTTTAGTGGTGGCAAAAATTAAAAACTTATTTAGCCATAAATTTTTAAGAATATATGGGAGACAATTTGCTACGAAATTACGCTATTTACTACCATTTTTTTTACAAACAACAACGATAAAAAATAGTTGCGAATAGATACATAATAGGCTACGATATTTTTTCGTGGCCAATAAGTCTACTATTGGCCACGAAATTCGTTTTCGTTCTCATATACCTTTAGCCACGGGGCTTTGGCCACGACACTGCTACGAAAAAAAATTGTTGCCAAATATCTTCAGCAACAAAATGTAAACATATGGCTACGATTTTGTAGTGACTATATAATTGTGACTCAAAATATAAAATAAATAAATAAAATAAAAATACACGAATGTCTCTTGTTACAGTGGTAGAATGTTTGAGCTGGAATGGCTGACTTCAACTATACTTCTTAACATGTACATTTGATTTAGTAACATACTTAAAACACTAATCTATAGTATTATGCCATGTTAAGATGCTTTATGTGTTTAATTGTCTAAAACCCAACTTTATCTATGCAAATATAAATTATGTGATCGAATTGAGTGGTACAAGGTCAGTCTTTCTAACTTAAGTTTTCCCTGATACTTATGAAGAAAATGACAATCATATAGCTATACGTACGATCATGAAACTACTTATTTCGTTGAATTCAGAAATCACCTTTGCACTGCAAGTTATTGGGTCTTATAAAAGCGTACATAATGGTGATCTTTGTTAATTGAAATAGAGAGTCTCATACAATTTTTCTGAAGAAAAAGTTCAATAGGGAACCATAATTATCTCTCTGTGTGCCACCGCTTGGCTGCTGATGATACTGAAGTGAAAGTTTCACAACTTTAATTATAACCTTGTGAGAGATATAGTTGTTCATCCTCACATGATTGTCGTGATGAAGCTCTTTTTTTTAAAAAGAGAAATAAAGTAGAGACAAACAAATCTTAATTGATGGAACCATAATAAGCAGATTGGTGTATATGGAAAATAAGTTGATAGAAGCATCATAATCATACGGTAGTATGAGTGGTTGGAATGTGGAAGGTACACCACCAGGTCAACCACTGAGACAAAAAAATAGAGAGTAAGGTATTTAAGTAGTAAAGCTTAACAACCCAAACAAATGGAGAGAACTTTTAAATATATATTTTGGCGTAACATCAATGACCAGCCGTGCTGGTATATATATACAGTAAGATAAAATTTGAATTTTAAACTACAAAGTGAATTCAAAAAGGTTTGAAATGGCCTGCTGGTGTAGAGAAGTTCCTTATGACTAGGGGCTGCTATTAACGTTGGTACTAGGGGTTGCTGTCAACGTTGGTAGTTCCACAATATGAGGAGAAAGAGTTGGTACTGTTGACACCCCCCCGTAAGTTGATGGTGGTTTTGGAATAACCATGAGCTTGTCACGAAGAAACTGGAACTTGACTGTTGAGAGGCCCTTTGTAAAAATGTCTGCAATTTGATCATGAGTGGATATGAATTGAACCTGGAATTTTGTGTTGAGCAACTTGATCCCAAACAAAATGAAAATCAATTTCAACATGTTTAGTGCGAGCATGAAAAACCGGATCTGCGGATAAGTATGTAGCGCCAATATTGTCACACCATAAAATGGGAGGTTTATGAGGTGGGTAGATAATTTCAGTGAGAAGAGATTTAAGCCATGTGAGTTTGGCGGTAGCATCAGCAAGGGACTTGTACTCAGATTCGGTAGAAGATCGAGACACAATTTTATGTTTCTTAGATTGCCATGAGATGAGTTGGAACCCAAATAAATTGCATAACCACCCGTGGATTTTCGATCATCGATACACCCGGACCAATCAGAGTCTGTAAAAGCTTGAAGTTCAAGTGATGAGGATTTTGTGAGATGAAGACCATGAGATGGTGTAGCATTAAGGTATCGGAGTATACGTTTGACTAGTGTCCAATGAGTGTCCGTTGGTTGGTGCATGAATTGATAAGATTTGTTGACAGCAAAGGTAATGTCGGGACGGGTTAGTGTAGCATATTAAAGAGCGCGAACAATTTGTCTTTAAGGGGTAGGATCAGATAGTGGTTTACCTTCATGTTTGGACAGGGATAGTGTGGTGGAGAGAGGAGTTATTAGGGGTTTGGAATTGGACATTCCATGCCTATTGAGAAGGTCTTTAATGTATCGTTCTTGGGAGAGATGAATACCAGTGGGGGTAGAGGTGACTTCGATGCCAAGGAAGTATTGAAGAGTGCCAAGATTTTTTAGGGAAAATTCAGTGCTAAGAGAAGTGATAAGAGATTGGATGAGTTGAGAATTGTTCCCAGTTAAAATGATATCATCGACATAAATGAGGAGAAATAAAATGTTGTTACCATGGTTATAAATAAATAAAGAAGAGTCAGTTTTGGAGCCGATAAATTTTTGGTGAGAAGATATTGAGTGAGACGGTGGAACCATGCTCGGGGCGCTTGTTTGAGGCCATAGAGTTAGCGGTTTAATTTACAAACAAAATTGGGGTGAGTGGAGTCTTTAAAACCAGGAGGTTGTTCCATAAAGACATCCTCATTGAGAAAGCCGTGGAGAAAGGCAATGTTGACATCGAGTTGAGATATGGTCCAGTTATTTGTCACAGAAATGGATAGGATGGTACGAAGAGTAGTGGCCTTTATTACAGGACTAAATGTTTCATGAAAGTCAAGGCCATATTCTTGATGAAATCCCTTGGCAACCAAGCGAGCTTTATAGTGTTCGAGGGATCCATCGAATTTTCGTTTAATGCGGTAAACCCATTTACATCCAATAATATTCATTGTTGGGGAAGGAGGAACAAGAGACCAAGTGTTATTATGGAGAAGTGCATTTATTTCAGTAGTCATAGCTTTACGCCAATTAGGATCTTTGTTAGCAATTGTGAAGCATGTAGGTTCATTGAGTTGGACAATAGTTAAGTGGGTGTGGGGTGGGTGAGAATTTTTAGTGTGTGAGCATTTTATGTGGTTTTCTTGGTAGGGGACCAATATTAACTTCTAAGTTAATGCCAGCAGGGTTGGAATAATTGGTGATAGTGTTACTGGGTGAACAAAGAGTAGAAGGTAGGGATGGCAGTGAGGTGCGTGGTGATGAAGTAGGCGGGTGGACAGTAGCATGCTGTTGTGAAGTGTGCGTGGCTGGTGATGTGAAGACTGGAGGGAGGTTTGCAGTAGGCGTAGAGGCAGTAGGGTATGGGAGACTAGGAATTTGGGATAGGGATAGTAGCATGGTAGAGAGGCTGCCCCACGGAGGTGGGTGGACGGGAGTAGTGGGTGATTTAAGTTGAGTAGTGAGGTTGGAAAAAGGAAAGTGTTGTTCATTAAATCGAACGTGACGGGCAAAATATATGCATCCGATTTGTGGGTGAAGACAACGATAACCATGTTGATTTGAACTATAACCAAGAAATATACACGAATAAGAGCGAAAGTCCATTTTGTGATTGTTATATGGGCGGAGATATGGAAAACATAAACAATCAAATGTTTTGAGAAATGAGTACTCAGGAGAGTGGGAATAAAGTATTTGAAAGGGAGATTTATGATTAAGTGTGCGAGTTGGCATATAATTAATTAAGAGAACTGCACTTTCGAATGCATAATGCCAATATTTTTGGGGTATAGAAGCATGGGCCATTAGGGTAAGACCGGTTTCAACAATGTGTCGATGGCGATGTTTGACAAAACTAACATGTTCGTGTGTATGAGGACACGAATAACGGTGATGAATACCACAATTTTTAAAAAAAGGGTATAGTTTTCGAAATTCGCCACCCCAATCCGTTTGCACATTTTTAATTTTTGTATTAAATTGGCGTTCAACAAGTTTCTGAAAAGTGATAAAAATCGAATACACATCGGACTTTTGCATCATAGGATAAAACGAGATAAAATTCAAAAAATGATCAACGAAGATGACAAAATATTTATGACTATTGGTGGACAGAGTAGGAGAAGGCCCCCAAACATCACTAAAAATTAAATTTAATGCAGAAGAAGATGACTTAATACGATTCGGCAAAGGTTGCCTACATGACTTTCCCCTTTGACACGCTACACAAATATTACTTGGACTCGATTTACTAAATGGAAGTTGATGTTGATTAAGAACTTGATGAAGCACTTGAGTGTGAGGATGACCAAGTCGATTATGCCAGCAAGTTGAAGAAACTCTCTCGATATGATGAGCTTTTGGAGAAGAAGACATGATTGTTGGAGAGAGTGTGTAGAGACCATTTTTACTCGTGCCGTGAAGTAGAGGTTTCTGGGTGCGACAATCCTTCACAACGCAAAAAGAGGGATGAAATTCAAAATAAACGTTATTATCGCGAGTAAATTTTTGAACAGAAAGTAGAGATATAGAAATATTAGGAACATGAAGAATGTTATTTAAGAGGAGATTAGATGAGGGGGTAAAAATAGAGGAGTTACCAATATGTGAAGTAGGAAGTCCCTTACCGTTGCCAATGTGAAGGGTGTCGGGTCCATGATATTCGTAAGTATGGTGAAGATGGGTAAGATCAGGGGTAACATGATGGGTGGCACTAGTATCTAGGAGCCAAGCACTTATGGGTGAGGGTGGGGTGGGTAGTAGGCCAAGTTGATAGTTAGGAGAGTAAGTAAAATGGGCAGTCGGTGTAGGTTGGGAGTTGTGGAAGCGATGTTAGCAGGACGTGGCCGTGTGGTAGTAGCCATTACAAATTTGACATCGTGATTGATAGGGAGGGCAATAAGTGGAGCGTCCCCTACCTCGTCCATGTCCACGAGGGTAACGACCACGAGACGGGTTGGAGTACTGTTGTCCAGATTGATTGTTGGGGGATTGGGAGTTATAGGTGGGATTGGATGAATGTAGGGAAGATATAGTTGTATTGTGAGTTGTAGGGTTGTTGTTGGAAGATTGAAGAGTAAGGGAAGAATGTTGGTCACTGTTAATAAACTCATGGCTTAACAGTAGCGCATGCAGTTCCGAGAATGTGACGGGTGTGGGGCATGCTGTAAGAGTGGTGATTAGATCTTTAAATTCAGAACGAAGACCTTTAAATATGTGGATATTGAATTCTGCTGGAGAGAGAGGATGTCTAGCAGCACTTAGCTCATCAGAAATGGCCTTTGCTTTTTGGAGAAAAGCAGAGGTGGAGTCGTCGCCTTGATGAAGTCGATGAAGATGAAGATGCAGATTTAAAATTCGGGTTTCGGAGGGAGATGCAAGTGCATCACTGAGTGTTTTCCATATTTGATGCGAAGTTTAGAGGACGACAACAAGGGAAATCATTGGGAGGGACATAGATGCAACCAACATGCTTATTATAAGTTTGTCCTGCTGCTTCCACAGTGTGGCAACAGGTTCATCCGATGGACATGAATAGCTCCCGTCAACGAAGCGGAGAAGGTTTTGGCCGCTGAGGAACGGTTCTATCTGAGTTTTCCAATGTAGGTAGTTTGTGTCATCAAGTCTGATTGTGATGTAGTGATGGGAAGGTCCGAGATTGATGGAAGGAGCTGTTGAAGATATATCACTGTTCGTGTTGGAGGAAGATGCCATGTTGATATTAGAGGATAGAAGAATGAGAAAAAAAATAAAATAAAGAGTTATTATTATGGCTCTGATACCATAACAACCCGAACAAATGGAGAGAACTTTTGAATATATATTTTGTCTAAACATCAATGACCAGCCGTGCTGGTATATATATACAGTAAGATAACATTTGAATTTTAAACTACAAAGTGAATTCAAAAAGGTTTTAAATGGTCTGCTGGTGTAGAGCAGTTCCTTATGACTAGGGGTTGCTGTTAACGTTGGTACTAGGGGCTGCTGTTAATGTTGGTATTTCCACAATATGAGGAGAAAGAGTTGGTACTGTTGACAAAGCTTATCTTTAAACGGAGATGCACATTCCCGATAATATATGGGGTTATGTCTAGTTTTTAAATGCTAGGAGTTGAGTCTGAATAAGAAATTATTACAGGGGATTATGTAAAAATAACCCTTAATTTGAATAACAGGCCATTTTATTTTAAGAAATCAATAAAATTATATATTACATGTTTAGAAAGAAAAATTTCCGATTTTAATCAGATATAACTCAATAAGTCTCACAAATGACTATGCGCAATAGATTATATTCACAAATACATTCTTGACTATAAAGGTCGTACCCAGTGCACAAGGCTCCCGATTAACTGCAGGGTCTAGGAGAGCCGGATGTTTGCTAGTCTTACCCCCATATGTTTCACATTCCTGACTATAGAACCAATAATATTCGTGCGATATCCTAATCCTTTTACAAGCACTAGAAATGCTAAATTACAGAATAATCGAGATTGGCTAGTTGAATGCGTTAGGATTTTGGTTAATGGATCTTTTGTATATAACAAAGTTTAATACAGGAAACCATCAAAGTAATCATACGTTAGCCATCAGAACTGGAGTGACATCATTGGGAGTATCCTCCACTGAGGAACAGAATGGTGACAATTGTTATGTCTACTATTTATTAAAAACAATTGTACAGAATTATAAATTATAATATAATTACAGAAATGAAACGAAATTACAGAAATGAAACACTTACTTAAATTTGCAGAAATAATATTAGAATAGAAGAAATAATCCGAGCCCTATTTAGAACAGTCTCCTTAAGACAAATTTATTCCCTCCACAATGTACTAAAGGTAATGAATAATTGTCTCCCAAGATAGAACGGATTTCCAAATTAATCAAGTAGCACAACAATGATTAATTTCTTCGAACACAGTTATGTATTTATACTCAACCAGACCAAAGAAATAATATGCAGGAAATGTATGCAGTAGCAATAAAAGAAGAACTATTTTCTGGGAAACGATGTGGCATAATTTCGGAATTATGGGAGGGCAATTTTTCAGTAGTTAAAACTGTAGGGGAAATGATTAATTTATAGCAAACGTTTTGTCTGTTGGGAACAGTCAAAACTGAATTTAACTGTCAAAATAGTTAATTTCGTTAACTGTTGACCCTTGGAATTAACTGACAAATAGTTAATTAATTATTAATTAATTTCGTAATTAATTAACAATTAAAGCCCAGAAAGTTAAATTAATTCGACCCAAAAATATAGGAGATTTTTATAAGCCCGAGCCCGAATCGAGCCGAGCCGGCCGGACAGACGGACGCGCACGCGCGTGTGGACCTTTGACCAAAATTCAACCCGTGCATAACTTAGGTCATCTCCCCTTCAAAGAGTTGGGATACCCCAAGGCATCCAATCCTTAGTCCATACTTGGGGGGTTATTAACTCATCAACTTTCCACTACTCTTCCAATGTGGGACAAGAGTTAAAACATACCCAATTCATTAACTTTCATTGCTTTGTGAATCACTTTGGGGATATATTTATAATTCATAACTTATTGAAATTGGACATATGAATATACTACGTTAATCTCCTTGCGGAGGAGAACGCATTCGTATATGATCCCACAATTATTGTAGTGTGGGTCCCACCTAAATTTGAGCTCAAAATTTTGTCCATTAAATTTTGGACAGGTTTTTAATTCAAACCTAAGTTCAATTTTCCAACAATCCCCCACATGAATGATATATCGCTATAAATAAAACAGAACAAATGCTAATGCAGATGCAGACACAGGTTGAGTAAAACTGAAGACTTATTACATCGGGAGAAGTAGCCTAGTGGCCTTGAACTTTCCTTAGTGATATACTATTGGATTTACTTGGTTAATCAGTAGACTTCACGTCCTTGAACCGTCAACTTTTATGTAAACCTAGACAATAATATTCACACAACAATTCTTCAACACAGTTGTTTCTCATGTTTGTGTTCATTTTGGCCATTAACACTACATGGTTCCGTGAGTATTTTAGAGAATATACCTTTCATTATTCTCATAGAAGTGTCCCCCTTCTTACTCACGTTGGTGACTTCAATAAAGAGTATCTTGCAATACCCCACTTAGACGTACTAAGATATAGATGTCATTAAAAGCATAACGTATACTAATTTCGAGGCAGATGTGCACTATCTCATCTTTGAAATGGATAGGATTAAATATCCTCCAGTGCTTACTGAATACAACGTAGTTCGGTTTGCCCATTGAACCTAGATCTTGGGATCTCCAGTCAGCTAGGTTGGGTTACCACTATATTGATTCTTATTTATTTATAGGCTTTAGACCCATTCCTCTCGATGATCTTTCAACTTGCTCTCGGTTTAAACCTTTCGTTAGTGGATTCGATATATTAGCTTTTGACTTTACATAGTCAATTGTGATAATTCCATTTGAGAGAAGTTGTCTAATGGTATTGTGCCGACGACGAATATGTCGTGACTTTCCGTTATACATGTGATTATTTGCCCTTCTAATCATTGATTGGCTATCGCAATGTATACATATTGCGGGCACAGGTTTAGACCAATTTGGAACATCCTCTAAGAAATTTCGAAGCCATTCAGCTTCTTCTCCAACTTTGTCTAGTGCAATGAATTCGGATTCCATTATCGATCTAGCAATGCACGTTTGTTTTGAGGATTTTCAAGATACTGCTGCACCTCCAAGGGTAAACACATACCCACTCGTAGACTTAGAGTCTTTTGTATCGGATATCCAATTTGCATCGCAATGTCCTTCAAGAACAGCTGGATATTTTGAGTAGTGCAGTCCATAGTTTTGAGTATATTTCAAATAACCCAAAACTCGCAATATTGCTTTCCAATGATCTCTTCCCGGATTACTCGTAAATCGGCTTAGATTACTTATAGAGTATGCTATGTCCGGTCGCGTACAGTTCATGATATACATTAAACTATCGATAATACGAGAATATTCTAGTTGAGATATGCTTTCACCATTATTTCTTGCAAGATGTAAATTTACATCTACAGGTGTCTTGGTAGGACTAATATCATACTTCTTGAATTTTTCAAGTACTTTCTCTATGTAACGAGATTGAGATAGTATAAGTCCATCCGATGTTCTTGAAATTTTAATTCCTAATATAACATTGGCAATTCCCAAATCTTTCATGTCAAATCTACTACTCAACATTTGTTTTGTAGTTTTGACAATTTCCAAGTTACTACCCATGATAAGCATATCATCATAGAGGCATACAATGACATATCCATTTTGAATGTATTGAAAGTAAACACATTTATCGCATTCATTAATTTTGAAACCATTTGATAACATTGCACTATCAAATTTTTCATGCCATTGTTTAGGTGCTTGTTTTAATCCATATAGTGATTGAACAAGCTTACACACTTTTCCTTCTTGTCCGGGAGCTTTGAACCCTTCAGGTTGCTCCATATAAATTTCCTCATCTAGTTCACCGTTTAAGAATGCAGTTTTTACATCCATTTGATGTATTTCAAGTCCATTAATAGCAGCTATTGCTATTAACATCCGAATTGACGTTATTCTTGTTACCGGTGAATATGTGTCGAAGTAATCCAACCCTTCCTTTTGCCTATAGCCTTTAGCTACAAGTCTAGCTTTATATTTATCAATTGATCCATCGGCCTTCAACTTCTTTTTGAAGATCCATTTATAACCTAATGGTTTTGAACCTGGTGGAAGATCCACTAGTTCCCATGTATGATTTTGTAATATGGATTCAATTTTACTATTAATTTCTTCTTTCCAATTGGAAGCGTCGGGTAAGGATATGGCTTCTTTGTACGATTGAGGTTCATTTTCTAGCAAATATATTAAAAAATCCGGACCGAAAGAAGTCGAGGTTTTTTTTATCTTTTACTACGTCTTGGTACATCCTCTATAGGTTCAATAGGTTGATGAGTACCACTTGTAGTAGCTTTATTTGTCCTTTTAGAAGGACCAGATTCTCGGGTCATGTTATACGGGAATTCATTTTTAAAAAATGAAGCGTCCCTCGATTCAATAACCGTATTTACATGAATATCTGAAATCTCATATTTACAAACTAGAAATCGATATACACTGCTATTAGTAGCATAACCGATGAATACACAATCCACAGTTTTTGGCCATATTCTTACCTTTTTAGGTTTAGGAACCATCACTTTGGCTAAGCACCCCCACACTCGTAAATATTTATAGGATAGTTTTCGACCTTTCCATAATTCATAAGGTGTCTTATGAGTCTTCTTGTGAGATACTATACTGAGAATGTAATTAGCATAAAGTAAGGCTTCCCCCCAAAAATTTTGTGGAGCTCCTGAACTTAATAACATTGAGTTCGTCATCTCTTTCAAAGTACGGTTTTTGCATTCGAAAACACCATTCGATTGAGGAGAATAAGGAGCGGTAGCTTGATGAATAATTCCATTTTCAGAACAAAATTCCTCAAATGGATATTCATATTCACATCCTCTATCACTCCTAATTGCCTTTATCGTTTTGCTTAATTGATTCTCAACTTCATTCTTATATTGTTTAAATGCATTAATAGCCTCATCTTTACTATGTAACAAATATACATAGCAATATTTTGTGCAATCGTCAATAAAAGTAATAAAATACTTTTTTCCACCTCTAGTTTGAACAAATTTTAAATCACAAATATCAGTGTGAATTAAATCTAAAGGTTCAGTTATCCATTCAACAGAATGGAAAGGTAATCTAGCTAATTTAGATTCCACTAAAATTTCACATTTATGATTTTTATCAATATTAAATTTTAGCAAAAAATCCAAGTTAATTAATCTACACTATGTATCAAAATTAACATGTCCTAATCTAGCATGCCAAATATTAGATGACTCAATCAAGTAAGAAGAACTAGCAATTTCATTCATTGAAACAGATATTTTTGGGGTTACAGTAAGAACATTAATTTTAAAGGGCCCCTCATTTAGGTAGCCCTTTCCTACATACATGTCATTCTTAGACAACACAAAGCGATCAGACACAAACACAAGCTTGAAACCATTTTTAGTCAGGAGAGATCCAGAAATCTGATTCTTTCGGATATCAGTCACGTGAAGAACATTGTTGAGAGTAAGTTCCTTTCCAGAAGTCATTTTTAAAGCTATCTTTCCTTGTCCCACCACCTTAGAAGTGGAAGAATTTCCCATAAAGAGGTTCTCCTCATTTTCTAAAGGCTTATAGGTGCAGAACATCAATTTGTTTGCACAAATGTGTCGCGTGGCTCCAGTGTCCACCCACCATTCCATGGTATTTCCAACCAAGTTACATTCAGAGACCACGGCAGAAAGATTCATATCCACTAAGTCGTTGGCGATATTCTCACCCACAGTTACATTTGTTTGAGGATTATTTCGATTTTTCTTCTTAGGTTTACAACACTCGCTTGAGCGGTGTCCAGGTTTACCACAGTTTTAGCATTTGCCTTTGAACTTCTTCTTATTCTATTTGGAAGTGCCTTCCCCATCATACTTTCTCTTGTTCTTCTTAGGACCTTCAATAACATGGACCTTTGTTTCCATTGGATTATTCCCACTTTTCTTTTGAGACTCACAGTTATCTTCTTCGATTCTCATCCTGACCACCAACTCCTCCACATTCATCTCCTTTCGCTTGTACTTGAGATAGTTTTTGAATAAAGTCCAAGATGGTGGCAATTTTTCAACAATTGCAGCAACTTGAAAAGTTTCACTAAGTGACATTCCTTCAGCATGAATGTTGTGGAGGATCACTTGGATTTCTTGCACTTGCAAGATCACTGATTTAGAATCAACCATTTTGAAGTCCCGAAAATGCCCGATGATAAATTTCTTCATCCCAGCATCTTCAGTTTTGTACTTCTTTTCCAAAGAATTCCACAATTCCTTGGATGTGTTGATCGTGCAGTAGACATGGTACAATGTCTTGTCCAAGTAGGCCAAAATATAATTCTGGCATACGTAGTCCGATTGCTTCCAAGCATCAACAGCAACAACCTTTTTAGAGTCATCTCCCTCTTGAATAAAGGGGAAATCTTCATATACAAACCTACCCAGTTGGTAGATTGTGAGATAGAAGTACATTTGTCCTTGCCAACGTTTGAAGTCAACCCCAATGAACTTTTTCGGTTTCTCCCCATGTGGCATAGAAACGGGTGCAGTCACATTTGTGTTGGTGATAGTCACTTTAGTAGGAGTAGTGTTCGTACACAAAAACAGAATTTTTATCAATGATAAAATTTTTATATAATGAATTAATCAAAAACAGAATACAAAATTCTGTGCACCAATTTCCTCCAAATATAATTCACAATAAATGAATTCCAAAAGAATTCCGAATAATATTCAGAATTAAACTATAATATAAACAGAAGTTTATACAAAATAAAATCTGTGTCATACTAATTTTTAATAATAAAAGGAATTCCGTACAAAACAGAATTATAATTTAAAGATTAAATTTTTACATAAACAGATTTTAACAAAATTTACAAATAAAATTTATATCCTAAAACAAAATATTCAAACAGTATAGAAATTAATTTATGTACTAAAACAGTTTTATTAATTTCTGCAATAAAACAATAATTTAGTTCAATTTTTCTGTCAAAACATATTTATTTTCAACAAATAAATTTTTGTAAAATTTTTTTTGTACACTACAAAACACTAGAACATATAAATTTTTCTTAAGATTGTTAAGTCAACTATTTATTAAAAACAATTGTACAGAATTATAAATTATAATATAATTATAGAAATGAAAAGAAATTATAGAAATGAAACACTTACTTGAATTTGCAGAAATAATATAAGAATAGAAGAAATAATCCGAGCCCTGTTTAGAACAGTCTCCTTAAGACAAATTTTTTCCCTCCACAATGTGCTAAAGGTAATGAATAATTGTCTCCCAAGATAGAACGGATTTCCAAATTAATCAAGTAGCACAACAATAATTAATTTCTTCGAACACAATTATGTATTTATACTCAACCAGACCAGAAATAATATGCAGGAAATGTATGCAGTAGCAGTAAAAGAAGAACTATTTTCTGGGAAAAGATGTGGCATAATCGAGAGATACAAGGATTACCTGGTTGCTCGAGGGTTCTCTCAACAATATGGACTAGACTATGATGAAACATTTAGTCCAGTGGGAAAGCTTACAACTGTACGAGTCCTACTTGCACTTGCAGCTAATAAAAACTAGAACTTATGGCAAATGGATGTGAAGAACACATTTCTTCATGGGGAGTTAAATTGGGAGATCTACATGATTCAACCAATTCATAACCAAGATCATCCTGAGCATGTGTATAATTTGCGAAAGGCACTCTGTCGATTGACACAGGCACCAAGGGTCTTGGTATGGTAAGATTGCTGAATTTCTAACTCAAAGTGGTTATTCAGTAGCACCTGTAGATTCTAGCTTATTTGCTAAATCTAATGGAGGAAAGTTATCTATCTTACTAGTTGTTGATGTAAAAAACTAGATTACTCTAATTATTTAATCACAGATAAATAAATAAGACAAAAGATTTTAAAGTGGTTCAGCCTTATATGAATGGCCTACATCCACTGTTATGTTATTGCTGAGTGTTTGGGAATTCTCGATTACAAGTGCTATCAAGAAATTCCGGTCCCCCCTGAATGAGGGTGATACAAGGTATTTATAGCCCTTTAGGCTGTACATGAAAGGGTGTTACATTAAATGATACACATATGAAAGGGTAATTCATTTAATGTTCTTCAAACGTGCGCGTCAAGATGATAAGCATTCAATGAATAGTTGAACTGTTGATTATCTGGCAATTAATGCTGTGGTCGAGGTGCAGCTCGAACCGCCTTAGTTGCTCGTCGTCCAAGAGTTCCTCGGAGCATTAGAGTTCATCGTAAGGTAAGAGTACCTCGGAGGGTTGTTCCTCGGAGTATACTTGTTGCTCGGAGTGAGTATGTTGGTCGGGGAAACAATCTTCCTCGTTGCTATTGTGCCACGTAGATTGACACGTGTCTTCTTATTATTCGTCCACATCAGCATACTAATTTTGGTATTAACAGAAGCCTCCAATGTTTCATTTTTCGAACTTTGAGGAGTATGGAACATTCTTTCTCGGTATATGGCAATATTAAATGGCCTTCCTGGGTTTTAGGAGTCTTTTCTTCATATTTGAATTTCCTTCCAAATTCGCAGAATCCGCCTTTTTGCCTTTGCATAAGCACTTCGATCTTCGTGCATTTTTTGTCCTTTTAGCCGCCGGTAGCGCAATAATTTCTTTTATGTAATCATTTCTTTCGCTGGTTCCCAAGGCAAAGTATTTAAACTTCAGAGGCAATCCCATCGTCTTCTACCTTTTCAATTTCTGATTTCGAGTTTTCTAAAGCTTTTCTCTCTCTTGTGCGTTCATTTCCTCCTTCGTTTGTCAACATATCTCCTTTTTTCCTGTAAGCTCTTCTTCCTTCTTCTTTTATTCATCATGGTTTACATTATCGAATCTCTTGAGAAGTTTCGCTCTGACTTCTCTATTCCTTCTTGGGTAACTTTGGAGGTTTTTTCTGAGCCTTCAAGTTATTTTGATTTGGCTGAGGGACACTGGTTCCCTAGCCTATTTATTGCTGAATGTGGATTTTCTTTTCCACTAAATCCGTTATGTTTAGAGTTCTGTCAGTACTTCGACGTTGTCCCTGCAAAAATAGCCCCCAACACATGGAGAATAGTTAATGGGGTAAATAGGTTAAATCAAACTCATGAAACTCGTATAGGAATTCCTGAGATTATGTACTGCTACAGATGGGCTGTTTTAGACAACATTTTTTTATTTAAAAACTAGGTTTTTGAATAGGGCCTTAGTAGTCAACCTCCCTGATGCCAACAGGGATTATTTTGAACACGGGGTAGTTATAAAAAATTAGCAACATGCCCCTTTGGTTGGAGATGCAGTATATGAGGGTCCCAGATGCCCCCCATATGGCAATGAGATAGGTCGTTTTCATCTTATTTTATTTTTGAAATTATGATTTCATGGTATTTGATAAAATGTATGACTGATATTTCAATATGTTTTTGTTTGCAGTTGACAGCAAGAGAAAAACTCCCAAAGAATCAGAAGTTAATATAAGGCAATTGAAACATATCTGGAGTTTGCATCAGAGAATTGCAGAAGGGCACATCAGGTCTGCTTCATACTTGTTGCAGTATAGGAGCTATACGTCGTCCTTTACTGCTCGTCCTGTGGTCAGCATCAGTGATCCAGTGCAAATTCCTGATGATTCTGATCCGGAATCTCATATTCCTTTGAGCCCAAAAATTGGCAAGAGAAGAGTTCCTGCTCTCTTCGAGGAAACTTCCTCTGTTGGGAAGAAAAATAAGGTTGATGTCCAAAAAGGGACAAAGAATAAAGATGCCACCTCTTCTGTTGCTTCTCAGAAGGCTGTCGAGAAGCCCCCATTGGCTCCTGTGCAGAAGGATGCACCTGTTGAAGTAACCACTATCTCACCAACCAAAAGTTCTTCTTTGGTTGAGGTTGTTGAAAAGGCACCAAGGAGACTGAGGAAATCCTCCTCGCTCAGTATTTCTGGAGCCATTCCCCAGCTCCCAGCTGGTGGAGATGATGTTCCAATTACTGTTCCTCCGAGCTCTACGATGAGCTTGGCAAAGTTTTTGCCCATTCCCAAGGTGCAAGGTACTGAAGAAGACCTTACTCGGGATATGGTTACTTCTCTGGCTGCTCGTCATCTTGCTTCAGTAAGTATCTATACTATGAGTTTTTCATATTTTCCTTTGTTATTTCCCATATTTGTTTCTGATATCATTTCCCTTTTCTGATTACAGTTGACGAGCTGTTTCAATATAATCCTTAAAAAGGATGAAGCGATCAAAGCTTCTTGCTCCTCGTCCACTGTGGAAGGAGCACTGGAGAAAGCTATTAAATTTGTGAGTGAATCTCGTCAGAAGTATGACGAGGATAAAATTGAATGGGAGAAGAAGTTGGCTGCGTCTGATGCAGAGAAGGTACAACTGGGTAATAAAGTGAAGGACTTGGAGAGAGAGAATAAAGACTATGCCGAGAAACTTTCAGGCTTTGGGGAGCTTGAGAATAAACTGAAGTCAGCTGAGGAAGAGTTGACACTTCTGCGCGAAGCAAATCGTCAGAAGGAGGAGTTGGAGGCCAAGCTGAAAGCCTCCGAGGACCTTCTATCCGAGAAGCTATCCTCGGAGAAGATGAAGAGAAAAACGGCTGTGAAGAAATCCTTTCGGACTGGTTGGGATAAAGGATGGGATAGGGGGTAGCTGCAATGATGACCCAGGTGAATTATGGAAGTTTGAAATTCTTCCATGATGGTTGGGTTGCTGCCTTGCAAGAATTGAAGGTGAACGAGGACTCTGAGCTATTTCAACAACATCTCCCTAGTCCTCCTCCAGTTATTGAAGACGAAGATGAAGACGAGGCTGCATCTGAAGAATCTTCAATGACAGGGGGTGATCAAGTCCTTGTTCCAACACCCAACCAGACAGCCACCGAGGAGATTTCTTCGTTGCCTACTCCTCCAGAACAAGTCCCAGCTTCTACCAATCAGATCAATGTTCCCACCGAGCAACCAATCTCCTCATCCCAGCCTCTCGAGAAAGTCTTGGGAGACAAGGAAAAGGTGTGAAGTTGTTCGGTACTATCTTTCTATTTTTCTCTTTACTTGTACTTTGTATCTCAGATCTTTATAACTTTTGCCTTATAATCTAATAAAATTTGAATTCTTTCTTTCCATATGATTGTCTCTTCTTTATCTGCACTCTGTCTTGATCTTCTTTTTCTTTCTCTGTTAGTTTATGGCCAGGATGGATCTTTTGTCTGCTAATGACACAAAGTTGATGCAGCAATGCCATGAGTATTATAAAGCTGGTCATACAGACCTTAGTACATCAGAAGTTGCTGACATCCTTGGCCATGATGCTTCAGAGCAAGCAATTGAGGCTTATCGGTACCTGAAGGATTTACTTGATCGAGCTGTGGCCAATAATGTGGCATACTACGAATTGATCGAGGAACTTCATTGTACTTTAGAAGATCTTCAGAATCAACACAATGAATCAACTGCTTTGTTGCACAAGGAGTATGAAAATAGATATCAACAGCTTTCTTCTGAAACAGGCCATAAAAAGATCATTGCTGGATACGATGTCAGGGAGAGAACCCTAAAAGGTGAAGTTGAGGCCTGCAGACAGATCGCCGAGCTGCTGGAACAAGAGAACAACAATTTGCAGAAAAAGTTGGCACAATATGAGTCTGCAGCTTCATCCTCTACTGCCTTGGTACCGGTCACTGATGAAGGATTCTTATTCTTAGAGATTGAAAACGCCAAATTAAGGCAAGAATTGGATACTTTAAGAAAGTCTGGTGTTTCTGCTACTGCTCGGGGACGAGGAAGAGGTTCTCGTGGGCGAGGAAGAGCTGCCCAGGATATTAACGAGGAACGAAGCACTTCAGTTGCTCGGGGAGGATCAAGAACTCCTCGTAATATTGAAGAAGCTCGTACTTTGTCAACATTGGAAACTCAAGCGTACCGGTTGAACGCAAAAGATCGGGCTTTGTCTGAGATGTCCAAGAAAATCCTGACTTTGGAAGATCAACTTACTGCAACGAAGTCAGCTTTACATACCAAGGACCTTTTCACCAAAAACCTTCATGAACAATTGGATAGATTAACCTTCCAATTCCATAAACAGCCCAGGGAATTTTGGAATGCAGGCTATAATGAGGCCCTTTATCACTTGGATGCTCGTATCGAAAATGCCAATAATGAAGGTTATAAACAAGGCTGGCTGAATGCCTTATGTGTATTAAAGCTCGAGCAAGGACATTTTTTGTGGTAATACTATGAGCCTGGAGTGCTTGACTTGCCTGTGCCACCTTTCAAGTTGGACATGGAATGGATACCTGCTCGCGCCATTCCTCGGAGCTTGATTGCGAATTATCTTGGTGACTATAACTTTCATTCTCAAATTGACGTATCTCGTCCTGAGCATCTCTTGGATACTCCTTCAGTAATGAATGTCAGAATGTTGAAGGACTTGAATTTCATCAATTCTCCTCAGACATTAAATGATCCTCCTGCTGGCGAGGAACCTGTATCAAAGGCTGAAGGGAAAAAACCAATAGAATAGGATTTTCAATGTAATAGTTAGCACACATATGTAACTTGTAATTTATTTTAATGAAAGACTTTCATTTTCTGTTTGCAAATATGTATTGCTATTCTTTTGTACTTGTCTAACACTTTTACATTTGTGCATATGTATCTGTTAAAAAGATAACAATATGGTGTTGTTCATCAACCAACTTAGTAATAAAAATTGCAAGTATCAATGTTGCTCAATCACCTAATAATAAAGTAATGAGTATAAAATGTTTAAAATGTTTCCAACCAACCAAGGTTGTTAAATTGTGTTTGTCGACCAACTACAGTTGATGGGTTTTTATCCTCGACCAACCATACTTGGTAAATTTTTTCATAAAATGTGTCCGACCAACCAAGGTCGATAATTTATCCTCGTTGACCAACTACAATTAGTTGGGTGTTGATCACCGACCAACTATACTTGGTTCAGTTTGGAATTTTTTTTGTATTTTCTGGAATGATTTTACCTTCCGACCAATATAAGTTGGCCTATTTTGTTTCTTAATCAACCAAAATTGGCATTTTAAGAATGTTGTTCTTGCCCTTTTACCAATCAAAGTTGGTCGTGGGTTTGAACTATTGCCTCCTAACCAAAGGAGTATATTTTGTTCTCGCCCTATTACCAACCGAAGTTGGTCGTGGGTCCAAATTGTTAGGTTCTTTCGAACTATCTTGTCCACAAGCTCTTTTACCAACCGAAGTTGATCACGCATTGTACGCCTCCTAACCAAAGGAGTGTAATTTGTTCTCGCTATTTTACCAACCGAAGTTGATCACGCTCGAACTATCAGGTTCTTTCGAACTATCTTGTCCACAAGCTCTTTTACCAACCGGAGTTGATCACGCAAGTGTACGCCTCCTAACCAAAGGAGTGTAATTTGTTCTCGCTATTTTACCAACCGAAGTTGATCACGCTCGAACTATCAGGTTCTTTCGAACTATCTACTAGTTAGTTTACCAACCGGAGTTGGTCACGCTAGCGTATGTCTCCTAACCAAAGGAGTATAGTTTGTTCTCGCCCTTTTACCAACCGGAGTTGGTCGTGGGTCTGAACTATCGTCTTCTTTTTGTTGTTGAACAGCGTAGTGTACACCACTAGTATTCCCCGAAAAACTTTCAAGAAAAGGAGAGAAAAAATTGTGAAACATCATCTTTTTATTCATGTTGATGGAACTGCTGTACATTTTACATTACTGATAATACTTGCGAAGGTGTTCAGCATTCCAAGCATTCTTGAATTCCTCTCTTTCTAGAGTTACTATTCGGTAAGTTCCTGGTCGAACAACTTCTGTAACTCGGTAAGGTCCATGCCAGTTTGCTTCCAATTTATTGTGCTTCTGAATGACCTTCTTTAGCACATAATCTCCTTCTTTTAAATCGCATTTCTTCACCCTCTTGTTGTAGAACAGAGCTGTTCGTTGTTGATAAGCAGCATTCCTAATGGCTGCCTCTTCTCTAACCTCCTCGAGCATATCCAAATCCAGTCTTCTCATCAAGTCACTGACTGGGGAATTGAAATTCAGCACTCTGTGTGTTGGTAGACCCAACTCGGCAGGTATTACAGCCTCACTTCCAAATGCCAGCATATATGGTGATTCTCCAGTTGCTGCTTGGGGAGTTGTTCGGTAAGCCCACAATACTGATTGTAGCTCATTAATCCAGTTAGCTTTAGCTTCACTTAGCCTCTTCTTCAAACCATTTAGCAATGTTCTGTTCGTTACCTCTGTCTGCCCATTGCTTTGAGGATGACCTGGTGCTGAATGGGTCTTCAGGATATTTGATTGTTGACAATAGGCAGCAAACTCCTCGTTGTCGAATTGTGTTCCATGGTCTGTGATGAAGGCATGAGGGAGACCATATCGACAGATGATATTCTTCCAAACAAACTGGTATACCTTCTCGTACGTCATATCGATAAGGGGTTCAGCTTCTACCCATTTAGTAAAATAATCTACTGCGACGACGAGGTACTTGAATCTTCCTCGGGTGATTGGCAGTGGTCCAACCAAATCAATTCCCCACATGGCAAATGGCCAAGGGGAAGTTATGGGTGTCAACAATGCTTGTGGAGTTCGTCGGATGGAGGAAAAACATTGACACTTATCACATTTCTTAGCATAGGCTATACAATCAGCCCTCATCGTCGGCCAGTAGTATCCTTGAGTCATCACCCTTTGCAAAAGTGTTCGACCTTCTACATGAGCTCCACAGGACCCTTCATGGATTTCTTCAATTAATTCTTTCACCTCGGAAGGATGTACACATCTTTGCAAACCTGCCATAATTCCCCGTCTATACAAAATACCATTAGTTAGTACATACCGAGCAGCTTTATACTTCAATTTCTTGGCAGCGAGCTTATCTTCCGATAATTATCCTTCTTCAATATATGCCCTGATGGGATCCATCCAAGATGGTCCTAGATCAAGGGTGATAATGTTCATCGTCAGGTTTTCATCTATGCTCCGACTTTCTAGTACTTCAATTCGTATTGTTCTTCGCAGCTCGGTACGAGTAGCTGATGCTAGTCGGGCCAGTGCGTCTGCTCGTGCATTCTCTATTCTTGGTATTCTGATTAACTGAATCGCATCAAATTCTGCCAATAACTCCATTACCTTGGCATGATACTTGACCATTAATTCTCCTTTAACTGCATATGCTCCCATCATTTGATTCACAATCAATTGAGAATCACTGAACACCATCACTTGTTGCACTTCCATAATCTTTGCTAAATTAAGACCTGCTATCATGGGCTCATACTCAGCCTCATTATTGGAGGCTTTGAATTGGAATCGTAAGGCATATTCCATGTCAATCTCGTCTGGGGTGTTCAAAACAATTCCTGCCCCACAACCTGCTGTGCAAGATGAGCCATCTACATATAATCTCCATATGGGTAACCCGTCTTCAAATTCCTTATCTGATAGAGTTCCTCGATGAAATATTTATTGCTTCCTTTCATCCTCCCCTGGCACTTTTCGCTCCTCGTCGACCATCTCTTCTCGCTCTTTTACCAACAGGAGCTGGTCTGAGTTCGAAGTTGGTGATCCTTCTACATCCACAAGTTCTTTTACCAACCGGGGTTGGTCTGAGCTTATGTCTGTTGATTTTTCAACATCCACTTGTCCTTTTACCAACCGGAGTTGGTCTGGGCTTGTGTTTGTTGATCCTGTAACATCCACAGGTTGATCAACAAGTAACTTTTGCTCCTCGGGGATATCAGGATAAGTAAATTCTGCTATAAAATCTGCTACAGCCTGCCCTTTTAGTGATGATCTGGGTTCATACACAATATCATATTCACCGAGCTCTATTGCCCAATACATTAGTCTCCCTGATTTCTCTGGTTTATGAAGGGCTTGTCGTAACGGCATGTCGGTATACACGACGATGGTATGGGCCTGGAAATATGGCCTCATTCTTCTACTTGCTTCAATTAATGCCAACGCTAATTTTTCCAACTTCGGGTACCTGATTTCTGCACCTCGGAAAGCCTTACTTGTGTAATAAATTGGCTTCTGGACTCCATTCTCCAATCTGATCAGTGCTGAGCTGACTGCATTCTCTGATACTGCCAGATATAAGTACAAATTTTCGCCCATCACTGGTCTGGACAGCAATGGAGGTGTTCCCAGATATTTCTTTAAGTCTTTAAAGGCTTTTTCACATTCATCATTCCACTCAAAAGTTTTTCGGAGTGTTTTGAAGAATGGAAGGCACCTATCAGTTGCTCGAGATACAAATCTATTGAGCGCTGCAACTCGTCTCGTAAGACTCTATACTTCTTTCTTCGTCGTTGGAGATCGTAACCCTAAAAGAGCTTTGATCTTTTCTGGATTCGCCTCAATGCCTCGCTGGTTGACGATGTATCCGAGGAACATCCCTTCTCGTACTCCAAATGTACACTTCGTCGGGTTGAGCTTCATTTGGTATTTATCCAGTTGATCAAAGGTCTGAGCTAAGTCAACTAGATGATCAGCAGCTTTCTTGCTCTTTGTCAGCATATCATCGACATAGACTTCCATGTTGCAACTGATTTGTTCGGTGAAAACCTTGTTCATCAGCCGCTGGTATGTCGCTCCTGCATTTTTCAAACCAAAAGGCATAACATTATAGCAATAAGTTCCCCTAGGGGTAATAAAAGAAGTACTTTCCCTGTCTTCAGATTTCATTTTGATCTGGTTGTAGCCGGAGTAAGCATCCATGAAGCTGAGCAGCTCATGTCCCGAGGTAGCATCCACTAATTGATCAATTCTGGGCAATGGAAAATGATCCTTTGGGCATGCATTGTTAAGTTCGGTGAAATCAACACACATTCTCCATTTATTGTTTTTCTTTTTTACCATCACCACGTTTGCCAACCAGTCTGGATACTTTACGTCTTCAATGAATTGGGCTTTCTGGAGCTTCTCGATCTCCTCTTGTATAGCCTGATTCTTCTCGGGGCTAAATACCCTTCTTCTCTGCTTTACAGGTTTGATCTCCCTATTCACATTGAGCTCATGACATAAGAAGTTCAGATCTATTCCTAGCATGTCTTCATGACTCCACGCAAAAGTTTTCTTCCTGTTTCTCAAGAAAGTTATCAACTCCTATTTTATTGAAGCATCCAACGTTGAACCTATCTGGGTTACTCGTTCAGGGTGCTCATCGTCCAGAATAACATTCTCTGTAGATTCCACCACCTGTCCTTTTACAAGTTGGGATTCATCTCGTGGATCCAGTGTTTCAATTTCTGTACCTTCATCCACCTGGTAGGTAGTAGTCTTTTTTCTTGAATCTTCAAGTTCCTCTTGCTCGGCAGATGAATAATAGCATTCCCGAGCTACTTTCTGATCACCTTTCACAACTCCTACTCCAAAATTTGTTGGGAATTTTAAGCATTGATGTACTGTAGATGGAACTGCTTCGAACTTCTTCAAACCAACTCTTCCCATGATGATGTTATAGGCTGACTGCACATTCTTATCCATCACAAAGAAGCGTATTCTCTCTGTTCGACAAGCAGGCCAAGTTCCAATGAATATGTCCAACTTGATCGTCCCAAGTGGAAAAACTTTCTCGCCAGCAAAACCCAAAAGAGGTCTGTGATAAGGTTCCAATTGAGATAATTTTAAATTCAAGCTGTCAAAGCATGAATAGTACATGATGTCTGCTGAACTACCATTGTCTACCAGCACCCTTGAAATCACTACTTCTTTCATCCTCATTTTGATCACCAAAGGGTCGTCGTGAGGGTAAAGAACACCTGCCAGGTCATTTTTTGAAAAGCCAATGACCAGTTTCTCTTTGTTTATCTTCCTCGGACGATCCTCCTCGGCTAAATTTATTCGCTGAATGTACGAGCAAGCTTGAGCCTCTCCGAGGTAAGCTTTTCTTTCTGCAGTAAGGTCTCCTCCTCCTGCATCTCCTCCTGTAATAACATTACAATCAAATGCCCCAAAACGTATGGAAAATACCTCTCGTTCTGGTTGCCTTGGTTTCTTGGGAAGATCGGGGTCATCCTCGGCATCATCTTCATGTTCTCTCTTCTTTTTCTCCTCTGATCGACGAGGAGATCTAGATCTCTCTCTAGTTCGATCATTATTTCTTCTTTCACCTCCCCGATCAACATACTTTGCTAGCTTTCCTCTTCGGATGAGTGTTTCAATCTCGTTCTGAAGAGCTATGCAATTTTTAGTCATATGGCCATGATCCTTGTGGAACTCGCAATATTTATCCCTGTTCCTCGCATCGGGATCTGACCTCAGTTTCTTCGGCCATTTTACCTCCTCGCTATTCTTGATTTCTTCCAAGACATGATTAATACCCATTTTCAAGGGAGTATAATTATCGTATTTCTTCAGGACTTCCCATGACGACTTATTATTTCTGGAACGCTTGTCACCGCCATTGCCCTTATGCTCTTTATTCTTAGACTTGTCGACTTCCACCTTGGTGTCTTTATCCATATTCTTTTTTGCAGCCATAGCCTCCTCGGCATTCATGATTTTGGCCGCTTTTGCCATCAACTCTGACATAGTTTTAGGTGGATCTTTCGCCAAAGTGTAATACAACTTATTAGGCAACAAACCACTCATCAAGGCGGTGATTGCTGTCTTTTCCTCATAATTTATGACTTCCAGTTTCTCGTTATTGAAACGAGTTATGTAATCTCTAGTGCTTTCACCAGATTTTTGTCTAACACTTAACAAGTGTGCTACTCTTTTTACTGGCTTTGCTCCAAAACAGAAATTGCCGATGAACAACTCGGCCAATTGAAAGAAAGTTGAAATCTTACCTCGAGGATGATTGTTGTACCATATCTGGGCAGATCCGGTAAGATTTCTCGAGAATGCCTACATCTCATCTCGTCGGGGACAGCATAGATGTCGGCAGCAGCTTGATATTGCTCTATGTGAAGAACATGATCTGTCTTTCCATCGTATTTGGGGGTCACCACAGGGGCTTTAAATTTTGATGGTGTTGGAAAATTTACAATGGCCTGGACAAAAGGTGTCCCTTAAACAAAAGTTCGTTGTAGGGGATTCTTCGCCTTAGCCATTTCTCCCAATCTATCTTCCAACCGCTGAAGTGATCCTTTCCACGCTTCATTTCCTTCCTCAGGCCTATTGGTTCGAGCAATTGATCGTTCTGAGGTAGCTTCCTGAGATCTATCTTGACGAGCAGCTGGTCGTGACTGTGCTGATCCTTCTCTTAGATCTGATGGTTGTCGAAAACTTCTCGACATGGTCTTAGGGGGACTCCTATTCCTCCTAGGGCCTAATCGGCTGAAAGGAGAGGCCCTACTTAACCTTTCCAATGCGCTGGCCCTTTCTGGGGAAAGGGTGACGCGTTGCTCAGTATCTGTAACCCGTATTGACGAAGTTTGCCCAGGTTGATAAGAGAAATCATCAGATTCCTCATTACGATATGATTCAGTACGCCTGGATCGCGAAGAAAGTAAATAGGTTTGCCTTTGACCACTTCGATGCCCTGACTGTGCAGGTACGCCGCCATGAAGAGTTTGTATGAGTTGCCGCATCGTATCTTGCATGGCGGTTTGTCCTTGAGCAAGATTTGTCATGATCCCGGCCAGATCTGGATGTGCAGAGGGATTTGGAGGATTTCCAGCATTTCCAGCGTTTCGATTGCTAGATTCTGGGTTATCTGCCATTGGTGATGAATGATTTTTGGTGAAAAACGATAATAACAAATCGTTCCCACAAACGGCGCCAATCTGTTGATGTAAAAAACTAGATTACTCTAATTATTTAATCACAGATAAATAAATAAGACAAAAGATTTTAAAGTGGTTCAGCCTTATATGAATGGCCTACATCCACTGTTATGTTATTGCTGAGTGTTTGGGAATTCTCGATTACAAGTGCTATCAAGAAATTCCGGTCCGCCCTGAATGAGGGTGATACAAGGTATTTATATCCCTTTAGGATGTACATGAAAGGGTGTTACATTAAATGATACACATATGAAAGGGTAATTCATTTAATGTTCTTCAAACGTGCGCGTCAAGATGAAAAGCATTCAATGAATAGTTGAACTGTTGATTATCTGGAAATTAATGCTGTGGTCGAGGTGCAGCTCGAACCGCCTTAGTTGCTCGTCGTCCAAGAGTTCCTCGGAGCATTAGAGTTCATCGGAAGGTAAGAGTACCTCGGAGGGTTGTTCCTCGGAGTATACTTGTTGCTCGGAGTGAGTATGTTGGTCGGGGAAACAATCTTCCTCGTTGCTATTGTGCCACGTAGATTGACACGTGTCTTCTTATTATTCGTCCACATCAGCATACGAATTTTGGAATCAACACTAGTATACGTGGATGATTTAATCATAACCGGTGATGATGATACAAAAATTCTTCGAACAAAGGAGAATTTATTAGTTCATTTCCAGATGAAGGAACTTGGACAACTCAAGCACTTTCTTAGTTTAGAGGCTTATTGTACATAAGAAGGAATATTTCTTTGTGAGCAAAATTATTCCAAAGATTTGTTGAAGAAGGTCGGAATGCTCGAATGCAAGCCAATATCGACACCGATGGAACCAAATGGCAAGTTGTGTGCGCATGAAGGAAAAGATTTGGAAGTTGCCATGATGTATAAAAAATTAGTAGGTAGTCTGATCTACCTAACCTTGAATCGACCTGACATTTCTTATGCAGTTGGTGTGATGAATTGGTACATGCAAAATCCAAAGAAGTCTTATTTGGAAGCAGTTTGGCGAATATTGAGATATGTTAAGAGTACAACTAACTATGGTATTTTGTACAAGAAAGGAGAAGATTGCAAGTTAGTTGGCTATTGTGACGCTAACTATGCAAGAGATCATGACACTCACCGATCAACTACCGGGTACGTATTCAAGCTTCGTTTTAGAGCAATTTCTTGGTGTAGTAACAGACAACCGACGGTATCTTTATGAACTACAGAAGAAGAGTATCGAGCATCAATAATGGCAGCTCAAGAGAGTACGTGGTTAATACAGTTAATGAACGAACTACATCAACCAGTAGACTATGAAGTTTCGTTGTATTGTGACAACAAGTCGACAGTCCGTTTGGCGAAGAATCTAGTTTTTCATGCAAGAATAAAACAGGTGGAAGTGCGTAATCATTTTATCAGAGAGAAGGTTCTTGAAGAAGAGATTGGGATGTAACAGATCAAGACAGATGATCAAATTATAGACTTGTTCAAAAAAGTTTTGAGTACAAGCAAGTTTGAAAACTTTCGCCTTCAGTTCGGCATGGTGAAAGGAATGAGAGTCGATATTGAGGGGGAGTATTAAGTTTCAACATCACAATCCATATGATGCCATTGATTACCTATATTATATTAGTGATAAATTAGTGTGTGTTATGTCATTGTGTTTGTCAATTTATAAAATAATGAAAGTTCACGGGCTATTATAGAATAACGAGTGTAAGTACGGGTCGAACCCACATAGATTTGTCAATTTTAACTTTTAAAAGAATTGCAACTGTCCAACTAGATTAAACAGGGTAGAGAATAATTATAAACTACACTAAATAAAAGCAAATACAATAAATAAGAGTAACACAAGAGATTTGTAAACAATTAGGATTCGGAGACCATTTATCACGTAACTAATATTGCACACTAATTTAATATTGGCATTCCCTCTTTATAACTCAAATTAAACTGACTCTGGCCGCGTTTAATTCGAAAAATATGACGATTATGATTAAAATATTCTTAACGCCTCTAATAGACGGCTAAAATCTATATTCCCTTAGAAAATACATGTTTTAAAGTTTGCAAATGTATTTAAGTATGGACTATCAAAACAATCAAACTGCAAGCATAATCCCTAAAAAATTACTACTTTTAAATCTCAAAACTTGATAAGATAAAATAATTTTGAAGGTTTTAAAACACACTCTCGTGTCATTTTAAAATGAACAACGAATCTTTGATTACAATTAAAACAAGTAGGGAATAAACAACAATCAAATTAACGTGATAATATTAGCTAACTATAATAAACTTCACCCAAATCCTAATGGAATAATTAAGCTGTCATAATGAAAGAGAAATTGCAAGAATGAATAGACATTTTCATTAATAAATCAAACTTAAAAATAGTTCTCTCAAAACAATCTTCAATCCTCGAAAAATTGATAAAGATTTGGCCCTCAAATTGAATACAAACTCTTAAAAATCATCCCCTCTCTCTCTACAATTCTCTCTCTCTCTTTACAATTCTCTCCCAAAATAATGAACCAAAAGGGTCTTATTTATAGGGTTAGGAATGAAGTGTTTGAGTTGGAGTGAAACTCTCTTTGATTGGTTGTATTTAAACCGATAATTATCTCATGGAGTCTTGAGAATAATTCGAGATAATTGAGATGTTTTTTTTAAAAATAATTATCCCCAATTTTTGCACTATTCACCGCACTATCTTTAATCGTATTTTTGACCTCCAAAACTTCAAAATATCATTTTCGTCCGAACTTCAAAATTGTGAGTCTTGTCAAGACCTTTCCGAAAAGCTATGTCATGGCCTAAACAAACGCTCAGGCGATTTTAGTACAGTTGTGTCAATCGTGTTGTATCCTGTCGTGTCGCGATGTATCATAATAATTTTTGCACAGCAACTCCTTTGTTGTCCAAATTTTTGGGACCTATAAAAATGCAAAATAAAAATAATTAATTCAAATTTATGGACATAAATATTTAAAAATTACAGAATTACCCCTATCTGCATTTTAGCCCCCGAAATTTATAAATTGCTCGTTTTAATTCGGAATTCAACCAAATTTCAGAGAGAACTTTATTTTGCCTAGATAAATATTAAAAAATTATTTTTAGACCCATAAAGTTTGGAAAATTATGATTTCACCCCTGGGGTTACTAAAATTATATTTTTAACTCAAATTTTATTCAAACTTTGATTTTTTTTTTATTTTAGGACAACGACTCTAAAAAACTAATTATTTATAATACAATGAGTCTAACAAGGTCTAGATTTGGACATAATTCATGCAAAATAATGCACTCATCAAATACCCCCAAACCTAAACTTTCCTAGTCCTCGAGCAAAACTAGAATTATAAAATCTAACTCACTTTCGTAGGAATCACGATTGCAATTTAGCATGTGCAACAACCCGTTAAACCTATAGGTTATCCTAGTGGACGAGTTTTATCTCGTGAGGGTTTGCAGTGAATATACCCACAAAAGTAAAAAACTTGACTCAATATAAAAGATTCAAAAGTTGTATAATCATGTTTGAATGCGAACTTCATAAATATAGTAGAACTTCATTTTTGAATCTCAACTTATCGTATATGTGTAAATAGCCAATATAACCGTCCATTTCAAAAGATTTGATCGTTACATTTCTTATCCGAAAGATCGTTTTGATTTTAAAATATCACAGAATGCACTCTCAATCGAACACTCGAAAATGAATTATTTTCTCTCGATATATGTGAATAAAAGAGTAAATTTAGATGAGCAAATTTCACATATATATGATCAAAAACAGATTTTTTTTTATAATGGATGAATACGATAACGTGAATGAAAAGTCGATTAGTTTTTTAAAACAATAAATCATATCATATATCCTATTCATCATCTCTCCACACTATAACTAATTTCACTTGAGATCGATTAAGACTTTCTTTGGTTGTATTGTAGGCTCGGGTTTTGCTAGAAAGAATGATTTTTGGAGTTCAAAATTTATGAGAATATAGAGGTTTTCGGTATTTTGACTTTTAGGCACTTTTTCTTCCAACCTTCATTTTTTTTTTCACGTGCTCCTTTTTTTTTCATTCTTTAATTTCTTTCTTTTTTTTCTTTTTTTTCACACATAATTATTTTGCAAACTTTTTTTTGGCCTTTTTTTTCAACCGTAATTTCACCCTAATATTCCTAGAAAATGGTTTTCGCTTCTTTTTATGGGCTTTAGACTCCCAATTGGAGTTAGGTAGGATAATGGATTTTCAACAAAAAAACATATTTTCTTTTTGGCTCAAATGCGCTTTGTAATGGAATAATGAAAAAAATATGGGAGTTTAGGCTTAATTTTGGACTTTCAAACGATGTCCTAATCTCATTTCTCAAGTTTCGTTAAGTTGATTTGTGTCTCAAGACGACTTACTAAGACTTCTAGTTCTCTAAGATTCACATTTTGAATTTTTGTTTTCAGTAATCGAACGAAACAAAGAAATTGAGATCATCAAGGAATTTATCACTGAGGGAAAGTTTTAGTTATTTTAACTCGGATTGATTTAAATCTCTCGAAAACGATGAATGGCACAAAATCTCACCGGGTTAAAATCTCCACATTTATTCGTAAAGTATATTAACTTTCGCCTCAATATCTATTTTTGATCATATTATATGGCTATTGTGTAAAAATTTCATACGTTGAGAGATCCATGAATTAATTCTATATTACGAAATCGTTTCAAAACTCAATTATATTGAAAATCTTTTTGAATTTTTGAAATTTTTCTGATTTTTTTTTCTTTTCAAAAATATCATCCTTACCCCCAAACCTAAATTTTACATTGTCCTTAATGTATTCTCAAATAAAATATGGACAAAGAAAATAAAGTAAAGAAGTGAAATGACGATATTACCTGTGAACTTCACTTTGCTACCAACATCCAAAGTAACAAGTTTGTGTTAGCAAATACACAAAAAAAATAACAAAAAAGGAAAAAAAACTACAGTACTACTATACAAACCCATGAAAATTACTATCATCACCATAAATTAATAATCGAAAGAATTGTGGGTCATTCAGATTAATAAACTTTATAGCACAAAGTTCCAAAACATCATAAATTTGAGAGTATAACCGCACAACATAAATTTCAACCATAAATTTATGGTCATAATGGTGTTCACCGACATCATCAATAATAAACACATTTGATTTAAATGAATCATATGTCAATGCATTACATGGAGGTAGCAAATTACAATAATGATCCAAATATTTACTATCCCTTTTTCGAAAATAGTAACGTAAAATTGGAGATGCATACTCCACTCCTAAATGTGATACTTTACGAAAAGCCCGAGAAGAAGATGTATCATGGAACAATACATTGTCTTCATAAAAAATAGGCAGACCATCATAATTACTTGAAGTATCACTAAAATCAAATGACGAATCCTCAAATAAAATTTTCCACATATAAGAAGAATCAACATTTTTATCAATTAAATTAGGAGAAAAATCTCGACATAAATTAACATCCAAATCATCACAAGTATTACATGTGTCAAGATTGTCAATTTTTTGCTCCTCACAAAAGTGAGTATCCCCATTTAATTCATGATTATTTTTTGAAATAACATCATTATACCGTTTGTTTACCTCTTTCCAATTGATAAACTTTGGTGGACAAATAGTGATTACAGGGGTTTGATTATCATCCATACCTTCTTTAATTTTTAAAATGACTACTGACCCATATGACTCAAATTGAAATACGTAGTCATCTAAATTTTCAGTATTTTGTAAAAAAGGGCCACATGATCAATTGAGGAATATGAGAAATATGACGGGATAAAAATATGAGGATCACCCATTGTAATTTACAACGCATGAAACTTTATTTTTTATTTTTTTACTTTTTTTATTTAGAATACAAAAGCAATTATAATTGAATCAAAATCTAATTAGATAGCGCATAATCTTTGACTAGGGAGAATTTAAAAGATGACCAACTACGATTATCGCCTCAAATCTCGCTTTTTCCTCCACGTAGGTGGTGGGTACAAAGATTCATTAAAAACCACTAATCCTAGACAAGGTAAACGAAATCGATTTGATAAGTTTGCGTTGGAGTAGCTTTTAATTCTACTCTCGTTAAGAGTTTTACCCTTAAATCAATTTATGCAACGTGCTAAATTAAGTGTGAAATCAAACTACATAGGAGCACACAAAAACGTACCTCCGGTGTGGACTTTTTACGATCACTTGCTTACGTCGGGCCGAATATTAAGTTGAAGTCGATCAGGGAAAAATTTCTTCTATGTTTCAGTCGTTCATGAGATTTCCTTGTGCTCGTGGCAAGATTGCACAAGTTTTATTCACATTCGATTACTGTTGCACACCTTGTTTTTCTTCATTTTTGCTCTTTTTTTTTTCGAATGTGCTTCTAAAAAAAAGAAACTACACCAAACGTCAAGTGCGACACAAAAAAAATAATAAGGAAAAGGAAACGAAAAAAATTAACACGGAACGTGATTAGGCATAAATTCTTCCTAATTTATCCTTTGATTTAGTTACTTTTAGCACCTCGAACAACGTAATTGAATTGACTTTATCTCATAATCTTGCTACTGACTGATCCTAATGAGTACACCGAGTTTCTGGTATTTTGTAGTGATTTTACAGGTACTTGATGTCAAGAAATGAAAGAAGGAAATCGGAAGAATCATGAAAGAAAGAAGGAAAAGTCTCAAGGGCAAAAGCGTAATTTCCACCCGGAATTCGAATGAGGTACCTAAAGAGAAGTTGAAGACATCTCATTCACGAGAACCTAGGAAGAAACGGAACCTCAATCGGAATCCCGAAACAAAAGTTATGAGCAATCAAAGAGGAGCCAAAAAGTCAAATAGTCGGACCGGTCCGCCCATACCCCGGACCGGTCCGCCTTGCCCAACTCCAGAAGACACCGGATCGCATGCAAACCGAAGAAGGAAAAATAAAAATAACCGGTCCGCCCCAAAATAAAAAGAATCGATCCGCCTTGGGGGCAGACCGACCCGCCTAAGCCCCGGACCGGTCCGGGCTTCGAGATTTGAAAATTTCCTCTCTTCCTAAAAAGACTCCTATTTCAGCTGAACTTCCGATATTGTTGTAGGGTATAAAAGACCCGGTTTATTATTGATATAGGGAAGGAGAATTAGTAGGTTTTCCTTCTATTTTATCAAGAAACCCTAGTTTAGTTAGTATATTTTCAGATTTGATTCAAGGATTGAAGATTTTATTCAGTGATTTTTGTGAGTATCAGTTTCTTTCATTGTTTCTCTTATTGCTTGGATAATTTTAGTGAGTAATTCTTAATTCTAATTTCATTCTACATTAATTCCCAATTTTCTTTAGAGTAATCATGAACACCTGCATAGCAATCATTGTTTTCTTTATTTTCACCATGTTAGGCTAGATTTTTCAAGGCCGGGATGCAGGAACCCAGCCTAATGTGTTAGTGCGTGTGTATAAAATTAATCCGCTGAATTTAGTGATTGACTATGACCGTATTGCGTAGTTACACAACGGTTGTAGATCTTTATATCTCGTTTGCCTCTGGATACTCGTGATGATTTAGAGTGCAATTCGAGTGCTACTATCGCGATACTGATTTACTCATCCTCAGATTAGGTATGCCGCGGGCTTGAACCTCGTATACATAATGCTTGGGAGTACTAAATTTCGGGTCAAATCAATCAGATAAATTTAAGATTAGTATTATGACTGCACTACACTAGGGTTGGGGGATTGTATTCCCGTCATCTTTTTCTCATCTTTTAAACAAAAAAGTTTCAAATTATCATTCATTCTTAATTTAGGTAGACTAATATAGTTGCATTTCTTCATAATTTCATTATCGCATTTAGCTGTAATCGATCTAAAAAACCAAATCATTTTTCCTTTTCTTTTTAGAGTCGAAGTTAGGGTTTCTTTGTCTTTTCCGGTCGTTACAACTCTGTTGTCCTTTTTCCCTGTGGATACGATCCCGACTTATCGGGTTTATTACTAACGCGACAGGCTTACACTTGAGCCTAGAGTGAACGCACATTAGATACACATTCTTAGTCGCGTCAAGTTTTTGGCGCCGTTACCGGGGAACTAGGTAGACTTAGGATTAGATCGAATCAATCCCAAGCTTTGACCAAAAAAAAAAAAATTCAAAAAGCACAAAAAGATTCATCATCATCTCTCATAAGCTTAATGCAAAATTCTGAAACCACTCCCACACCCCATAATACTCCAACCAACATTCACAAAAATCCAATTGTTGAGTATAATCCTGATAGTCCCCACACTCCAAACGCCCCACAGTTCTGGGTCCCACCTACCACACCATCGCACTTAGTCTCCGATAACACTCCCTTTTCCTTCTTAGGACGCACTTCGAGCATGCCTAGTGAGAGCACCAAGTCAATAAGTGAGGAAGAGATGTCGCAACACAGCAGCACACCCGTCGGTGAGGAAGAGCCCCCATACCGTCCGATTAAAGAATTCTTATATCCCGAGCGTACTGTCACTCCGGGATGCATTATACTCCCGTATAATGCCGGGCAATTTCGTTTCAAAAATGGGATGATCCAGATGCTACCGCATTACCACGGTATGGATCATGAAAAGCCATACCTCCATATTAGGGAATTTGAGGACATGTGTGATACTCTTAACGATCAAACCTGCACACAAGAGGTAATCCGCCTCAAACTCTTCCCTTTCTCGCTCAAAGATAAAGCTAAAGCCTGGTTATGGTCTTTACCTCCAAGCTCGATTCCATCCTGGAATGAGCTACAGTCGAAATTTCTCAAGAAATTCTTCCCACCACATCGAACTATCTCTATAAAGGCTCAAATTCAAGCGTTCAAACAAGCTGACAATGAGCCATTCCATCGATGTTATGAACGTTTCAACGAGTTGGTTGCTTCATGCCCCCACCATGGATTTGATTCAGCGCAAGTCATCTCTTTTATTTATAATGGGTTGAATCTTAACTCCAAACAACTTGTTGAAACAATGGGAAGTGGTCCGTTTATCGATTTAGATGCCCAGGATGCTGAGCTTCACTTGAGGTATGTCGCCGAGACTATCCAATCCTGGGACACTTCTGATCCCAACGCTCAAAATCGAAATAGACAAGCGACCACCACTCCGTCAGCGTCCGGCCTATTCCATGTAGATAAAAATTCTATGACGGATAGCCGATTAGAGACTCTTGAGAAAGGATTTCGAGATCTGTGCGAGATATATGGAAAAGGACCAGCTGGACCCATTCCAAACCCACTCTTAAAGGTGTGTGCCATTTGTGAGGCGGGACATTCAACTGAGGAAATACCGACGATACTCGCCTACAAAGCAATGCTTCAAGAGCGAGTTAATGGTATAGGAGGCTTTAAGCGTAATTTTGGTGCCCCGCACGGAAATTCATACAACCCTTCATGGAAAAACCATCCCGTTTTTAGCTATGGGAAACAACACGCTGCAATGAACCCTCCTTCGCATGCTGCCCCTCCTCCACCACAACATTTTCAATAAGCCCCGCACATGCAAGGACATGCGCAAGCACCACCACCTCAAGGAAATTATATTCCGCCACAGTGGAGAACTCTCGAGGATACCATGAATCAATTCATCGCAAGCCAAACCGCAACCAATGCCAAATATGATCGCCTGATTGGCGACATAAATGCGAATTTGTCTAAAATACAATCCTCTTTGAGTGCTCAAGAGAAGGGCAAGTTTCCTGCCCAAGGCCAAAGACCTCCCCAAGGTCAAACTAGCGTAAGATCCACCTCCACTGAACATCAGGAGCAATGTCAAGCAGTGACCACTCTTCGGAGTGGGAGAGTTGTTGATCTATTACCTCCCCCACCCGACACAACGAAAGACAAGGAGATTTTGCCCGGCACGAAAGAGGCCGAAGATGTCCCCTTGAATGAGAGTGACCAAGAAGATGCTAGTGAGCCAGAGGTAGTTGTGAAATCGCCCTTCGCGGAACCATTTTCTCAAAGGTTGATTCCCTCCCATAGAGGAAACCCACGTGATGATGTGCTAGAAGTGCTAATGCAGGTCAAGCTTAATTTACCTTTCCTTGAGGCCATTAAACAAATTCCAGCTTATGGAAAAGTCATCAAAGACCTGTTGACGATTAAGAGAAAGATGAAAGTGAAGAAGAACGTCTTTCTAGCACAAAATGTGAGCTCCATTCTACTAAATGAACTCCCGCCTAAATTTAAAGATCCCGGTGCACCCACCATATCTTGCATCATTGGGGAGAATAGAATTGGAAAAGCCTTACTGGACTTGGGAGCAAGCATAAACATACTCCCTTACTCCATTTATAGGCAACTCGACTTGGGCGACCTCAAGCCCATGAAAGTCACTCTCCAATTAGCGGATCGAACAGTGAAGATCCCACGAGGTATAGTCGAGGACGTGATCGTTCAAGTTGACACTTTCTACTTTTCGATGGATTTTGTCATTTGGGACACGGAGCCCTCCTTCCACTCGAGTAATCATGTTCCCATCATCCTTGGGCTCCCTTTCCTAGCTACGGCTAACGCAATCATCAATACTAGAAATGGGCGAATGCAACTCACATTTGGGAACATGACCTTGCAAACCAACATCTTCCACATAGCCCAAAATGCAGGGGAGGAAGACGATCTTCACGTGGCGAGCCTCATAGATGATATAGTAGAGGAGTACTTTGAGGAGAATTACTGTGGTGACGCTTTAGAATCCTATTTAGCGGTGAGACACGAGACTGAGGGGACGTACACCGACTTCGAGAGGGAGGTTGGAGAGTTGAGAGAACTACTCGATGAGAGTACGTCGGACAAGGACGTGAGAGAGGTTAATTGGGTTTCTAGATTCGAGGAATTACCTCCGAGGGATACACACATGGTTCCCCCCAGTGAAAAATTTCCAACACTCGAATTAAAGAAACTTCCCTCCCATATCAAATATTCATATCTAGGAGAGGATGAGACATCTCTTGTAGTTATCTCCTCTAGCCTAGATGAAGGGCAGGAGGATAAATTATTAAAAATTCTGAGGAAGCACCAAAGTGCTTTTGGTTGGTGCATCGCTGATTTGAAGGGGATAAGTCCTTTGATTTGCACTCACAAGATCCATCTCGAAGAGTATGTCAAGCCCTCTAGAGAAATGCAAAGAAGACTGAACCCTAACATGAAAGAAGTTGTGAGAACCGAGATCATCAAATTATTGGATGCCGGGATTATCTACCCAATCTCGGATAGCAAATGGGTGAGCCCTATTCAAGTCGTCCCGAAGAAGTCGGGTATGACTGTGATTGAGAATGCTAAGGGAGAGCTCGTTCCCCAACGCACCACCACCGGGTGGCGCATTTGCATTGACTACCGAAAACTCAATGCGGGAACTAGGAAAGATCATTTCCCCTTTCCATTCATTGATCAAATGCTTGAGAGACTAGCGGGCCACCCTTATTATTGCTTCCTTGATGGTTATTCCGGATATAACCAAATTGAGGTAGATGTACTTGACCAAGAGAAGACGACCTTCACTTGCCCTTTTGGTACGTTTGCCTACAAACGTATGCCATTTGGCTTGTGTAACGCACTCGCGACTTTTAAAGGTGCATGTTGAGCTTATTTAGCGACATGGTCGAGAGAGGACTCGAAGTGTTCATGGACGATTTCAGCATTTTTGGCACCTCTTTCGATCATTGTTTAGACAAGCTGGAAAAAGTACTTACCCGATGTGTGGATAAGAACTTAGTGCTGAATTAGGAGAAGTGCCATTTCATGGTCACTGAGGGAATAGTACTTGGCCACATAGTATCATCCAAAGGAATAGAGGTAGATAGGGCAAAGATAGATGTCATAACTGATCTTCCCCCTCCAAAATCGCTGAAAGACGTGCGCTCATTCTTGGGCCACGCGGGGTTTTATCGAAGGTTCATTAAGGACTTTAGCGCCATCGCTAGACCCTTAAGCAACCTACTCATGAAGGACAACCCATTCGAGTGGACGGAAGCATGCCAAAGCTCTTTTGAAAAACTGAAAACCATACTTGTACCCGCTCCCATCATGTAAGTTCCGGATTGGTCTTTACCATTCGAACTTATGTGCGATGCCAACGATTATGCGATCGGGGCTATTTTGGGCCAACGCAAAGATAAGCAAGCTCATGTCATCTACTACGCTAGCCGGACCCTTACCGGACCTCAACTCAACTACTCTACCACGGAGAAGGAGTTGCTAGCGGTAGTCTTTGCCCTTGATAAATTCAGGTCATATCTCATTGGCTCTCCTATTACTGTCTTCACCGACCACGTGGCTTTAAAATATCTACTTGCGAAGAAAGACGCCAAGCCGCGCCTCATAAGGTGGATCCTACTCCTACAAGAGTTCAATCTCTCCATCAAAGATAAAAAAGGAGTAGAAAACGTCGTTGCCGACCATTTATCCCTGCTTTCGTCCAACGTACCTAGTGATCCCATACCCATAGACGAACATTTTCCGGATGAGCAACTTTTTTCTACTTCTTCGTATCCCTGGTTTGCAGACATAGTGAACTATCTAGTCACGGGAGCCGTCCCTCCCGACTGGACTCCGTAAGATAAGAAGAGGTTTCTTAATTGGTCGCGCATGTTCTTTTACGATGATCCATTCCTTTTTAAATAATGCGCAGACCAACTCATACGACAATGTGTACCGGATGACGAGATCCCGAAAGTCATCCAGTTTTGTCATTCGGAAGCTTGTGGAGGCCACTTTTCGACGAAAAAGACGGCAGCTAAAATTCTGCACTGCGGACTCTATTGGCCCACAATCTTCCGGGATGTGAACGACGCTTTCAAATCGTGCAATAGGTGCCAACGAATGGGAGCCATTACTAGAGGAGACATGATGCCTCTTACCCCCATACTCATCATTGAGATATTCGACTGTTGGGGTATTGACTTCATGGGTCCCTTCCCCTCGTCTTTTGGTTTCCTATACATCTTCGTCGCGGTAGACTACGTTTCTAAATGGGTGGAAGCTATAGCTACCAAGACTAATGACAACAAAGTGGTGATAAAGTTCCTACAGGAACACATACTTTCCCGCTTCGGTGCACCGAAGGCGATAACTAGTGATAATGGCACGCATTTTTGCAATAGGCCATTCGAGAAGCTCATGAGAAAGTATGGTGTCGTCCACAAGGTAGGAACGACATATCACCCACAAACGAATGGGCAGGTCGAGCTAGCGAATCGGGAGATCAAGAACATTCTTGAAAAGACCGTCAATCCTACCCGGAAAGATTGGTCCCTTAGATTGACCGATTCGCTATGGGCCTATCGTACCGCATATAAGAACCAACTCGGCATGTCCCCTTTCCGTTTTGTGTATGTAAAACCTTGCCATCTTCCCGTTGAGCTCGAACACAAAGCGTATTGGGCGATTAAGCAATTGAACTATGCCATGGACAAGGCCGGTGAAGCTCGCAAGCTTCAATTGAATGAGTTAGAAGAACTACGCAATGATGCGTATGAGAATGACAAAATTTTGCAAAAGAGGATGAAACTCGCTCATGATAGCATCATTCGGCGAAAAGAGTTTCTTCCCGGGCAAAAAGTTCTTCTCTACAACTCTAGGCTTCATCTCTTTCCGGGCAAGTTGCGGTCACGATGGTTTGGCCCGTTCGTTGTGAAGAATGTTTTCCCCCATGGAGCTGTTGAGTTGGACGATTTAAAAGGGGGAAACACGTTCAAAGTGAATGGACAACACCTAAAGCCATATCTAGAGGCGTGTGCGGAAGAAGTTGACACCGTCTGGTTATCGGACCCCGTTTACGGGGTCGAGTGAGCTGATTGCAGTGAGGTCGTCGCACCCCCGACGCGTATGGGGTGAGAGTCGTGTGTGTTTTGAGAGTCGTTAGGACTAGGTTTCGTTCGGAAGAAGCATTCATGTGTTTTGGGAAATTTTGAGTCAAAGGGTGTTGACCAGTGAAATCGATAGGGTTTTTAGTCCAATTGGATAGAGAGTATATCGAGAAAGAGAAATTTTTTTAAGATGAGAGCTCGAAACAGAATTAGAAGAAGTCCAGCCCAAAAAACCCTGGGGCGAACCGGTTCCTTTTTAGGGGCGGACCGGTCCGACCCCGGACCGGTTCCTTTTATTTTTAAAGGAACCGGTCCGCCTGTCGAGGGTTGAAAAGTCAAAGGGCCGGACCGGTCCGCCCCTACCCCAGACCAGTCCGCCTTCTGCAGATCTGCCCTCTCCCCTTCCCAAGATTCACCCCCCTTTCCCCCCAATCCCATTCATTCCCTTCAATCCGTTTTTCCTCTTCCCAAACCCAACGTTTCCCTCCCAAATCGATTCCCTTTTCCCTCCAAACCCCTTCCCTCCAAATCCAACCCCTCCACTTACCCCTTCCACTATAAATACCACCCAAACCATCCCCTTCTCCTCACACCTTCAAACCAAATACTCTCTTCTTCCTCTCTTGTGTTTCACGCACTAAATCTCTACTATTTCCATGGCCCCCCGTGTTGCCCCCACCAAATATGATTCCACCGTGATCCAACCCTCCGGTCACGGCGAATACCACTCCCGCTAAGAGGAGCGATGGTGAGCTCAATACTTCGGATTGGGCCGCAAACTCCATATGGAGCGCGCGGTCCAATGGGAAGCTCTGCCCAACTCCGTCACCGCCCTTTTCATGGCCCGGGGCTGGTGCCGTTTCCTCAACCAACCTCATGACGTGGTTTGGGCAACCGAAGTCCGCTCCTTCTATGGTACACTTGTCCGAACGGGATAATTCGAGGCCGAAGCTTTCGTGGATGGGACTCCCATTCCGTTTTCCTTGGCCCTTCTCACGGCCAAGTTGGCCGAGTTTGATGTCCCGGACGTCCCAGAATTTACTTATCCCCAAAACGTCCCACCGGTCGACAAGGACATTATCATGGCCCGAATTGCGCCGAATGTGTCTTGGACGGGACAAACCGTCGTCGTTGGATGCCTCAACGAGAAGGCGCACCTCACATTTCAAATCGTGTGTGCCAACATTTTACAAACATCCAACGACTCCGCCATGAGGACCCGGAAAGCTACCTTGACGTACCACCTCTTCGACCCCGAAACTTCCATCCATTTGGGCCGCACATTATACGCGGACATCATTAACGCGTCCTTGGATGAGAAGGGCGTCGCCCCACTTCCGTATGCCCGATTGATCACGTCCATCCTTAAGGATGTTGGCATCGAGGCGCCGAGTGACCATACGCGCCTCCCCGGTCCTTTCGGACAAGGGACCCGCACCAAAAGCGCCAAATAGCTAGCCGTCCTCCGGGCTAGGCGGGGTGATGATGTGGACGAGGCAGCTGCCCCGAGTGACAGCGAGGAAGAGGCCGAGGCAGCCGGTGAGGACATCGAGACGGGGAATATCGGCCCGGACGAAGAGTCGGCCGACGAGGAGGATGACCCAAATTTCGAATGGGAGGGCACGGACCTATCCGTGCGTATGGCAGCGGTTGAGACCAACTTCAACACCTTTCAGACCAACTACGAGCGCGATATGGGCATCGTTCTCCGCTTCTAAGCGGACATCTATCGCCGCATAGGGGATCCTAATGAGCCATTGCCTTCTTACTACCAGAACCCCTATGACCCCAACGTGCCCGGTTCTTCCCATCCCCCATCCCGGTGAAGCTTTTTATGGTGTTGGCAACTTTTTCTTTATTTTTTTCCCCTGTTCACAGTGTATGCTTTTTCCTGCACATATAACACAGTCCTGTTGTAATAAAAGACTGCATTTTCTCTATTTGTTTGTTTTATTTATCGCACTTATTATTTTACCTTATTTAGATTTTAGTCCTTTTTGCTTGAGGACAAAGCAAAAGTCTAAGTTAGGGGGGGTCACAAGTGCGTATTTCTAAAACTTCACAAATTTTCAAAAATGCCTAGAAATTTCCAAAAAAATCATAAAATTTTGAAAAATCCAAAAATATTTTTATTCAAAATAAATAAAAATTGGAATTCAAATTTTGCAAAAATATCATTAAAAGTCGGTTTAAAGTCTCAAGTTGTAAACATTCATCATACACAAAGCCGAAATTGACCAAAGATGGAAATTGAGCGAAAATTGACGACTTAACGAATAAATGTGGAGATTAACACACCCGGTGAGATTCGAGCCTATCACGTTTTGCGAGTTTTTAAATCAATCCGAGTTAATTGTTAACTCAAAGTTCTTTTCAGCGCCTAATAAGTTGTCAAGGATCTCAATCCTTTCATTTTGATCGGTTTTGAAAAATGTGTGCAATATTGCCTTGAAAAATGTACCAAATTAGTCTCTAAACTTAAATTCACCTCGAAACGCATATGGTAATGCAATTGGCATTTTGGACAATGAAGTAGGCCCTCGTTTGTCACCCAAAAATTTTGGCCAGAAAAAGTAGCGAAAAATCATCCCTTTTGCAACCCAAATTGAGTCGAATAATTTTTCCCTTTCGTTTGATAACCCGAAAAACCCAAACAACCCGAAATTGTGAAAAATGGAAAAATTCAGAATTCAGTCCAAAAGTGCATATAAAGGGGCAAGGAAAATTAGTTATGCTCAACAAAAATAGTAAAAAAAAAATGAGCAATAGCCCGAAAAACGCACAACTGGACAGCAGAAATGACTTTTCCAATTCCAACCTCCCATACCTCTTTCATTTTACCTAATGCACCCTTTAACCCCAAAAAGTCCTAACCGAGTCCAAATTGCGAAAATTGATTACCGCGTGGAGAGCTAAGATACCAAAAAGATAATAAAGGAGATTAAGTGCGTGAAATAAAGGCAATGTTCCCGTTTTAAAACCGTAAACCTTTGATGAGGTCCTTTCACCATAAAATTTTCGTCTTTTTAATTTTATGCGTGATTTTGCTTCCATTACATTTACTCTTTATATCACGCATATCGAGAGAATAGCCATAATCCGAGAGATTCGTTTGTGAGAGAATTCTTTGAGAAATTGAAATCAAAACGAATTTTCGGATAAGTAGCGTAATGATCAACCAGTGGAAATTGGCAGTTATATTTCTGGCTTTGCACACACACACACTATGATTTGAGACTATTGAACATGACTTGATGATGATTATTTTCTGGAAAAGTTTGAATTGCACAATTTTTGCATATTTTGAATTTTATTTGAGTCGAATTTTGTGGGTATGTTCTCTGTAAACCCTCAGGAGACAACACTCGTCCTACTAGGGTAACCTAGGGGTTTAACAGCTTGTTGCATACGCTAAATGCAATCGCGTGCCCGCGAAAAAGGTATTTTATCCCAATAAAATTATTTTCAAAAGATGAGGCTTGCTAGGATTCTTTTACATTGCTCGGGACGCGCAAAGTTCTAAGATAGGGGGGTTTGATTAGGCATAAATTCTTCCTAATTTATCCTTTGATTTAGTTACTTTTAGCACCTCGAACAACGTAATTGAATTGACTTTATCTCATAATCTTTCTACTGACTGATCCTAATGAGTACACCGAGTTTTTGGTATTTTGTAGTGATTTTACAGGTATTTGATGTCAAGAAACGAAAGAAGGAAATCGGAAGAATCATGAAAGAAAGAAGGAAAAGTCTCAAGGGCAAAAGCATAATTTCCACCGGGAATTCGAATGAGGTACCTAAAGAGATGTTGAAGACATCTCATTCACGAGCACCTAGGAAGAAACGACACCTCAATCGGAAGCCCGGAACAAAAGTTATGAGCAGTCAAAGAGGAGCCAAAAAGTCAAATAGCCGGACCGGTCCGTCCATACCCCGGACCGGTCCGACTTGCCCAACTCCAGAAGACCCCGGATCGCATGTAAACTGAAGAAGGCAAAATAAAAAGAATTGGTACGCCCCCGGACCGGTCCGCCCCAAAATAAAAAGAACCGATCCGCCTTGGGGGCAGACCGGCCCGCCTAAGCCCCGGACCGGCCCGGGCTTCGAGATTTGAAAATTTCCTCTCTTCCTAAAAAGACTCCTATTTCAGTTGAACTTCCGATATTGTTGTAGGGTATAAAAGACCCGGTTTATTATTGATATAGGGACGGAGAATTAGTAGGTTTTCCTTCTATTTTATCAAGAAACCCTAGTTTAGTTAGTATATTTTCAGATTTGATTCAAGGATTGAAGATTTTATTCAGTGATTTTTGTGAGTATCAGTTTCTTTCATTGTTTCTCTTATTGCTTGGATAATTTTAGTGAGTAATTCTTAATTCTAATTTCATTCTACATTAATTACCAATTTTCTTTAGAGTAATTATGAACACCTGCATAACAATCATTGTTTTCTTTATTTTCACCATGTTAGGCTTGATTTCCAAGGCTGGGATGCAGGAACCCAGTTTAATGTGTTATTGCGTGTGTATAAAATTAATCCGCTGAATTTAGTGATTGACTATGACCGTATTGCGTAGTTACACAACGGTTGTAGATCTTTATATCTCGTTTGCCTCTGGGTACTCGTGATGATTTAGAGTGCAATTCGAGTGCTACTATCGCGATACTGATTTACTCATCCTCAGATTAGGTATGACGCGAGCTTGAACCTCGTATACATAATGCTTGGGAGTACTAAATTCCGGGTCAAATCAATCAGATAAATTTAAGATTAGTATTATAACTGCACTACACTAGGGTTGGGGGATTGTATTCCTGTCATATTTTTCTCATCTTTTAAACAAAAAAGTTTCAAATTATCATTCATTCTTAATTTAGGTAGAGTAATATAGTTGCATTTCTTCATAATTTCATTATCGCATTTAGCTGTAATCGATCTCAAAAACCAAATCATTTTTCCTTTTCTTTTTAGAGTCGAAGTTTGGTTTCTTTGTCTTTTCCGATCGTTACAACTCTGTTGTCCTTTTTCCCTGTGGATACGATCCCGACTTATCGGGTTTATTACTAACGCGACAGGCTTACACTTGAGCCTAGAGTGAACGCACATTAGGGACACATTCTGAGTCGCGTCAAGTTTTTGGCGCCGTTGCCGGGGAACTAGGTAGACTTATGATTAGATCGGAGTCCATTTATCACGTATCTAATATTACATACTAATTTAATGTTGTCATTCCATTTTTATAACTCAAATTAAATCGACTCTCGCCACGTTTAATTCGGAAAATATGGCGGTTGTGATTAAGATATTTTGAACGTCACTAATAGACGGCTAAAATCCATATTCCTTTCGAAAATACAAGTTTTAAAGTTTGCAAATGTATTTAAGCATGGACTATCAAAACAATTAAAGTGCAAGCACAATCCATAATAAATTAGTACATTGAAATCTCAAAACTTGATTTGACAAAATGATTTTGAAGGTTTTAAAACACACTCTCGTGTCGTTTTAAAATAAATACTGAATCTTTGATAATAATTAAAACAAGTAGGGAATAAATAACAATCAAATTAACGTAATAATATTAGCTAATTATGATAAACTTCACCCTAATCCTAATAGAATAATCTAGCTATCATAACGAAAGAGAAATTGCAAGAACGAGTAGAAATTTTCATTAATAAATCAAACTTACAAATAGTTCTTTCAAAACAATCTTTAATCCTGTAAAAAATGATAATTGAATACAATCTCTCAAAAATTCTCCCCCGTCTCTATACAATTCTCTCCTAAAATAATGAACCAAAAGGGTCTTATTTATAAGGTTAGGAATGATGTGTTTTAGTTGGAGTGAAACTCTCTTTGATTGTTTGTATTTGAGATGATATTTATTCCATGGAGTCTTGAGAAGAATTTGAGATAATTGAGAAGTTTTTTTTAAAATAATTATCCCCAATTTTGGCCCTATTCATGTCACTATTCACAGCACTGTCTTTGATCGCATTTTTGACTTCCTAAACTTCAAAATCTCATTTTTGTCCAAATTTTAAAGTTGTGAGTCTTGTCAAGACCTTTGCGAAAAGCTATGGCACGGCCTCAATAGACGCTCAGGCGATTTTATAAAAAATATTTAGTACAACTGTGTCAATCGTGTCGCGACGTTTCGTAACAATTTTTGCACAACGACTCCTTTACTGTCCAAATTTTCGGAACCTGTAAAAATGCAAAATAAAAATAATTAATTCAAATTTAGGGACATAAATATTTAAAAACTACAGAATTACCCCCTTTGCATTTTACCCTCGAAATTCATAAATTGCTTTGGAATTCAACCAAATTTCAGAGAGAACATTATTTTGCCTTGATAAATATTAAAAAATTATTTCCAGGCCCATAAATTTTGGAAAGTTACGATTTCACCCCTAGAGTTGCTAAAATTGTATTTTAAACTCAAATTTTATTCAAATTTGCATTTTTCTTTTAATTTACAACAATGACTCTAAAAGCTCATTATTTATAATATAATGGGTCTAACAAGGTCTAGATTTGGATATAACTCATGCAAAATAATGCACTCATCACATTTCTTACCTATATTTCACTAGTGATAAATTAGTGTGTGTTAGGTAGAAAGGTGTGATTGTAATTTTTTCTTACAAGTTTAATGTGTGGCCTAAAACGTATTTGCCATGCTATAAATACCCCATGTTCTATGCTTGTATAATCATCCAAGAAGAAGAAAAACAATAAGGTAATTAGCATTCATATCTTAGTTTGATTGTAGTATGTTAAGAGTTGGTATTCTTTAGGTGTTTTGAAAGAATGGTTTGGTGAGTACTTCCTTATAATCATTTCTTGAAAATATTAGGGTTTTTTACTCTTTATTCTCAACATATTTTATTATAAAACGACCCAAGATTGTGCAACTTTTGTTAACTCATTGGTCTCACTTTCATTCTCTTGAAAAATTATAATTTTCTCTGTCCTAATCCGGACCCTTTTCTCTTTTTTCCCTTTTGTACATGGATTCAGAATTCACTCAATCAATATAAATCTTGCTTTTATTTTGAAATTTTTAAACAACAAAAATACACTGAGATCTAGTTAAAAAAATAATGAATTCTTAATTAAGAACCGATGAATTTTTCTTTTACTCGTTATTTAGTTTGTAAGTTAAGATTACTATTAATAACTGCATTCCTTTGATTTTCATAATATGCTAAGAATAAACGGTTTCCTAATTTTCAGTTATGTTTAAATGTGTCAGCTCTTTTGGTGGAGCAAGTTACTGAGTTTTTTTGTTTTTTTAAAAAGTCCCAGGTTGTTGACACACACGTTACATTTTACCCTTTCCCAATTGTATTTTTCACAGTTTTTCTTGTAGTTGTTATTGTTAAAGCTGGGTGGTGAGATTAGGCACACTATTTTTTAAGGTACTAGACTTGATAATTTTAACCTAGTTGTTGCTTTCCTTGCTTATTTGGCCTATTAATTCCATTCTATTGCAATTGCTGTCAAATTTAGTACTGGCTCTAGTCGTTACTTTGACGTCAAGAAAGTTGATATTAAGCTAACCAAAGATGACGATTAACAGTCATTCATTTTTCATTAATTTAAAATTTCTCAATATATCTGATTTGTTGCTTTAATTATATAAATGAATCTTTTCCCAAAAATATAAAGAGTTTAGTTATTAAAATTTAGAGTCATAATTAAAACTAAATAGAATCATTAAGAGGTTTACACACATGGAAACAAACAAATATTTTACATTAAAATTTCAAAATTGTCCTATTTTTCTTTTCTTTTTTTTTTTTCATTTTGCTAAAGTAAGAAATTAGGGTGAGATTCATTTCTTAGCTCATGAAATTCTCAGGGATAGGTGGGACCAATAGCGAGGAAAAATAATTTTTTTTTGGAATCTTAAGTATTACACTCATTTATAAAGGTTCATTTGTGATCACTCGTATATTTTTATTTTTTTAACTGTTGATTCTATTATAACAAATATGGGGCATGTGTCATCATCTGCTAAAAGAAAGATGGGTGGTTACAAAAAAGTTATGAGCGGTTTTTGATGGTTATGGGACTTTTTACAATTTTAAAAAAATACAGGAGTGACGCCTAACAAACCTTTGTAGAAGAGACTTAAGTAAGGGTCCACTCGTCATTTTGTGAGAATCGGCATGGATCCAAGTTCTCCAAGAAAATTTTTCTTACCCAAATTATGGCAATATTGCGGTTTCGTTTATTTTTCATCTTCATGGGGGATTACACTTTGAAGGGTGGAAATAGAATATTAGGAAACACCCCCGTATTGAAACTAAAATGGGAAATTCTGAAGTGTGTTTCCTATAACAAGTCAGGGCAGTGTGCCTAAACTAGGGAATCATATTTTAACAGTGGAAGTTGATCTTGCTGTTGAAGGGTTTGAATTTGATGCTTATAGATAGTTGGTCTCTATATGACCTTTGAGAACTTGTCTGAATTGATAGGAATGTAGTGTTCATTTGGTTCGAGCTTTTGTTATTTGTGAGAAACTAAAATTGAGAAATTTACATACAAAGTCTTTTTCATTCACGTTAAGAGGTAAAAAAAGGTTGACTTCATTTCAGAAAACTCAAACTTTACCTGTGAATTTACCAATTTAAAAATCTTTGAGGGCCTAAAAACACAAACAAAGCAAGGAGCATTTAGTGTCTAAAGTATCACAGTATCTCCATAACACTACCACAACAATGGAAATTGATAAATCCCTTTCAAAATGCACACCTTTTTTTCAAGTAAGAATCGTTCTAACGCTTTAATCCTTTCTTTTTTGTAGGCCCTTGAACAATGGGTGACGGTGGCCAAATGAATGTTCCCCCCCGAGGTAAAAAAGACCAAGTCGAATATCCTCCAATGAGTCCCTCACTCAAAGCCTCCATTCACCTTTGGTGAACTCAAGAAAGCCATCCCACCCCATTGTATTAAAAGATCCATCATCCGTTCTCTCTCCTACGTTGTTTTTGACCTCACCATCGCCTTCGTCCTTTACTACATCGCCACCAATTACATCCACCTCCTCCCCCACCCTCTAGCCTACGTAGCCTGGTCTCTTTACTCGATCGTCCAAGGTTGTGTCCTAACCGGCGTGTGGGTCATAGCCCACGAGTGTGGCTACCAAGCGTTTAGCGACCATCAATGGCTCGATGACACTGTTGGCCTTATCCTCCACTCCGCACTCCTCGTCCCTTACTTTTTGTGGAAATACAGTCACTGTCTCCACCACTCTAACACAAATTCACTTGATCGAGACGAGGTCTTCGTCCCAAAAGTCAAGTCAAATATCCGGTCATCTACTAAATACCTCAACAATCCACCCGGTCGAGTCCTAACTCTTTTCTTTACACTCACACTCGGATGGCCTTTATACCTATTATTCAACGTCTCAGGCCGTCACTACAATCATTTTGCATGCCATTATGACCCTCATAGCCCTCTTTGCTCCGACCGCGAGCGTACCCAAATCTTGATATCTGAAGCGGGCGTTTTATCGGTCGCATATGTGCTTTACCGTCTCGCAGTAGCCAAAGGGCTTGCTTGGATTTTATGTATTTACATGGGTCCATTGCTCGTTCTTAATGGATTTCTTGTTTTAATCACATATTTTCAACACACACACCCTTCTTTGCCGCATTATGATTCATCAGAGTGGGATTGGTTGAGGGGGGCTTTAGCAACAGTTGATAGGGATTATGGAATTTTAAACAAGGTGTTTCATAACATAACTGATACTCACGTGGCTCACCATTTGTTCTCGACAATGCCGCATTATCACGCAATGGAGGCCACGAAAGCGATCAAGCCGATACTAGGGGACTATTATCAATTTGATGGGACTCCTGTTTACAAGGCAATATGGAGAGAAGCAAAGGAGTGTATTTATGTTGAACCTGATGAAGGTGACACTAACAAAGGTGTCTTCTGGTACAATAGCAAGTTTTAGTTTTATGACCGAAGTGATATGGTGATAAATAAAGTCTGGGGGAAAGTTTCAGTGCTTGTTAGTGATGATTTGTTGTCTTCTCTTTCCCTGACTATATAATTGTGACTCAAAATATAAAATAAATAAATAAAATAAAAATACACGAATGTCTCTTGTTACAGTGGTAGAATGTTTGAGATGGAATGGCTGACTTCGACTATACTTCTTAACATGTACATTTGATTTAGTAACATACTTCAAACACTAATATATAGTATTATGCCATGTTAAGATGCTTTATGTGTTTAACTGTCTAAAACCCAACTTTATCTATGCAAATATAAATTATGTGATCGAATTGAGTGGTACAAGGTCAGTCTTTCTAACTTAAGTTTTCCCTGATACTTATGAAGAAAATGACCGTCATATAGCTATACGTACGATCATGAAAGTACTTATTTTGTTGAATTCAGAAATCACCTTTGCACTGCAAGTTATAGGGTCTTATAAAAGCGTACATAAAGGTGAGCTTTGTTAATTGAAATAGAGAGTCTCATACAATTTTTCTGAAGTAAAAGTTTAATAGGGAACCATAATTATCTCTCTGTGAGCCACCGCTTGGTTGCTGATGATACTGAAGTGAAAGTTTCACAACTTTAATTATAACCTTGTGAGAGATATAGTTGTTCATCCTCACATGCTTGTCGTGATGAAGCTTTTTTTTTTAAAAAAAAGAAATAAAGTAGAGACAAACAAATCGTGTATATGGCAAATAAGTTGATAGAAGCATCATAATCATACGGTAGTATGAGTGGTTGGAATGTGGAAGGTACACCACCAGGTCAACCACTGAGACAAAAAAATAGAGAGTAAGGTATTTAAGTAGTAAAGCTTACCTTTAAACGCACGTTCCCGATAATATATGGGGTTATGTCTAGTTTTTAAAAACTAGGAGTTGAGTCTGAATATGAAATTATTACAGGGGATTCTGTAAAAATAACCCTTAATTTGAATAACAGACCATTTTATTTTAAGAAATCAATAAAATTATATATTACATGTTTTGCAAGAAAAAATTTCGGTTTTGATCAGATATAACTCAATAAGTCTCACAAATGACTATGCGCAGTGGATTATATTCACAAATACATTCCTGACTATAAAGGTCGTACCCAGTGCAGAAGGCTCCCGCTTAACTGCAGGGTCTAAGAGAGGCGGATGGTGGCTAGTCTTACCCCCATATGTTTCACATTCCTTACTATATGAACCAATAATAATCGTGCGATATCCTAATCCTTTTACAAGCACTAGAAATGCTAAATTACAGAATAATCGAGATTGGCTAGTTGAATGCGTTAGGAGTTTGGTTAATGGATCTTTTGTATATAACAAAGTTTAATACAGGAAACCATCAAAGTAATCATACGTTAGCCATCAGAACTGGAGTGACATCATTACGAGTATCCTCCACTGAGGAACGGAATGGTGAGAACAACATTTTTTGTGTCCAATATAAAATTGCCTTTCATCTTCAACCTATTTTACAACATTAATAACGGTAAAGCAACCTGCTTCTACTTTTATATCCTTAAACCCAAATTTAATGCAAATTTGAGCCCTTCTATCATAGCTGTGGATTCCGTAATTCCTGTAGCGAAAAGTTTTGGGAGCCTCTAGGAATGTCCAGCCATGAATGTACCTTTACAATATCGCACGATGACTCCTAATACTCGAACTCTATGCATAACTTGTGCCAAGGCTAACCATGTGTTATTAGGTTTTGTGTTGATTGGGAGGGGAATCCTCTATTGTACAGCTATCTAGTTTTTTAGGGTAGGAAAACCCGTCATTGTTTCACACGTGTCTTTTCACCTCTCTTCATGGGCCACATCATTTCTACTCTTCCATAAGCTCCACGCAATGGCTCCCTCCCATACCTTGAAACTTCCCCTAGTCATGCACTCTATGCGTCTCAACAAATCATTCCAACCAAATCCAGGAACCATTATGATTAGGATTTGAAGCAACTGCAAATTACTTAAAGATGCGCATTCAGTCTTCCCTCCGCATCTTACACACTAGACATATTAAATTAACACTTATGTTTCTCCTCTAAAGATTTAGTTTAGTTGGCAAAGAGTTTGAGCACAACCTCCTCAGAAAATGTTTCATAGTATTTTACACCTTTACATTGCCAAATAATGTTCCATGAAGTTGGCCCTTGACCTGTTCTGTCCTTTTGAAGATTCAGTTGCTTTACAATAAGGTATTCGCTCTTGGTTGTATACAAGCCACTTCTTGTTTCATGCCAAATTAGTTTGTCACTTGAGACTTTCGAAGACTTTTCTTGCATCCCAAATAATTTTTCATATAAATGAACTAGCTGAACCTCTCTTAGCTTCCCAAAAGGGTGAATTTGGGAAATATCGCGCCTTCGATATTTCAGACACTAGGGATGATGGAATATATACCATCTACCACCCAATCCACCATCTTTCTTTGATAGGACTAACTTCTCCCAATGGACTATGGCATTTCCTCTCATTTCGCCCCTGGTCCAGCAAAATTTTCTAATCATGGATGCTATCTCATCACAAATTTAGAAAATTTACATATAAAGTTTAACGAAAACAAAAATTGGAGCCCTCTAATAACTCCACCATGCACAATATATTATATATGTGTATAATGATCCCATTGAATGGGTAATAACATAAGCTAGGGTGTGTCTGATTGGAGGTGGAAAAGGAAAAAAATTACCCCCTCCCAAAGAAATTTTTTTCACGAAACATATTCAAAATGTACATTATTAGATTATACTTTAGGCAACGCTGGTGGGAAAAATTAATGAACATGTGGCAATGAAACCCATCAAAAATTAAAAAATATAGAATCATCCCTATTTGTCATAAAAAAATTGTCAATCAAACACACCATAAATCTTATTATCAAATTTAATTTACTTTGCTAAAGTCGGCCTTCGTATAGAGCATTGGACTATGTACACAAGTGAATATCCATTTAATAAAAATCAATAATGACTTCATAATATAGTGCTAGTGAACAAAAATAGAATGGAATTTTATGAGCATATAAGAAGTCTTAAACAGTTTGATAAATGTAGGAAAAAAAGTAAAAAGCAAAAAAATAAACTCTCTAAATTTTTGCTATTTTGCAAAAGATTCTCTTGCACTATTTTAATTTATTTTCGTTGTATTGTCAATTTTCATACAAAGACTATCTTGGAATGTTTCTAGCGATCACATGATTCTTTTCACTCATAGGGGTTACACTACAATGCATAACTCAGAGGGCTATCCACATTACAAATAGTAATAGGCTAGATTCTTTTGTTCGTTATCATCCATAAATTGTTTTAAGCAAGTAGGCACGTAGCTCGCATGAAAGCAATGGATTTCTAACTTTTTAAAGCAAGAGGAGTTTAAATAATAAAGAACTTGACATACAATGTCAACATCTTCTTCCTGTTAGAGTTGGCATCAATTATACTCTCCCTCTCTCTTTCTCTCTCCATAATTTTTAACTTCAAAATATCACATTAAAAGTATACATATTAATATAACAAGGTGAAATATATGATTATCGGTTCACACATAATGAGTTGATGATGTGCCTTGATGCGAAAGAATACCCAAAAATTGAATGATTTGTTGATACGCCTATTTACACGAACTCCTCCAAGTCGTACTCTAAATCTCAGTAAGGGTAGCGAATTGGCTACTAGAGTTATTCCAAAATATCTACGTCACACGATTTACGGTTCTAGGTGATAACCCTAGAGAGAGAGAGAGAAATGTGGGAAGGAGAATGGAGGGAGAAAGAATTGAGATTTTTTTGTCTCTTTATATTAGCTACAAAGCCACATATTTATACTAATTTTATAACCCTAAACCTAATTAGGGTTAGCCTCTCTTAAATCTCTAACTGAATTAACCCAACATTAAGTGGGAGGGTATTACATTTAGCCAAACCCTATGCAATTTTATTAACATCTCCCACTTGCCCATGCAAGGTGGTTCAAACTTCCCTTCTAAAATTATTAATAACTCATCTCTTTATATACAAAATGGGACGTGCGACCTTGCAAGAATAAATATATATCCTTAGAGGAGTAATTACTAAGCTATCACCAAACTAGCAAAGATGCGTCACACCAAGGGATTTCGTATATGGCCAAACAATTCGACTACACCGGATCATGCACTATTAATCACTCGTAGATAGCATTGGATAACCCCTAATATGTAGCACTCATGATCACTATTCAAAACAGATCTCTACATGGTTGTTGGTCAACTGATGAGTCATAAAACATGGTGTATTACTAAATAGTCTTCTTTAAGTCCTCATGACAATTCAATTTGAACCAATCTAGACATATACCTTAAATGATATATTCCATCGCCCTAGGTAAATATGCTAAAGTAGATTCATCGAATCTCCTCTTCATGACACAGTCTTAAGTTAACAAAGGCATAACATAGAATCATAATTATGCAAGTGTCTCACATAGCGATGAAGCAAGGATCCATTCATAACACCAACCATTAGTAATCAAAGCATATACAGTATGAAATGTATGTTATGACGTCATCTCATAAAAATGGGCATGTCACTTTTATAGAAAATAAATCAGATCCGTATGAATCTAAGTCTAGTAGATCATCAAGTGCCTAACCTGAGTTTCAACCCAATCACTTTGTTAGCGCTTGCTTGAAATCTCACATTCGGTTAACAACAGACTACCTAGAGTCATGGATTTTCTATCTAATCGACTTTTGTAAGCTCTCATCTTAGCTCTAACTAAGGTGGCATATTGCATATAATGCTTAATAGTATATATCTTTTTCGACTTTCGGGTGCTAAAGATATAATGTCACGGCTTATTGTTAAGCATCGTTGACAAATGGCTCAACTTGCTCGTTATTTAAGCGCCAAGGTGAGTCAACCGTGTAAAAGGGTTGATTCAAGCTCGGTGACATATCTATTAAATGGGTAGGCAATAATAGTCATTAAACATGATAAATGAATATCATATCATTTAATAATATTAATGTCAAAAACAAAAACAAATGATATTTTATTACACATCGAATCCACGATGTCCCATACTCCTCATATGAGAAAGGAAAACATCTTAGGCTACCAGCTTAGCCAAAGGATCATCCATCATATTACCAGTGGAGAATTTGTTTCAAGGTAACCTCCCATTGCATGACCATATCTTAAATGTAGGCAATCGAAAAACCAAACTCAGTGTCTTTTGGAATACTAGCTATAATGGTCCCAATAATTGTACAGATCTACATATGTCTTTCTCTTACCAATCAATACTAGTTGCAGTAATGAAAATTACCCTATTTGTTTGATAAGAAATGAGAAGCAACAAATGAAAGAAAAAAGGACCCCCTTGGGAATGAAATTCTTCTTCCTATCCTTCCCCCCCCCCCCCCCCCCCCCACCACAAAGGGGAATATGTTTGGACTTTTAATGGTAGTTGGGATGTTTTGCATATGCTAAAGTTGTCATGCTATCACAATGGATTAGTACGGGCTCTCTGGTATAGTCCGTAAGATGTAAGATATGCAAAAATCTTCACAACTAAATAGCTTCCTGAACAACTATTGAGTAAGCTACACATTCTGACTCCATTATGGATAGGGTAATACATGTCTTCTTTTTACTACTTCAAGTAATAACTCTACCTCCGAGTATGAAACTATCGCCCAAAGTGGACTTTCATCCATATATGTCATTGGCCCAATCAGTGTCATTATATCCTCTTAGCCTAACCCTCCATTATGGCAATTAAGGTGAGGTCATCAGTCCCACACATGAACTGCAAAATACACTTAATTGATCTCTAGTGAGTTTTACCATTGGTAATGGATACTATGCCGATGAAATAGCAGATATGGGTGCGTACACATCATAATATACATCAGACTTCCTATTGCAGATGCATATGGGACAATGGACATTTGATTATTTTCTTCATCATTTTTAGGAAAATCATCTAGGCTTAAGGTACATCTTTTTTCCATTGGGGGTGTCAATGGATTTGGAGTTATCTGCAAAATCGTTCTAGAATTTTCTTGACATAAGTCTCTTGAGAAAAACAGAGAAATTTCTTAAATCGATCTCTCGTGATCTTAATCCCCAACACATTGTTTGGTTCACCCATGGCCTTCATCTAAAAAATAGAGGATAACCACTTTTTAGTGGAGACAATGGAACTCATGTTATTTCTAGCTAGTAGTATGCCGTTTATATCCAATAAAAGAACAAGAATATTTTTCTTACATCGTTTGAGATACAACAATGGTATTCTTCAGTCATAGGGAAACCAACAAAAGTTACAACGGAATGAAATAAAAAATTCTATTGCAATACAATTTCTTGAGACCATATATTGAACGTTTGAGACGACAAACTTTGCGTTCATGTTCTTTGGATTCAAACCTGATTGGTCAATCCATGTAGAATTGTTCATCTAGTTCCTCATTGAGAAATACAGTTATAATATCCATCTGAAAAAGTTCTGAATCCAAATGTGCGATAATATCTAGAAGTAGGAAAATATAACCATTCTCACCACTAGGGAGAATGTCTCCTCATAGTTTTTCCCTTTCTTTAGGTATAGACTTTAACCACCAGATTTGACTTATCTTTGTCAATGAAACCGTCACCCATGCCCTTAAATTTTGAGACCCACTTGTTTACAATAGTCTTACGCCCTGACAAAAGGTCAACTAACTCTCAGACATTGTTCTTAACCATTGTGCTTATCTTTTCCTGCATGCAAATCATCCACTCATCCTTAGAATTTGACGAAATCACTTATGCATAAGAGGCAGACTCTTCCTCATCTAAAGCAGCACACGTGAAAGTATTCCACTGAATATCAAAATGACGATGCGGAATATTTCCTCATTTTCTTCGATAAATTGAAGAATCTTGTGGTTCAATTAAATACACTCCCACTGGAATGACGATTACTCCCACTATCTTCAGTGAGTACACGATGAGGAATTAATCCCACACCCTCACTTGAAAATGTTAAGTTATCATCAGTTTCCTCTAACTCATAAAGGTTAAGATTCTTTTTAGCATCACCTATTCTAGGAAATCATCATCTATGAAATTCATATCACATGACTGTAATGAACTCATTCCTCCATCAAGGTATTCACCATCTATGACATATCCTTTTGACATCTCAAAATATCTTATAAATATTTTCATTCGAGATCTAGGTCTAAGTTTCCCATACTTATGGGAGGTATTGTGAACTAATCGGCTGAACCCCATGAGCACTAATGCTCCGAATTGAGATTTTTGCCTTTCCAAAGTTCATATGGTGTTAAGGAAACTGACTAAGAAGGTACTTTATTAAGTATGTAGGCTACAGTCAAAGGATCCCCCCGAGAAGGATATTAGGATATTGACATGTGCTAACATAGATTTATATAGAAGAGTTTTATTCCTTCTCTATACAACATGATTTTATTGCGGAGTGTTTGGAAATTTCAATTATTTACACACATCCTTTTTTCACATAACTCTTTGAACCAATCCGATAAGTATTCATGTCCTCTATCCGTGCAAAAAGTTTTTAACCTCTTTAAACTTTGATTCTTAACCTCTCCTACATTGTGTTTGAATATCCAAAGTTGAATATCAGTGAGCGATCAAACAGACATAACCAAACCACAAGTAATCATCCATGAATGTGAGAAAATTATAGGTGTTATAATGTGCCTTGATGCTCATTGGTATGCAAATATTGAAGTGAATTAGTTCTAGCTATTGATTAGCCCCGAGAGCCTTACTAAAAGTCTTATCACAATTTTTTCATGCTAAACAAGGCACACGTATAGGTATGCCAACCTTAACGAGTGTGCCCAAAAGACCTTGTCTAGATAATCTAGTTATCCTGTCTTTTCCTATATGTCATAGTCTAGCATGCCAAGTTGTTGAATTAACATTAGTATTAGAAACACATGATAATGAAGATGAAGATAAGGAATGATCAAATAAATCCAATTCAAAAAGATTATTCCAAAGGGATCCATGTCTAATAATAAAGCCATCCAAAATAATATCAAAACCACTGCAAATAAAATTAAAAGAGTATCTATAATAAGAAAGTGATGAAACTTAAAGTAAATTATGCTTTATCCGATGCACATAAAGCATATCATAAAGAAGTAACTTTTCACCAGTGTGTATATAGAGCGATTATGAACCGACTCTTTAAGCTTCTTCACGAGCACTATTACCCATGTACAGACTTTAATTATCCGTTGGAATACAATGATGATCTATAAAACCTCATATCCCTCTCATCACAAGTTTGTTTCTCCCGTATATACGATCCAATCAGAGAGAGAATAAGAAATAATTGCATGACACCATGCACATATATGGATAGAGTAAGGTGAAAAAGATACCATCACAAGAAAAATGGCATTTATTCCCATAGTTGTAACATTTGATTTTGGAAGTATCCTTTTTTCCACAAAAATGATAGGCTCGAAATCTCTCTGGGTTTGTTAATCTCCACAGTTATTCGATAAGTCGTCAATTTTTACTAAATTTCCATCTTTGGTCAATTTTGACTTTGTGCATTTGAATTTTATAATTTCAGACTTTAAACCGAATTTTTAATGATATTTTTGAAAAATTTAAATTTAAATTTTTATTTATTTTGAAGAAAAATATTTTTGACTTTTTTCACAAATTTTCATTTTTTCACAATTTCTTGTAGTGACTATATAATTGTGACTCAAAATATAAAATAAATAAATAAATAAAATAAAAATACACGAATGTCTCTTGTTACAGTGGTAGAATGTTTGAGCTGGAATGGCTGACTTCAACTATACTTCTTAACATGTACATTTGATTTAGTAACATACTTCAAACACTAATCTATAGTATTATGCCATGTTAAGATGCTTTATGTGTTTAACTGTCTAAAACTCAACTTTATCTATGCAAATATAAATTATGTGATCGAATTGAGTGGTACAAGGTTAGTCTTTCTAACTTAAGTTTTCCCTGATACTTATGAAGAAAATAACAGTCATATAGCTATACGTATGATCATGAAAGTACTTATTTCGTTGAATTCAGAAATCACCTTTGCACTGCAAGTTATTGGGTCTTATAAAAGCGTACATAAAGGTGAGCTTTGTTAATTGAAATAGAGAGTCTCATACAATTTTTCTGAAGTAAAATTTCAATAGGGAACCATAATTATCTCTCTGTGTGCCACCGCTTGGTTGCTGATGATACTGAAGTGAAAGTTTCACAACTTTAATTATAACCTTGTGAGAGATATAGTTGTTCATCCTCACATGCTTGTCGGGATGAAGCTCTTTTTTTTAAAAAAGAAATAAAGAAGAGACAAACAAATCTTAATTGATGGAACCATAATACGCAGACTGGTGTATATGGCAAATAAGTTGATAGAAGCATCATAATCATACGGTAGTATGAGTGGTTGGAATGTGGAAGGTACACCACCAGGTCAACCACTGAGACAAAAAAATAGAGAGTAAGGTATTTAAGTAGTAAAGCTTACCTTTAAACGGAGATGCACGTTCCCGATAATATATGGGGTTATGTCTAGTTTTTAAATGCTAGGAGTTGAGTCTGAATATGAAATTATTACAGGGGATTCTGTAAAAATAACCCTTAATTTGAATAACAGACCATTTTATTTTAAGAAATCAATAAAATTATATATTACATGTTTTGCAAGAAAAAATTTCGGTTTTGATCAGATATAACTCAATAAGTCTCACAAATGACTATGCGCAGTGGATTATATTCACAAATACATTCCTGACTATAAAGGTCGTACCCAGTGCACAAGGCTCCCGCTTAACTGCAGGGTCTAAGCCCCCATATGTTTCACTTTTCTGACTATATGAACCAATAATATTCGTGCGATATCCTAATCCTTTTACAAGCACTAGAAATGCTAAATTACAGAATAATCGAGATTGGGTAGTTGAATGCGTTAGGAGTTTGGTTAATGGATCTTTTGTATATAACAAAGTTTAATACAGGAAACCATCAAAGTAATCATACGTAAGCCATCAGAACTGGAGTGACATCATTGGGAGTAACCTCCATTGAGGAACGAAATGGTGATAATTGTTATGTCTACTATTTATTAAAAACAATTGTAAAGAATTATTAATTATAATATAATTACAGAAATGAAACAAAATTATAGAAATGAAACACTTACTTGAATTTGTAGAAATAATATTAGAATAGAAGAAATAATCCGAGCCCTGTTTAGAACAGTCTCCTTTAGACAGATTTATTCCCTCCACAATGTGCTAAAGGTAATTAATAATTGTCTCCCAAGATAGAACGGATTTTCAAATTAATCAAGTAGCACAACAATGATTAATTTCTTCGAACACAATTCTGTATTTATACTCAACCAGCCCAAATAAATAATATGCAGGAAATGTATGCAGTAGCAGTAAAAGAAGAACTATTTTCTGGGAAAAGATGTGGCATAATTTCGTAATTATGGGAGGGCAATTTTTTAGTAGTCAAAACTGTAGGGGAAAGGTTTAATTTATAGCAAACGTTTTGACTGTTGGGAACAGTCAAAACCGAATTTAACTGTCAAAACAGTTAATTTCGTTAACTATTGACCCTTGGAATTAACTGACAAATAGTTAATTAATTATTAATTAATTTTGTAATTAATTAACAATTAAAGCCGAGAAAGTTAAATTAATTCGACCCAAAAATGTAGGAGATTTTTATAAGCCCAAGCCCGAACCAAATCGAGCAGAGCCGACCAGACACACGGACGCGTGCGCGTGTTGACCTTTGACCAAAAGTTAACCCGTGCATAGCTTAGGTCATCTCCCCTTCAAAGAGTTGGGATACCCCAAGGCATCCAAGCCTTAGTCCATACTTGGGGTGTTATTAACTCATCAACTTTACACTACTCTTCCAATGTGGGACAAGAGTTAAAACATACCTAATTCATTAACTTTCATTGCTTTGTGAGTCACTTTGGGGACATATTTATCATTCATAACTTATTAAAATTGGACATACGAATATACTACGTTAATCTCCTCGCGGAGGAGAACGCATTCGTATATGATCCCACAATTATTGTAGTGTGGGTCCCACCTAAATTTGAACTCAAAATAGCTCAAAATTTTGTCCAGAAAATTCTGGACAACTTTTTAATTCAAACTTAAGTCCAATTTTCCAACAATCCCCCACATGAATGATATATCGCTATAAATAAAATAGAACAAATGCTAATGCAGATGCAGACACAGGTTGAGTAAAACTGAAGACTTATTGCATCGGGAGAAGTAGCCTAGTGGCCTTGAACTTTCCTTAGTGATATACAATTGGATTTACTTGGTTAATCAGTAGACTTTACGTCCTTGAACCGTAAACCTTTTATGTAAACCAAGAAAATAATATTCACACAGCAATTCTTCGACACAGTTGGTTCTCATGTTTGTGTTCATTTTGGCCATGAACACCACTTGGTTCCGTGAGTATTTTAGAGAATATACCTTTCATTATTCTCATGGAAGTGTCCCCCTTCTTACTCACGTAGGTGACTTCTATAAAGAGTATCTTGCAATACCCCACTTAGACGTACTAAGATATAAATGTCATTAAAAGAATAACTTATCCTAATTTCGCGGCAGATGTGCTCTATATCATCTTTGAAATGGATAGGATTAAATATCCTCCAGTGCTTACTGAATACAACGTAGTTCGGTTTGCCCATTGAACCTAGACCTTGGGATCTCCAGTCATCTAGGTTGGGTTGCCACTATATTGATTCTTATTTATTTATAGGCTTTAGACCCATTCCTCTCGATGATCTTTCAACTTGCTCTCGGTTTAAACCTTTCGTTAGTGGATCCGATATATTATCTTTTGATTTTACATAGTCAATTGTGATAATTCCATTTTAGAGAAGTTGTCTAACGGTATTGTGTCGACGACGAATATGTCGTGACTTTCCGTTATACATGTGATTATTTGCCCTTCCAATCGTTGATTGGCTATCGAAATGTATACATATTGCGGGCACAGGTTTAGACCAATTTAGAACATCCTCTAAGAAATTTCGAAGCCATTCAGATTCTTCACCAACTTTGTCTAGTGCAATGAATTCAGATTCCATTGTCGATCTAGCAATGCACGTTTGTTTTGAGGATTTTCAAGATGCGGCTGCACGTCCAAGGGTAAACACATACCCACTCGTAGACTCAGAGTCTTTTGTATTGGATATCCAATTTGCATCGCAATGTCCTTCAAGAACAGTTGGATATTTTGAGTAGTGCAGTCCATAGTTTTGAGTATATTTCAAATAACCCAAAACTCGCAATATTGCTTTCCAGTGATCTCTTCCTGGATTACTCGTAAATCGGCTTAGATTACTTATAGAGTATGCTATGTCCGATCGCGTACAGTTCATGATATACATTAAACTATCGATAATACGAGAATATTCTAGTTGAGATATGCTTTCACCATTATTTCTTGCTAGATGTAAATTTACATCTACAGGTGTCTTGGTAGGACTAATATCATACTTCTTGAATTTTTCAAGTACTTTCTCTATGTAATGAGATTGAGATAGTATAATTCCATCCGATATTCTAAAATTTTTAATTCCAAACATAACATCGGCGATTCCCAAATCTTTCATGTCAAATCTACTACTCAACATTTGTTTGGTAGTTTTGACAATTTCCAAGTTACTACCCATGATAAGCATATCATCATAGAGGCATAAATGACATATCCATTTTGAATGTATTTAAAGTAAACACATTTATCGCATTCATTAATTTTGAAACCATTTGATAACATTGCATTATCAAATTTTTCATGCCATTGTTTATGTGCTTGTGTTAATCCATATAGTGATTTAACAAGCTTACATACTTTTTCTTCTTGTCCGGGAGCTTTGAACCCTTCAAGTTGCTCCATATAAATTTCCTCGTCTAGTTCACCATTGAAGAATGCAGCTTTTACATCCATTTGATGTATTTCAAGTCCATTAATAGCAGCTATTGCTATTAACATCCGAATGGACGTTATTCTTGTTACCGGTGAATATGTGTCGAAGTAATCCAACCCTTCCTTTTGCCTATAGCCTTTAGCTACAAGTCTAGCTTTATATTTATCAATTGATCCATCGGCCTTCAACTTCTTTTTAAAGATCCATTTATAACCTAATGGTTTTGAATCTGGTGGAAGATCCACTAGTTCCCATGAATGATTTTGTAATATGGATTCAATTTTACTATTAATTTCTTCTTTCCAATTGGAAGCATCGGGTAAGGATATTGCTTCTTTGTACAATTGAGGTTCATTTTCTAGCAAATATGTTAGAAAATTCGGATCGAAAGAAGTCGCGGTTTTTTCTCTTTTACTACGTCTTGGTACATCCTCTATTGGTTCAATAGATTGATGAGTACCACTTGTAGTAGCTTGATTTGACCTTTTAGAAGGACCAGATTCTCGGGTCATGTTATACGGGAATTCATTTTTAAAAAATGAAGCGTCCCTCGATTCAATAACCGTATTTACATGAATATTCGAAATCTCAGATTTACAAACTAGAAATCGATATGCACTGCTATTAGTAGCATAACCGATGAATACACAATCCATGGTTTTTGGCCCTATTCTTACCTCTTTAGGTTTAGGAACCATCACTTTGGCTAAGCACCCCCACACTCGTAAATATTTATAAGAAGGTCTTCGACCTTTCCATAATTCATAAGGTGTCTTATGAGTCTTCTTGTGAGATACTTTATTGAGAATGTAATTAGCATAAAGTAAGGCTTCCCCCCACAAATTTTGTGGAGCTCCTGAACTTAATAACATTGAGTTCATCATCTCTTTCAAAGTACGGTTTTTGCATTCGGAAACACCATTCGATTGAGGAGAATAAGGAGCGGTAGTTTGATGAATAATTCCATTTTCAGAACAAAATTCCTCAAATGGATATTCATATTCACATCCTCTATCACTCCTAATAGCCTTTATCATTTTGCTTAATTGATTCTCAACTTCATTCTTATATTGTTTAAATGCATTAATAGCCTCATCTTTACTATGTAACAAATATACATAGAAATATTTTGTGCAATCGTCAATAAAAGTAATAAAATACTTTTTCCCACCTCTAGTTTGAACCAATTTTAAATCATAAATATCAGTGTGAATTAAATCTAAAGGTTCAGTTATCCTTTCAACAGAATGGAAAGGTAATCTAGCTAATTTAGATTCCACACAAATTTCACATTTATGATTTTTATCAATATTAAATTTTGGCAAAAAATCCAAGTTAATTAACCTACACAATGTATCAAAATTAACATGTCCTAATCTAGCATGCCAAATATTAGATGACTCAATCAAGTAAGAAGAACTAGCAATTTCATTCATTGAAACAGATGTTTTTGGGGTTACAGTAAGAACATTAATTTTAAAGAGCCCCTCATTTAGGTAGCCCTTTCCTACATACATGTCATTCTTAGACAACACAAAGCGATCAGACACAAACACAAGCTTGAAACCATTTTTAGTTAGGAGAGATCCAGAAATCAGATTCTTTCGGATATCAGGCACGTGAAGAACATTGTTGAGAGTAAGTTCCTTTCCAGAAGTCATTTTTAAAGCTATCTTTTCTTGTCCCACCACCTTAGAAGTGGAAGAATTTCCCATAAAGAGGTTCTCCTCATTTTCCAAAGGCTTATAGGTGGAGAACATCCATTTGTTTGCACAAATGTGTCGCGTGGCTCTAGTGTCCACCCACCATTCCTTGGTATTTCCAACCAAGTTATATTCAGAGACCACGGCAGAAAGATTCATATCCGCCAAGTCATTGGCAATATTTTCACCCTTAGTTACATTTGTTTGAGGATTATTTCGATTTTGCTTCTTAGGCTTACAACACTCGCTTGAGCGGTGTCCAGGTTTACCACAGTTGTAGCATTTGCCTTTGAACTTCTTCTTGTTCTGTTTGGAAGTGCCTTCCCCATCATACTTTCTCTTTTTCTTCTTAGGACCTTCAACAACATGGACCTTTGTTTCCATTAGATTCTTCCCACTTTTCTTTTGAGACTCACGGTTATCTTCTTCAATTCTCAGCCTGACCACCAACTCCTCCACATTCATCTCCTTTCGCTTGTGCTTGAGATAGTTTTTGAATAAAGTCCAAGATGGTGGCAATTTTTCAACAATTGCAGCAACTTGGAAAGTTTCACTAAGTGACATTCCAATTTCCTCCAAATATAATTCACAATAAATGAATTCTAAAAGAATTCCGAATAATATTCAGAATTAAACTATAATATAAACAGAAGTTTATACAAAATAAAATCTGTGTCACACTAAGTTTTAATAATAAAAGGAATTCCGTACAAAACAGAATTATAATTTAAAGATTAATTTTTTTTACATAAACAGATTTTAACAAAATTTACAAATAAAATTTATATCCTAAAACAAAATATTCAAACAGTATAGAAATCAATTTATATACCAAAACTGTTTTATTAATTTCTGCAATAAAACAATAATTTAATTCAATTTTTCTGTCAAAACATATTTATTTTCAACAAATAAATTTTTGTAAAATTTTTTTTGTACACTACAAAACACTAGAACATATAAGTTTTTCTTAAGATTGTTATGTCAACTATTTATTAAAAACAATTGTACAGAATTATAAATTATAATATAATTACAGAAATGAAACAAAATTATAGAAATGAAACACTTACTTGAATTTGCAGAAATAATATTAGAATAGAAGAAATCATCCGAGCCCTGTTTAGAACAGTCTCCTTAAGACAAATTTATTCCCTCCACAATGTGCTAAAGGTAATGAATAATTGTCTCCCAAGATAGAACGGATTTCAAAATTAATCAAGTAGCACAACAATGATTAATTTCTTCGAACAAAATTCTGTATTTATACTCAACCAGACCAAAGAAATAATATGCAGGAAATGTATGCAGTAGTAGTAAAAGAAGAATTATTTTCTGGGAAAAGATGTGGCATAATTTCGTAATTACAGTTAATTAATTATTAATTAATTTCGTAATTAAAGTCCAGAAAGTGAAATTAATTCGACCAAAAAATGTAGGAGATTTTTATAAGTCTAAGCCTAAGCCTAAGCCAAGAGATGTGAAAACCATATCATGTAAATGGGTTTACAAGATAAAGCATCATCCAGATGGATCAATCGAGAGATACAAGGATTACCTGGTTGCTCGAGGGTTATCTCAACAATATGGACTAGACTATAATGAAACATTTAGTCCAGTGGGAAAGCTTACAACTGTATGAGTCCTACTTGCACTTGCAGCTAATAAAAACTAGAACTTATGGCAAATGGATGTGAAGAACACATTTCTTCACGGGGAGTTAAATTATGAGATCTACATGATTCAACCAATGGGTTTTCATAACCAAGATCATCCTGAGCATGTGTATAAGTTGCGAAAGGCACTTTATGGATTGACACAGGCGCTAAGGGTCTGGTATGGTAAGATTGCTGAATTTCTAACTCAAAGTGGTTATTCAGTAACACCTGCAGATTCTAGCTTATTTGTTAAATCTAATGGAGGAAAGTTAGCTATCTTACTAGTATACGTGGATGATTTAATCATAACCGGTGATGATGATACAAAAATTCTTCGAACAAAGGAGAATTTATTAGTTCGTTTCCAGATGAAGGATTTTGGACAACTCAAGCACTTTCTTAGTTTAGGGTTGATCGTACACAAGAAGGAATATTTCTTTGTGAGAAAAATTATTCCAAAGATTTGTTGAAGAAGTTCGGAATGCTCGAATGCAATCCAATATCGACACCGATGGAACCAAATGGCAAGTTGTGTGCGTATGAAGGAAAAGATTTGGAAGATGCCATAATATGTCAAAAATTAGTAGGGAGTCTGATCTACCTAACCTTGAATCGACCTGACATTTCTTATGCAGTTGGTGTGATGAATCGGTACATGCAAAATCCAAAGAAGGCTCATTTGGAAGAAGTTTGGCGAATATTGAGATATGTTAAGAGTACAACTAACTATGGTATTTTGTACAAGAAAGGAAAAGATTGCAAGTTAGTTGGCTATTGTGACGCTGACTATGCAAGAGATCATGACACTCACCGATCAACTACCGAGTACGTATTCAAGCTTCGTTTTAGAGCAATTTCTTGGTGTAGTAACAGACAACCGACGGTATCTTTATGAACTACAGAAGAAGAGTATCGAGCATCAATAATGGCAGCTCAAGTGAGTACGTGGTTAATACAGTTAATGAACGATCTACATCAACCAGTAGACTATGCAGTTTCGTTGTATTGTGACTACCAGTCGACAGTCCGTTTGGCGGAGAATCTAGTTTTTCATGCAAGAATAAAACAGGTGGAAGTGCATTATCATTTTATCAGAGAGAAGGTTCTTAAAGAAGAGATTGGGATGTAACAGATCAAGACAGATGATCAAATTATAGACTTGTTCAAAAAAGGTTTGAGTACAAGAAACTTTGAAAACTTTCGTCGTCAGTTCGGCATGGTGAAAGGAATGAGAGTCGATATTGAGGGGGAGTATTAAGTTTCTACATTACAATCCATATGATGCCATTGCTTACCTATATTATACTAGTGATAAATTAGTGTGTGTTATGTCATTGTGTTTGTCAATTTATAAAATAATGAAAGTTCACGGGCTATTATAGAATAACGAGTGTAAGTACGGGTCGAACCCATATAGATTTGTCAATTGTAACTTTTAAAAGAATTGCAATTGTCCAACTAGATTAAATAGGGTAGAGAATAATTATAAACTACACTAAATAAAAGCAAATATGATAAATAAGAGTAACACAAGAGATTTGTAAACAATTAGGATTCGGAGACCATTTATCACGTAACTAATATTGCACACTAATTTAATATTGGCATTCCCTCTTTATAACTCAAATTAAATTGACTCTCGCCGCGTTTAATTCAAAAAATATGATGATTATGATCAAAATATTCTTAACGCCTCTAATAGACGGCTAAAATCTACATTCCCTTAGAAAGTACAAGTTTTAAAGTTTGCAAATGTATTTAAGTATGGACTATCAAAGCAGTCAAACTGCAAGCATAATCCATAAAAAAATACTACTTTTAAATCTCAAAACTTGATAAGATAAAATAATTTTGAAGGTTTTAAAGCACACTCTCGTGTCATTTTAAAATGAACAACGAATCTTTGATAACAATTAAAACAAGTAGGGGATAAACAATAATCAAATTAACGTGATAATATTAGCTAACTGTAATAAACTTCACCCTAATCCTAATGGAATAATTAAGCTATCATAATGAAAGAGAAATTACAAGAATGAATAGACATTTTCATTAATAAATCAAACTTAAAAATAGTTCTCTCAAAACAATCTTCAATCCTCGAGCAAAACTAGAATTATAAAATCTAACTCACTTTCGTAGGAATCACGATTGCCCTTTCGCATGTGCAACAACCCGTTAAACCTATAGGTTATCCTAGTGAACGAGTTTTATCTCGTTAGGGTTTGCAGTGAATATACCCACAAAATTAAAAAACTTGACTCAATATAAAAGAATCAAAAGTAGTATAATCATGTGTGAATGAGAACTTCATAAATATAGTAGAACTTTATTTTTCAATGTCAACTTATCGTGTGTGTGTAAATAGCCAATATAACCGTCCATTTCAAAAGATTTGATCGTTACATTTCTTACCCGAAAGATCGTTTTGATTTTAAAATATCACGGAATGCACTCTCAATCGAACACTCGGAAATGAATTATTTTCTCTCTATATATGTGAATCAAAGAGTAAATTTAGATGAGAAAATTTCACATATACATGATCAAAAACAGATTTTTTTTATAATGGATGAATATGATATTGTGAATGAAAAATCGATTACTTTTTGAAAACATTAAATCATATCATAGATCCTATTCATCTTCTCTCCACACTATAACTAAGTTCACTTGAGATCGATTAAGACTTTCTTTGGTTGTATTGTAGGCTCGGGTTTGGCTAGAAAGAATAATTTTTGGAGTTCAAAATTTATGAGAATATAGAGGTTTTCGATATTTTGACTTTTAGGAACTTTTTCTTCCAACCTCCACTTTGTTTTTCACGTGCTCCTTTTTTTTCATACATTATTATTTTGCAAACTGTTTTTTGGACTTTTTTTTTCAACCGTAATTTCACCCTAATATTCTTAGAAAATGGTTATCGCTTCTTTTTTGGGCTTTAGACTCCCAGTTGGAGTTATGTAGGATAATGGATTTTCAACAAAAAAACATATTTTCTTTTTGGCTCAAATGCTCTTTGCAATGGAATAATGAAAAATATATGGGAGTTTAGACTAAATTTTGGACTTTCAAACGATGTCCTAATCTCATTTCTCAAGTTTCGTTAAGTTGATTTGTGTCTCAAGACGATTTACTAAGACTTCTAGTGCATTAAGATTCAGAGTTTGAATTTTTGTTTTCAGTAATCGAACAAAACAAAGAAATTGAGATCATCAATGAATTTATCACTGAGGGAAAGTTTTAGTTATTTTAACTCGGATTGATTTAAATCTCTCGAAAACGATGAGTGGCACAAAATCTCACCGGGTAAAAATCTCAAAATTTATTTGTCAAGTATATTAACTTTCGCCTCAATATCTATTTTTGATCATATTATATGGCTAATGTGTAAAAATTTCATAGGTTGAGAGATCCATGAATTAATTCTATATTAAGAAATTGTTTCAAAACTCAATTATATTGAAAATCTTTTTGAATTTTTTGAAATTTTTCTGATTTTTTTTTTCTTTTCAAAAATATCATCCTTACCCTCAAACCTAAATTTTACATCGTCCTCAATGTATTCTCAAATAAAATATGAACAAAGAAAATAAAGTAAAGGAGTGAAATGACGATATTACCTGTGAACTTCACTTTGCTACCAACATTCAAAGTAACAAGTTTGTGTTAACAAATACACAAAAAAGGAAAAAAACTACACTACTACTATACAAACCCATGAAAATTACTATCATCACCATAAATTAATAATCGAAAGAATTGTGGGCCATTCAAATTAATAAACTTTATAGCACAAAGTTCCAAAACATCATAAATTTGAGAGTATAACCGCACAACATAAATTTCAACCATAAATCTATGGTCATAATGGTGTTCACCGACATCATCAATAATAAACATATTTGAATCAAATGAATCATATGTCAATGCATCACATGGAGGTAGCAAATTACAATAATGATCCAAATATTTACTATCCCTTTTTCGAAAATAGTAACGTAAAATTGGAGATGAATACTCCACTCCTAAATGTGAGACTTTATGAAAAGCCCGAGAAGAAGATGTATCATGGAACAATACACTGTCTTCATAAAAAATGGGCGGACCATCATAATTACTTGAAGTATCACTAAAATCGAATGACGAATCCTCAAATAAAAGTTTTCACATATAAGAAAAATCAACATTTTTATCAATTAAATTAGGAGAAAAATCTCAACATAAATTAACATCCAAATCATCACAAGTATTACATGTGTCAAGATTATCAATTTTTTTCTCCTCACAAAAGTGCGTTTCCTATTTAATTCATGATTATTTTTTGAAATAGCATCATTATACCGTTTGTTTACCTCTTTCCAATTGATAAACTTTGGTGGACAAATAGTGATTACAAGGGTTTGATTATCGTCCATACCTTCTTTAATTTTTAAAAAGACTACTGGCCCATATGACTCAAATTGAAATACGTAGTCATCTAAATTTTCAGTATTTTGTAAAAAACGACCACATGATCAATTGAGGATTATGAGAAATATGACGGGATAACAATATGAGGATCACCCATTGTAATTTATAACGCATGAAACTTTATTTTATTTTTTTACTTTTTTTATTTAGAATGCAAAAGCAATTATAATTGAATCGAAATCTAATTAGATAGCGCATAATCTTTGACAAGGGAGAATTTAACAGACGACCAACTACGATTATCGCCTCAAATCTCGTTTTTTCCTCCACGTAGGTGGTCGGTACAAAGATTCATTAAAAATCACAAATCCTAGACAAGGTAAACGAAATTGATTTGATAAGTTCGCGTTGGAGTAGCTTTTAATTCTACCCTCGTTAAGAGTTTTTCCCTTGAATCAATTTATACAACGTGCTAAATTAAGTGCGAAATCAAACTACGTAGGAGAACACAAAAACGTACCTCCGGCGTGGACTTTTTACAATCACTTGCTTACGCCGGGCCGAATATTAAGTTGAAGTGGATAAGGGGAAAATTTCTTCTATGTTTCAGTCATTCATGAGAGTTCCTTGTGCTCGTGGCAAGATTGCACAAGTTTTCTTCACATTCGATTACTGTTGCACACCTTGTTTTTCTTCATTTTTGCTCTTTTTATTTTTATTTTTATTTTTTCCGAATGTCCTTCTAAAAAAAAGAAACTACACCAAACTAAAGTGCGACACAAAAATAAGTAATAAGGAAAAGGAAAGAAAAAAAATTAACACGGAACGCGTACTAACGGTGTATTCAACACACAAACAAAAATGACCAAGCACGCTCATGAAATATTTTTTTTATTTCTTTTATTCTGGAAATTACAATTGAATTTTTTTTTTTTTTATTTTGGTGTTTTTTTTTGTTATTTATGGGCCACTGACTTAAAAAAGACGAATCATGAAAATTTCCAAAAAAAAAATATTGTTTCGAGTTTTTTTTGGTATTTTAAGATAAACTAGTGCAAAATGTAAAAAAAAAAAAGTCCGAAAGTCAGAATTCTTAAAAGAAAATCGAACAAATCCCCGACAACGGAGTCAAAAACTTGTTTGTCAATTTATAAAATACCGCAAGTGAACGGACTATTATAGAATAGCGAGTGTAAGTACGGATCGAACCCGCAGAAATTTGTTAATTTTAACTTTAAAAAGAATTGCAATTGTCCAACTAGATCAAATGGGGTAGAGAATAATTATAAACTACACTAAATAAAAGCAACTACGATAAATGAGAGTTACACAAGAGATTTGTAAACAATTAGGATATAATTAGGATTCGGAGTCCATTTATCACGTAACTAATATTACACACTAATTTAATGTTGTCAATTCCTTTTTATAACTCAAATTAAATCGACTCTCACCACATTTAATTTGAAAAATATAGCGGTTATGATCAAGATATTTTGAACGTCACTAATAGACGGCTAAAATCATATTCCTTTAGAAAATACAAGTTTTAAAGTTTGCAAATGTATTTAAGCATGGACTGTCAAAACAACCAAAGTACAAGCATAATCCATAATAAATTAGTACATTGAAATCTCAAAACTTGATTTGACAAAATGATTTTGAAGGTTTTAAAACACATTCTCGTGTCGTTTTAAAATAAATATTGAATCTTAGATAATAATAAAAACAAGTGGGGAATAAATAACAATCAAATTAACGTAATAGTATTAGCTAATTATGATAAACTTCACCCTAATCCTTATAGAATAATCTAGCTATCATAATGAAAGAGAAATTACAAGAACGAGTAGAAATTTTCATTAATAAATCAAACTTACAAATAGTTCTCTCAAAACAATCTTTAATCCTGTAAAAAAAATGATAATTGAATACAATATCTCAAAAATTCTCCCCCGTCTCTCTACAATTCTCTCCTAACATAATGAACCAAAAGTGTCTTATTTATAAGATTAGGAATGATGTATTTTAGTTGAAGTGAGGCTCTCTTTGATTGTTTGTATTTGAGCTGATATTTATTTCATGGAGTCTTGAGAAGAATTCAAGATAATTGAAAAGTTTTTTTTTTTGAAACTAATTATCCCCAATTTGGGCACTATTCACGTCACTATTCACGTCACTATCTTTGATCGCATTTTTGACTTCCAAAACTTCAAAATCTCATTTTCGTCCAAACTTCAAAGTTGTGAGTCTTGTCCAGACCTTTGCGAAAAGCTATGGCACGGCCTCAACAGATGCTCAAGCGATTTTATAAAAAATATTTAGTACAACTGTGTGAGTCGTGTCGCGGTTTCGTAACAATTTTTGCACAACGACTCCTTTGTTGTCCAAATTTTCGGAACCTGTAAAAATGCAAAATAAAAATAATTAATTCAAATTTAGGGACATAAATATTTAAAAAGCACAAAATTACCACCCTTTGCATTTTACCCTCGAAATTCATAAATTGCTCGTTTTAATTTGGAATTCAACCAAATTTCAGAGAGAACTTTATTTTGCCTTGATAAATATTAAAAAATTATTTTCAGGCCCATAAATTTTGGAAAGTTACGATTTCACCCCTAGAGTTGCTTAAATTGTATTTTTAACTCAAATTTTATTAAAACTTGCATTTTTTTATATTTTACGACAATGACTCTAAAAGCTCATTATTTATAATATAATGGGTCTTACAAGGTCTAGATTTGGATATAATTCATGCAAAATAAGGCACTCATTACATTGCTTACCTATATTTCACTAGTGATAAATTAGTGTGTGTTAGGTAGAAAGGTGTGATTGTAATTTTTTCTTACAAGTTTAATGTGTGGCCTAAAACGTATTTGCCATGCTATAAATACCCCATGTTCTATGCTTGTATAATCATCCAAGAAGAAGTAAAACAATAAGGTAATTAGCATTCATATTTTAGTTTGATTGTAGTATGTTAAGTGTTGGTCTTCTTTAAGTGTTTTGAAAGAATAGTTTGGTGAGTACTTCCTTGTAATCATTTCTTGAAAATATTAGAGTTTTTTACTCTTTATTCTAAACATATTTTATTATAAAACGACCCAAGATTGTGCAACTTTTGTTAACCCCATTGGTCTCACTTTCATTATCTTGAAAAATTATAATTTTCTTTGTCCTAATCTGGACCCTTTTCTCTTTTTTCCCTTTTGTACATGGATTCAGAATTCACTCAATCAATATAAATCTTGCTTTTATTTTGAAATTTTAAAACAACAAAAATACACTGAGATTTAGTTAAAAAAATAATGAATTCTTAATTAAGAACCGACGAATTTTTCTTTTACTCGTTATTTAGTTTGTAAGTTAAGATTACTATTGATAACAGCATTCCTTTGATTTTCATAATATGCTAAGAATAAACAGTTTCCTAATTTTCAGTTATGTTTAAATGTGTCAGCTGTTTTGGTGGAGCAAGTTACTGAGTTTTTTTGTTTTTTTAAAAATTCTCAGGTTGTTGACACACACGTTACATTTTACCCTTTCCCAATTGTATTTTTCACAGTTTTTCTTGGAGTTGTTATTGTTAAAGCTGGGTGGTGAAATTAGGCACACTATTTTTTAAGGTACTAGACTTGATAATTTTAACCCAGCTGTTGCTTTCCTTGCTTATTTGGCCTATTAATTCAATTCTATTGCAATTGCTGTCAAATTTAGTACTGCCCCTAGTCGTTACTTTGACGTCAAGAAAGTTGATATTAAGCTAACCAAAGATGACGATTAACAGTCATTCATTTTTCATTAATTTAAAATTTCTCAATATATTTGACTTGTTGCTTTAATTAAATAAATGAATCTTTTACCAAAAATATAAAGAGTTTAGTTATTAAAATTTAGAGTCATAATTAAAACTAAATAGATTCATTAAGAGTTTTACACACATGGAAACAAACAAATATTTTACATTAAAATTTCAAACTTTAAAATCAAATTTTAATTTTTATATTCAAAGTTCGTAAAAAAAAAACATGAACCCTTAACTTAAAATGACCATATTTTTCTTCTTAAATATCGTATTTGCTCCTATTCTCTTACATTCTTTGATTATATCGAAAAAAATGTTATTGAAATCGATTTTTTCATCAAAAGTGGAGGAATCGAATTAGATGACATTTTTTTATTAATTAATTTGTGGGATTCACACCAGAAAAATCAAAGAATCTATTAATAATACACCATCACGTGTGATTTCAATCAAAATTTTAATATCAATAGAATAGATCTTACATCGATATCCTTAATCAACTATTCTAATAGTTGTTTTTAATATTTCTCTATGACATTGACGTGTTAGTTGAGATATGTATGCCTTTAAATCAACAATGTTTATTGTCGTCTATGACTAGGTGCTTAATCCTTGTCAATTTAGCTGCCCTAGCTTCAAAAGAAAAATGTTTTTAGGTAGTAGTACGCAGTAATACTGGGGCTTGCCTAAATGATACATACAATGAATCACTAACATACAATGAATCACATGGAGATTACTATTTGAAGTAATTATGTATATCTCATTTTTAGTTGTAGTATTATTGATATATATATATATATATATATATATATATATATATATATATATATATATATATATAGAAGGTCAGGACAACTTTTCATGATTTTTCAAATTATTTTCTGGTTTATATTATTTTTTTGGTATTAATAAATTTGTATTAATCTTTATGTATTTATTAGTTTATAATATTAATTGTTGAGTATTTATATAATCATTAATTAAAATAATATTTAATTGTTTCTAAGTAATTATATGGTGAATACTAAAAAAATAACCTCGAAAAAATTCGATTTGAGCGCTTTCACCTCGAATCACCCTTAAGGTAGTTCGTCCAGGTGTGAATTTTTGGCTCCACTCCTATATAACACACACACACACACACACACACACACACACACACACACACACACATATATATATATATATATATATATATATATATATATATAGAGAGAGAGAGAGAGAGAGAGAGAGACTCTTGTGCGCACCAAATTTGTATATATACTGGTTCAAATCTAGGACATCAAGTTCGAATACTCTTTGGCACAAACCTACATTTTTTAAATATTAAAAAAAATATTTTTGAGTTCAATTTTTTTATGTAATATTTAAACATTTCGAGGGACCCATATAGAAAAATTAACTCGAAATAACTTTGTTTGCTATTTAAAAAAAAAGGGGTTAAACTTTCGTAAAGTGCTTTAAAAGTGTGAAAATTTGACCGATTTTTTTAAAATAGTCAAAAAATTTATTTTGACCTGATTTTTTTATATTAGTTCCTTGAAATGCGTAAATACCAAATAAAAAAATTTGATTAAAAAATAATTTATTTACCATATCAAAAATCGGTGAACAAACTTAGGTGTATGTATATAACAAATCCGAATTTTAAGAGTGCGGATTGCCCTGTATCACCTGACAGTGAGCCTAGAAATTGTCAACTAAATTATAGACACACACTCTCTCTCTTTTTCGAGCTCACCGCCAGATGACACATGTCCGGTCCGAACTCTTAAAATAAAGACAACTCCGCACAGAGAAGTACTATATATATATATATATTCTTGTGCGGACTATCCCTCATTTTAACAGTGCTGACCGGACATATATAACTTGATGGCGAGCCTATCAATTATCACCTAAATTATATGCGCACTCCCTTTCTTTTCTGGTCTCACCACCAAGTGATACATGTTCAGTCCGCACTATTAAAATGCGGAGTGGTTATCACAAGAGCAGTACTTCTCTCTCTCTCTCTCTATATATATATATATATATATATATATATTGGAGAAGGCTCACCTATATCATGCTTTATACGTCATTCATACATCACACCTTGTTATAGGTAATAATTTTTTTTTTCGATATTTTTATTTTTCTCTTGAAATTAACCTTACAATAAACTCATGTTCAAAAAATTAGGTCAAAATACTTTTTGTAGTTATTTTTAAAAAATTGACAAAAATACTGCTCAAAATACCACATTTAGAAGGGTCTACGCCAACAGTTATTAATGAATTTGTTAAAAATAATGTATTTTGGCCAAAATTTTTCAATATGGGTCGATTAGAAGGTCAATTTCAAGGGAACAATAAAATTTTTGGAGAAAAAGTCTCTTAAGACCTAAAACTAGGTGTGATGTATGATGTGATATCACGATGTAGATGAGCCTTCCTATACTTCATGATATATATTTACTCTTGACTCTGAGTAATTTTTCTTGGTTTCATCCCTTGACAAACCTACTTAGTCATACTTCTATTGCGTACTATGTAATCCTACTTCAATTCTCTTGTCGCATGTTTGGCATGGAATTTAAGTGGCACACTTAGTCATTCTTGCGATTGCGCAAGTTCTGCATTTTAATTCAGAAAACATCAAATCATTTAAAGGGCGCCGATTTTTTATATAAACTAAATTGTCCTATTTTTCTTTTTCTTTTTTTTTTCATTTTGCTAAAGTAAGAAATTAGGGTGAGATTCGTTTCTTAGCTCATGAAATTCTCCCGGATAAGTGGGACCAATAGCGAGGAAAAATAAATTTTTTTTGGAATCTTAAGTATTACTCTCATTTAAAAAGGTTCATTTGTGGTCACTCGTATATTTTTATTTTTTTAATTGTTGATTCTATTATAACAAATATGGGACACGTGTCATCATCTGCCAAAAGAAAGATGGGTGGTTATAAATAAGTTATGAGCGGTTTTTGATGACTATGGGACTTGTTACAATTTTAAAAAAATATAGGAGTGACGCCTAACAAATCTTTGGAGAAGGGACTTAAGTAAGGGTCCACTCGTCATTTTGTGAGAATCGGCATGGATCCATGTTCTCCAAGAAAATTTTTCTTACCCAAATTATGGCAATATAGCGGTTTCGTTTATTTTTCATCTTCATGGGGGATTACACTTTGAAAGGGTGGAAGTAGAATATTAGGAAACACCCCCGTACTGAAACTAAAATGGGAAATTCTGGAGTGTGTTTCATATAACAAGTCAGGGCAGTGTGCCTAAACTAGGGAAACTTATTTTAACAGTGGAAGTTGATCTTGCTGTTGAAGGGTTTGAATTTGATGCTTGTAGATAGTTGGTCTCTATATGACCTTTGAGAACTTGTCTGAATTGATAGGAATGTAGTGTTCATTTGGTTCGAGCTTTTGTTATTTGTGAGAAACTAAAATTGAGAAATTTACATACAAAGTCTTTTTCATTCACGTTAAGAGGTAAAAAAAGGTTGACTTCATTTCAGAAAACTCAAACTTTACCTGTGAATTTACCAATTTAGAAATCTTTGAGGGCCTAAAAACACAAACAAAGCAAGGATCATTTAGGTTGCATTTGTTTTTTTATCTGAATCTGAAGTCTGAATCTGAAATCTGAAGACTGAATCTGAAGTCTGAAATCTGAATCTGAAAAATGTGTTTGTTTTTACGTCTGAATATACTTCTGAATGAATGTATTTAGACTTCAGATTCAGACTTCAAACCTAACTTTACCTCTTAATCATTAAGAGGCAAATATGACCGTTAACCTCTTAATCATTTAAAAAAAGCAAACACTTTTTGATACCTCTTAAGTCTGAATGGTTCAGATTCAGACTTAAGAGGTAAAAACAAACGACCCCTTAGTGTCTAAAGTATCACAATATCTCCATAACACTACCACAACAATGGGAATTGATAAACCCCTTTCAAAATGCACACCTTTTTTTCAGGTAAGAATCATTCTAACCCTTTAATCCTTTCTTTTTTGTAGGCCCTTGGACAATGGGTGCCGGTGGCCAAATGAATGTTCCCCCCGAGGTAAAAAAGACCAAGTCGAATATCCTCCAACGAGTCCCTCACTCAAAGCCTCCATTCACCTTTGGTGAAATCAAGAAAGCCATCGCACCCCATTGTTTTAAAAGATCCATCATCCGTTCTCTCTCCTACGTCATTTTTAACCTCACCATCGCCTTCGTCCTTTACTACATCGCCACCAATTACATACACCTCCTCCCCCACCCTCTAGCCTACGTAGCCTGGTCTCTTTACTCGATCGTCCAAGGTTGTGTCCTAACCGGCGTGTGGGTCATAGCCCATGAGTGTGGCCACCACGCGTTTAGCGACCATTAATGGCTCGATGACACTGTTGGCCTTATCCTCCACTCCGCACTCCTCGTCCCTTACTTTTTGTGGAAATACAGTCACCGTCTCCACCACTCTAACACAAACTCACTTGATCGAGACGAGGTCTTCGTCCCAAAAGTCAAGTCAAATATCCAGTCATCTACCAAATACCTCAACAATCCACCCGGTCGAGTCCTAACTCTTTTATTTACACTCACACTCGGATGGCCTTTATACCTATTATTCAACGTCTCAGGCCGTCACTACAATCATTTTGTGTGCCATTATGACCCTCATAGCCCTATTTGCTCCGACCTCGAGCGTACCCAAATCTTGATATCTGAAGCGGGCGTTTTATCGGTCGCATATGTGCTTTACCATCTCGCAGTAGCCAAAGGGCTTGCTTGGATTTTATGTATTTACATGGGTCCATTGCTCGTTCTTAATGGATTTCTTGTTTTCATCACATATTTGCAACACACACACCCTTCTTTGCCGCATTATGATTCATCAGAGTGGGATTGGTTGAGGGGGGCTTTAGCAACAGTTGGTAGGGGTTATGGAATTTTAAACAAGGTGTTTCATAACATAACTGATACTCACGTGGCTCACCATTTGTTCTCGACAATGCCGCATTATCACGCAATGGAGGCCACGAAAGCGATCAAGCCGATACTAGGGGACTATTATCAATTTGATGGGACTCCTGTTTACAAGGCAATATGGAGAGAAGCAAATGAGTGTATTTATGTTGAACCTGATGAAGGTGACAATAACAAAGGTGTCTTCTGGTACAATAGCAAGTTTTAGTTTTATGACCGAAGTGATATGGTGATAAATAAAGTCTGGGGGAAAGTTTCAGTGCTTGTTTGTGATGATTTGTTATCTTCTCTTTCCCTGACTATATAATTGTGACTCAAAACATAAAATAAATAAATAAAATAAAAATACACGAATGTCTCTTGTTACAGTGGTAGAATGTTTGAGCTGGAATGGCTGACTTCAACTATACTTCTTAACATGTACATTTGATTTAGTAACATACTTCAAACACTAATCTATAGTATTATGCCATGTTCAGATGCTTTATGTGTTTAACTGTCTAAAACTCAACTTTATCTATGCAAATATAAATTATGTGATCGAATTGAGTGGTACAAGGTCAGTCTTTCTAACTTAAGTTTTCCCCGATACTTATGAAGAAAATGACAGTCATATAACTATACGTACGATCATGAAAGTACTTATTTCGTTGAATTCGGAAATCACCTTTGCACTGCAAGTTATTGGGTCTTATAAAAGCGTACATAAAGGTGAGCTTTGTTAATTGAAATAGAGAGTCTCATACAATTTTTCTGAAGTAAAAGTTTAATAGGGAACCATAATTATCTCTCTGTGTGCCACCGCTTGGTTGCTGATGATACTGAAGTGAAAGTTTCACAACTTTAATTATAACCTTGTGAGAGATATAGTTGTTCATCCTCACATGCTTGTCGTGATGAAGCTCTTTTTTTTTTTAAAAAAAGAAATAAAGTAGAGACAAACAAATCGTGTATATGGCAAATAAGTTGATAGAAGCATCATAATCATACGGTAGTATGAGTGGTTGGAATGTGGAAGGTACACCACCAGGTCAACCACTGAGACAAAAAAATAGAGAGTAAGGTATTTAAGTAGTAAAGCTTACCTTTAAACGCACGTTCCCGATAATATATGGGGTTATGTCTAGTTTTTAAATGCTAGGAGTTGAGTCTGAATATGAAATTATTACACGGGATTCTGTAAAAATAATCCTTAATTTGAATAACAGACCATTTTATTTTAAGAAATCAATAAAATTATATATTACATGTTTTGCAAGAAAAAATTTCGGTTTTGATAAGATATAACTCAATAAGTCTCACAAATGACTATGCGCAGTGGATTATATTCACAAATACATTCCTGACTATAAAGGTCGTACCCAGTGCAGAAGGCTCCCGCTTAACTGCAGGGTCTAAGAGAGGCGGATGGTGGCTAGTCTTACCCCCATATGTTTCACATTCCTTACTATATGAACCAATAATAATCGTGCGATATCCTAATCCTTTTACAAGCATTGGGAGTATCCTCCATTGAGGAACGGAAGGGTGACAATTGTTATGTCTACTATTTATTAAAAATAATTGTACAGAATTATAAATTATAATATAATTACAGAAATGAAACGAAATTACAAAAATGAAACACTTACTTGAATTTGCAGAAATAATATTAGAATAGAAGAAATAATTCGAGCACTGTTTAGAACAGTCTCCTTAAGACAAATTTATTCCCTCCACAATATGCTAAAGGTAATGAATAATTGTCTCCCAAGATAGGACGGATTTCCAAATTTATCAAGTAGCACAACAATGATTAATTTCTTTGAACACAATTCTGTATTTATACTCAACCAGACCAAAGAAATAATATACAGGAAATGTATGCCGTAGCAGTAAAAGAAGAATTATTTTTTGGGAAAAGATGTGGCATAATTTCGGAATTATGGGAGGACAATTTTTCAGTAGTTAAAACTGTAGGGGAAAGGTTTAATTTATAGCAAACGTTTTGACTGTTGGGAACAGTCAAAATCGAATTTAACTGTCAAAATAGTTAATTTCGTTAACTGTTGACCCTTGGAATTAACTGATAAATAGTTAATTAATTTCGTAATTAATTAAAAATTAAAGCCCAGAAAGTTAAATTAATTCGACCCAAAAATGTAGGAGATTTTTAATAAGCCCAAGCCCGAGCCCGAACCGAACCGACCGGACTAACGGACGCGCGCGCGCGTGTGGACCTTTGACCGAAAGTCAAGCCGTGCATAACTTTGGTCATCTCCCCTTCAAAGAGTTGGGATACCCCAAGGCATCGAAGCCTTAGTCCATACTTGGGGTGTTATTAACTCATCAACTTTCCACTATTCTTCCAATGTGGGACAAGTGTTAAAAACATACCCAATTCATTAACTTTCAATGCTTTGTGAGTCACTTTGGGGACATATTTATCATTCATAACTTATTGAAATTGGACATATCAATATACTACGTTAATCTCCTTGCGGAGGCGAACGCGTTCGTATATGATGCCACAATTATCGTAGTGTGGGTCCCACCTAAATTTGGGCTCAAAATAGCTCAAAATTCTGTTCATTAAATTTTGGACAGCTTTTTAATTCAAACTTAAGTCCAATTTTCCAACAATCCCCCACATGAATGATATATCGCTATAAATAAAACAGAACAAATGCTAATGCAGATGCAGACACAGGTTGAGTAAAACTGAAGACTTATTGCATCGGGAGAAGTAGCCTAGTGGCCTTGAACTTTCCTTAGTGATATACTATTGGATTTACTTAGTTAATCAGTAGACTTCACGTCCTTGAACCGTCAACCTTTTATGTAAACCTAGATAATAATATTCACACAACAATTCTTCAACACAGTTGGTTCTCATGTTTATGTTCATTTTGGCCATGAACACCACTTGGTTCCGTGAGTATTTTAGAGAATATACCTTTCATTATTCTCATAGAAGTGGCCTCCTTCTTACTCACGTAGGTGACTTCTATAAAGAGTATCTTGCAATACCCCACTTAGACGTACTAAGATATAGATGTCATTAAAACCATAACTTATCCTAATTTCGCGGCAGATGTGCACTGTCTCATCTTTGGAATGGATATGATTAAATATCGTCTAGTGCTTACTAAATACAACGTAGTTCGGTTTGCCCGTTGAACCTAGATCTTGGGATCTCCAGTCAGCTAAGTTCGGTTGCCACTACATTGATTCTTATTTATTTATAGGCTTTAGACCCATTCCTCTCGATGATCTTTCAACTTGCTCTCAGTTTAAACCTTTCGTTAGTGGATCCGATATATTATCTTTTGACTTTACATAGTCAATTGTGATAATTCCATTTGAGAGAAGTTGTCCAACGGTATTGTGTCGACGACGAATATGTCGTGACTTTCCGTTATACATGTGATTATTTGCCCTTTCAATCGCTGATTGGCTATCGCATTGTATACATATTGCGGGCAGAGGTTTAGACCAATTTGGAACATCCTCTAAGAAATTTTGAATCCATTCAGCTTCTTCCCCAACTTTCTCTAGTGCAATGAATTCGGATTCCATTGTCGATCTAGCAATGCACGTTTATTTTGAGGATTTCCAAGATACGGCTACGCCTCCAAGGGTAAACACATACGCACTCGTAGACTTAGAGGCTTTTGTATCGGATATCCAATTTGCATCACAATGTCCTTCAAGAACAGCTGGATATTTTGAGTAGTGCAGTCCATAGTTTTGAGTATATTTCAAATAACCCAAAACTCGCAATATAGCTTTCCAGTGATCTCTTCCTGGATTACTCGTAAATCGGCTTAGCTTACTTACAGAGTATGCTAGTCCAGTCGCGTATAGTTCATGATATACATCAAACTGCCGATAATGCGAGAATATTCTAGTTGAGATATGCTTTCACCATTATTTCTTGCTAGTTGTAAATTTACATCTACAGGTGTCTTGATAGGACTAATATCATACTTCTTGAATTTTTCAAGTACTTTCTCTATGTAATGAGATTGAGATAGTATAAATCCATCCGATGTTTTAGAAATTTTAATTCCTAATATAACATCGGCGATTCCCAAATCTTTCATGTCAAATCTACTACTCATCATTTGTTTTGTAGTTTTGATAATTTTCAAGTTACTACCCATGATAAGCATATCATCATCATAGAGGCATACAATGACATATCCATTTTGAATGTATTCAAAGTAAACACATTTATCGCATTCATTAATTTTAAAACCATTTGATAATATTGCATTATCAAATTTTTCATGCCATTATTTAGGTGCTTGTTTTAATCCATATAGTGATTTAACAAGCTTACATACTTTTCCTTCTTGTCCGGGAGCTTTGAACCCTTCAGGTTGCTCCATATAAATTTTCTCGTCTAGTTCACCGTTTAAGAATGCAGTTTTTACATCCATTTGATGTATTTCAAGTCCATTAATAGCAGTTATTGCTATTAACATCCGAATGGACGTTATTCTTGTTACCGGTGAATATGTGTCGAAGTAATCCAACCCTTCCTTTTGCCTATAGCCTTTAGCTACAAGTCTAGCTTTATATTTATCAATTGATCCATCGGCCTTCAACTTCTTTTTGAAGATCCATTTATAACCTAATGGTTTTGAACCTGGTGGAAGATCCACTAGTTCCCATGTATGATTTTGTAATATGGATTCAATTTCACTATTAATTTCTTCTTTCCAATTGGAAGCATCGGGTAAGGATATGGCTTCTTTGCACTGTTGAGGTTAATTTTCTAGCAAATATGTTAGAAAATCCGGACCGAAAGAAGTCGAGGTTTTTTCTCTTTTACTACGTCTTGGTACATCCTCTATTGATTCAATAGGTTTATGTGTACCACTTGTAGTAGCTTGATTTGTCCTTTTAGAAGGACCAGATTCTCGAGTCATGTTATACGGAAATTCATTTTCAAAAAATGAAGCGTCCCTCGATTCAATAACCGTATTTACATGAATTTCCGAAATCTCAGATTTACAAACTAAAAATCGATATGCACTGCTATTAATAGCATAACCGATGAATACACAATCCACGGTTTTTGGCCCTATTCTTACCTTTTTAGGTTTAGGAGCCATCACTTTGGCTAAGCACCCTCATACTCGTAAATATTTATAGGAAGGTCTTCGACCTTTCCATAATTCATAAGGTGTCTTATGAGTCTTCTTGTGAGGTACTTTATTGAAAATGTAATTAGCATAAAGTAAGGCTCCCCCCCCCCCCCCACAAATTTTGTGGAGCTCCTGAGCTTAATAACATTGAGTTCATCATCTCTTTCAAAGTAAGATTTTTTCATACAGAAACACCATTCGATTGAGGAGAATAAGGAGCGGTAGTTTGATGAATAATTCCATTTTCAGAAAAAAATTCCTCAAATGGATATTCATATTCACCTCCTCTATCACTCCTAATAGCCTTTATCGTTTTGCTTAATTGATTCTCATCTTCATTCTTATATTGTTTAAATGCATTAATAGCCTCATCTTTACTATGTAACAAATATACATAACAATATTGTGTGTAATCATCAATAAAAGTAATAAAATACTTTTTCCCACCTCTAGTTTGAACAAATTTTAAATCACAAATATCAGTGTGAATTAAATCTAAAGGTTCAATTATCCTTTCAACAGAATGGAAAGGTAATCTAGCTAATTTAGATTCCACACAAATTTCACGTTTATGATTTTTATCAATATTAAATTTTGGCAAAAAATCCAAGTTAATTAATCTACGCAATGTATCAAAATTAACACGTCCTAATCTAGCATGCCAAATATTATATGACTCAATCAAGTAAGAAGAACCAGCAATTTTATTCATTGAAACAAATGTTTTTGGGGTTACAGTAAGAACATTGATTTTAAAGAGCCCCTCATTTAGGTAGCCATTTCCTACATACATGTCATTCTTAGACAACACAAAGCGATCAGACACAAACACAAGCTTGAAACCATTTTTAGTCAGGAGATATCCAGAAATCAGATTCTTTCGGATATCAGGCACGTGAAGAACATTGTTGAGAGTAAGTTCCTTTTCAGAAGTCATTTTTAAAGCTATCTTTCCTTGTCCCACCATCTTAGAAGTGGAAGAATTTCCCATAAAGAGGTTCTCCTCATTTTTCAAAGGCTTATAGGTGAAGAACATCCATTTGTTTGCACAAATGTGTCGCGTGGCTCTAGTGTCCACCCACCATTCCTTGGTATTTCCAACCAAGTTACATTTAGAGACCACGACAAAAAGATTCATATCCGCCAAGTCATTGACGATATTCTCACCCTCAGTTACATTTGTTTGAGGATTATTTCGGTTTTTCTTCTTAGGCTTACGACACTCGCTTGAGCGGTGTCCAGGTTTACCACAGTTGTAGCATTTGCCTCTGAACTTCTTCTTGTTCTGTTTGGAAGTGCCTTCCCCATCATAATTTCTCTTGTTCTTCTTTGGACCTTCAACAACATGGACCTTTGTTTTCATTGGATTCTTTCCACTTTTCTTTTGAGACTCACGGTTATCTTCTTCGATTCTCAGCCTGATCACCAACTCCTCCACATTCATATCCTTTCGCTTGTGCTTGAGATAGTTTTTGAATAAAGTCCAAGATGGTAGCAATTTTTCAACAATTACAGCAACTTGGAAAGTTTCACTAAGTGACATTCCTTCAGCATGAATGTCGTGGAGAATCACTTGGAGTTCTTGCACTTGCGAGATCACTTATTTAGAATCAACCATTTTGAAGTCCAGAAAATGCCTGACGATAAATTTCTTCATCCCAGCATCTTCAGTTTTGTACTTCTTTTCCAAAGAATTCCACAATTCCTTGGATGTGTTGATCGTGCAATAGACATGGTACAATGTCTTGTCCAAGTAGGCCAAAATATAATTCCGGCATAGGTAGTCCGACGAGTGCATCCAAGCATCAACAACAACAACCTTTTTAGAGTCATCTCCCTCTTGAACAGAGGAGCAATCTTCATATACAAATCTACTCAGTTGGTAGGTAGTGAGATAGAACTACATTTGTCCTTGCCAACGTTTGAAGTCAGCCTCAATGAACTTTTTCGGTTTCTCCCCGTGTGGCATAGAAACGGGTGCAGTCACATTTGTGTTTGTGATAGTCACTTTAGTAGGAGTAGTGTTCGTACTTTGCGATTCAATTTCTGTTACAAAAACATAATTTTTTTCAATGATAAAATTTATATAGAATGAATTAATAAAAAACAGAATACAAAATTATGTGCACCAATTTCCTCCAAATATAATTCACAATAAATGAATTCCAAAAGAATTCCAAATAATATTCAGAATTAAACTATAATATAAACATAAGTTAATACAAAATAAAATCTGTGTCACACTAATTTTTAATAATAAAAGGAATTCCGTACAAGACAAAATTATAATTTAAAGATTTTTGTTCTTACATAAACATATTTTGACAAAATTTACAAATAAAATTTATATCCTAAAACAAAATATTCAAATAGTATAGAAATTAATTTATGTACCAAAACTGTTTTATTAATTTCTGCAATAAAACAATAATTTAATTCAATTTTTCTGTCAAAACATATTTATTTTCAACAAATAAATTTTTGTAAAAAAAATTATGTACACTACAAAACAGTAGAACAAATAAATTTGTCTTCAGATTGTTATGTCTACTATTTATTAAAAATAATTGTATAGAATTATAAATTATAATATAATTACAGAAATGAAACAAAATTACAGAAATGAAACACTTACTTGAATTTGCAGAAATAATATTGGAATAGAAGAAATAATCCGAGCCCTGTTTAGAACAGTCTCCTTAAGACAAATTTATTCCCTCCACAATGTGCTAAAGGTAATGAATAATTGTCTCCCAAGATAGAACAGATTTCCAAATTAATCAAGTAGCACAACAATGATTAATTTCTTCGAACACAATTCTGTATTTATACTCAACCAGACCAAAGAAATAATATGCAGGAAATGTATGCAGTAGTAGTAAAAGAAGAATTATTTTCTGGGAAAAGATGTGGCATAATTTCGGAATTATAGTTAATTAATTATTAATTAATTTGGTAATTAAATCCCAGAAAGTTAAATTAATTCGACCAAAAAATGTAGGAGATTTTTATAAGCCTAAGCCTAAGCCTAAGCCTAAGCCAAGAGATGTGAAAACCATATCATGTAAATGGGTTTACAAGATAAAGCATCATCCAGATGGATCAATCGAGAGATACAACGATTACCTAGTTGCTCGAGGGTTCTCTCAACAATATGGACTGGACTATGATGAAACATTTAGTCCGGTGGGAAAGCTTACAACTGTACGAGTCCTACTTGCACTTGCAGTTAATAAAAACTAGAACTTATGGAAAATGGATGTGAAGAACACATTTCTTCATGGGGAGTTAAATTGGGAGATCTACATGATTCAACCAATGGGTTTTCATAACCAAGATCATCCTAAGCATGTGTGTAAGTTGCGAAAGGCACTCTATGGATTGACACAGGCACCAAGGGTCTGGTATGGTAAGATTGTTGAATTTCTAACTCAAAGTGGTTATTCAGTAAGACCTGCAGATTCTAGCTTATTTGTTAAATCTAATGGAGGAAAGTTAACTATCTTACTAGTATACGTGGATGATTTAATCATAACCGGTGATGATGATATAAAAATTCTTCGAACAAAGGAGAATTTATTAGTTCGCTTCCAGATGAAGGAATTTGGAGAACTCAAGCACTTTCTTAGTTTAGAGGTTGATCGTACACAAGAAGGAATATTTCTTTGTGAGCAAAATTGTTCCAAAGATTTGTTGAAGAAGTTCGGAATGCTAGAATGCAATCCAATATCGACACCGATGGAACCAAATGGCAAGTTGTGTGCGCATGAAGGAAAAGATTTGGAAGATGCCATGATGTATAAAAAATTAGTAGGAAGTCTGATCTACCTAACCTTGAATCGACCTAACATTTCTTATGCAGTTGGTGTGATGAATCGGTACATGCAAAATTCAAAGAAGTCTCATTTGGAAGCAGTTTGGCGAATATTGAGATATGTTAAGAGTACAACTAACTATGGTATTTTTTACAAGAAAGGTGAAGATTGCAAGTTAGTTGGCTATTGTGACGCTGAATATGCAAGAGATCATGACATTCACCGATCAACTACCGGGTACGTATTCAAGCTTCGTTCTAGAGCAATTTCTTGGTGTAGTAACAGACAACCGACGGTATCTTTATCAACTACAGAAGAAGAGTATCGAGCATAAATAATGGCAGCTCAAGAGAGTACGTGGTTAATACAGTTAATGAACGATCTAGATCAACCAGTAGACTATGCAGTTTCGTTGTATTATGACATATAGTCGACAGTTCGTTTGGCGGAGAATCTAGTTTTTCATGCAAGAATAAAACATGTGGAAGTGCATTATCATTTTATCAGAGAGAAGGTTCTTGAAGAAGAGATTGGGATGTAACAGATCAAGACAGATGATCAAATTGTAGACTTGTTCAAAAAAGGTTTGAGTACAAGCAAGTTTGAAAACTTTCACCGTCAGTTCGACATGGTGAAAGGAATGAGAGTCGATATTGAGGGGGAGTACTAAGTTTCAACATCACAATCCATATGATGCCATTGCTTACCTATATTACACTAGTGATAAATTAGTGTGTGTTATGTCATTGTGTTTGTCAATTTATAAAATAATGAAAGTGCACGGGCTATTATAGAATAACGAGTGTAAGTACGGGTCAAACCCACATAGATTTGTCAATTTTAACTTTTAAAAGAATTGCAACTGTCCAACTAGATTAAATAGGGTAGAGAATAATTATAAACTACACTAAATAAAAGCAAATACGAGAAATAAGAGTAACACAAGAGATTTGTAAACAATTAGGATTCGGAGACCATTAATCACGTAACTAATATTGCACACTAATTTAATATTGGCATTCCCTTTTTATAACTCAAATTAAACTGACTCTCGCCGCGTTTAATTCGAAAAATATGACGATTATGATCAAAATATTCTTAACGCCTCTAATAGACGGCTAAAATCTATAATCCCTTAGAAAATACAAGTTTAAAAGTTTGCAAATGTATTTAAGTGTGGACTATAAAAACAATCAAAGTGCAAGCATAATCCATAAAAAAGTTATTACTTTTAAATCTCAAAACTTGATAAGATGAAATAATTTTGAAGGTTTTAAAACACACTCCTGTGTCATTTTAAAATGAACAACGAATCTTTGATAACAATTAAAACAAGTAGGGAATAAACAAAAATCAAATTAACGTGATAATATTAGCTAACTATAATAAACTTCACCCTAATCCTAATGGAATAATTAAGCTATCAAAATCAAAGAGAAATTGCAAGAATGAGTAGACATTTTCATTAATAAATCAAACTTATAAATAGTTCTCTCAAAACAATCTTCAATTCTCGAAAAAATGATAAAGATTTGGCCCTCAAATTAAATACAATCTTTCAAAAATTGTCTCTCTACAATTCTCTCTCTCTCTCTCTCTCTCTCTCTCTCTCTCTCTCTCTCTCTCTATAATTCTCTCCCAAAATAATGAACCAAAAGGGTCTTATTTATAGGGTTAGGAATGAAGTGTTTGAGTTGGAGTGAAACTCTCTTTGATTGGTTGTATTTAAACCGATAATTATCCCATTGAGTCTTGAGAATAATTCGAGATAATTGAGAAGTTTTTTTAAAAAATAATTATCCCCAATTTTTGCACTATTCATGTTACTATTCACAGCACTATCTTTAATCGCATTTTTGACCTCCAAAACTTCAAAATATCATTTTCGTCCGAACTTCAAAATTGTGAGTCTTGTCAAGACCTTTTCGAAAAGCTATGTCACGGCCTAAACAAACGCTCAAACGATTTTATAATAAATATTTAGTACGGTTGTGTAAATCGTGTTGTATTATGTCGTGTCGCGATGTATCGTAATAATTTTTGCACAACGACTCCTTTGTTGTCCAAATTTTTGGGACCTGTAAAAATGCAAAATAACAATAATTAATTCAAATTTATGGACATAAATATTTAAAAATTACAGAATTACCCCTCTTTTCATTTTAGCCCCCGAAATTTATAAATTGCTGGTTTTAATTCGGAATTCAACCAAATTTCAGAGAGAACTTTATTTTGCCTACATAAATATTAAAAAATTATTTCCAGACCCATAAAGTTTGGAAAATTATGATTTCACCCCTGGGGTTACTAAAATTATATTTTTAACTCAAATTTTATTCAAACTTGGATTTTTTTTTTACGACAACGACTCTAAAAAACTCATTATTTATAATACAATGCGTCTAACAAGGTCTAGATTTGAACATAATTCATGCAAAATAATGCACTCATCAAATACCCCCAAACCTAAACTTTGCTAGTCCTCGAGCAAAACTAGAATTATAAAATCTAACTCACTTTCGTAGGAATCACGATTGCACTTTAGCATGTGCAACAACCTGTTAAACCTATAGGGTATCCTAGTGGACGAGTTTTATCTTGTGAGGGTTTGTAGTGAATATACCCACAAAATTAAAAAACTTAACTCAATATAAAAGAATCAAAAGTTGTATAATCATGTTTGAATGCGAACTTCATAAATATAGTAGAACTTCATTTTTCAATCTCAACTTATCGTGTGTGTGTAAATAGCCAATATAACCGTCCATTTCAAAAGATTTGATCGTTACATTTCTTATCCGAAAGATCGTTTTGATTTTAAAATATCACGGAATGCACTCTCAATCGAACACTCGAAAATGAATTATTTTCTCTCGATATATGTGAATAAAAGAGTAAATTTAGATGAGAAAATTTCACATATACATGATCAAAAATAGATTTTTTTTTATAATGGATGAATACGATATCGTGAATGAAAAATCGATTACTTTTTGAAAACATTAAATCATATCATATATCCTATTCATCTTCTCTCCACACTATAACTAAGTTCACTTGAGATCGATTAAGACTCTCTTTGGTTGTATTGTAGGCCCGGGTTTGGCTAGAAAGAATGATTTTTGGAGTTCAAAATTTATGAGAATATAGAGGTTTTCGGTATTTTGACTTTTAGGCACTTTTTCTTCCAACCTTCATTTTTCTTTTTTTTTCACGTGCTTCTTTTTTTTCATTCTTTCATTTTTTTTTTTCACACATAATTATTTTGCAAACTTTTTTTTGGCCTTTTTTTTCAACCGTAATTTCACCCTAATATTCTTAGAAAGTGGTTATCGCTTCTTTTTATGGGCTTTAGACTCCCAATTGGAGTTAGGTAGGATAATGGATTTTCAACAAAAAAACATATTTTCTCTTTGGCTCAAATGCGCTTTGCAATGGAATAATGAAAAATATATGGGAGTTTAGGCTTAATTTTGGACTTTCAAACGATATCCTAATCTCATTTCTCAAGTTTCGTTAAGTTGATTTGTGTCTCAAGACGACTTACTAAGACTTCTAGTTCTTTAAGATTCACATTTTGAATTTTTGTTTTCAGTAATCGAACAAAACAAAGAAATTGAGATCATCAACGAATTTATCACTGAGGGAAAGTTTTAGTTATTTTAACTCGGATTGATTTAAATCTCTCGAAAATGATGAATGGCACAAAATCTCACCGGGTTAAAATCACCACATTTATTCGTCAAGTATATTAACTTTCGCCTCAATATCTATTTTTGATCATATTATATGGCTAATGTGTAAAAATTTCATACGTTGAGAGATCCATGAATTAATTCTATATTAAGAAATCGTTTCAAAACTCAATTATATTGAAAATCTTTTTGAATTTTTTGAAATTTTTCTGATTTTTTTTTTCTTTTCAAAAATATCATCTTTACCCCCAAACCTAAATTTTACATCGTCCTCAATGTATTCTCAAATAAAATATGGACAAAGAAAATAAAATAAAGAAGTGAAATGACGATATTACCTATGAACTTCACTTTGCTACCAACATGCAAAGTAACAAGTTTGTGTTAACAAATACACAAAAAAGGAAAAAAACTACACTACTACTATACAAACCCATGAAAATTACTATCATCACCATAAATTAATAATCGAAAGAATTGTGGGTCATTAAAATTAATAAACTTTATAGGACAAAGTTCCAAAACATCATAAATTTGAGAGTATAACCGCACAACATAAATTTCAACCATAAATCTATGGTCATAATGGTGTTCACCGACATCATCAATAATAAACACATTTGAATCAAATGAATCATATGTCAATGCATCACATGGAGGTAGCAAATTACAATAATGATCCAAATATTTACTATCCCTTTTTTGAAAATAGTAACGTAAAATTGGAGATGCATACTCCACTCCTAAATGTGAGACTTTACGAAAAACCCGAGAAGAAGATGTATCATGGAACAATACACTATCTTCATAAAAAAATGGGCGGACCATCATAATTTCTTGAAGTATCACTAAAATCAAATGATGAATCCTTAAATAAAATTTTCCACATATAAGAAGAATCAACATTTTTATCAATTAAATTAGGAGAAAAATCTCGACATAAATTAACATGCAAATCATCACAAGTATTACATGTGTCAAGATTGTCAATTTTTTTCTCCTCACAAAAGTGAGTATCCCCATTTAATTCATGATTATTTTTTGAAATAACATCATTATACCGTTTGTTTACCTCTTTCCAATTGATAAACTTTGGTGGAAAAATAGTGATTACAGGGGTTTGATTATCGTCCATACCTTCTTTAATTTTTAAAATGACTACTGACCCATATGACTCAAATTGAAATACGTAGTCATCTAAATTTTCAGTATTTTGTAAAAAATGGCCACATGATCAATTGAGGAATATGAAAAATATGACGGGATAACAATATGAGGATCACCCATTGTAATTTACAACGCATGAAACTTTCTTTTTTTTACTTTTTTTTATTTAGAATGCAAAAGCAATTATAATTGAATCAAAATCTAATTAGATAGCGCATAATCTTTGACAATGGAGAATTTAAAAGACGACCAACTACGATTATCGCCTCAAATCTCGCTTTTTCCTCCACGTAGGTGGTCGGTACAAAGATTCATTAAAAAACACTAATCCTAGACAAGGTAAACGAAATCGATTTGATAAGTTCGCGTTGGAGTAGCTTTTAATTCTACTCTCGTTAAGAGTTTTGCCCTTAATTCAATTTATGCAACGTGCTAAATTAAGTGCGAAATCAAACTACATAGGGGCACACAAAAACGTACCTCCGACGTGGACTTTTTCCGATCACTTGCTTACGCCGGGCCGAATATTAAGTTGAAGTCAATCAGGGAAAAATTTCTTCTATGTTTCAGTCGTTCATGAGAGTTCCTTGTGCTCGTGACAAGATTGCACAAGTTTTATTCACATTCGATTAGTGTTGCACACCTTGTTTTTCTTCATTTTTGCTCTTTTTTTTTCGAATGTGCTTCTAAAAAAAAGAAACTACACCAAACGTCAAGTGCGACACAAAAAAAATACAAAGGAAAAGGAAAGAAAAAAAATTAACACGGAACGCGTACTAACGGTGTATTCAACACACAAACAAAAATGATCAAGCACGGTCATGAAATATTTTATTTATTTCTTTTATTCTCGAAATTACAATTGGAATTTTTTTTTTTTTTTATTTTGGTGTTTTTTTTATGCACCACTAACTAAAAAAGACGAATCATGAAAATTTCCAGAAAAAAATATTTTTTCCAGTTTTTTTTTGGTATTTTAAGATAAACTAGTGCAAAACGTAAAAAAAAATGTTCGAAAGTCAGAATTCTTAAAAGAAAATTGAACAAATCCCCGACAGCGGAGTCAAAAACTTGTTTCTCAAATTATAAAATACCGCAAGTGAACGGACTATTATAGAATACGAGTGTAAGTACGGATCGAACCCACAGAAATCTGTTAATTTTAACTTTAAAAAGAATTGCAGTTGTCCAATTAGATCAAATGGGGTAGAGAATAATTATAAACTACACTAAATAAAAGCAACTACGATAAATGAGAGTTACACAAGAGATTTGTAAATAATTAGGATATAATTAGGATTCGGAGTCCATTTATCACGTAACTAATATTACACACTAATTTAATGGTGTTATTCCCTTTTTATAACTCAAATTAAATCGACTATCGCCGCGTTTAATTCGGAAAATATGACGGTTATGATCAAGATATTTTGAACGTCACTAATAGACGGCTAGAATCCTTATTCCTTTAGAAAATACAAGTTTTAAAGTTTGCAAATGTATTTAAGTATGGACTATCAAAACAATCAAAGTGCAAGCATAATCCATAATAAATTAGTACATTGAAATCTCAAAACTTGATTTGACAAAATGATTTTTAAGGTTTTAAAACACACTCTCGTGTCGTTTTAAAATAAATACTGAATCTTTGATAATAATTAAAACAAGTAGGGAATTAATAACAATCAAATTAACGTAATAATATTAACTAATTATGATAAACTTCACCCTAATCCTAATAGAATAATTAAGCCATCATAATGAAAGAGAAATTGCAGGAACGAGCATAAATTTTCATTAATAAATCAAACTTACAAATAGTTCTCTCAAAACAATCTTTAATCCTGTAAAAAAATGATAATTGAATACAACCTCTCAAAAATTCTCCCCCGTCTCTCTACAATTCTCTCTTAAAATAATGAACCAAAAGGGTCTTATTTATAAGGTTAGGAATGATGTGTTTTAGTTGGAGTGAAACTTTCTTTGATTGTTTGTATTTGAGCTGATATTTATTCCATGGAGTCTTGAGAAGAATTTGAGATAATTGAGGAGTTTTTTTTTTTTAATAATTATCCCCAATTTTGGCCCTATTCACGTCACTATTCACAGCACTATCTTTGATCGCATTTTTGACTTCCAAAACTTCAAAATCTCATTTTCGTACAAATTTTAAAGTTCTGAGTTTTGTCAAGACCTTTGCGAAAAGCTATGGCACGGCCTCAACAGACGCTCAAGCGATTTTATAAAAAATATTTAGTACAACTGTGTCAATCGTGTCGTGTCGTGTCGCGACGTTTCGTAACAATTTTTGTACAACGACTCCTTTTCTGTCCAAATTTTCGGAACCTGTAAAAATGCAGAATAAAAATAATTAATTCAAATTTAGGGACATAAATATTTAAAAACTACAGAATTACCCCCCTTTGCATTTTACCCTCGAAATTCATAAATTGCTCATTTTAATTTGGAATTCAACCAAATTTCAGAGATAACTTTATTTTGCCTTGATAAATATTAAAAAATTATTTCTAGGCCCATAAATTTTGAAAAGTTACGATTTCACCCCTAGAGTTGCTAAAATTGTATTTTTAACTCAAATTTTATTCAAACTTGCATTTTTCTTTTATTTTACGACAATGACTCTAAAAGCTCATTATTTATAATATAATGGGACTAACAAGGTCTAGATTTGGATATAATTCATGCAAAATAATGCACTCATCACATTTCTTACCTATATTTCACTAGTGATAAATTAGTGTGTGTTAGGTAGAAAGGTGTGATTGTAATTTTTTCTTACAAGTTTAATGTGTGGCCTAAAACGTATTTGCCATGCTATAAATACCCCATGTTCTATGCTTGTATAATCATCAAAGAAGAAGAAAAACAATAAGGTAATTAGCATTCATATCTTAGTTTGATTGTAGTATGTTAAGAGTTGGTATTCTTTACCTGTTTTGAAAGAATGGTTTGGTGAGTACTTCCTTATAATCATTTCTTGAAAATATTAGGGTTTTTTACTCTTTATTCTCAACATATTTTATTATAAAATGACCCAAGATTGTGCAACTTTTGTTAACTCCATTGGTCTCACTTTCATTCTCTTGAAAAATTATAATTTTCTCTATCCTAATCCGAACCCTTTTCTCTTTTTTTCCTTTTGTACATGGATTCAGAATTCACTCAATCAATATAAATCTTGCTTTTATTTTGAAATTTTAAAACAACAAAAATACACTGAGATTTAGTTAAAAAAATAATGAATTCTTAATTAAGAACCGATGAATTTTTCTTTTACTCGTTATTTAGTTTGTAAGTTAAGATTACTATTGATAACTGCATTCCTTTGATTTTCATAATATGCTAAGAATAAACAGTTTCCTAATTTTCAGTTATGTTTAAATGTGTCAGCTGTTTTGGTGGAGCAAGTTACTGAGTTTTTTTGTTTTTTTAAAAGGTCCCAGGTTGTTAACACACACGTTACATTTTACCCTTTCCCAATTGTATTTTTCACAGTTTTTCTGGGAGTTGTTATTGTTAAAGCTGGGTGGTGAAATTAGGCACACTATTTTTAAAGGTACTAGACTTGATAATTTTAACCCAGCTGTTGCTTTCCTTGCTTATTTGGCCTATTAATTCCATTCTATTGCAATTGCTGTCAAATTTAGTACTGCTCCTAGTCGTTACTTTAACGTCAAGAAAGTTGATATTAAGCTAACCAAAGATGACGATTAACAGTCATTCATTTTTCATTAATTTAAAATTTCTCAATATATCTCACTTGTTGCTTTAATTATATAAATGAATCTTTTCCCAAAAATATAAAGAGTTTAGTTATTAAAATTTAGAGTCATAATTAAAACTAAATAGATTCATTAAGAGGTTTACACACATGGAAACAATCAAATATTTTACATTAAAATTTCAAACTTTAAAATCAAATTTTAATTTTTATATTCAAAGTTGGTAAAAAAAAACACATGCACCCTTAACTTAAAATGACCATATTTGCTCCTATTCTCTTACATTCTTTGATTATATCGACAAAAATGTTATTGAAATCGAATTTTTTATCAAAAGTGGAGGAATCGAATTAGATGAAATTTTTTTATTAATTAATTTGTGGGATTCACACCAGAAAAATCAAAGAATCTATTAATAATACACCATCACATGTGATTTCAATCAAAATTTTAATATCAATAGAAGAGATCTTACATCGATATCCTTAATCAACTATTCTAATAGTTGTTTTTAATATTTCGCTATGACATTGACGTGTTAGGTGAGATATGTATGCCTTTAAATCAACAGTGTTTATTGTCGTCTATGACTAGGTGCTTAATCCTTGCCCATTTAACTGCCCTAGCTTCAAAAGAAAAATATTTTTAGGTAGTAGTACGCAGTATTATTGGGACTTGCCTAAATGATACATACAATGAATCACTAACATACAATGAATCACATGTAGATTACTATTTGAAGTAATTATGTACATCTCATTTTTAGTTGTAGTATTATTGATATATATATATATATATAGAAGGCGGGGACAACTTTTCATGATTTTTCAAATTATTTTCTGTTTTATATTATTTTTTTGGTATTAATTAATTTGTATTAATCTTTACGTATTTATTCGTTTATAATATTAATTGTTGAGTATTTATATAATCATTAATTAAAATAATATTTAATTATTTCTAAGTAATTATTTGGTGAATACTAAAAAATAACCTTGAAAAATTCGATTCGAGCGCTTTCGCCCTCGAATCACCAGAAATCGCCGTTAAGGTAGTTCGTCCAGGTGTGAATTTTTGGCTCCACTCCTATATATATAATACACACACACACACACACACACACACACATATATATATATATAAAGAGAGAGAGAGAGAGAGAGAGAGAGAGAGAGAGAGAGAGAGAAAATCTTGTGCGCACCAAATTTGTATATATACTGGTGCAAATCTAGGACACCAAGTTCGAATACTTGCCGGCACAAACCTACTTTTTTTAAATATCAAAAAAAATATTTTTGAGTTCAATTTTTTTATGTAATATTTAAACATTTCAAAGGACCCATACAGAAAAATCAACTCGAAATAACTTTGTTTGCTATTTAAAAAAAAGGTTAAGCTTTCGCAACTTTTAAAGTGCTTTAAAAGTGTGAAAATTTGACCGATTTTTTTAAAATAGTAAAAAAATTTATTTTGACCTGATTTTTTTATATTAGTTCCTTGAAATGTTTAAATACCAAATAAAAAATTAGACTAAAAAATAATTTATTTACCATATCAAAAATTGGTGAACAAACTTGGGTGTATATATATAACCAATCCGCATTTTAAGAGTGCGGACTCGCCCTGTATCACTTGGCGGTGAGCCTAGAAATTGTCAACTAAATTATAGACACACACTCTCTTTCTTTTTCGAGCTCACCGCCAGATGACACATGTCCGGTCTGAACTCTTAAAATAAAGACAACTCCGCACAGAGAAGTACTATATATATATATATATTCTTGTTCGGACTATCCCTCATTTTAACAGTGCTGACCGGACATATATAACCTGACGGTGAGCCTATAAATTATCGCCTAAATTATATGCGCACTCTCTCTCTTTTCTGGGCTCACCACCAAGTGACACATGTTCAGTCCGCACTGTTAAAATGCGGAGTGGTTATCACAAGAGCAGTACTTCTCTCTCTCTCTCTCTCTCTCTCTCTCTCTCTCTCTCTATATATATATATATATATATATATATATGAGAAGGCTCACCTACATCATGCTCTATACGTCATTCATACATTACACCTAGTTATAGGCCCTAAATTTTTTTTTCCAAAATTTTTATTTTTCTCTTGAAATTAACCTTACAATAAACTCATGATCAAAAAATTAGGTCAAAATACGTTTTGTAGCTATTTTTAAAAAATTGACAAAAAACTGCTCAAAATACCATATTTATAAGGGACTGCGCCAGCAGTTTTTTATGAATTTGTTAAAAATAGTTACAGAATGTATTTTGGCCAAAATTTTTCAATATGGGTCGATTAGAAGGTCAATTTCAAGGGAACAATAAAAATTTTGGAGAAAAAGTCTCTTAAGACCTAAAACTAGGTGTGATGTATGATGTGATATCACGATGTAGATGAGCCTTCCTATACTTCATGATATATATTTACTCTTGACTTTGAGTAATTTTTCTTGGTTTCATCCCTTGACAAACCTACTTAGTGATACTTCTATTGCGTACTATGTAATCCTACTTCGATTCTCTTGTCACATGTTTGGCATGGAATTTAAGTAGCACACTTAGTCATTCTTGCGATTGCGCAAGTTCTGCATTTTAATTCAGAAAACATCAAATCATTTAAAGGGCGCCGATTTTTTATATAAACTAAATTGTCCTATTTTTCTTTTCTTTTTTTTCATTTTGCTAAAGTAAGAAATTAGGGTGAGATTCGTTTCTTAGCTCATGAAATTCTCCCGGATAAGTGGGACCAATAGCGAGGAAAAATATTTTTTTTTTGGAATCTTAAGTATTACTCTCATTTAAAAAGGTTCACTTGTGGTCACTCGTATATTTTTATTTTTTTAATTGTTGATTCTATTATAATAAATATGGGACACGTGTCATCATCTGCCAAAAGAAAGATGGGTGGTTACAAATAAGTTATGAGCGGTTTTTTATGACTATGGGACTTGTTACAATTTTAAAAAAATATAGGAGTGACGCCTAACAAATCTTTGGAGAAGGGACTTAAGTAAGGGTCCACTCGTCATTTTGTGAGAATCGGCATGGATCCAAGTTCTCCAAGAAAATTTTTCTTACCCAAATTATGGCAATATAGCGGTTTCGTTTATTTTTCATCTTCATGGGGGATTACACTTTGAAAGGGTGGAAATAGAATATTAGGAAACACCCCCGTACTGAAACTAAAATGGGAAATTCTGGAGTGTGTTTCCTATAACAAGTCAGGGCTAGGGAAACTTATTTTAACAGTGGAAGTTGATCTTGCTGTTGAAGAGTTTGAATTTGATGCTTATAGATAGTTGGTCTCTATATGACCTTTGAGAACTTGTCTGAATTGATAGGAATGTAGTGTTCATTTGGTTCGAGCTTTTGTTATTTGTGAGAAACTAAAATTGAGAAATTTACATACAAAGTCTTTTTCATTCACGTTAAGAGGTAAAAAAAGGTTGACTTCATTTCAGAAAACTCAAACTTTATCTGTGAATTTACCAATTTAGTAATCTTTGAGGGCCTAAAAACACAAACAAAGCAAGGAGCATTTAGGTTGCGTTTGTTTTTTTATCTGAATCTGAAATCTGAAGACTGAATCTGAAGTCTGAAATCTGAATCTGAAAAATGTGTTTGTTTTTACGTCTGAATATACTTCTGAATGAATGTATTTAGACTTCAGATTCAGACTTCAAACCTAACTTTACCTCTTAATCATTAAGAGGCAAATATGACCGTTAACCTCTTAATCATTTAAAAAAAACAAACACTTTTTGATACCTCTTAAGTCTGAATGGTTCAGATTCAGACTTAAGAGGTAAAAACAAACGACCCCTTAGTGTCTAAAGTATCACAGTATCTCCATAACACTACCACAACAATGGGAATTGATAAACCCCTTTCAAAATGCACACCTTTTTTTCAGGTAAGAATCATTCTAACCCTTTAATCCTTTCTTTTTTGTAGGCCCTTGAAAAATGGGTGCCGGTGGCCAAATGAATGTTCCCCCCGAGGTAAAAAAGACCAAGTCGAATATCCTCCAACGAGTCCCTCACTCAAAGCCTCCATTCACCTTTGGTGAACTCAAGAAAGCCATCTCACCCCATTGTTTTAAAAGATCCATCATCCGTTCTCTCTCCTACGTCGTTTTTGACCTCACCATCGCCTTCGTCCTTTACTACATCGCCACCAATTACATACACCTCCTCCCCCACCCTCTAGCCTACGTAGCCTGGTCTCTTTACTCGATCGTCCAAGGTTGTGTCCTAACCGGCGTGTGGGTCATAGCCCATGAGTGTGGCCACCACGCGTTTAGCGACCATCAATGGCTCGATGACACTGTTGGCCTTATCCTCCACTCCGCACTCCTCGTCCCTTACTTTTTGTGGAAATACAGTCACCGTCTCCACCACTCTAACACAAACTCACTTGATCGAGACGAGGTCTTCGTCCCAAAAGTCAAGTCAAATATCCGGTCATCTACCAAATACCTCAACAATCCACCCGGTCGAGTCCTAACTCTTTTCTTTACACTCACACTCGGATGGCCTTTATACCTATTAATCAACGTCTCAGGCCACCACTACAATCATTTTGCGTGCCATTATGACCCTCATAGCCCTATTTTCTCCGACCTCGAGCGTACCCAAATCTTGATATCTGAAGCGGGCGTTTTATCGGTCGCATATGTGCTTTACCGTCTCGCAGTAGCCAAAGGGCTTGCTTGGATTTTATGTATTTACATGGGTCCATTGCTCGTTCTTAATGGATTTCTTGTTTTCATCACATATTTGCAACACACACACCCTTCTTTGCCGCATTATGATTCATCAGAGTGGGATTGGTTGAGGGGGGCTTTAGCAACAGTTGATAGGGATTATGGAATTTTAAACAAGGTGTTTCATAACATAACTGATACTCACGTGGCTCACCATTTGTTCTCGACAATGCCGCATTATCACGCAATGGAGGCCACGAAAGCGATCAAGCCGATACTAGGGGACTATTATCAATTTGATGGGACTCCTGTTTACAAGGCAATATGGAGAGAAGCAAAGGAGTGTATTTATGTTGAACCTGATGAAGGTGACAATAACAAAGGTGTCTTCTGGTACAATAGCAAGTTTTAGTTTTATGACCGAAGTGATATGGTGATAAATAAAGTCTGGGGGAAAGTTTCAGTGCTTGTTAGTGATGATTTGTTGTCTTCTCTTTCCCTGACTATGTAATTGTGACTCAAAATATAAAATAAATAAATAAAATAAAAATACATGAATGTCTCTTGTTACAGTGGTAGAATGTTTGAGCTGGAATGGCTGACTTCAACTATACTTCTTAACATGTACATTTGATTTAGTAACATACTTCAAACACTAATCTATAGTATTATGCCATGTTAAGATGCTTTATGTGTTTAACTGTCTAAAACCCAGCTTTATCTATGCAAATATAAATTATGTGATCGAATTGAGTGGTACAAGGTCAGTCTTTCTAACTTAAGTTTTCCCTGATACTTATGAAGAAAATGACAGTCATATAGCTATACGTACGATCATGAAAGTACTTATTTGTTGAATTCAGAAATCACCTTTGCACTGCAAGTTATTGGGTCTTATAAAAGCGTACATAAGGGTGAGCTTTGTTAATTGAAATAGAGAGTCTCATACAATTTTTCTGAAGTAAAAGTTTAATAGGGAACCATAATTATCTCTCTGTGTGCCACCGCTTGGTTGCTGATGATACTGAAGTGAAAGTTTCACAACTTTAATTATAACCTTGTGAGAGATATAGTTGTTCATCCTCACATGCTTGTCGTGATGAAGCTCTTTTTTTTTTTAAAAAGAAATAAAGTAGAGACAAACAAATCGTGTATATGGCAAATAAGTTGATAGAAGCATCATAATCATACGGTAGTATGAGTGGTTGGAATGTGGAAGGTACACCACCAGGTCAACCACTGAGACAAAAAAATAGAGAGTAAGGTATTTAAGTAGTAAAGCTTACCTTTAAACGCACGTTCCCGATAATATATGGGGTTATGTCTAGTTTTTAAAAACTAGGAGTTGAGTCTGAATATGAAATTATTACAGGGGATTCTGTAAAAATAACCCTTAATTTGAATAACAGACCATTTTATTTTAAGAAATCAATAAAATTATATATTACATGTTTTGCAAGAAAAAAATTCGGTTTTGATCAGATATAACTCAATAAGTCTCACAAATGACTATGCGCAGTGGATTATATTCACAAATACATTCCTGACTATAAAGGTCGTACCCAGTGCAGAAGGCTCCCGCTTAACTGCAGGGTCTAAGAGAGGCGGATGGTGGCTAGTCTTACCCCCATATGTTTCACATTACTTACTATATGAACCAATAATAATCGTGCGATATCCTAATCCTTTTACAAGCACTAGAAATGCTAAATTACAGAATAATCGAGATTGGCTAGTTGAATGCGTTAGGAGTTTGGTTAATGGATCTTTTGTATATAACAAAGTTTAATACAGGAAACCATCAAAGTAATCATACGTTAGCCATCAGAACTGGAGATCATTGGGAGTATCCTCCACTGAGGAACGGAATGGTGAGAACAACATTTTTTGTGTCCAATATAAAATTGCCTTTCATCTTCAACCTATTTTACAGCATTAATAACGGTAAAGCAACCTGCTTCTACTTTTATATCCTTAAACCCAAATTTAATGCAAATTTGAGCCCTTCTATCATAGCTGTGGATTCCGTAATTCCTGTAGCGAAAAGTTTTGGGAGCCTCTAGGAATGTCCAGCCATGAATGTACCTTTACAATATCGCACGATGACTCCTAATACTCGAACTCTATGCATAACTTGTGCCGAGGCTAACCATGTGTTATTAGGTTCTGTGTTGATTGGGAGGGGAATCCTCTGTTGTACAGCTATCTAGTTTTTTAGGGTAGGAAAACCCGTCATTGTTTCACACGTGTCTTTGCACCTCTCTTCATGGGCCACATCATTTCTACTCTTCCATAAGCTCCACGCAATGGCTCCCTCCCATACCTTGAAACTTCCCCTAGTCATGCACTCTATGCGTCTCAACAAATCATTCCAACCAAATCCAGGAACCATTATGATTAGGATTTGAAGCAACTGCACATTACTTAAAGATGCGCATTCAGTCTTCCCTCTGCATCTTACACACTAGACATGTTAAATTAACACTTATGTTTCTCCTCTAAAGATTCAGTTTAGTTGGCAAATAGTTTGAGCACAACCTCCTCAGAAAATGTTTCATAGTATTTTACCCTTTACATTGCCAAATAATGTTCCATGAAGTTGGCCCTTGACCTGTTCTGTCCTTTTGAAGATTCAGTTGATTTACAATAAGGTATTCGCTCTTGGTTGTATACAAGCCACTTCCTGTTTCATGCCAAATTAGTTTGTCACTTGAGACTTGACCCCATGTTCTAAGACCACTCTTGCATCCCAAATAATTTTTCATATAAATGAACTAGCTGAACCTCTCTTAGCTTCCCAAAAGGGTGAATTTGGGAAATACCGCGCCTTCGATATTTTGGACACTAGGGATTAGGCCTGTAAATTGAGCGCCCGAGGCCCGAAGCCCGTCCGTTTGGCCCGCTATTTTCGGGCCGAGCTTTATTTGAGTTTGAGCCGAGCCAAGCCTGAGCCAAAATTTCAAGCCCGAATGAATTTCGGGCCGAGCTTGAGCCGAACCTTGCCAGGCCCGAATTGGGCCCGAAGCCCGAACTTCATATTTCCAAATAAATAAATAAATAATTTATATAATTGCTCAAGTCACAATAGGCCTTTGTTAGTGATCAAATTTTGCTAAATGTATGAAATTTAATAGGCATTTGTAGGTTTTCACTCTTATTTCCCTTCTTTTAATTTGATACATTTCATAATTATATATTTTATTTCATGAAATATCAATTAGATTTTAATGTGTAATTTTTTCCATGATGGAAATACAAGAAAAAAAAATTAATTCGAACTTTTTTAGCAAAAAAATTGAAATCGGGCCCGAAGCCTGTAATATATATGAGCCGAGTTCGGGCCTAGGTGGGAAAAAATAATTCGGGCCGAGCTCGGGCTTGAGCATGGGTAAGTGAGTTCGGGCCGAGCCTGAGCAACTCCAAGCCCGGCTCACCCAGCCCGATTTACAGCCCTACTAGGGATGATGGAATACGTACCATCTACCACCCAATCCACCATCTTTCTTTGATATGACTAACTTCTCCCAATGGACTGTGGCATTTCCTCTCATTTGGCCCCTGGTCCAGCAAAATTTTCTAATCATGATGCTATCTCATCACAAATTTAGAAAATTTACATATAAAGTTTTGCGAAAACAAAAATTGGAGCCCTCTAATAGCTCCACCATGCACAATATATTATATATGTGTATAATGATCCCATTGAATGGGTAATAACATAAGCTAGGGTGTGTCTGATTGGAGGTGGAAAAGGAAAAAAAATTATCCCCCTCCCAAAGAATTTTTTTTCACGAAACATATTCAAAATGTACATTATTGGATTATACTTTAGGCAAAGCTGGTGGGAAAAATTAATGAATATGTGGCAATGAAACCCATCAAAAATTAAAAAATATAGAATCATCCCTATTTGTCATAAAAAAAAAATTGTCAATCAAACACACCATAAATCGTATTATCAAATTTAATTTACTTTGCTAAAGTTGGTCTTCGTATAGAGCATCGGACTATGTACACAAGTGTACATCCATTTAATAAAAAATAATAATGACTTCATAATATAGTTCTAGTGAACAAAAATATAATGAAATTTTATGAGCATATAAGAAGTCTTAAAGAGTTTGATAAATGCAGGAAAAAAAGTGAAAAGCAAAATAATAAACTCTCTAAATTTTGGATGTTTTGCAAAAGATTCTCTTGCACTATTTTAATTTATTTTCTTTGTATTGTCAATTTTCATACAAAGACTATCTTGGAAAGTTTATGGCGATCAGAAACCATGATTCTTTTCGCACATAGGGGGTCACACTACAATGCATAACTCGGATGGCTATCCACATTACAAATAGTTTTAGGATAGGTTCTTTTGTTCTTTATCATCCACAAATTGTTTTAAGTAAGTAGGCAAGTAGCTCGCATGAAAGCAATGGATTTCCAACTTTTTAAAGCAAGAGGAGTTTAAATAATAAAGAACTTGTCTTACAATGTCAACATCTTCTTCCTGTTAGAGTTGGCATCAATTATTCTCTCTCACTCTCTCTGCATAATTTTTAACTTTAAAATATCACATTAAAAGCCGTACTATATATATTAACATAACAAGGCAGGGCCGGCGCTAGGCATAGGCGGGTTAGGTTGCCGCCTAGGGCCCCCTGATTAATTGGGGGCCCTTCCGGGGAAAAAAAATTAAGTCTTAAAAAAAAATTAGGTTTAAAAAGAAATTAGTTGTTAAAAAAAAAGCCCCCCCCCCCCCCCCCCCAAAAAAAAAAAAAAAAATTAGTTATGAAAAAAATTAGAGTTATCACTTAAAAAAGACCCCAAAATTAAATTTGTTCTATTTAAAATAAACTCATACACTAAACTCAACAATAACATAATAACCCACCCACACAGTAAAAAATAAACCCACACAATAAACTCACTATCATAACCAACCCAATCCATTTACTTATTCTATTCTTCTAACCCTAACTCTCACATTTCTCTCACTCTTCTTCTCTTCCTCTCTTCTTCTCTCTCACTCACACTACTCTCTTTCTCTACTAACAAAAGCAAGAATAAACCCTCTCTTACCCACCCCACCCCCTAAAACTCTTAGCCGCCACTACCCCACCCACCCTAAAAAAAGCAATTTTCGGCAACCCCCCACCCCCCCAAAAAAACGAGCAGTCCCCCCCCCCCCCCCCCTTTTTTTCTTGAACTAACCTCATCAAAATAAGGGTTAAAAATACAGGGTTTCAATTTCTTCAATTTCAGAAAGTTAGCGCTTGATTGGAGATTGGTTGAACCTTGTTTGTGTAAGTATATATTATTCATTTACTTTGTTATATTCCACTATATAAATTTGTTTGTGTTACTACTAATATATATATAATATTTTATAGATTCCAATTTATTATTTGGGCATTTACAAATTAAAATTTGAAATCTCTCAAATTGGCACTCAAATCAGGTTCTATTGTTCCTCTTTAGCATTTTTCTTTAATATGGTTTGTAAATTTTATTGAGAATCTTGTGATTGTGTGATTAATTTTTGTTTTTGCAAATTACAGTTGTTGTTGTGTTGTGTGAATATGTCTATAGATATTGCTAACAAAATGGAAATTGAACTCGTATTTTGTGAAAAGCGTAATATTTATAGAAAAAAACATTTTGATGAGAATTCTAGTGATGGGATTAGACATTAGTATATTAAAATTGATTTTCTATATAAAAATTGGCTTTGCATTTGAAAATGCGAGAAGAACACATTTTCTTTAATTCGATTTTTTTATACAAAAGGGCCCATTTTGATTTTTCGCCTAGCGGCCGAAAACTATAGAGCCGGCCCTGAATCCATTTTACCTGCTTGACCCATTTACCTCCAAACCGAACCCATCTTCCATGGCAAACCTTACCCATATCCATTTTCCCCGAGATCTATTTCCCATCTCCAACCTTATGCGCGATTCTATTAAACCCCAAAATGCAGTAGATGTTTCAAACTTTGAAACTTCCTCTCTATCTCATTCTTTGGAGATGTGGATTATGAGATGTAGTGAGTGTCATTTTATAAAAAAAAAATGGGAGAAGTGAGAAAGAGTGAAAATGGAGGAAACGGATGGTTAAGATAGAGGAATGGGTTTGGTAAGAGTAAATGCAAAAAATATTAATTTATTAAAATCACAACTTAATTTTTTACCAAAAAAAAATACACTGTAATTTTTGCATTTTGTAAAAACTAAGTTGTGATTTTGATAAATTAATACCTTTTGCATTTTGTAATTTAATGTACGACACACAACACGAATAATGTGATTTATAATTTTCACACCAAATTGAATATAATATATCACGAATAATTTGGTGTCAATGACACAATATTAAATTTATTAGTTTATTCGTGTTATTTGTGGTATGAAAATTATAAAACCTGCTATTTATCTCATGTCGTGTTAAAGTATAAAATACAAAAGTAGTAATGTGTCAAAGTCACTTCTTAATTTTTTACAAAAAAAATACAGTTTTATTAAAAAATTATGTTTTATAAGAAATTATAAAAAATAGAGTTTTTAAAAAATATAGTTTATAATAAAAATTCCGACCATTTTTTCTTTTAAAAATAATGTTGTCTAGTATTTTTGTATGAAAAAGAATGTTCATTTTTTTAAATAAATAATATCGGAGTTTTTTTATTAACTTCCACTTCTATAAAAAATATTAATAATTTTATTTCCAGAATATTTAAAATTATTTTTCAGAATATTAAATTTGTTTATATTCAAAATATTATGCTTTTTTTATTTTCAGAATATTATGTATTTAAAAATAAATAATAGATTTTTTTATAAAATATTATATTTGTTCAAAATGATTTTTTTTATAAATAAATGTATTAATAAATTGTTCAACCTAAGTTATATGTATAGAAGGACATTTTAGTCATTTTTGTGTTTAGAGTTAAAGGTGGAGTGGGGGAAATATTTTTTGGAGTGGGAATAAGGGTTCCCTTTGCATAATGACTTTAGTAAAAGCATTGTCGACTAAGGGGAAAAATTCTCCAAACGATTGTGTTTTCAACTTTTTGTAATATGAGTTTAACCCATTTTGACCTCGTAAAATTTTCAAATGCTTGAATATGATCCCATAAAGAAAAACGGTTTAACCATTTTTGTTGAGCTAAAATTTCAGCCATATTGACCAAAGTTTTCTCTAATCTATTTGGGCAAATTTTGATTTCCGGAATAACATGCCTTGCATCCTAATATTCCAATTACAGAAAGGTATGTTGCCCCAATAATGGGGAAATAAGAATCCTAGTGCTCAACTTCTGTTTCTCATGCTTATTGATCACTGGCAAAATTAAGTATTCTATGCAAATTTGTAGAACAAAATTCCAATCAGTAAATTAAAAAAAAATTGAAATAAAACATATAATATTATTTTTTTTGTAGTAGATATGATTAGTAGGGGTGTGCACGGGTCGGTTCGTTTCGGTTTTGGACCGCAATCCAAACCGAACCGATCGGCTCGGTTTTGGAAAGGGTTAGACCGAAACCGAACCGACAATGAAAAAAACCGTCGGTTTCGGTTTATGTCGGTTTCGGTTCGGTTCGGTTTCGGTTCAGTTTTGGTTAGTTTTCGGTTTTGGTCAGTTTTTTTTGGGCGGTTTTCGGTTTTGGCCGGTTTTTAAGGCCGGTTAATGGATTTTGCATATAAAAATAAAAGTTTTTTATATAAATATTGATATCGGTTCGGTTCGGTTCGGTTCGGTTTTTTCCACGGCTAGACCGCCAACCGAACCGACATGGTCGGTTTTTTAATTCCTTAAACTGTAAACCGAACCGGGTTAAAAAAAACCGCCGGTTTCGGTTCGGTTCGGGCCGGTTCGGTTCGGTTTTCGGGCCGGTCGGTTGTTTTGCACACCCCTAATGATTAGTGGTAGACCCATAAGGTTTTCTTAACTGGTTGTTTAAGCTGCTTGACTTTGTTAAAAAGTTTACCGATTCGATTCTTAGGGGGTGCTAGTAGGGGGGCATGCTTAAGTGCTAAAATGAACAAAATTAGGACTAGGTTTGAGGTTTATACTCACCACTAGCATCAAGTCCCAATTTATGATGGCTGGAACATGCAGGAGCGAGTATAAAATTCAATCCACGGGTTGACCACAAGGAGGATTCACAAAATGACGCATTCTTAGTAAGATCCCGCTATACAAAAAAGAGATTAGTGGTAGTAACAATGTGTTTGTGTTTTTTATTCATATTTGCGTAATTACATATATCTTCGTTTCACTAAATTTTACCAATTCATTTTAGGCCCATTTTTCTTTCAAATGTGTTTTAAGGATGACATAAACTAACTTTCTTTTTTTGAAAGACCTTTTTCCTATTTTTAAACCCCACCAAGTTATGAACCCATTTTAACTTAACCAAATTTTATATTGATTAATCCTAAACATACATCTAGTTATTAAAGCAAGTAAAATAAAGTAAATAATACTCACAACGTCGGATTTACGAGGAAACCATAAAGGGAAAACATTTCAGACGGGCCAAGCCATACAATCACTATAATGTGGAATTATGAGGAACGAACACAAGTATTACTCAACGAATTGATCTCCCACGAGACTTGACGCTCTTCTGATCTTCAACTACTCCTCCACACTGCCCACGTGAATCCTTATGCGGTACCTGTCTACAGCAGTTGCCTCCACGAATGCCTAGGTATCCATCAATGTAGTTTGAAAAGTCTATGGAATCAAAACACGAACTCCTTCACTTTTTCTCCGTAAATCCCAATGATGTTCTTCAACGTGTAGAACAAACTCCAATAGGTTCAAAACAAAGATCATAATTGCAAATGATAATGAAAGCTCGGATCTTTGAAACTCTGAGGATGTTTTTGTACTTAGAAAAGCTTAGAAAACATGTGCAGAATATGTTCTAGTTGTATACCATTTTTTCAGACTGCACACTCTACGAAATTTTGAGAAAAAATGCCGTAAATAATTTTCTTTAGGTGACGCATCGTTCAAACGAGATAGCATGTCATTCGAACGAGATTGACATGTCGTTCGAAAGACATGCATATCTCATTTGAATGACCATTAATGTCATTTAAACTAGAAACAGTAGAGTTTCCATTTAAACAACTTTGATCCATCCTTATCTTAGAATAAAATGAAATGTAAACAGTTTGAAACACTTTTAAAACATTTTAAAAATATTTCTTTAATAAAATAACATCCTTAAATATTTTAAAATATTTTTCATTAAAATTGTGCATTCATACCTGAGTGATTTTCGAATGCAATTAAATGAAGGCGAGAAATATGCACGGCATGATTAATTCTTTGAAGCTTCGCCGCAATGTCTTTAATAAACTTCAATACGTCATGTCTTTGTGGGATCGTGACAATAAAAATACAGCCTATAACTCAAACGTGTTTTGTTCTAATAATAAGTCAAATAAATATACAACAGACTCAATTAAAAATTTTATCCTTACCAGTCTCCTCCTTTGACTATTTCGAGACAAAACGAATAGTGAAATGCCTATAATGGATCGTCAAGCTATATGACACCTAAATCCCATCCCATAAAATTCAAAATAAAAAATTATCGGATAAGACTAGTAAATGATGGTCATGCAAGCATGAACTGTCTGAATATGATGTAATCTTAAAATTTCGAATCTCTTAAGCATGCCTACACACATGAAACAGACAAATACCCAGTGAATTATGGAGGAACAAATGAACTAAACCAATATATAAAATCAAATCCAAATCATTTGATATGTGAGCAAAACATGATGCGAATTTGTAAACAACATCTAAATCAAGGTATCAATAAGTGTAATCTACTCAAGATAATCATGAAGGCATATGATCACAAATATGATACCAATAAGTAATGCAACAAATGTATTTTCTCATCAAACAAACTCTCCCCTTACATCACATATATCTCTCCCCCTTTTTGTTTCGAATAGACAACTCGGTGTGAAAAAAAACTTATCTAGCATGAGATATTCAATGATATATATCTAAATAAACATGAAACAACCAGTTAATAATGATAAAAATATGTCAAATCTATAGCTAGAAAACAATAATCACTTGTAAGAGATCAACATAATCAGTATTGATGTGATTAAACTAACACCATATAGCATGATAATTAATTCTTTCAAATAGTAACTAGTAGTACCAATAATATAACAATATGCATCAGGTACTAAAACAACAGGAACCAAAATCCCAAAAGGTCGCTCGAATGAGACAACTTTGTTGTTCAAATGACATAGGCTCGTCACTTGAAGTCCTTCATGTGATATCGATATGTCGATCGAACGAAAGACACTAAAACTCACATGCAGTGCTGAAAGACTTAAGGTTTCGCCCAGTGCAAAAATTTCCTAAAAAAACTAATTGGAAGGTGCAGAAAACGGCAAAACAGTAGTAAAACGGAAAACAAAACAAATAAAACAATTTGAGTTACATGATAACATAGTACTAATGTGCTCAAACATGAACATGGAATGTATAGGTGTGAACTACAACAAATGAATCACAATTCCAACACATCGAAACGATCAAGAAGCTCTAATTGATAACTATAAATCATCAAACTATATTTTAGCCATATGTGATATTTGAAGTGAGAGATAAATAAACTAAACAAACATCATGCACACAAATCCAAAATTTTGACGATTCTACAAACAATAGCGTGATGATACAATAATTCAACAAAAAGATTTATGGTGCAAACCCGTTTAAATTTTCTCCAACCAAACACCCTCATATATATATATATATATATATATATATATACTAGGGTGTACCCGTGTCGACGGCACGACGATAAATTTATTCCCGTAATATTTTGTTCCCGTGGTGATGGCACGACGATAAATTTATTCCTGCGATAGAATTCATTTGAACATTTGGTTATGTATTATTGAATGTTTTTTACATGTCAAATCTAAGATCAGATTTTCCATCCACCAATCGACGTGGTAATTTTCATTAGGCTATCTCCAGTGGGATATGTTAAAGGCTAAATTTAGATTGTTTTATTTCACAGTGGATAAAATAAAATGCATTTTGTGGAGAGTGAAAATGTAACGGAGATGTAAACTTACATTGTCGCTAGACATTGTGTAAACGGGCCCCACCAGGTGGACATGAGACTGTCATTCATCCAGGCTGGTCAGACGGGGGACTCTTCTCTGTCCAAGATTTTTTATTAAAAAAAATTAGAGATAGGTTTTTACCGTTAGTGATAGTTGTCCTATTAAGAGAATTAGTAAACCATTGTGGAATAAAACACCATTTACATTCTCCATTAAGAGAATTAGGTTGGTCAGACGAGGACTCTTATCCATCCAACCTTCCCACATCACCATTTACATTCTCATTTACATTGGCCCAATGTGTGCATTCATAAAACAATCTAACCTTACATCTTTTAAGACTCTCCTATTGGAGATGGCCTTAATGATTCCCATTGAATTGGCAAGTGGGGTACTTTTTTCAAGGACAAATTACATATTTTAATTAGAATTTGGAATATATGGTTATGCATTATTTGGAGTATCAGGCTTCTTTTAACTCTTGGCACCACGCCGATAATTCAAAATCTTGGGTTACCCAATTTTGATATTTGAAGTGATAGAAGCCTAGATCATTTTGTCCTATCTTAGGCAAGGCTTGTATGTCAGGATTAAACTCCTTGTATGTCTTCACTGAAGAGTTCCATCTATTTATTTAGATTTTTTTTATAAACGTCTTTCAAAATCTTCTCGACCACTTTTATTTGAGTTGTGTTTTTATTAAATAAAAAATAAAATTTCGTGTCGTGTCTCATTTTAACTGGATCGTGTACATATTTGGTTAAAAAAATAAGTAAGCATTAAAGTATAAATCAATTAATGATTAACTCATTAATAATTTTATTTAAAGTTAAAAATAAATTATTTGCTTAAATATTTAATGATTAAATGGGATTTGATGTAAAGATAAAGGATAAAGCGTAATATTGTACATTAAAACAAAATTGGACTGTAGCCGAATTTTTGGAGTATCTTTAGTTGTACCCCTATATTTTTTATTAAGTCTTTTTTATTTCAGTCCTAGGCGCTTTTACTTGACCATATTTGTGTTTCGTAAAAAAAAAAGATTTCGTATTGTATCGCATTTTTATTTGGACGAGTTTCTGTTTTTGTAAATAAATTAAATAATATTTCGTGTCTCTTTTACTTGGATTGTGTTCGTGTTAGGTTAAAATAATATTTCATATCCGTTTAAGATAAAAAAAAAATCGTGTCATGTCACTTTTATTTGAGTTGTGTTTTTATTAAATAAAAAATAAAATTTCGTATCGTGTTTCATTTTAACTGGATCGTGTTCATATTTGGTAAAAAAAAATAAGTAAGCACTAAAGTATAAATCAATTAATGATTAAGTTATTAATATTTTTTATTTAAAGTTAAAAATAAATTCTTTGCTTAAATTGTATTTAATGATTAAATGGGATTTGATGTAAAGATAAAGAATAAAGGGTAATATTGTACATTAAATTTTTTTTGGAGTGTCGCTGAAATTTTGGATTGTCTTTAGTTGTACCCCTATATTTTTTGCTAAGCCTTTTTTATTTCAGTCCTTGGCACTTTTACTTGACCATATTTGTGTTTCGTAAAAAAAAAATCGTATTGTATCGCATTTTTATTCGATCGTGTTTCTGTTTTTGTAAATAAATTAAATAATATTTCGTGTCTCTTTTACTTGAATTGTGTTCGTGTTGGATTAAAAAATATTTCATATTCGTTTCAGATAAAAAAAAATCGTGTCGTGTCACTTTTATTTGAGTTGTATTTTTGTTAAATAAAAATAAAATTTCGTGTCGTGTCGTGTCTCATTTTAATTGGATCGTGTTCATACTTGCTAAAAAATAAATAAGCACTAAAGTATAAATCAATTAATGATTAAGTTATTAATAATTTTTATTTAAAGTTAAAAATAAATTCTTCGCTTAAATTGTATTTAGTGATTAAATGGAATTTGATGTAAAGATAAAAGATAAAGAGTAATATTGTACATTAAAAAAAAAAAATTGGAGTGTAACCGAATTTTGGGAGTGTCTTTAGTTGTACCCCTATATTTTTTATTAAGTCTTTTTTATTTCAGTCCTAGACAAGCTTTAAGCCCCACGCTTGTGGCAGGTTCCATCAAATCTTTCTAAGGGTGGAGTTTCATCTGATTTACTGTTATAAACATGACTATAGTAAAAAATCAGGCTATATCACGTCAACAACCTACCGCCTATTACCAGGCTATTTTACAAATAAACATATGCTGCCTTAACGTGTAGGTTTTACACATGACTAATAAAGTAAATATGACTGATAAAGTAATAATATATGTAATAAACATGACTGATAAAGTAAATATAAAGTATTGTTAAAAAAAAGTAAATATAAAATAAACCTATGCTACCTTAACGTGTAGCATTTTTGCTCCATGTGAAGCTAGGGCAACCAAGAAGCAAACTTTTGTAAAACATATACCAGCTATTTGTAAAACATATATGCCTGCTAACATCACAGAAGCTTAAATTCCAAGAGGCGTAAATACTGATTGTTGAAGCTTTAAAAAATTATAAACAGAGAGAACCATACTTCCTTTTGAGAGTCACCCAAATGCAAAAAATTCTAAACAGAGAGAACCAAGAAGCGTGAATACCCACCTGTTGAAGCACAAATGACTTGATTTCGGCCATACATATGATGAGATTTCTGTTATACAAACTTAGTAGTGGATAAATGACCAAGAATAAGCAATAAAATGATGAGATTTCTGTTAAAGCAATAAAAAAAATTGTTCAGTTACGAATTTGTAGTCTGAAAACTTTAAACTTGATAAATAAAAATAAATTTTCCCAACGCACAAAATCTCTTTCACAACTATGCCAAACAAATATCACGATGGAGATTAAAAAATAAAAAGATTCCAACTCTTTCAATCTCACATCCAGGACTTTCCATTAGACTTGTACACACATAAGTACGCATCCACCTTTTACACACATAAGTGCACATCACAGTTGCGGGTTAGATCGTCGGATGAACCACACCTACCAACAATCAAATATCATAAAGCAATACCAAACAAAAAATAAATGGAATACATAAATACCCAACCTCTTATATCAGCTATCTCTCTTGATGGTGTGGTGACTGGAACTCTCATCTTCCAGCATAAATCCCATTTGGTGAGTTTCGGTGGTTGGTGGGTATGTGGATGAGTGGAGGATGGTGGTTTGGTCCAGTGGTTGCTTGCCAATGGGATTGTAGGGGGGATGGCTGGAGTTATGAGGAGGAGCTACCGCACAGAGTATTGTATGTGGATTGACTTGAGAAAGAAGAAGGTAAGTGTGTGTAATAGGTAGTGGGTGAGAGATTAGACTGAGGTGGGTAATTATGATTTTGGTGTTTAACAGCTAATGGGTGAGAGGCTCGAGGTGGATATCTATGATTTTTTTGTTTAATAGGCATTGGGTGATAGGCTCGAGGTGGGGAAGTAGCGAGTGAGTTTTGCTTCCTTCTTCCTCCACTGGTACACCTTGACAGAATCGATTTGAACCGTTAATATTTAAAACCCAACTTTCAATCCTAGCCATAAATTAGCTTATAAATAGATATAAACAAAATCTATTTATATAGATTTTGTATACAAATTTATATGATATGACATGAATAGTGAAAACCCCTCCTTTTTTATAAAGTAGAAAACTTATGTATGTCATAAGATCAAATGATGATTGTAACAATCTGCTTAAAATAATAACGGGTAGCTAGCCCTATACTACATTAAATCAGGTGTCTCGGATGGCTTAGTCTCAACATCAACTGACAATACTAAAACATATAAGACTAACTACCCAAAATCATATAAGCGAGATGTTAAAATTAAATAAAACTTACCACAGACAACAAATCAACACTATCAACTACGATAAGAGATAGAATGCACCACCACAATAAAATAAAGTGCTCAAAATAAAAAGGAAATGAGTATACAAAAGTAAATATATCCGAATAAGCTGTCGGGTCACAGACAGTACAACATCATAAAGAAGAAATATAAACATCTAAAAATATCCCTTGGGTATAAAACCGGTATACAACATGCATCCTACCTAGATTTTCAAAGAAGTAGGAAGCGACTACAATCTAAATCCCGCCACAGTCCGCAACTGCTACGGCTCCCAAGACTCTAAATAGAAAAGCATCCGGCATCCATGTGGTAGTACACTTGTAGTAATATATACATACATATATATAGCAAAAGAGAAATATAAACGGGCCAGAGCCCGATGTGTAAAAATATTTAGCAAGTGTGTTAACCGTGCATAATAAATATCAATACACTTATTTCATAATTAAAGTGGAGTCGCCCTCTCGTGAAACCCCAAACTCACCTCTCATCTAGCAGCGCACACCTATTCGCGTCCTGGAATCTTATTTAAGTTACCCCACCCATAAGGACAACCTAACTTACAATAGGCACGACCTATACCCGCAAGACTTTCCATTCTAACATAACCCAAGGATCCTTCCCATTCTAATCACACTTAAATATATATACACATTTGTGCCATACTAGGCTTAATTAATTCCAATTTATAACTTAATCAGTTATTCATTTTATTGTTTCATATATTGACATTAAGATTTAATTTAAGAGTTTATTCTCTAAATAACATGCACAATTTAATAAGGACAAAACTTCTCTCTACTCTCAACATTGCACTGCGTTTCGTGCGTGGGGCGTCTCGCAAAGCGAAATTCAAACAAAGAACCCCCTGATACACTACTCCTTGACAATGTCGATCGTAGGGATCCATTATGTCAACCACACCAACCATGCTACTAATATATACAACTACAAAGGACAAAACTTCTCTCTACTCTCAACATTGCACTGCGTTTCGTGCGTGGGGTGTCTCGCAAAGCGAAATCCAAACAAGGACCCCCCCGATACACTACTCCTTGGCAATGTTGATTGTAGGGATCCATTATGTTATCCACACAATCATACTACTGATACATCCAAGTACCAAGGACAAAACTTCTCACTACTCTCAACATGGCACTGCGTTTCGTGCGTGGGGCATCTCGCAAAGAGAAATCCAAACAAGGAACCCCCCCGATACACTACTTCTTGACCATATTGATTGTAGGGATCCATTATGTCATCCACACAATTATACTACTGATACATCCAAGTACCAAGGACAAAACTTCTCACTACTCTCAACATGGCACTGCGTTTCATGTGTGGGGCGTCTCGGAAAGCGAAATCCAAACAAGGAACCCCCCCCCCCCTCCGAGACACTACTTCTTGACCATGTTGATTGTAGGGATCCATTATGTCATCCACACAATTTCTATAACTTCAACTTCTCAAATTTGGATTACTACCTAAGAGTAACCTCAAAATATCCACTAAATCTTTGGGTTGATACAACCGAAATTTTCCTTAAGTGCGATACATCAACCCCAAACATTTTAGTACACCATAATCGCCCAAGATGTACACAATAGAAATTTCATATCCTTTCACCTATGGGATAATATATATATATATATATATATATGTACACAACCATTCATTCCCATAGCCAAGTGTACATACCATATATAATGTACAATGGCCATACACATAATACAACCGACTATATACTGCCGATATACTGCACCATGATATCATCTTCCAGGGCATCACTCATATACCATCCTAGGGACCACGACCGGACTCAATATCATCGACATCGAGGCCAACACACACACACGACGTTCGGGAAGCGGTCATAGTTCCTAACCGGTCAATGAGACGAAACATACCCACCACGTCTCACCCCCCCCCCCCCCCCAAAAAAAATGTAAATCACATAATAACACAATGGACGCTATGACCTGGGGAATATCCACACTCTGCTCATCGAGCCAGGGTGCTCACCCTCATCGCGGAACTTCCCAATGATAGCATGTGCGGGGTATACTTAACAATACAAGTATATATATCCTTCACATGCACAATATATATACATCCATATGATTACATCATATAATTAAACCATCACATACGGTTTAGATATTCACAACATGAGTATACACACACACACACATTTATATATATATACACACACACATACCCTCACTCGTTCCTATGTATAAAATTTATAAACTCGGCTATAAGTATACATAATCCTCAATATACTAGCCGTCGTCCCAAACACATTAACTTACCTCAATATATGAATGCGCTTCCTCACTTGAAGTATATTCATCCATATCTCCTATGATATAAATAATCTTCCAACATAAATATATCTCCAACATTAAGGCTATCACCCAAATTTTAGTGTAGGAAACAATCACTACACATCTCATCTATAACCGAAAGTACATCAATATATCTAGTACTAATTTCGACTATTGGTATGCACATAACTAATAGTCTACAAACCTTAAGCTCAAACTTAAGTGATCCCATCACTTATGGAAATCCCCAAGGTAAATCCCGCATTGATATATATATATAACAGTTATCCCGACTACGGTTCAATTGTCCCTATGAACCCTTAATCTTAAAACATTTACGACATAATCCTTAAATTCATAATCAATAAGGGTACGCGACGACTAGCTCTCTCTCATTGGCCCCCAATCATAACTTAAATGGAATCCTATCGCTATTCGGATTCGATACACTCATCGACCCCCAATTTCACGTCACGCCCTAACCACTCTCTCTCTCAAAGAGTCCTAAGCCGTACGTCATATGTAAACTCTCCTATGACCTAGAAATGGAACTTGAGTTCATAAAGAAATTCCCACACTACTCAAATATAATAATCTCCAATACGCACATATAGTCATCTCTAAAATAGTTTGATGTGTCCCCACCATCATAACATATAAGAAACTCCTTAGAAATCTTCACCTCATAACCTTTTCATCAATTTATAATGTTCCAAATCAATAAGCCCAAGAGAATAGGAGTAAAATTCTCCTTAGGAAAAATTGTCCAAAATTGCCCTGTTTTCGAATCGATTCGGCCCCTCTAAATCGATTCGGTCCTAGTTGCGAATCGATTCGGCCCAACTATACCTGTAAGTATGCTACATACCGAATCGATTCGCTAGGGGCAAATAGATTCGGCCCTAAAGACCTGATGCTTTTGCAACATAGCGAATCGATTCGCTAGGGGCGAATCGATTCGGCTTGTGCAGCAAGCCACGAAATGGTGAAAATTGTCCAAAACCCAAACTTTTTAAAACCCAATTTTTACAACTTCCACCCAATTATCCTCAACCCAAATATGTTCCCAACATCAAATTTCATCCTATATCTAGTTTCATCAAGTTATACTCCTTAAATCCATGTGTAAACATCAATTTTAAGATTTATACTACAAAATCTAGGTTTTGATATATATAGCCAAATCCAATTTTCTTATCCCCAAATTATGAAATCAAATACACAAATGAATTATTTATCAATATTAAACACTTGCCTCAGAATTATAGAGGTTGAATCGTCCCCGGGATCGCGTTTGGGCCGAAAATCTCCAAGCTTTTCCTCTCTCTCTTCTTTTCTTCTTTTTTTTCTCTTTCTTTCTCTTTCTCTCAAATGAGAAGGCTTATCCGTAAGCCTCTTCAGCCTTTAAAACAACAAACCCAGTTCTAAATGTTAATACACACTTTAAATGACTCGTTTACTCCAATTCGAGTCAAACATACTTAAAAATATTCCGGAGCCGAAATTAAACCCAATAACAGTCATTTTGACTATCTCGACCCATCCGGGATCGATGGTACACTCAAAATCATCATCCGGAATACTTTGAAACGTCCTCTATTTTTGGACTTCAATTCCCAAATTTTAAAATTCTCCAATTTAAATAAATTTTAATTCTCCCAAAAATTTAATTTCTTAGTCCCAAAGTCACGGGTTGTTACAATGATGTCATGAGATGATTTTTTCCTATAATGCCCATTTTATCCCTTACAAATTTGGATTTCCCCTCTTTTAACACACTCTAATTTGTTACCCCATTTTCTTCAAAATTCAAACATAAGGGTAGAATAGTATTTTATTTCCACTGAATCTCTCCCTTAACCTCATTGTCCAAACTACCCCTCTTATTAATTCTCTCTCTCTTACTTTACCCTCTCCGTCCCTCTCTCCCTTTGACAACGACACACTATTGCAACTATGGCAACGATTGCAACTTTGCCCTATCCGTCCCTCACTTCATTTGACAACGATTGCGGCGATTGACGATCTCTTCCAATAACTATGGCATCGTTTTCTCTAGCATCAATGATCTCTCACAAGGTAATTTTATTTTTAGCTGTACAACATCGAACAACTATGGCGTCGTCTTTGGCTCTCCCGTCTTTGGTTTTTTTTAAACGAACAACTCTACTTTTTTTAAACCTAGATCTATTTTTGGGTTTTCGAAACGAACAATGATATCCAATGTCTGTTTTGTCTCATTTTTGTTGTTGCAAGAGTCCTGACTCATGTCTGATTGCTTTATATAGAATTATTTTTTAATTTCATACATGTTTTTTTTCATATAGATTTGTCAAACACCCTGCTAAGGTATACATACAGTTTTTGTGGTGTTTTTTTTTGTATATTTGACATGATTTTTGAAGATTTGGTGCATTATTGTTGTTGGGATATAAGTCACACAGGGTTTTTCCTACAGGGAGTTTGATAAAATGTCTCACTCATTTGTTTCAGGGTCTGTTAATATGGGTCGATTCTCAAATGTTTGTTTTGTTTCAATTTTTTTGTTGCAAAACCTAGATCTGATTGTTGGTATTGAAATGGCAATTTTAATTTTGTCTTTCAATTTTCTGTGTTGGTATATAACAAATGTATTAAAACGATTTGGTACTAATTTGTGATATATTTGTTGTGTACTGAATTTTTATTTAGGTATTCCAGTGTGTACTAATTTTTAATACCACATCTTCATTGGGCATAAACATGTATTCCAGTTTGGTGTTTTGATGTTTGATACCTCATCTTTACTCATGTATTTGGGTTAAGTGTGAAATGAGAGAATAATTTATTTTACCATTTTACCCCTTTTTTCCAGTTCTATGAATATCAATGTGCGTATTATGGTAATGAACATCTTCTCAACTATGCCAACGCCTAACAGGTGATTGCAAATTATTTCGGTTATGGTTTATCGTTGACTTTGTTTTTATTCACCTTTATAATTTTTAGTTTAAATGTGTGTTTACATTTATTTTTCTTAAATTTATTCATTTTTTGAATAAATTTATACAAAATATAGATTACATGAATTGTATATTACCTTTAAATAGAGTAGTAACTACTAAACTTTGCCTTAATGCAATTGTCACATTGACTTTTATTAAGATGTTACTTTTTGTTTCAGAATGCAGGAATTTAGTTTGGAGTTTTGAGGCAGTGGCCATCTTTTGTTGGAAATGTATTGAATTATTATTGTCAATTTCTCTTGGACCTTCCTTTAGATGAAAATAGTCGCCAAATTTCTACATCCAATAATTGTTGACCAACCACGTAAGCATCACAATTACCGAGCAACAACACTGGAGTACCATTTCCCAAAAATCTTCGAAGGTGTGTGACAGTGGACCTTTTGAAGCTATGAACCGAGAAACGCTTTTAAATGGAGAAAACGTGATGAATCTCACATTGATATATCCTCTTGCTATTTCATCTTAAAATGAATTTTGCAATTGGGGATCGAGCTATTTCATTTTTATGAATTGTAATAGTTCTCGTTTTATAATTAATTACTTATTAGTACTTATTTTTGTATAGATTTTCAGTTTAACATTTTTGTTGGACTGTTGAATTATTTTGACAGGTCATATTGTTTGTGGTGGGGAGGGGGATGCTTTTAACAGGTCATATTGTTGTTATTCTCATGTATTACATTGAAAAAATATAGTCTCATTATTGGTTCCATTACATTCAAGTCTCAATATTTATTGATTTTCAAAACTGAGGATGTTCCATTACATTCAAATCATCTTCACACAATAATAATTTGTATTACATTCACCCATTAGTGTCGGTGGTTGTGATTTATTGGTGGTTTAACTAATTTTAGTTCGTTATTACATGGGTGTGTGCATATGACTACATGAGTGGGGGATTACTTGGTTTTTTATGGTTCAGCTCATGTGTTATTACTTTTTGCAGGTATCTCAACATGATTCACCAACCACATCATGGTTCAAATCAGGTATACCACTCTTTTCCTTTTTAAATTGACGAGTTTTTCAAAATTGTGTGTGTGTGTGTGGGGGGGGGGGGGGGGGGGTTAGGGTTCATGTCATTCTCTAAATCAAATCAGGTATTAAGTGTTTATATGATGTAAATTGGTGTGGATTTGCAATAACAGAAAACTACTATACATAAGAGATCCTCTTTTGACTACTTTAAACTAAACTTGGATTATCAATATAAATGATAAAAGGATCCCCTTTCTTAAAAAATTGTTTCTTGCTATTTGTTACCTTTGTTTACTTCTGAACTACTTCGTTACTTCTTGGTTTCCCAACAACCAATCAAACCATGTTGTTAACCTTTTGAATTATAGCAATTCATCTATCGTTATTATCTACAAATGAGAAGAGAAGTCTCCAACATGTATGTTTTCATGAAATTTTAAAATTGTAGGTATTTTTTTTTAAATTATGATATAATCTATTCTTTTACTTTATTTTTCGATGGGAAATGAAAGGAAACCCATTGGTTTTAGACCCCCTCTCTATTATTTTAATCAATCCCATCAAAAAATAACTCACACACACCCAGGTTCACAGACAATGTACAATCACATCCACAATGGGACTATGCACGCTTGGTGTTTGACATAACCAAAATGGCCAAGTGAGAATTCAAATTTCTATAGGTTTACAATTAAGTAGCCGCTTCGGTTATGTTTTGTTTAGATTAAGTAGCTGTGTTTATTTTGTATATGCAATGCGTGGATTCATTTTTGCTTTATAATTTTCTTTTTCATTTATGTTCTAACTTGACACAGGCATCAGACCTTGGGAGAACTATATCCAGTGCGAAGCCTGTATATTTCACCTCATGTTCAAACATGAAACAAGTCTTTATTCGATGTTTTTTTTCCTGACTTCTTAGCTTAGATTTGTTATGTTGCACCATAGTTTGATCTGAATTGTTAATTCATTAGATTTGTTATGTATACATTATTTCGTTAATGAAATTTATCCGTGCAACTATTTTCCCCCTAACTAACATCTAATATCATTACCTGTTAATTTTAGTTTGTTGTTTTTTAAGGTACTGAAAATTTGCAATTAATTAGAACTTTTTGTTCAATTATTTCATATTATATTTGAATAGCATTGATATTCATTAGTACTAATCACGCTCCTCAAAATTAAGAGTCCATTTTGCATCTACCACTGTCCATGTTTTCCCTGCCATTACCTTTATTATGGCTATCATTTTCAGGTTGGAGAGAGTGAAACTAAAGAAAATACATATCCAGGCAAACAAGGCTTGAGGCCCTATTTTTGTAACAACATTTAGCCCACTCTACATGATCATCACTACGATTTTAGGAGCCATCGTACTATTCGAGCAAGTCAATCTTGGAAGTATGATTGGAGTTATGATCATAGTCATCTTGGATGTACTAATCACGCTCCTCAACTTATGTTTTTTTTGTGTACATGTTTTCTTTGGGTCTTCAAATAGTAATTATGTACAAATTTTCTTGGAATCTACATTCAGGTAGTCTGCTCCCCTCCTTTCTTAGAGTAATTATTTATTTGTGGTTAATTTTTTCTTGGTTTTTTGGTTAAAGTATTATTATGTTCCCTGAAATTTTGAGTAAAACTATGCTTTATCCTCCCTCAAATACTTAATTTACCCTGGCTTGAATTGATTTTTTTTTTATAATAGAGCATGTAATTTTTATTGGTGATGGTATCCTCACATTTTTCATCTCTTTACTCAATTTTCCCTGACTTGAATTCAGGGATTCAGTGAGATCTTTGCTAACAATGAAGGCAGGCCTTTGTTAACAATTGACAAGCAGGTATTTGCTAACAATTGAGAAACAGATCCGAAATGAAGGCAGGTCTTTGTTTAAAAAAAGTTACAACCAAGTCTTTGCTTAACAAAAAGTGAGCAGGTCTTGGGTTAAAAAAAAATATATGCAATGCATAATAGAAGCAGGATTATTCTTGCAAAAATACTAGCAGGCCTAATTATAGGAAGCAAGTCCTTGCATAAAATAGTAGGCCAATAAACAAAAACACAACATGGTTTTTTCCCCAATTGGCAAGTGGGTCTTCGGTCACAATTGGGAAGTAGGCTACAAAAATGAGCAAAAAAATGTGGTGTTCATTTGGTGTTTTCTTTCAAATGAGAGAAGGCCTTCACTTCAAAAGAAACAAGGCAGGTTTTGTCTCTAAAACAAGACCTTCTCTCATTTACAGTTTTCTTACAGTTCAACAATAAAATATTACAAGTTTATCGCAAGCAAAGAAATCCAATAACATCATGAAGTGAAGTAGGATATATCCATAACTTCCACATGTACATTGCTATTATGTATTACGGCACACAATTATTATTCTATGATCGATATTTACACACTTATAGTGTTTATTTTACATTTTTTCACTCCTAATGATCTATGTGCATAAAGAATTACTACGATCAATCTGACCAAAAATTGAATGATCAGTCGATCTTTAGGAAATGCATTAGCAGTTACCCACAAACTACTACTTCTACAACCCTATGTGCTTCATTACTTCAGTTTCTTTTCTTTTTAAGAAATCCTGCAGTTTCTTTCTTATAAATATAGTACTTTATCTCAAGTATGTGTTAGTTTTGACACACACTGAGTAAGGGTAGCAGGAGTAAATATCGGGACAATCTAACGTGATTTTATTGTCGCGACCCCATGTGTGTTTCACTATGTCAAATGTGAGTACACTTGGAGTGTGTCAAAGTGTGAGTATACCAGTACACTTGGTACTTTGACTACTTAGTGTGTGAAAATGTGGAAATCCAATGTGTCATTCATGACTACTTAGTATTTTGAATGTTGTTGCATCCATTCATTAGTTTTGACGAAGATTTTTTATTTTTGATTTACATTGGTTGATTTCAGTTGTGTAGTCATATATCTGTTTTGGATCTATAATAACTTGAGGATTTTGATAGCTAGGGTATCTTGAAGGCGTGAAGATGGGGTTGATCAGTGAAAAACATATGTTACTTATGGAGACCAAATATCATGGTGATAGCCACGGTATCTACCTCAATGAATAATTCAAGGGCCTAACATTATTTTCTTCAATGTGAGAAACTGGTACTTAAAAGCCTTATCCATCTCTTTCTAGCTTTAAATTATCTTCACCATAACTTTTATTCTAAATCTGATTAGCTTCTTTGATTTCTACACTTTTTGTTGTCTTGGACACAGCCTGAATTCTTGATATGTTTGGATTATCTAAAATGCAAGTCTATTTTCTTCATATGTCAATAATTGTGATTGAGGACAAGACACGTGGAATGCGGTGAAAGCGTTGGTGTGCTATATAAGATGACAATTGTGCCATAAGTGATTTGATGAATTGACATATTTTTAGTTATATAGAAAATTTATGTTCGTATTGTATGACATCTTTATTATGTTACACAAATTGCCAATTGTGGCCTGTTGTTTAGTCATATATGTATTCTGTTTTTGAATAATAGCAAATTGATACGTTTTTTTATAAGATGTCTGATATGGACTATTAACATTATTATTGAAGTATATTTTGTTTCTGAAACAGGTGGATAGTCGTATAAATAAATGAGATTTTACCCAAAAATTTTAAGGTTTTTTGGAAATTTAGGGTCTATTGTAATATGTATTCTGGAAATAGGACAACAAACATTTCATTTAAAATTTTAGTCCCTATTTTTTAATAAAATCGCAGGCATGGACCCATATCCATAAAGTGTCAACCAATCATAGCATGCCACGTTAATTGATAATTTGAAAATAGGGACTAAAAAGGGAAACCAAATGTTTGTTGTCATATATCCATAATTGATTTTATTTTAGGCCCTAAAAGTATATAAACTAATTTTTTAAATTGTGTACATTTTGTTTTGTTTTAAGATGAATCTTTCTAAACTATTGACAATCATTCTATTGAAACATTTTTCATATTTTATTACTTAAGATGCCAATAAGGGTGTGGTGTACTCATATTAGGGTTTTATATATAAATGTTGTTAAAACGGTGATGTTGTTTATACTAAGTGCTCTACGGATTATTTATGTGGTTGGTGTATTTTTTTATTCCTTAAATAGGTGGATACTCATATAAACAAAGGAAACTTGGGACAATTTTGTTCTTATATTTTTACCTTTATTTGTGTTGAAGATAAAATTTTGTACTTCAAATTATACTCGATCAAATGATTTTGGAAAAAATATCCGTCCTTCAAGAAAATTGACCACAATTGGTACTTTGGAAATACAAAACTTTTATGACTTGATCACACGATTTATACTTGGGAGAATTGTCATCGTGTCTTTAGGCACGAGCATACCCTAGTGTATATATATATATATATATATATATATATATATATATATACACACTAGGATATGCACATATATATATATATATATATGTAAAGTATATGTGCATATATATATATATATATATATATATATATATATATATACACTTTTTAAGCTCTTTTGAGGTTTCTATCATTCTCAACTCAGAGAAAATCTTATTGGCCCTAATTTTTGGAATTTGTTTCTTTTTGTTTCCTTGATTTTCTTTTGGGTTCTTTTAAATGGTGGCTTTCACGACGAGTCAATTTTGCGCACTTGCAGCCCTTTCCCAAGAACACTTTCATTAATTTTTTTCAATTTAATCCTTACGGTAAACGGTTATTACATGCACACCTTCTCCCAATTCTACTTATGCATAGATGGCAAGATTGAGATAAGAACACCTCACCAAACTCAAATATGCATGAGATGTCAAACATTTATATTAATGTGTGCAAAGATGGAATATATATAAAGTTGAATCAAAATGCATATTAACATAGAAACAATACCATAATGCAATGGTTACGATCATTCTAAGCATCAATAATTATGACCAAATGTCCTAGCCACGTGGATAATGAAAGGATAGGGGCCCAAGCACACCAATATGCCACATTAAATATGTAAGCTCAAACAAAAAAATTCAAAAATATTTTTGGGTTTTCAATATATTTTGACTCAAATAAAAGTAAAATCTTTTTGTACTTTCTCAAAAGTAAAATATTTTTTGTATTTTTTCAAATAAGACTCAAATAAATGAAAAATATGATACAAAAGTTACACATGTCATAACACTAGCAAGATCTAAATCATGAAATAAAGACTAGCGTATGACAAACATGCAAACACAATCATCCTTTAGATCTATCATGGGAAGAATCAAGTGCAACCGAATTGGAACCATAAAGTTTAAGTCCTAAAGCCTCTAAGTCTGATTTCCCAACCTAAGTAGGTGTGAAATTATGCATGCGGGTTTTGGGAACCGAAATAACTTTATTTCTTAACTTCCTAGGAGCATTCATAAGGTCAAAGAAAAACCTTCTAAGGTGAACTTTCCTACCGCAATGTGTGCAAGAGTAAAGATGGCGAGAATGATTACCAAAATGTCAAGCTCTCCTCACATTCCTAATTGGATCTCTCACATGGTTGGTATTATCTTTGGCAATGGGTATAACTTTATCATCATAGTGTATACCAAACCTATCACCTTTGACTTGAACTGTGACTAATATCCTATCCGACTTTTTCAACCTAGCTTCAAAGTCAAACTTAACCTTACTCGAGTTTTTCAACTCCTCCTCTAAATCACAAATTCTAGACTCAAGAACACACCTAAACTCCTCAAACTCTAACACCTTCTATTTTAAATGCCTCCATCAAACCACTAAGGCTATCTCTCTCTTTATCAACGTGCTTTAGCTTCTCCTTGAGCTTCTTCTACCGTTCCCTAATATCCTCAATCAAAATATCGTTATTTTCTATGGAACGCTCATTCAACCTAGCTTGCAATTTAGAGTTTTAATTTTTCACCTTTGTCGCCTCAGAATATAACTCATTAAAGGCAACTTGAAACTCTTTCACATCAACATCATCTTCCTCATTCGCTTCACCCTTACTCACTTGGGATTCAACGGCCTCGAAAGTGTCATGTACATGATAATCTTCATGGGAAGATTTATCATCATCGCTCACATGACATGCCACAAAAGCAACAAACTTGCCCTTATTAGGGTAACTCCATCCCTCTTCCAGATCGCAATCACTTAAGGAGGCATTATAGGATATCGATTTCTTACACTCAGGAACCTTATGACCATATCCCTCACACCTATCAATTTCTCTCTCTCTTTCTCTCTCTATTCTTCTTCTCTTTCTCCTCCACTTTCTCTCTCCCTTTATCAGATTGGCCAGTACCAATACCCTTGGGAGAATTTGTCATAGAAATCTTTAGAGTAGGGATCCTATCGAATATGACTTGATGATCATCATTATCGTAAGGAAGCTTTAACCTCCTCTTTATAACTAATGAGGCCATTTTCTTCTTCTTCTTCTTCTTCTTCTTCTTCTTCTTCTTCTTCTTCTTCTTCTTCTTCTTCTTCTTCTTCTTCTTCTTCTTCTTCTTCTTCTTCTTCTTCTTCTTCTTCTTCGACTTATGCTTTTCCTCTTCTTCCTTCCCCGCTCTCCTCCTCTTCTTCTTCTTCTGATTGCACCTCTTTAGAAGGACCTACCTCTTGAGCTCTCAAAATTAGGACCTAATTGACTGGTCGATCAATAAAACTAGTGTCGCTGTTCTTGTATTCTAAGATAAAGGCCACCAACCTAGGATGCTCACCTTCGGTCAATATCTCCTTGATGTTCTAGGCTTTCATGAGCTCTTCTATATTGAGCTCTGTAATGTTAGGTTCTTAGTTCCTAGTACGATCTACAACAACAAAGAAGAAGAAAATCAGTCCCAAAAATGGGAGGAATCTAAAAAAAGTTAGAAGAAAAGAAAAAAGAGAATGCGACCTATTTTGGCCACCCTGATGATACGATAAATCGTTCACTTGTCGTTCTCATACCAGCAAGTCGAGAGTTAAGTAAGTAATGAACAAGTAAAGTAAGTAAGGAGACATGAACACAAGATATAGAGTGGTTCAGCCTTTAAAATAGGCCTATGTCCATTGTGTTGCACCGTTCTCATTGTATTCATTATTTTGTACAATATAATTATGACTAAAGAGGCGTACAAGTATGAGAATAAAATGAGAGTACATGATGATTGATGATCCCTGGTGTGCTGGAGAGGTCCCTGCAATATGGGATAGCGAATTTCGATTTTTATGCAGGGGAAGTGTAGAGACAATCGGTACTGTAGAAACTGCTCCGATTATATGGAATTGATCCCTTATTTCGAGGTGTAGTCCTCTATTTATAAGAGGTATGTGAGTTGTCACGTGTCCAGAGCACGTGACGTAAGTCCGGAGTTACTGTAGTAGAAAGGGTTACGGCCTATAAGGAAAGCACACAGTGCCACACCCTACACGAGGCCAGAGCCGCAGGTGCCGCGCCCTGTACATGGTAGGGCCACGACCTGTATTTTAAGACGGGTGAATGCCGCGCCCAGTACACGAAGGGCCGCGCCCTATGTTGATAAGGGCCGCGGCAGGGTGCTATATTTGTATTATCAATAAGCCCCCAAGTCGTAGCGCCAAGAGAATTCAATTAGGGTTGCGGCTTAAATCGATCTTCTTATGTGTTGCGGTCCTTCTAAGGCGACGATTCATCTTCCGTGATCGCTTATATAAATTTTTTTGGGCCGTGGACTTCATTACGTTTCCAACACTTTAAGAGCAAATCGAGAGCGAATCTCTGCGCGTCCATTCTTCATCTATTTTCCGACGACCTTTCGTGGTTGTGTGTGGAGGTTTCAAGGTGGTGTGAGGTTGAGCATCGCTGATTTCTTCATTTCCAGGTACTTCCTCATTCAACACACAAATTTATTCATTGCTTTGATAGAAGACTAGGGTTTAACTTGAATAGTCTGCTATATTTGACCCCTGGTCTTCCAAACGTTATGAAAATCATATAGTTGTTCTTGCTGTTCATAGCCAAACTCTTCGTATTCTGTGAATTTGATCTTACATCGATTAAACGTTAGCTACATAAATTTTTAAGAGATAGGCCGCGACATGATAGAATTTTAAGAATCTATTCCCTTAAGCTATTTTGGTCCTTATTTTCGGCATACTGTGGGCAATGGCTTTCGTCCCCTTAAGCATTGAGGTTTTCCCTCCGCGGCATTTTGATGCATATCCATTTATTGTGCCGCGGCAGTGGGGTCTTTTACTTCTTGAATTGACCTTCATTAATTTTAGAAATGGCCATGGTCATAGATCTCTAAATCCCTGTGAGACTGTTGCTGTGGCCGTGTATGTTCCCTTGCTGATTTAGGAGGCGGCTGCTGCCAGTAGGGCCAGAGGACATTCCCTTAGGTTCAAGTAAACATTTATAATTTGTATATAATCTTCCCACGGCTTCTTAAAGTCTTTTCCAAACCATACTAGCTGCGGCTCCTAACTGCGAACTCTGCTTTTCAGGTACTGCTGTAGCCGTATGAGCTTTGACCCAGACGAGTTTCTGAGAGGCTTTTGGGTAAAGCGCTTTGGAACCTCTTCTCTCGAACTCACTTCCGTAGCCCCTCTGAGATCAATAGGGCATTGCAAACTAAGTGATTGCCCCAACTGCGTGATGCTAGACTCAGACTCCGCGGACTCTACGTCTGGAAAGGATTTCTAGTCCGTGTCGATGGAGGAAGAAGACAATTCAAGTAATCATCCATTGGGTGCAGGGGATGATGCGGCGAAAGTTAGAGATAACCCAACTGGTACATCCGGGAGGACTGAGAGACCCTTAGCTGCTATAGATATCCGCAGTGCCATGACCCAAGACTGGGTTGATCAAGTGGCTGAGGCCTTCGAATTTCCTGATAATTTGATGTGCTCGGCACCTATCGCGAACCAAAGACCTTGCACGGCCCTGAAATATGATGGAGTTTGCTTCCCACTTCATGCCTTTATTTACGGGCTGCGATTTCCTGTTCTCATTCCCATCTGTCGCCTTTTTCAGACAATAAAATTGGCCCCAGACCAGTTAGACCCTAATGGTTGGAGAGCTATTCTTGCTTCGGTTGTCCTTTGGGAGAATTTATTCAAAAGGGACATCACTCCCATGGAGTTCTTGCACTTCTACCGTCCAAAGGAGAACTCGGTAAAGTTCGCAGGGTACTATTACTTCTCAGTCCGTGGCAGGGACAAAACCCTTTATACTGGGAGGCCGACCAGTGTGAAGAGCTGGAAGGGGAAGTATTTTTACATCTCCGACGAAGGTTGGGAGATTTACCCTGAGGAGAACGAGAGGGAAATGTCGTATAGAATGTCGCGGCAATGGGGGTCTCCATCCAAATTAGGTATTAAGACTATAGCCGCGGCCTCTCTTCATATTTTGTATATTAACCTCCACTAACCTTTAAATTATCTTTTCTGCAGTTCTTAACAATTTGCATTTGAACAAGCGGTAAGAGAAGAGGGTTGCTGAGGCCGCGACAGTTCCTGCTGAACATAAAAAGTTCAGCACACTTGTTACATCAGTGACCATATTCGAAGCAGGGTTTTTTCCCAACAAGTCCATTCCTCAAGTTATGGGCGCGAAAGGTAATACCCTGACCGTCATGATTTTTATTCCGCGATCACTTATGCTCCCCTCAATTCAATTCCTAATATTTCCTGTTACTTTTTCAGGTGAGGAGGTTGACAGGGAATTGCTGGCCATGCAATTGGTGAAAATGGATGATGATGCAGTCATTTTTGAACAATACTGCACAGAGCAGGAAGAGGAAAAGGTCCAAAGCTAAGGCACCTACCGCGGCTCCTTCAAACAATTTGGACACTCCGGCCGCGAACTCAACTCCTGCCGCAGAGAAAACTGGTGTTGCCGCCAATCCCACACCTGAATTCGATGACGATATATGGGCCAACCTAGTCGCGACAGCTTTGATGTACGACCCTCTAGATACAACTTCTCAACCGCCGTCGCCTGTTGTTGCAATAAATGAAAACTTGACTACCCTATAGTGCCGCGGCGAAGTTTGTCACGATGGTCGTCTGCGGCCTCAATTGAGGCATCCCGACCCTGAGTCGTCATGGGACACCACTACGAAAGACGCCTGAAGAATGAAAATGGCCCTGGATGCCGCGAATATGGACAGGCTGGTGGGAGAAGAACACGATGACCTGGAAGACTGCGACCTCTATAGTCTTCTAAGGGTAAGTTCTTAGTGTTGCTTTGTTTTCCTTTGGCATTCTACATTTTGCTACTAACTTTTCAATTTCAGGCCGCGGACGTCATTATATCCCAGAAAAGAAAGTATCACCCTTTACAAATTGAAAGAGGCCGAGAAGAGGGTGCATGCCGCGGATCTTGAGGCTGCACGGACTACATCATTTGAGGCTGAGAAACAGTCTTCCGCCGCGTCTCTTAAGGAGTCCCAAATGGACCTGAGTTCTGCCAACAATAATAGGGAAGAGGCGGAGGAAAACTTCAAATAGGTCGCAAAATCCCTCAAGGCCTCCCAGGCTCAGATCGCGGAAGCTTCACAGGCTGCGAAAATTTTAAATCACAAGCTCGTACTTATACAAAAGAAATACAAAGAGCTGGAGGCCAAGTTCGCTCAGGAAGCCCTAGATCATGCCGTGGTAATAAAAAAGATGGAGGCTGATCATGACGATGCTCTTTAATTGGCCATATACCATACTGTGGAGTCATTCAAGGGCTCGAAGGACTTTTTCCTTATCAATAACAGGGCCTACCTCCGCGCTACCAGGAGCTAAGGCACAAGATTGTAAAGAACTTCCCTGAGGCCAAGGAGAAGGTTCTTGCCTGAAGACTCAGTGATGCTGAGCACCAAGAATGCATTACTGAGTTAAAGGCCACGGAAGAGGAGAAAGCCAGGCTCAGGGAAGCAGCAGAGGCGGCGATAGCGGGCGAGGAAACTGAAACTGTCGCGGATGGAGAGGAGGGTGATGATCAAGATGATGCAGCCTCGTAATCTTTTTTAGTTTTGATCATTGATACAGGGTTGCGTCCCTTCTGTACTTTACTTTTGTAGTGGCTGCGGCCCATTTCCTTGTAATCTTCAACTGATAATATCAAGGCTGCGGTCACCTTTTATTAATTATATAGGCTTTATTCTCTTGTATCTCTTGCATCTTTTGCATCTTTTTTCCTCGTTTTCATGCTTAATTGAATACTTTCTGTATGCCTCTTATGCCTTCAATACAACTGCCTTATTGATGAGCTTGTAGAAATACTTCCACGATACTATAACACATTTCTTCAATAACCCCTCTGATTGAATTGTCCTGGCTCCCTTGAATAATGCCAATGAATCCTTCAAAATTTATAGATAGAGACTGCAGCACCACACAAGTCATGGTCGCGGCATTTTAGCCTTTGGAACCTTCTCTTGGCACTTGCACCAAAGAGGCGGTGCTCTTAAATAAGGCCGCAGCCTCTTGCACAAGGCCGTGGCAGCTTCATTTTGTAGATTTTTAGCCCCTTCATCCGAACATGAGACTTTGTGCATATATAGGATATTTTTAAGCCTCCTCAGGTTGGGTTACGTTATTAAACCACCCACAGCTAACATATAGGATATTTTCAAGCCTCCTCAGGATGGGTTACGTTATTAAGCCACCCACAACTAACATATAGGATATTTTCAAGCCTCTTCAAGCTGGGTTACGTTATTAAGCAACCCACAGCTAACATATAGGATATTTTCAAGCCTCCTCAGGCTGGGTTACGTTATTAAGCCGCCCACAGCTAACATATAGGATATTTTCAAGCCTCCTTAGGCTGGGTTACGTTATTAAGCCACCCACAGCTAACATATAGGATATTTTCAAGTCTCCTCAGGCTGGGTTACATTATTAATCCACCCACAGCTAACATATGGGATATTTTCAAGCCTCCTCAGGTTGGGTTACGTTATTAAGCCACCCACAGCTAACATATGGGATATTTTCAAGCCTCCTCAGGCTGGGTTACATTATTAAGCCACCCACAACTAATATATATTTAAAGCCATCTATGGCTAGATATTACAAGTCTCTCGACTTAATGACGCATACCGAAAGCTAAGAGTGGGCATTGGAAGCTCTTATGAGAGACGTTGCAGTTCAATCTTGTATAACTGCTTCCAATATTTGCTATCGCCCCTTTAATTATCATCAACTTCCGAACAATCAGGCATCTTATCGGGCGTCATTGCCCATCTAGATATTATCATTCCCAAGATTGCTTCGGATCGGGATTTGTTTAAGACAAAAATGGTCTTTTTAAGATAACATTTCATAGAAATGAGAATCAGAATATGACACTATAAAAGTGAACTTGATTTTATAACTATTCATATATATACGACTTTGTAAGGATAATACAAAGTTTAGTTTAAAACAACGTAAGCAGAAGTTGTCTCTGTAAAAGTAGGGGCTGATGGAATATAAGAGATAAGAATGGAAAATGATCACGTGTCATGCGAGATAAGGCTGCATCCCCTAATCATCTCTGAGGAACCTCCCCAGCATCCCTTACCCAATTAGCCTTTCAATTTCATCTTTTAGAGCATAGCATTGCTCAGTGTCATGGCCATGGTCTTGATGGAATTTGCACAAAGTAACTTTGTTCCTCTTGTGGGGTGGAGCCCTCAGCTTTTCTGGCCATCTCAACAGCTTGTCTTCTTTTATGATCTCAAAGATCTATTCAATCGGGAAGGTCAATAGAGTGTAGGCCCCAGACCTCTTCTCTGCCTTCTCAACTCTCCTCTTTTGGCACATGTGGACTGCTTTCGCGGTTGAATCCTCTTGAGATGCCGCGGCATCAAAGGCTGCTGAGGGTAGGGTCTTGGGTGACGCACCCCCACTGGGGGAGGTCGTGGCCTTGAGCATTAGCACCCTCTGATTCAGGTAATTGACCTGGGTCTGGAGTGAGGCATGACTATCATAGAGGTGGTTAAGGTGATTGTACAGCTGCACAATCTCATCTTTGATTTCTGTGCTCTGGCTGGACTCTCCTTCCATTTTTCTATTTTTGTTAGTCTTTACAAAGTATATGTGCAATCTGGGAAAAAACTAGCAAAAGTGAGTAATCACATAAACACCAAGTAGCAAATGGGGATGCAGCGTTTTACTGCTGCACTGTTGAAGGGTGCCGCGACCAGTATATAGCACCTAGGTGCACTGCCATGGCCTTTGTATTCCATTCACCAAGGTTGAGATGGAGACCACCCAAGTCCATTCCTTAATGTTTTGAAGGTTCTGTAATGACTGCCCTAGCCCAGGCCAAGGCATGTCGATATTTAAACTACCTGCCGCATCCCTTGCTAGGTAGGGGGAGCAATCCTAAAATCAAAACCTAAGAACCGAGCTTTTCTCTCGAAACACGGGGAGAGCATGCCTACTAGGGTCTATCCATGAGAGAATAACCTCTCTGTGCGCATAATGACACAATTCTAATGATAAAACCCTAGATCATAGGCAAAGAACAACAAAAAGGGGTGTAAACATAATTCTTCCCGAATCATTCATCTTTTTGGGGGTAAAGCCCATCCCTGTCTAGATGCAACGATATCAAGGGGGCATGTAAGATAAATCCAAGGTCATAAAAGAGAGACCAGAATAGATCTGAGTATACAAATTACCCATTTAGGGGTGTGAATTATAAAATAGATCTCAATGACCTGAATCTACTCGTGAGACAACGATCCAAAGGATCCCCCCAAATAAAATAAGGTGTTGAAGAACTCGAACTATAGAGAAACAAGATTAAAATATCTCATTTCCCACAGACGACGCCAAACTGATGATACGAGAAATCGTCCACTTGTCGTTCTCGTACCAGCAAGTCGAGAGTAAAGTATGTAATGAACAAGTAAAGCAAGTAAGGAGACATGAACGCAAGATATAGAGTGGTTCAGCCTTTAAAATAGGCCTATGTCCATTGTGTTGCACCGTTCTCATTGTATTCATTGTTTTATACAATATAATTAAGCCTAAAGAGGCGTACAAGTATGAAAATAAAATGAGAGTACATGATGATTGATGATCCCTGGTGTGATAGAGAGGTCCCTGCAATATGGATGAGCAAATTCTGATTTATATGCAGGGGAAGTGTAGAGACAATCGGTACTGTAGAAACTGCTCCGATTGTATGGAATTGATCCCTTATTTCAAGGTGTAGTCCTCTATTTATAAAAGGTATGTGAGTTGTCACGTGTCCTGATCACGTGACGTAAGTTCGAAGTTGCTGTAGTAGAAAGGTTTGCGGCTTATAAGGCAAGCACACAGTGCCGCACCCTACACGAGGCCAGAGCCGCAGGTGCCGCGCCCTGTACATGGTAGGGCCGCGACCTGTATTTTAAGACGGGTAAATGCCGTGCCCAGTAAACGAAGGGCCACACGCCGAGTTCAACAGGGTCGCGCCCTATGTTGATAAGGGCCGCAACAGGGTGCTATATTTGTATTATCACACCCCATAGTCTAAAATGGGAAGATTGCGTGGTTTCTCCCCTTCCAAGAATAGGGGGTGCTGCCAGTCCCTTGTAATGAATCCACTTTTCCAATAGTCTTTATGGGAATTCGGGATATTTACAGCTAGAACTCTCTCATCTCTTTAGGTTTTTAGATACAACTTTGGTCTTTGAGAACACATAATAGTAGCATATCTCAGGAAGGCCTAACCTTGTCCCATAGAGAGTATTTATTCGATGGACACAATTTACTATCTTTCATACGTTGGGGCCACACTGAGTAGGAACAATAGCAAAGTTCCCAAAGAATCTAAAAAACAAATCGTTCGGGGGAAATGTAAAACCCCCTTAAATTATTAAGAGAGTGACAATCCAGTGCCCTCCACCAACTCTACAAATGTTATGGGGAAAGGTGGCACAGTCGATGATCACCCAATCACGAATATTGTACTAACGCCTAAATTCCTCTACGAATTTACCATCTAACATTGGCATAACTGAACAAATAAGAAGAAACCCTAGCTACAGTAACTAGATAATATATAGAAAAAGAACCAAAGAAGAAGACATAAACTCTAACTTACAGACAATAAAAATCTTTGAGAAAGCGTAGAATAAGAACTTATACTTTTGAATCAAGAGAGGAGCTTATGAATGGGAGATGTGCAACAACGACCAAGTGCAGTGAACAGACGCTTGGGTAAGTCTTGACGGATCATAAGAACACTTAAATGATGAGCTTCGATCTCCTAAGAAGATTTTGGCGCTCTATTTCCACCTTTTGGAAAAATATACCCATGTTGCAAGATCTGTTATTGCAATTATGCCATTAAGGATTTGGACCTCCGGACCAGTTGAAATCTATTGGCCCATAGTTAATAAACCAAAGATTTCAGGGGAAATTGTGGGAGCCCATTTTTTATAAGACCACAAGAGTAGTCGACCAATATAACTTGAGTTATATTGGTTTGGCTCAAATCATGACTTAACTTCTACACGGGCAGTTTAGTTAGAGAAGGATACTCTCGGATATGGTCAAATCAGGTGCCAAGAATCTCGGCCAAGATATTCAAGCACCTCATGGTCAATCCACGTATATAAGGACACAAATTTCCAATTGAGTCCATATATAGTTTTGGCTCAATTCCGGACAAAAACATTTATTCATGGGATTATATTTAATTATAATATTCTCAGCCTATGAAGTGTTTGTTGAAGACGTAGAGACAAAGACTATAAAGCGTTATCATCATGCCGGTTTCGTGCCTCGTTTATACGTCATCAACCATAGTTCCTTGCTCCCAAGGTATGAATGCACTTATATATATATATAGGAGCTTGGAACTTGTTTATTGGGTGTTAGGTTTAAATAAAACTGTTGTTTTAATTTCAGAAAGATTTTATCAAACTTTAAAATAAAGTATATAAAGTTTCTAGGCTAAAATCGAAGTTTATGAACTTTCTGGAAGTTCGTTCGATATGTCGTTCAAACGAGTTTTTCGTTCGAACCAGATGTCATTCGAACGAGTTTGCCAACGAGTTCCCAATATAGGTCTTTGAAATGTCGTTCGATATGTCGTTCGAACGAACCTTATGTTCGAACAAGATATCTAACGAGATTTCTAACAAGTTCAATCTGGAAATTCGTTAGAAGTCTCGTTCGAACAAGATTTCGTTCGAACGAAATTCCATTCGAACGAGATGCCAGGCGGGAACAATTTTTGACAGTTTTAAGCAGTTTTTCACCCACTTCCCCACTTGGTTCTTAACCAAATTTTTCAGACTTTATTATGTGCGGGAATAACATTTTCCAACTTAACTTTTCCATTCTAGTTCATCTCTTAGAGTGAATTTGAGAGCAAAATTGTTTAAGGAAAATGTTCTTGTTTTGAGTGTGTTTTTATCAAAGAGAAAAACTTATGCCACTCTAGTTTACACCCAAATTAGTTTCTTCCAAGTTCCCATATTCATATATCTTGCTTGGAGTTTGGCATCAGTTTCATCTCTTCCGTCCAAAGAGAAGTTTCGAGTTTTCTTCTACATCCCATAAAGAAAGGAGAAGAGTTTTGTTACTACATTGACCACTTGGAGAAAGGCTCCTTGCTCAGGTGACGGTGACCATATAAAGTCCGATCGATAGATTCCGAGACCGTGGTGGATCTCCAAGGTTATCCTCTAGGAAGAGGTATCTACAAGAATAAGCGTCAAGGCTTGAGAGGAATCGAGTCGTCTGTTGTAAACCTTTCTGTCTTGTATTTGTAAATCCGTATCTAGTGGATTTGTGGCTAGGGCCGTCCGAGGTTATTTCCCGTCTTGGGTTTTTCCTCGTACATCGCGGCTTAGTGGATTAATTGTTTTTTATTTTATCTTTCGCATTCACCTAGAACACATGCTTAGGTGAAAAGATAAAATTGGTTTAATTTAATCTCTACGTGTTTAATTTGGGTAGTGTGTAGTTAATTTATTCAAGTCAATTAATTTAGTTGTTAAATTTGGTTTGACCTAATTTGATAAAATTGCAAAATATGAGTTAGGCAAATTCTAGGGCTTGGATGTTTAAGTTGAACCATCATATTTTACGCTTCCACACATCTTCTTAACAAGAAAAGGAAATATAATTTTAAAGAGTTTACAATACGGGGATCCTTACAACTACTTCCTTTTTAGAAATTGGTGTCAGAGCATTAAATTAGAAAAGCTCGCACGTTTTTCAAATTGGTATCAGAGCCAAAGCGATAAATTATTTCGTTAAAGATCCTTCAAATAATTTTTGGCTAAAATGGAATTTTTCCCATTTTCAAAATTTCCTATTTTCGATGGTTCTAACTACGCATATTGGAAAGCGCGTATAAAATCGGCACTAAAATCTATCGATGAGAGAGTTTGGATGTCTGTTGTTAACGGGTGGTCCCCACCAACTTATTTAGTTGAAAATGAACGTGTTCCCAAACCCGCCGACAGATGGACTGAAAATGAGTTTAAACTTTCTAATTTTAATTCCCGTGGTTTAAATGCCTTGTTTAGCGCTGCCATACCGGATGAATTCCGACGTATTATGACGTGTGAAACCCCTAAAGAAGCTTGGGATATTTTACAACTAACTCATGAAGGAACTAGTGTCGTTAAAGCTTCGAAACTCTAAAACCTCACCACTCAATTTGAAACTATCAAAATGAACGATAATGAAACTTTTGATGAATTTTATGCTAGACTTTTCGATATTTTCAATTCATCGTTTAATTTGGGAGAGAAAATACCTGACAACCGAGTTGTAAAGAAAATTTTAAGGTCCCTACCCGATAGATTTATTCCGAAAGTGACCATTTTAAATTCTTTACCATCTTTAGCCTCTACGAAATTAGAAGAGATTGTAGGCGATTTACAAACCTATGAACTAGATATGTTTCCCTCTAAAACTGAAAATAAAATCGAAAAGAGCGTTGCTTTAAAAGCTCGAAAAGAGGTCAAACAAGTAGTAGAGAGCGAGAGTGATAGTGACTCGGAAGACATGGTTTAGTTTGCTCGTAAATTTAGAAAATTTCTTAAATTTAACAAAGATAAATTTAAAAATTATTTTAAGAAATTTGAAACTTCTAAGCATGATAAAGGCGAGAAGATCCCTAAAATCGAGAAGATCCCTAAACCTATTAATGAAAATTTAAATAGGAACGAGTCTAATAGGTGTTGTGGTTGTGAGGGTTATGCCCATAGGGCTTCTGAGTGCCCCACTAAACTAAAGAAAGAGGGTAAATGACCCATTGCATATAATGCGACCCTTAGTGATAGTGATAAGGAAGAGGGACCCGATTCCCCAACTAAGCCTAATTTTGTGGCTTTATGGCTAGTCATGTGAGTGATAGTGATAACTCATCGATTAATGAAACCTTAACACATGACACTTCCAAGGTCATAGTTTATGATTCTCTTGTTTTTGATGATAGTGAGAGTGGAGAAGAAAGAGAGAGTGAAAATGAAGAAGAGGTTAATGTGAGTGAACTTCAAAATGTTTTTCAAGAACTTTATAAAGAATCTATTAAATTGAAAAGAGCTAATTTGAAGTTTGAAGCTAATTTGAATGAAAGTGTCAAGGTCGTTGATAATAGTATGTTGGTTGAAGACCTTAGGACACGAGAGAAAGCTCTTCTAGAAAAGCTTGAATATATAGAAGGCGAGAGAGATAGCCTTAGGGGTTTAATGGAATCCTTGAAAAAGGAGATTCTTGCTTTTGAAGAGCGAAATGTTTTATTAGAGTCTAATATTTTAGAATTGCAAAATAAATTAAAAGACTCTAGTAATGTCAAATTTGATTTGGAGTGTCGTTCGGAAAAATTAGATAAAATCTTAGGAACGGTACAAATTAAAAATGACACGTGTGGTTTAGGCTTCAATACTTGTAATGAATCTTCTCATAAAGCCAAAACCAACGTTTTAGGAGAATCTACTAGGAAAGATTTTAGAGATCACTCCATAGGTAAATCTTTTCGACATGTTTTTACTTGTACACATTGTGGTCGAAAAGGTCATCTTAGCAAATTTTGTTTTGATCTTAAACGAATTCCTAGAAAATCCCAACGTAATGCAACCAATGTATTTAAAATTCCTACACACCAAGATAGTCACTCTTCATTAATTTGGGTTAGGAAATCTGACTTAGTTGCCTTACAAAATAGGGTTTTTGATTCTCATTTACTTTCACATGCTTCCTCCCTTGCTAAATCTAAAGGATGAATGTGTTAGTGTTTGCATACTTTAGCGTTTGTACTTCATGCTATATTCACATGCTAAATGTATGCTTGTTTAATCATTGTCTAGGTTATGCCCCATGCTTAATCACACGCTAGAATAATGATTTTTGTTTATCTTTTGTATTTTATTTCTTCATTTTGTTTGCATTAAATGAAAAATACAAAAAGATTTTTGTTTATCATTTGGATTTTATTTCTTGGTAATTTATGCTTAATGAAAAATTCAAATGATTTTTATGTGTCTTTTGAGTATATAAATTTGTTATGTTTGGTTAAAAATTTTAAAAACTCAAAAAGATTTTATTTTGTGTGTATTTTAGTTTGACACACTTTAAGTGGCATATACTTGTGTTTGAATCCCATCTTTTACGCTCTCATGTCGCTAGAACTCTCGGTTTAGATTATCAATCCTTATTATGTTCTTTACCATATTTTATGGAGTAGTTGAATTTTGTGTTGTTTAAATGGATTCTATTTTATATGCCTCTATTCACACTTGCACGAGCTCCTTTGAATTTTTAACTTCATATGTATATTTGAGCTATGTAAGGTGTTCTCCTTCCAATCTTGTCATCTACATATTTGTGACTTAGGAGGACTAGTGCATGTCAAAATCCGTTGCACGTGAGATTTGTGTGAAAAACGAAAACATGATAAATATAAATGTGCACGGGGAAGGGCTCCGAAAGGACTAAGTGATCCTTTGCGATTGTAATCCACCGTTTTGAATGGACCTAAAAGAAATACGTGGTCCAAAGGCCTAAAAACAGAAAATATGGCATTAAAATGAAAAACAAATTGTCAAGGCCTATGTTTGATTGACATATTCATTCAAAATAAACATAAATGCTTATTGAGGGAGATTGGATGGTATATCAACGGTTTGCACAATGTCCATTTATCCTAGTTTCGAATTTCATGTCATGACTCTATTGGTTTTTAGAATCATCAATATGCCAGGCTTGTATGCATTGTGTATGTTTGTTCATTGAGTTCAATTTATATTGTCACCAGAGGTTATATTCAAATGTGATGAAGTTTACAATCAATTGAGAACTCCGTGAACATGTTTTTAAGTGATTGGGTCTAAATTCAATCGTTACTAGTTCACACCCCAACACTTCCGTTTCCATATGACACATTTTTGCCATACGAGTGTGCAAACTTATTGTATTTTGTGTCATGTGTGTGTTTATATCTATATATATATGTGCGTGTGCATTATTGATATATTTCTAGTACATATATATATATATGATATTTTGTTTTGCCTTTGCCTTGATTTCTAGTCCTTCTATGCTTATACCTTAGTTTTGGTATCTATCTTGGATTAGTTATGCTTTTGTTGGCCATATGCTTTCCTGTCTTGTCACTTTATGCTTCAACCTGTTTTTATATTTGTTCTTTATCCTTTGCCTATTCCTGAACAAAAAGGGGGAGAATGATAGGGGGAGAAATGTAACACCCCGCCCGCCCGGGGAGAGCGAACGGAGCGCTAATGCGATAAAATAAATCCAAATCCACAAGTGACAAGGTATAGAGCATCTAAATAAACCCACAATAATATAAATCCACTAATCTTAATCCCTTCAATTACAACAAGTCTCTCGAATTAAAATTAGAACTATCTAACTCGAATAAAAATACAAATCTCCAAAGCTCTATACATCAAAATAATAAAAATCTTTCGCAAACAATCCTCGCTAAAATCAATCTCCATAGCACCCCAAAATCTGCGCTAACCTTCCACTAAAAGAAAATATGGGGAAGTACACAATACAACAGGAAAGATGCTCAACAAATATATATTAGCGATGAATAAAACGTAACAACACGAGTACGAATATTCAAATCAAAATGCAAATCTCAATAACATTTCATCATTATAATTTTTCAACAACACATTAATGGGTCACCAGGCCTCACCAGATCCGTATATGCTTTATCAAGCCATAGCCCGGGAAATAGGAATTTTGGCGGGTGCCCAACATCCGTGCCATATTAAAATCTCATGACAACGTGCTCATCAACAATATAATGATGCCATATGAATCAAAATAATTTCAACAATTATTTTCCAGATTTCAATGAATTTATCAATTCAAATATGAGTTCAATTAAACAAGAATTCAAAGAGAATGACACTCGCGAGATTTAAGGAGCATATTGTGTAAAACACCATACCTCAAACCATGATAAGAAACCAATGATCACATCCTCAAGATCAACACAAAAGATCTACAAAAGCTCCTCCAAGAACCTCCAACAAAATAGCCCCAAGAACACCTCTAATCTAAGGTTGGAACTCACAAATCTCAAGGGCTAAAGTATAATTAAAAAGAAGAGGAATATAAAATATATTTGCTACCAAAATTTGTGCCAAAAGTAGGTTAAAAAGGTTGCCCACGACTCCCTTTTATAATGCAAAGAAATGAAAAGTTGGAATCCAAAAGACTCATTTAATTAAGGTAAAGAAATGAAAAGTTGGAAGTCAAAACAACTCCAAGAGTTAAAAACATTTAAAAATCCTTTTAAAATTTGTTTTAACTCCGATTTTGAAACCGTTTGAAATTCTCACCTTTAAAAATAATAACCAACATATTTGAGCAATAAAAATAATTTTATCAAAAACTTTATTTTCCTCCATTTTTCAAAAATTAATTAAAATAGCCCAAAATTACGCAGGTTGTTACACTTCCCCACTAACAATGGAATTTCCCCCTCGAAATTCGCCGAATGCCTAACTCTCAAAAATCAGGCCAACAATCTCCAAAAATAATGTCGTCTCCAAAAATAATTTCCTCACATCTAATCTCGAAACTTATCACGAATATCACCTAAAATTTTCTATCTCCAAAAATTGTTATCCACGCAATGGACCCAAAACTCAAGCCCGAGGGTTTCCGTATACCTAAGCTCTGATACCATTTGTAACACCCCGCCCGCCCGGGGAGAGAGAACGGAGCGCTAATGCGATAAAATAAATCCAAATCCACAAGTGACAAGGTATAGAGCATCTAAATAAACCCACAATAATATAAATCCACTAATCTCAATCCCTTCAATTACAACAAGTCTCTCGAATTAAAATTACAACTATCTAACTCGAATAAAAATACAAATCTCCAAATCTCTATACATCAAAATAATACAAATCTTTCGCAAATAATCCTCGCTAAAATCAATCTCCATAGCACCCCAAAATCTGCGCTAACCTTCCACTAAAAGAAAATATGGGGAAGTACACAATACGACAGGAAAGATGCTCAACAAATATATATTAGCGATGAATAAAACGTAACAACACGAGTACGAATATTCAAATCAAAATGCAAATCTCAATATCATTTCATCATTATAATTTTGAAGCACCTTATACCTTTGACTTACTTAAGTCTATACTGTATAAGTGTTCAACTAGTTTGGAAATAGTGACAAAATTGGTTGTTTATCCTAGAATCCAAAGAGCCTCAGAACTTATCTCTCTAATCCTCTTCAATGATCCATGAAGGTATAAATTGAATCACACTACACACAATTAGAAGTGCATTCATGTGTATATATTGCTTAAAATTGATTATGTGATTAATTCCCATTAAAATATGGTTTTAATTATTTTTGAGAATTTTTTAAACATTTTAAAATATTTTTTTAATAATGGTTTCATTAATAAAATTGTGTTTATAAAATTTGTGGGGTTAATATTCTATTTTGGAAACTTCTGTTTTCACTGAAAAGTTTGATTGGGTAGAATATAAAAGCGCTAGAGACTTCAGGGTGATGCTTGTAAATATTTTAGACGCGCGTTTGAACACCTATCACATGCCTACACTTGTCATCCTCTTGTTGCGTCAGTTTGTGTTTGTTTTGTGAGAGGATTGCCTGGTGCATTGCTGATCGTTGGATCATTCCTAATCGATGGCCTGCATGTGTTTTTAGTTAATCCTGGTGCTATATCTATGAACCAATCACTATGGACTTAACCACCGCTGTTTTATAACCCTTAGATCAAGTCAATCGTAGGATGACTTAATCTCAGCCATTGATTCCATGCGCATTTCCAGAATCTTCCTTCACCCCTATATAAACCCCTCACTTCTCAGCAATTCAAGACTTTTGGGCATTCGTCATTTCTGAGAGGAAAAAAAATAGAGAGAAGTGAGAGAGAGAAGAGAGAAAAGAAAAGAGAGAAGAGAGAGAAAGGAAAAACAGTTAGCCAAACCCTAACCCTAAATCTAAACACTTCACTTTCTGAATCAAACCTTCGTATACACCTAACCCCAAACACAACTTTGAGTGTTTGAGAGAGAGTGGTTTGTTCATTTGAAGCTGTAACCTCCTTGTTTTTGATCTTGTTCACAACTTAAACATTCGTGTGCATATCTACATTTCTTCCTCATAGAAATTGTAGATTTACACTCTGCATGTTACATTTTAACTAGATATGCATATTTCCTTCTTGATTTAAGAAAATATTTACTGATTTGGTTTGAAAATGTTTTCTGGTTTCTATTCTTACGAAACTTAACCTTGACCTAGTTGGATTCACACTTGGAGGTTTTCAATCTCACAAATGTTTTCAAAAAGAGATTGATTAAGATCTTGACCGATTTTAAAAGCAAGATATCCGTGGAATCTGTGATAGAATAAAGGTCAAAAAGGTTTCAAGTTCTGTGAGAAAGAAATGAACTAAAATCGCAGCATATAGACTTTATATGTAATTTTTCTAGGACTGTCTGTAAATCTAAGTGTGTGTGAGTTCATGCATGTGAATAGGAATCACTTCACAAACACTTAACACACTACAACACTAAAAGTGTTGGGATTAAGATCAAAGATTATTGAGTCAACATAAGGAAGCTAAAGCAAAGGAAGTTATCAAACTGGAAGAACATCATCAACAATCAGATCTATGAGAAGTTAGAAGGACACCAAGTGGGGTATATTCCTAAACTTAGAATAGGTTGATTTGTGTGCATGTATGTTGTATTGTTTGTAACTATTATTTGTTATTAGTGGATTTTTGTTTTTGTGACTTAGAAGTCACCGTGGATGTTTCCTCTGTTGGGAGAGGTTTTACCACGTTAAAAACTGTGTGTTTGATTATCTTCGTCTCCTCATCTCAGTCTATAGTGTGTTGATTTTTAAAACTGTCTTGTTTTAAAAACTGATTACACAGTCTTGATTACTCTCGTACATAAGTTTTTTGTAAACACATCTTGTTGTTTATAATTTTTATTTTCAAAAGAAAAGGGTTTCTTCAACAAACATCTCGGAGTTGCTTATACAGTTTAATCTTGTATTAAACGACATTATCAACGTTTTTCAAATTTTTCACCAACACATTAATGGGTCACCAGGCCTCGTCACATCCGTATATACTTTATCAAGCCATAGCCCGAGAAACAGGAATTTTGGCGAGTGCCCAACATCCGTGCCATATTAAAATCTCATGACAACGTGCTCATCAACAATATAATGATGCCACATGAATCAAAATAATTTCAACAATTATTTTCCAGATTTCAATGAATTTATCAATTCAAATATGAGTTCAATTAAACAAGAATTCAAAGAGAATGACACTCGCGAGATTTAAGGAGCATATTGTGTAAAACCCCATACCTCAAACCATGATGAGAAACCAATGATCACATCCTCAAGATCAACACAAAAGATCTACAAAATCTCCTCCAAGAACCTCCAACAAAATAGCCCCAAGAACACCTCTAATCTAAGGTTGGAACTCACAAATCTCAAGGGCCAAAGTATAATTAAAAAGAAGAGGAATATAAAATATATTTGCTGCCAAAATTTGTGCCAAAAGTAGGTTAAAAAGGTTGCCCACGACTCCCTTTTATAATGCAAAGAAATGAAAAGTTGGAATCTAAAAGACTCCTTTAAATAAGGTAAAGAAATGAAAAGTTGAAAGTTAAAACAACTCCAAGAGTTAAAAATATTTAAAAATTCGTTTTAACTCCGATTTTGAAACCGTTTGAAATTCTCGCCTTCAAAAATAATAACCAACATATTTGAGCAATAAAAATAATTTTATCAAAAACTTTATTTTCCTCCATTTTCCAAAAATTAATTAAAATAGACCAAAATTACGCAGGTTGTTACAGAGAAATGGTATCTTATCCTTTTATAATCTTATCTAGGTTTAGGAGATTTAACTTAGGGGGAGTAGCTAACTTCTTGGGTTAATCATTTTGATAAAGGGGAGAATTAATTTTGGGGAGTATTTATTTTAATTGCATTAAATACTTTGACATTACCTATGCATTTGATGAGTTTGCTTAAGTGTGCAGGAATTCTTCTAAAGCGACATCTCTCAATGGCAAAGCGTTTGATCCTTAGGTTGAGTCAAGTATGGGTGGGTTATGTTTTGAGTTTAGTGAGCTTGACGGCCCTTTAGGATTTTTGTTTGGTTTTTATCCCGGAATAGCCAAAGGGGGAGATTTGTAAGGACACAAATTTCCAATTGAGTCCATATATAGTTTTGGCTCAATTCTGAACAAAAACATTTATTCATAGGATTGTATTTAATTGTAATATTCTCAAGCCTATGAAGTATTTGTTGAAGACGTAGCGGCAAAGAGTATAAAGCGTCATCATCATGCCGGTTTCGTGCCTCGTTTATACGTCATCAACCATAGTTCCTTGCTCCCAAGGTATGAATGCACTTATATATATAGGAGCTTGGAACTTGTTTATTGGGTGTTAGGTTTAAATAAAACTGTTGTTTTAATTTCAGAAAGATTTTATCAAACTTTAAAATAAAGTATATAAAGTTTCTGGGCTAAAATCGAAATTTATGAACTTTCTGGAAGTTCGTTCGATATGTCGTTCGAACGAGTTTTTCGTTCGAACTAGATGTCGTTCGAACGAGTTTGCCAACGAGTTCCCAATATAGGTCTTTGAAATGTCGTTCGATATGTCATTCGAACGAACCTTATGTTCGAACGAGATATCCAATGAGATTTCTAAAAAGTTCAATCTGGAACTTCGTTAGAAGTCTCGTTCGAACAAGATTTCGTTCGAACGAAATGTTGTTTGAACGAGATGCCAGGCGGGAACAGTTTTTGGCAGTTTTAAGCAGTTTCTCACCCACTTCCCCACTTGGTCCTTAATCAACTTTTTCAGACTTTATTATGTGCGGGAATAACATTTTCCAACTTAACTTTTCCATTCTAGTTCATCTCTTAGAGAGAATTTGAGAGCAAAATTGTTTAAGGAAAATGTTCTTGTTTTGAGTGTGTTTTTATCAAAGAGAAAAAATTATACCACTCTAGTTTACACCCAAATTAGTTTCTTCCAAGTTCCCATATTCATATATCTTGCTTGGAGTTTGGCATCGGTTTCATCTCTTCCGTCCAAAGAGAAGTTTCGGGTTTTCTTCTACATCCCATAAAGAAAGGAGAAGAGTTTTGTTACTACATTGCCCACTTGGAGAAATGCTCCTTGCTCGGATGACGGTGACCATATAAAGTCCGATCGGTGGATTCCGAGACCGTGGTGGAGCTCCAAGGTTATCCTCTAGGAAGAGGTATCTACAAGAAGAAGCGTCAAGGCTTGAGAGGGATCGAGTCGTGTGTTGTAAGCCTTTCTGTCTTGTATTTGTAAATCCGTATCTAGTGGATTTGTGGCTAGGGCCGCCCGAGGTTGTTTCCCGTCTTGGATTTTTCCTCGTACATCGCGGCGTAATGGATTAATTATTTTTTATTTTATCTTTCGCATTCACCTAGAACGCATGCTTAGGTGAAAAGATAAAATTGGTTTAATTTAATCTCTACGTGTTTAATTTGGGTAATGTGTAGTTAATTTATTTAAGTCAATTAATTTAGTTGTTAAATTTGGTTTGACCTAATTTGATAAAATTGCAAAATATGAGTTAGGCAAATTCTAGGGCTTGGATCTTTAAGTTGAACCATCACATTTTACGCTTCCGCACATCTTCTTAACAAGAAAAGGAAATATAATTTTAAAGAGTTTACAATACGGGGATCCTTACAACTACTTCCTTTTTACAACGTACAAGGGAGTTCCTTAAACAACTTAAGCTCTATAACAAGCATATATATAAATTGTACTCCCTGATCTGGGGCAAAGGGATGAAAAACTGTATTTGTTGAGAGACACTTAATAAGAAGAACAAGTAACCTCTCCGTGGACGTAGGTAAGTTATTGAACCACGCACATCATAGTAATGTCTGATTTCACTTACTTTCTGCTCTTTTTCTTGATTGCTTTCGTGAATCTCTTTTTATGAATTTTTTTGCACTCACACATTCTGAATATCTGTTTCAAAAGTTTTCACTTTTTGTGTTACCAAAATAATTTTATATTCACACTTTGCATTCCCAAAATAGATTTTGTGAATTGGTTTAAACCTTATAAATATTTATATCCTTGCATAAACCTTGCGTAGAGGTACTCCATGGCTGAGTTATGAACCCAGATGGACCACAACTGAACAAGAAGGGTGAGGTTAATCGATGGATACTGAGAGTGAATTTGCCGCTTGTGGATTGCTTAGAGATAAGTAGTATTCTTTATAGATTTACAAAGACTAGCGCGTTATGCTTGTGGAGGTAATCAATTAGTATTGTAAGTCGACGTCATGCAATATTTTTGAAGTTCTGAATAAAGGTTTTTCCCGTAAGGGATTTTTTCTCAATTTGCGTGTTCATGAATGCGTAGCATATTCATATTATTTTTAACACATATTTGCCTTCATAACTAATTTAATTAAAGATTAAAATTTGTTTATAATTGGTTTTGCATGCTTGGATTATTAATTTGATAAAAACACAAAAATAATATTTCTATTTGAGACCATCCTTGCCAAGTACGCTTATTTTCTCTTTCTTAAATGGAAAATAGGTTTCGAGCAAAAATCAACACCTGCATAGTTGGTCTCAAATGAAAAATAGGCTTCGAGAAAAAAAAAAATTCTAGGAAAAAAATGGATAAACCCAAATCTTAAACATAATAAGAAAAATATCAAACCCAATCACCCTCACCTCCATTGGCATCCCCACCCCTCCTAACAACCCCGCTGAAACACTCTAAATCCATTGTGTGTGTTTTCATGTATTTACTTATAGATCCGTGTGTGTGTAAAGAATCAAGAGATGAAACCAAAAATGAGAGAGAGGATGGCGAGGGTTGGGGGAAAGGCAACCATGGAATGGGGCAGAGGGCGGAAGGAGGCCAACAACCATGGGGCTTGAGAGAGAGAGAGAGATTTTTTTTCTTTTCTTTCTTAAATATAAATGAGGTTGAATATAAAAATTCCGTTTTAAAAAGTCACATATCATACACTTGATCCACGTTTCCGTCCAAAAACTAATGGTGTTGGAAGTTCAGAGGTTTAGGTACAACAATTGGAAATTCGACTGGTAAAGTATAAGGGGTTGGTGTAATTAACTAATAAATTTTTTTCAAAGAACACCAATTAGATCCTAAGTATATTTATTTAATGAAACAAGTGACGTATTTGAAGAGAAATTAGAAATTTTTATCAAACATTCAAATAAATTTCAGGAAACACCATTTTTTTTAATAATCCCACCTTGTGTTTTTTAGTTAACTAATTTCATTACAATAACTAACAAACATGAGTAACATCATTGAGCAATGGAGCCTCCAAAAATGATGGACGATCGTCCTTTGCACAAACGTCATCTACATACATATAATATTAAGCCAATAAGTGGGTTGATCGATTACCGAGCTAATTTACAAATAAGAAACCAATCTTGTATCCATAGCTAATATGTTTTTTCATAGACTCAATAAATTTTTTGCTATCCGAACAATCATCTTCCTTGTTGTAGACCCTAACAATCACCGTCTAATAGTCCCCTTCGAGTATCAAAGGGGTGAATCCACACGTAATAGAGAAATCTGTAGAAGTTCCTGTTTCCATCACTTTCGCATGTTCCACTTTGGGGGGTTGCCACACATGATAGGATAAATCCACTAGTAGCTTTACAATCCCATCCCACTCCTAATATTGACCCTGATACCCGTGCTCTTTGCCATTGATAAAGTTATAATGTCAAAGTTTACTTTTATACTCCCCATGAGGTTTTCACCTATCACCGTTTAAAATTTTATGAGTAAAATCATTACCCCATACACTTATAAAATAATTAAACAACTTCATGAATATAGACACCACATCACAGGCTTTGGCCTTACCATCAATATGAAAAACTTTATTTCTGTTGAATAATAAAGCCCATAATGTGACAAATATAAAATCGAAATGAGTATTAGTCAATGTATTATCCAAAGAAAGGATCAATCTCACCATATCATCATTAAAAGTAAACAAATATTTAGAATTTAACCCTCTGGATTTAAGGACATCAATTGCCATAGAGCATTTCTTGAAAATATGTATCACAATCTGGACCACTATTGCAAACACGACAAACTTGATCTTGAGATTTTATTTTCTGCCTAATAAAGTTATCTCCCATTGGAAGTGAGTTAGTTTAAAGATGGTAAACAAAATGCTTCACCTTATTTTACACCAACCATTTCCAGAAAAATATTCCAGTTGCAAGGATAATAAGATGGATTTGTAAACCGTTTTACACCATTCCCAATGCCCTTATCCCAAGCTAACAGGTACCCACTTTTGGTGGAATATTTGCCCCTTTTTTCAAAGTGACAAATCTCTTTGCCCCCTTCTTATGATGGGCTATATAACAGTATGCAAAGGATATCATCAACTTCTAGTGAGAAAATAATCTAGATATGAGAAAGAAATCCCATTGACTTGATTATGGGTCAATGAGATCCGAAACAAGAGAAATATTATATGTTTAATTCTGCCTCAAAAAAGGTTTAAATTTTTATGGTTTACGTATCCATCTATCTCCCAGATTTTAATCTTTTTTTTGTTACCCACTCTCCATTTCACCCCCTCTCAAGAACCTCCCTGGCCTCCTTAGTACTCCTCCAAATTTTATGAAGGGTTATGACCTCTACTGGCTTCCTAAAAATTACTCTTTGGGAAATATTTATCCTTTAAAATCCTAGAAGTCGGGGAATTTGGGTTAGTTAAGAATCTCTAACCTTGTTTTGCTAGAAGTGAAAGATTAAAGGCTTTAAGATCATGAAATCTGAAATCACCATCTTTCTTAGGCTTGCACATCTTATCTGAACTCAAACAACTAACCCCTTCACCATTATTCCCATGTCCCACTAAAAGTTACTTATAAGAGAATTGAAATCGCACCCATAGTTTGAAATTTTAAAGCACCTCCTTACCCGCTTTAGATAAAATGACTTATTTCTATCCCTTTACCTTCTTTAATACTTTCATTATGAATCCCACAAACACCTTTTTTTAGTTTCCTACAACCGACGGTAATCCTAAATATCTATCGTAGCCACCTACCTCTTGAATACCCACTCACTAAGGACCCTTGTACTTTCCACATGGATATTAGCACTAAAAAACACTCCACATTTCTCCACATTGATTTTTCACCCCGAAGCTCGCTCATATACATTAAGGATATTTCTAATCTTAATCATCTAACTCTTAATCTCCTCACAAAAAATAATAGTATCATGCATAAAAAATAAGTGGGACATTTTAGGGCAATTTTTTCTAGCTACCCAACCTACAGTTCTCCACTCCCGTTTGGCTATCTTAAATAGGGAGGAGTGGCCTTCCACACACATGAGAAATAGATAAGGTGATAATGAGTCACCCTATTTCATCCCCTGATGAGAAATGATGTGACCCTGAGGCACCCAATTGATTAATATCGAGAAGGAAATTAAGGATACATAGTTCATAATTAACTCTACCCATTTGTTGCAAAAGCCCAATTTTAGGATAATTTTTATGAGAAAGTCCTAATTCACCTTATCATAGGCTTTTACTCACATCTAAATTTAAATCAAAGTTGCATTTTCCCCCGTCCTTGTTTTATTTATAGAATGGTTTAATTCAAAAGAAGAAATTACATTATAAGTGATAAGTCTGTCGGGAACAAAAGCACTTTGGTTTTACGAGATAATAAAATCCAAAACATGCTTAAGTTTATTTGCCAACATTTTTTAAATAATTTTATAAGGCAGATTTACAAATAAGTCCTGTTTACATGAGAAATTTTCTAATAGGTCCTATTGCAATATTTTTTCCCCAATAGGTCCTATTTGTACATACCGTGAATATTCACTATATGTTTACAAATAGGACCTATTGGAATAATTTTTTTCAAGGGACTTTATGGAGCAAAGAAAAAATATTATGACCTATTAAACTAAATACTTAGGCCCAATTTGGTTGCGCAAATTGTTTGATTATGTAAATTGGATCATTGTGAATTAGTGAATTGTAAATAAGTGAATTTGAAATGAGTTAAATCCAATTTTACACAATGTTTGGTTATTTGAAATTGATGTTAAGGTTCTATGAAAAAAAGATAAAAACAAATTAAGAGAGAGAGGGGAAGGGAAAGGGAAAGAGAGAGGGAGAGGGAGAGGGGGAGGGGACATGCACTTAATGTGACTCCTATTTTAAATGAATTCATTTCACGTTTTTTGTGAAATGATCCAATTTCAGATTTTGCACATGAGATAAAATGGAGCAATTATTGAATCCTTTCATTAATGAAACCAAACACAATTTATGGGTCAATTTGTAAATGGGTCAATTTATTAATGATCCAATTTACAATTTTAGGACAACCAAACGGGACCTTAGTAAACGGGAATAATTGTTAAAAATTCCAATTTTATAAAGCACATTATATTGGCTACTAGGGCAAAATTGAACATAACCTTTGGATTTTTTTTATCTTAGGGATTAAAGCGATCTAAGTGTAATTTACAAGATATATAGGCATTGCATTGTTTAGATTAAGGACATAAATTGATATGGAAGGCCACATAATATGCCAATATCCATATATCTATATCTATATCTATATCTATATACTACTATAAAATGCAATACAAGGAGTTATTTCTCCTAAACAATGAAGCTATCCACGTGTACACTCCTCTTAAACCGTAGCATTGAGTCTTTATGTGCCAATTAAATGTTTAAACCAAAAAAAAAAATTCGGTTGGCACTTAACCATCGCTATCTGCTTTTGTCTCTTAGGTATCTTTCCCTTAGACTCTTTAGTTTCATATCGGTATAACTCATAAACTGAACACATATCTTCCAGAGTTTAGGATGGTAGCAGAGGAAGAAAATGGTGTCTCTAAGCCTCTTACAAGGCATCACTTGAATATTGGTGGACTCTAAGGTATGTTAAAGCTTCAATCTTTCATGGGGTTCTCAATTATTTTCTTATTTCCTTTCCAAAAGAACAATCGATTCAGCACTCTTTTTATTTCTTGAATTTTTAAATTTTACACGCACACACAAATACAAGCATATTCAAGATTAAATCAGGTAGTAGATTGCCCTTTGCTATATCTCATCCTTAAATCCTACTTAATGAAAGTAATCTTTGATTGGGAATAATCAATTTGATCTACTAAAGGTTGTGACAATGTTGGAGGTTTTGAGATTCATTGGTGAGGTTTATGTGGATTTTAGCTGTTGTTACTCATTGTTTCCTTTATTCCACCTCCAGGTTTATTTGTCATTCGTGCCAGATGAGGATATTGGGGGTCACGATGGTGCTGAGAAACTTTCTTATTAAGAGGAGTTTGAGAAGATAAATGTTGAGGTTTAGCTTCTCCCTGTGAGGACTGCAGGTTGTTTTATGGGGAGAGGTGCCCTTGGTGGCTGGTCATTAAGGCTATCGGTGTCCTGGACATGGGGCTAAGCTTTATGAAACCACTGCTACAAACATGGAAGGACATGACCAATATTTAACCTTCCAACTTTGCCTCAGCGGTGGCGAAATTTAGACTGCAAAATTCATTTTGGTTATTAATTATGATTTTTTTGTATGTTGCTTTGTCATCTGCCTTGATCAATTAAAATAAAGTTATACTTTTGAGTGATTTTATGTTCTTTGCTTCTAGATATCGTGTTTGTTTCGTTTTCTTTGTAAACATGCAATCTCTTTTGTACACGTAGGTTCTAAAGGGGGATGTTTGTATAACGGGATATCCTATAAAATTTTACTGATTCAAGAAACTTTTCATTGTTCAGTATTATAGAGTTTACTTTTATGGTATTCAATTACTCTCATTGCTTTATCTATTTTTAAGATCTGTAGGTATGTGCTTTCTAATTTTCTTAAACTTTTTTTCTTGAAATTTCAGGAAAACGAATGGTTTGAAAAATTACAGGTTATTGTTATGATGGCAATGTAGGTGGGACGTGAAATGTAATTAATATTGACACATAATCTCTCTGCTAGGGAAAATGATCTGTTTGACTATGAGAAACACCTATATCATGATAAATCTTATTTCTCATACAAGCTAAGGTCCCAGTCCCTATGCAATAAGAAATATTATTCTTTGCAAAAACTTTGACAGAAAGATGAAGAGATATAAAGAATCCAAAGATAAAGCCATCAAGAATGATCGTCATGTGTCTGTTCAACTTGCAGAATATCATCCAACTATTGACAAGACTTGAGTTTAAAAAAATAAGAAAAATGCTACTCAAGACTCCCTTTTAGGAAGAATCATAAGGTTTGTCTCTCTCTCCAGTCATCTTCCTAATGATAAATTTCATTTCTTAGAATGCAAGAGGTGTTGGTAATAAACATATCAACGTAAGAATTAAAAATCTTCTCAGAATATGCAAGTTGCCAGCTATTCCTATATTAGAGCCCAAAAGTTATCTAAAGTGAAGATGAGTAAGCTGAAGATGAAATGGAATTTTGAGGGATATTCAAATAAATTTTCCATTAAGATTTAGGTCATTTGGAAATGTGATTTGAATCTATAGGGATGAGGCAATGATCAATATAACTCTCAACTATGGCTTTGCTGGATATCAATTTGTTTACCTTATGAATAAGAAGTGATGCAATGAAGAATTGATGACATAACAACAGTTAGCAGAATGTACTGGAAAATAAAAACTAACGACGGTATATGGGCTTTTTCTATGTTGTACAAATACAAAAGGAATTTGCTCCACACAACACATATAATTGAAACTAAATTACTGATTTGAGATCTTCCATTTGGATATATTCTTCTGAAGCATCGTTATGAGTCTTCAATTATATAGATGCTTTTGTTCACACAAGAGAGAGAGTGGTCTCCCTCTCAACCGCTCTAGGTAACTCTCCATCTCTTTTTCTTGGTGATGGATATCGTTCATGGGATCTGTGCTAAAGTTGGGAAAGGTAGGATCAATCGTTGATTTTATAAAGTGTGAGAACAGTGATTTCATAAAAACTATTTTATAAACACTGTTCTTTTGGTACAAAGAAATAAAAGCTTTATTTTCATAAAGTGGGTCATCTTTGTTTGGAAATTTAAGTCCTCGGAGAGTACGAGAGAGGTTAGCATAGCATATTAAGCTTTTTGGACAAAACTCACATTTTGTTATACATAGTGCAGGTGGGATGCATCCGGGGGTTATGGAGTTTTTGAGGCCTTGGATGGAGAAGGGCTATGTAAGGTTTACTACTAAGTGTATGTTTTTCTTTGATGTTGATGAGTTTTTGTTTTTCCCAAGAAGAGTACTATTTAAATGGTCATGGATTCGTTTAAGGATTATACGCAGTTTGAGATTGAAAAGATGCCCATGTATAACCACATTTATCTCGCGGAAGATATTAGCGAAAGTTTCTGGTAAATTTGATCTATTTTTTTCTCACTTTGTATATTCGATTATTAGTTTAGAATCAGATTTGTGAGATTAAGTCTTAAGGTGGAAATTGGTAATTTCAATTATATACTGCATACAAGTATGCTATTTGAATAAAGTCCTGATCTCTAGTTGTAATTCTGTGTAGATTCTAAACAAAGTCTTACTAACAACCAAGAGTTTTCATGTGTTCAGTGCCTATGAAAAAAACATCTGATGGTTATTATACAAGAAACTTCTGATGGCTACAAGGCAGGATGCGGAATGCGTAAGAGGTTATCAACAGAAGTTAGCCTAAATAATAAACTGCATTGAACTTTTTATACCACCCAAGTAAATAATCCAGTCCTTGGATAAGTCTCAAAAAGTAGCTAACTAGGATTTGAATAGTGGAGTAACTAAATTTGGATTGAAGTGTATATGAAGTATTGGGAATGGTGACAATTATAATACGAACACGTGGCTCAATATAATTGGGAATTGTATTTCCCTTATTGTGGACGTTAATATAGTTGAATTTTTTAATCATGGTATTTATGTCCAATTGAAAGTTAAGAGGGGGCTATACCTCATAAGTCCTGCATACATACATATATATAAATAAATAAATATATATATATATATATATACAGTACAGATTGGTCATACCCTTATTTTTTAAGTCCTGCATATAGTGCATGTGTCTACTTCAGTTCTGCAGGACTTAAGTACAGATTGGTCATGCACATATATTTTTTAAATTTGCAGTACAACTAAATTTTTTGACTGATATCTATTAATAACATAAAAAAATTTCATATGTCAACTTCAGTTCTGCATATAAATTTTGAATCAAACAAATGTGAAATATGTTTTTGTTTGGGATTGATTATTGTGCTTGGGATTTGATTTGATTACTTTATCTTTTTTATGATTGAGTAGCTAAAAAATTATTGTGCTTGGGAAGTTTTTGTAGTTGGAAACAATATTTTAAAAATGTTATTATTTGGGATTTGATTTATGGGTTCATTGAGGTAAAGACGTTTCAATCCTATATATACAGAGAAAGATGTGGTAGGTCAAGTGTTTGACAGAGAAGTATATATGAGCGGGGTAGAGGTTAAGTGGGGGCTATACCAATGGACAAATAGATAAATAGAAGTTTAATGATTAGAAACAAGAAGAAAATGAGGGTGAGGAAGATAATGAATAATTGTATAATTATAAGTCCTGCATACATATATATATCTGTATACAGTATAGAATGGTCACACACACATATTTTTTAAGTCCTGCATACAATTCATGTGTCTATTTCAGTTCTGCAAGACTTAAGTACAGATTGGTCACACATATATTTTTTAGATTCGGAGTACAACTAAATTTTTTGACTGATATCTATTAATAAAATTAAAAAATTTCACGTGTCGACTTCAGTTCTGCGTATAAATTTTGAACCACCAAATTTAAAAAATATATGTGTACTTAAGTCCTGCATACAGTTCTGCATATAAAATCTGTATATAGTCCAACCGAATAAGGTATTAACCCCTATGAATAAATGTCGCTATATATGAGTATGACCAATCTAATTGTGCGCATACATGACTTCATATTGTTCAATGCTTATTTTACAAATTGGATGGTATTACTAATCCGATAAACCATAATTGTTATTATCGTTCAAATTTGATGGATCAATCGTCACAATCTCAAATTGCTAGATTTCGTCGTAGGATGAATATGTTTCATAAGCGCTCAAATAACAGATATTAAGCTCTGTTGCTTCATATTCCCTTTCTCTTGAGTAATATATTTGTAGCAGCACAAGTATCGACTCTTTTGTTGAGATGTTTGAGTTTGTGGTCTTCGCTACTGCTGTTATCAATAAACAGGTAGTCTTTTTCATAAATTTCTTCTCATAAATCAACTAATTACAACTTTGCACCGCTATATCTCAAAATTTTGAAAGAGAAATGTATAAATTTGAGTTAGGTTTTTACTTAATATAAAGTAATAGTCACTTTAAAAAACCTAAGTTTGAGCAGTTGATTCCCTTTTCTCTATTCATTTGTCCCACTCATTCTCTATGTTGTTGATTCTGTTTACTAATCCATCTCTTCAATAATTTTCAGGGGTACTTCGACAAAATCCCGCACAACCACAAAAGAGGTAATTTTTAGTTTCTTCGATATTTTTCTTCTTTATTTATCTTTGATATTTGTACGATTCTTCTTATGCCCGACTAGATAAATCTTATATTGACGCATCAATTGCTGGGAATGACCATATGTCTGCTTATGGTCTTTCCTACTATTACATGTGAGTTCTAACCTATATTTTGACTCTTTTCTACTGCTCCATGTGAGTTCAAATCGAACATCACTCTCAGCACTCATTTTTTATTTCAAACAATGAATGACACTAATTTATTAAAGGAATTTCTATCATATCATGTAGTAATTACTACCATATCAGGTGTTATTGCAATAAAAGGGCATAGAGTTACTAATTGGTGCACTAAATCATTTAAGAGGAAACATAGGCTTCAAAATTTTTTACAGTTAATAATTGGTGCAATTAGTTTCAGCTAATAATTTTTTACAGTTAATAACTGATGAAATATGCTAATTTGAATTCAGTACTTCAAAATGGTCCATTCTTTTAATGGATAGATTTACGTTTTATTGTGACTTTCTCTTTTTGGTAGTTCTCTATTATTTTGTTTTGTAATTTTCCATCCTGATAATACAAGTGGTTCTCTGTCATAATCGAAATATGTTCAATGGTTTCGCATCTGTAGAAAGTTTTGGGGTAATCATCTGTAGAAAGTTTTGGGCAATCATTTTAATCTTTGTTCCTTATAACTGACAATATTGTTGGTTCAACAGGTCGGTTTAGTGATTGCAGCTATAAGGGTGTTGCATGTTTTGGAGCTGTGCTGGCTGGACTAGGTTGGAGATATAAGGCCGGAGTCTATGGGTAGAGTTTGCCTCCGTTCAAAATGCATCGTATGTATTGGACCAGCTCATTTTAGTTTTAAAATGCATAAGATCATAGAAATTATGATTCAATTTTTTCTCTCCCTCTTATCTGTTTTCCCAGCAATGAAATGGAGAATGAAAGAATTGGCAAAATCATGCAATGATTTATGTATATTAGAAAGAAATATGAATGGAAAAAGAAAGATGAGTAATCCCGTTTAACACATATATAATCATGTGTAGTTTCATTAATTTTTTTATATAAATACCTTTTTTGTATAGTTTATTCCTAAATACAAATAGTCTAGCATATATCCAATTCATAATCATAATATTTTATTTCTGAATAGGGGTCTATATTCGCAAACAGTCAAATATCCATATAAACATGATGGGGAAGACGATGCCATTGGAGCTTGAAATTGTCGTATACGCTTATGATTGTCAAAGGCATTCTCTATGACAAAAAGGGATGGTAGCCAGAACATCAATGACTGATAATTGTCATAGAAATGATTGATACAAAGCTGTAAGATTTCTTTTTCAAATATCCTACGCTATACTCCAAATTATAAATTTTCACTCTTTTTGTGCATTTCTATTTTACACCAGCTTGATATGAAGTCATGACCTTGAACCTATTATTCGGATAATGTTGGTGCACCAGAAATGACGGCGTGGAGAGATGAGGATTCTGCCAGCACATTATCTCAATATGTTGCAAACCATGTCAGTGGAGGTTCTAAATTGCAACGTTACGAAGAAATCAGACGCATGTGGATTGTTGAATGTTGATCCAATCAAGGTAGATATAGTGTATGACAGGCTTCTGAAAAAGGGAATTATTCCTCAACAATGAAAGATGCTCATCACTTTTGTAAAATATTCTTAGGATCTCAGAAGTTGCTGACAGAGTGTTCACATTTAAATCGATATCATGCGGGGTTTACATACTTAAACATTATTACAAGGGCGAGAACACATTTTTTTATGTTTCCCCTCCCTTCATTTCTGTCTTTTTTCAGCATGATAATGCTACAATCTCCCAAAACTTTCAGATCATTGGGTTTTCTACACAAAATGAGTCGAATTTGTGCCTTGCTGTAGAAGCACTCTACTAATCTAGGATTCTAATTACAATTGATTTGAGGGGTGTCTCTGGAGCAATCTAGGCTATTGGGTTCAGTGAGAGAAAGGTAAGGATGTGTTGGGGAGTAGCCAGCTTATAGTATGGGTCAGTGTTTCACGTGATATTGCCAAAATTTAATGGAAATATGCTAACACATGCATCAAATGTTTACAAACAGCATGCATCATATGTTTACGAACAACGTTCCACAATCAATGTAAATAGCCTAAAATTTCTTTAAGTTAATAGTCTCAGCCCCCCCACTCTCCTCTGTTTTAACATCACCGGAAGAATATTTCGTGATTTATTATTTTGTTTTAAAGTGTAGCAAACCAAAACTACTATCCGATCTTCTCAATCGAGTAATGAATGAGTAAAAACCATGTCATCTTCTCTCCCTATATACTTTTTTCTTCATATATTTTTTGTGCTAATTTTAACAAGAATATTATTTATGTGTGTTCTTCTTTTATTTGGACCAGGTAACAACAAATTATTTTAGCAAGTTGCAAGGTTAAATACAAGATCAGGTTTATTTTGAGCAAGTTGCAAGGTTAAATACAAGATCAAGTTAAATACAAATTATTGTATCAAGTAGAAAGTTTCAAGGTTTATTTTGAGAACTGATGTTATATTAATATGCTTAACAGATCTGATTTGAAGATTTTCCTCATGGAAAATCCATATATATATATATATATATATATATATCACTCCACCATGCCAAGATAGAGGTAATGATTTCAGATTTTAGGAAAATACTAATCAGTTTATGTTTTTCAAACACGGTGTTCAAATTCAAAATACTAATTAGATTTGTTGTTTCTTATGAAGGTTTGCATTAGCATTCATTTTGGCAATTATTTTTAAACAGAGAGTTTTTCTTTTTTTATCCATTCGTATTGGAGGTTTAATTCTTATCTTTTCTGCAATGAGTTTCTTATGTCCCAAATTTTTTATGATGGACTTGATGATGGTGCAGGGTGATCTTATTTAATGCTGTAGCAAGCAGAACCTGAAAAAAAATATGCAGCACCGAGGTACTGCAGGCATCGCACCTGCCACATGTCGGAAACCAGCACCTGACAAGCTTCTCTACGGCTGCAATCGAATTTGCCCACAGCCGACATGTAGCGTACCCTATTTCCAATTCACCCAACACTTAGCTACAGTTATATAGAGCTCGTGATGTTGAGGAACAAGCTAACCAACACTTGCCAATCTTCTCAATGACTTCCTCCGAGGCTGCCCACAATCGACAGGTAGCGTAGCCTATTTTTAATCCACCGAACACCGATCCAGAGTTATATGATCATGATGTTAAGGAATAAGTTGCAAAATATCATGCTATCTCAGAAAAAATTCGCCAGCATAGCCCCATGATTCCTGTCACGAGTTGATTTTGGCAGTTAGTAAAGGAAGCCATCTTTATTAGCAGCAACCACAATCTTCACCGCTCAATGTTCTATGAACGGTGCAAAATATTGGAGTAAAACTAGTGAGAGATATACCAAATACCTCAAATATCAGCTATTATAAGTTTTCTGTACTTTATTATTATTTTTTGGGTAAATTATATAGATGTTAATTCTGTTATTTGTTGATTTGGTAGGTTTATATAAAATCCCAACAAAAAGTTATAGAATGCTATTCCATACATCTTACTAACATATGGGTACTAGAAAGGGTATTTTTTTTAGTTTTTCTGTTAACTCGCTCTTTCTGAAATCAGGGACCGTAAAGAGTTTAGTATGGTGCGAATAAAAAAACCATTGATTAAATATAAATGGGCACTCCTCCTTCACACCTTTCAGATCGGCCAAACCAAACCGTGAATGGATGGCCTTTCATATGAGCTATGAATGGATCGACGGTGTAAAATTTTTAGTGGATGTTCAAGAAAGGTATATGACTGATAAAGAAGGATACTACAAGCTTGACCAGATCACGTCTAAACGGTAAATGATCGAAGAAAGGAAGGAACCCAACAAGTTTGACAAACTGAAGGATTTTTTGGTTGTGCCAAACATGTCTTCAGTCCTTGATATGTGTAATCATTGTTGTGAATGAAGATGGAGAGAATATCAAGTTGTTGTTGCAATGTACTATATAATGTGTTGGCATTAATTCAGTTGACATCCATTCACACCGCAAAGTGATAAACTATAATCACTTTTATGGGATAAAATTATACATTGATGTGTTGACTATTGATTTATAATTAATTTTTTTCATTCAATTAATGGAAAGAAATGACAGTTGTACAAAACTTCAACCAACCGCAGATGCGCCTAGAGTTTTAATTATGTGTTGCATTTGTTTTTCTTGGAGTTATAGTTTATGTTGCTCACAATTAATTTGGTTTTTTATATCATTTACAGGTTCGGCCCAAAGGACTTCCATAAGATTTCTTTATCCAGCGAAGGGATGTGGAAGAAGGTTGTGGCACAAGCGCCTAACCCGTGCATCCCATGGGTTTTCACCTAGTATTACTCTAAAATGCTCTACAAACCTTAAATACCGCTCTCTATCTAAGGTATCCATGTGGCAAGTCATCTTAAAAAATAACCCATACCTTTTATGGGTCTCTCACTCACCCCCATTAATATTTTTTCCTCCTCACTTCAGTAGCAGCTGTCTTTACCCTTTCCTCTTCCCATTATGATAGCCACAACGCCCTTTTAACAACACCTAAATAAACCCCATATCTAATTTACCTAGTTCTTGTGCCAATATCATTTAATAGAAAGCATTAGGTCCATTCTCTCCCTCTATCTCATGCCTCCTCACAGTCTCTCCATCTGCAATGGCCCTTCGTTTACACCTGCCATTGAAGTCTTGGGCAATGCTTTGGATTTCGTTTACACCTACCATTAATCAGAAAGCGTTCTTGGATCTGGAGAGAATACATCCTCCCATCGATGGAAAACAAACCATTTAAACCCAAAAGCACCACTTAATACTGTTATGAGAAGTCATTTTATCCAAACAAACCTTATTATTTTTCTGTTAGTAAAATCAGTTACAGATTAGTTAGAATTCTGTTATGATTTCTGTTAGAGTTCTATGCATATAAATATGCGTGTAGTCTCTACAATATTATCAAGTTGAGGTATTAATGAAAAACAGTATTCTCTCTAATTGTATCTCTTACTTCTTTCATTCTTCTTCTTCTTCTTTTCTTGTCTTACTATATTTCTTCCTAAATTGAATTTTCTTCATGGTATCAGAGCTTCAGGAGTTCCATTACCTGTAATTCTTCTTCATCTAGTTCTCTGAAATTCTTTCATGGCAATCAACTCTAATTCTCTTAATCTTCCACCACATCTAGTATTCTTTGTCTCAAATCTCAACTCTCTTATGCCAATCAAATTGGATGCCTCAAATTTTTTGATCTGCCAACATTAAATGAAGAATTCTCTTCGTACAAACCATCTTCTTGGTTATGTTGATGACATAATCCATAAACCAGAACCAGAAATTACAGACTGCGAAGGTAATCAATCTCCAAATCCTCTCTATACTACTTGGATGAACATCGATTGTCGGTTAGTTAGCTGTTTAAATGCAACGATCTCCTCCACAGTTTTGCCTCAAATAGTAGGTTTTATTCATGCCTCTGATATATGGAACTATCTTGTGAATGGCTATGCCTCTTCATTAAGATCATATATTTAGGAATTCAAACCACAATTATTAAATGCATCCAAAGGAACCTTGAGTATGGATGCTTATATTGACAAAATCAAAGAATCTATTGACAAATTGCATGCTTCTAGAACTGTTATTGAGGATGATGATTTAGTTCTATATACAATCAATGGTCTCTCTCATGAGTATTCTTCATTAAAAACTATACTTCGAACCAGTTCTCAACTCACTTCATTTTCTGATCTCCAAAATCTCTTAAGATATGAGGAAGCTCATGTTCTAAAAGAAACCGAATTAGTTTCTCCTGATACCACTGCTCTAGTTGCTGTCACCACTCCTATTTCTTCCACTCATCCCTCTTCAACTCAGTTCTCCTACATTCCTGGTTTCAACACGGGCAATCCTCAAGAACAATTCTCAAATTATAGACCAAACAATGACAGAAACAAGAACTACAAGGGAAAAATTTCAGAACTCCTTGTCAAATTTGTGGAGGAACTAACCATATTGCATTTTATTGTTTCTCTCGATATAATCCACCTTCACATAACACAAGTTCAACTCCCCATTATGGCAGACCATCTCCTATAGCTCACTATCCACACCCTTCCCCAAACCCTACTCCTCTACCACAACACCAAGCCTACTTTGCTCAGTCCTTTCCAACTCCATCATCTTTCCCTAATTCATACACTCATACTCCCATGTATATTTCTTCATCTACTCCAAACTATAATGCACCTCTACTCCCCACTCCCCACTCTTCATCCTCATCTCCTCATCTCTCATGTTCCCATTGGTATACTGATTCCTCCATCTCATCTTCTGAATCCTCCACTCTTCCCTCATCTGATTCCATTCCTCCTCATGACTTCTTAGATTCTACAACTATCTCTTCATCAAATCATAATTGGTTATTTGATACTGGAGCTACAAATCACTTAGTTAAAGACTTGTCCTCTTTTCAGTCCTTTAAACCTTATACAAGAAGAGAATCTGTTACAGTTGGCAATGGCACTACAATCCCTATACTTCATACTGGGAAAGGCATCTTATCTACCCCTTCTAAACCTTTGTTGTTGCCTAATATCTTTCTTATTCCTCAAATTACTCATAATCTTCTGAGTTTTCATCAACCAGCCAGAGACAACAATTGTATGGTGATCTTTGATTCTAATCTTTTTTACATTCAAGATAAGACCACTAACATCATTATTCTTCAAAGCCCATGTACCCAAGGTCTGCATTCTCTTTCTTCTTCTCTATATTTGTCTCACACTAGTGCCTTTGTCACTGATGATTCTCTATCTCAGTAGTGGCATTGTAAACTAGGACACCCTACTCCCCAAGTCCAATCTATTATTTCCAAATGTCACCTGATCCCATCTTTACCTTCTCCTCCTACTTGTCACCCTTGTTGTGCTTCAAAGAGTCACAAACTACCATTTAAACTGTCCACATCAATCACTCAAAATCCTTTGGAATTAGTTCACTCAGATGTGTGGGGTCCTACTAAACATATCTCTGCTTCTGGTTTCAGATATTACATAATATTTGTGGATGATTTCTAAAAATACACTTGGCTATATCCTCTCAAAACCAAAGCAGATGTTTTCTAAACATTTGTTCACTTCTCTAAACTAGTCAACACTCAATTTCATCTTAACATTAAAACTCTCATAAGTGATAATGGATCTGAATATGTAAATCAATCCATGAGTTCTTTCATGACCAAAAATGGTATATGTCACCAAAGGTCTTGTCCTCATACACCTGAACAGAATGGGGTAAGTGAGAGGAAACATAGACATCTTGTTGAAACCACTCTTGCACTCGTTCAACACTCCTCCATTCCACCAGTATATTGGCCTGACACTATTCTCACTGCTACTTACATTACCAATAGACTACCCTCCACTACCCTACAGTTCAAAACACCATTTGAAACTCCTTTTCATCTTCCTCCTCATTTCTCTCATCTTAGAGTTTTTGGGTGTTGTTGTTCTTGGCTCCAACCCTACAGACACTCCAAACTTCTTCCCAAATCCAAACCCTGTGTTTTCTTAGGGTATGCCTCTCAATCTAAGGGATATAAGTTCCTAGATCCAGTTACTGGCCAACTATTTATCTCTAAACATGTCAAATTCATTGAGGATCAATTTCCCTTCTTACCCTCATTCACACAGTCTTACTACACTCATTCTTCTCATCCTTCTTCTCATTCATCTACCCAATCTTCTCTCTTTTTATAATCCTTTTTCCTTCTCTCCACTTACATCCTTATTACCTTCTCCTACTTGTCCTACATCACCAACCTCAACTACAACATCCAGCTCATCTACTTTGTCCAGCTTTACCTCTTCTGTCTTTCCCTCTTCACCTATATCCCATTCTTCTGTTGTTTCTTCACATCATATGGTCACTAGATCCAAAGCTGGTACATTCAAAACTAAACTACCTTATGATCCCTCAGCTCATCTCACCCTTACCCCTATTGATCCTCTCCTCACTACTGAACCTACCTGTTATACTCAAGCCAAAACCTCATCTGTATGGAGAGCTGCTATGTTAGATGAATTTACTGCCTTGATGCATCAACAAACCTGGACTTTGGTTCCTCTTCCTCTTAATCACACTATTATTGGGTGTCAATGGGTGTATAAAATAAAAAAGAATGCAGATGGTACTATTGCTAGATATATGGCAAGGTTGGTTGTTAAGGGATACCATCAAACTGAAGGTATAGATTACTTTGAGACCTTCAGTCCTGTTATAAAGAAACCTACTATTTATTTGGTTATTTCGATTGCACTTCATTTTGGTTGGAAGGTTCAACAATTGGATGTTTCCAATGCATTCTTACATGGTATTCTTGATGAAGAAGTATATATGATTCATCCAGTTGGTTTTGTGGATTCTTCTTAACCTCAAGCAGTGTACAAATAACAAAAGGCTTTATATGGATTGAAACAGGCACCTAGGGCCTGGTATGCTACATTCTCAAAGTTTCTTCTTGAATATGGATTATCAAATAGAACAGCAGATACTTCTCTATTTGTTTACAGAAAATCAGGTCATGTGGCTCTCTTATTGGTATATGTTGATGATATTCTCATCACTGGCAGTTCCTCACCTATGGTTATATCTCTTATCTCCAATATGAAGTCAACTTTTGCAATGAAAGAACTAGGTTTACTTCATTATTTTCTAGGAGTTGAAGTTTCCAACATTGATGATGGGCTATTTCTGACTCAGTCCAAGTATGCTCATGACATACTTCTTAAAGCAGGAATGGCAGATTGCAAAACTTGTATCGCCCCATCTGCATCTAAGCTTCCATAAAATGTTGACATAGCTCCCTTTTCAGATCCTTTTCTCTATAGAAGTTTAACTGGAAGTCTTCAGTATCTCACTATCACCAGGCCTGATCTTTCATATGCAGTAATTTGGGTTTGTCAATACATGCAAGCTCCTCTCAACCATCATTTTACTGCTGTTAAAAGGATTCTCAAATATGTCAAACTCACATCTCACTTTGGGCTTCAATTTAAATCTGGTCCTATATCTCTCATGGCCTATTCTGACTCTGATTGGTCAGGGGATCCATTGGATAGAAAGTCTACTTCTGGGAGTTGTGTGTTTTTGGTTCCTAATATCATTTATTGGTCTGTAAAGAAACAATCTTCAGTGGCTAAATCTAGCACAAAAGCGGAGTACAAGGGCTTATCTTCTATAGTTGTTGATCTAGTTTGGCTACATCAGTTATTAAAGGATATGTCTATTTCTATCTCTGGGATTCCTACCATTTGGTGTGATAACTTGGGGGCTCTCTCTTTGGCTTCCAAGCATGTCTTTCACGCTAAATCCAAACATATAGAAGTTGATTTTCACTTCACTAGAGAAAAAGTGGCTTCTAAACAACTCAAGGTGGTTCATGTGTCCTCTATGGATCAACTTGCTGATTTTTTCAAAAAGGTTCTTTCCATCTCAATGTTCAAATATCTCAGGGATCATCTTATGACTTACTCATCCAAGGACTTCAATGATCAAGCTACTGCTGCCCCTAAGACATCCTTAGCTTGAGGGGGAATGTTATGAGAAGTCATTTTATCCAAACAAACCTTATTGTTTTTTCTGTTAGTAAAATCCGTTACAGATTACTTAGAATTCTGTTATGATTTATGTTACAGTTCTATGCATATAAATATACGTGTAGTCTCTACAATATTATCAAGTTGAGGTATTAATGAAAAACAGTATTCTCTCTAATTCTATCTCTTACTTTTTTCATTCTTCTTCTTTTCTTGTCTTACTATATTTCTTCCTAAATTAAATTTTCTTGAAATACCTCACACCACCACCGGCCACAAAGGGCACCCACAAACCAACACTAACCATCGCCAACCACTGATATTTATCTCGATCTCTCAACCATTACTCAAACTGAAGCGGGTTATCTCTCTACCTTATGTCTCTTTACCGTTTGTATGTATGTTTTATTTTCAAGCTTATGTTTTGGCACAATATTTTAAACTAATATCTCTTGCTTATGCTCATCTTATATGTGAGTCTGAAGGTGCTATTTTCTACGGATGTTTTGAGAGTTTTTACTTTAAAATGATGAAATATGTTTTGAAACTTTTTTCCAGTTCTGTCTTATCCGCCTCTACCTCTCTTTGATCATATCCCCCCCAATTTGTAGATATTTCTTATCTTTTAAACTGTTTTTGTACCTCTTAATTTATCCAACTTTATTTATTATTCTTTAAAACAAGGGCTTTGGGTTTTAAATCTCAGCATTTGGTATCTCTCTCTCTCTCTCTCTCTCTCTCTCTCTCTCTCTCTCTCTATATATATATATATATATATATATATATATATATATATGTATGTATGGGTCAACTGTGTGATGAGCGTGTGTTGTGGAATAGAGAAATTGTGGGAAGGAAGCTAGCTTAGGGGGAACATGAAAACCCACCTGTTGCATGGCAACAGGTGTTTGGGTGGTTAGTTTGTGATGTATGGAGCTATAATGGGTGACTAGGTAGTTAGTTTGTGGTGTAAGTATGTTACTTTGTACACTAAAAATATTATTTGTGGAGAAGTAAAGATCTCCTTATTTATAAAAATTTTGTACGAAGTTTTTGTACAAATATTGTATGAAAACTTACAATATCATGCCAGAAATGGAATTGTACAAATATTGTATGAAAACTTACAATATCATGCTAGAAATGGATTTGGATGATATCATGATAATTGGTATAATTATTTTGCTTTTGATTTGTATCTTCCAAGATTGTACTTTTCGTGGCTTAATTTACTTTGTTACAAAATATCTGCCTTTTTAATTTGTTTATGAGTTCTTAACTTTTGTTTGCATCTGACAAGATTATTTTTTTCATAGCATTAATACGGAAGCAAAGTGTCACCATGGTTGCAGTCGAATGGTGCCAAGTGAAATGTGCTTTTGAAGACTGTTGTTGTCCCTGGACTTAATTGTTTTTTGTTTTGATTTGGTCATTTTATTAGCAGTTTTGGTTATAGCTATGGGGATAGCACCGATTTCTCTAGCCTCACTTAGTGAGGGCAGTGGAGAAATCCAGCAATTTGGTGATTAATGACCTGATTGCTTAATAGGCAGTGGTGCAAGTACTTTATGGTTGCAATCTATATTTGCTTTGGTTTTACAGACTGAAGATGAGTTTTTTTTATTTAGATGGTCGCTTAAACAATTTTTATGTTTGTTCTAAAACTTAATTCTTTTCATGTCCAAAAAAAGTGTCATGGAACAGAGCACATGGCTCCATGTGCACTATTTGCAACTGTTTAGTCTTCCTCGCTAAATCTGCAAATCAGAGCACATGGCTCAATAAACTTTAATGGAAATTATTTGGTAAAATGTAACTTTCAAAATGATGTACCTCTTCCTTTTTTTATCTGATAAATGTAGGTTTATTTTGGGTTTGTCATGTTTAATTTTTCACTATTAAATGAAATTTTTGCATGTTAAATTTTTTTTGGAGTTTGGCCTCATTTTTAGTAATTTTTTTAGTCAATCATAGCTGATATCTCTCCACTCAAATTTTAAGTATTTTTATCCATTTTGCTTCTACTTCAACCTAATTATTAACAATTAATGTAATTAGTTTTTATAACACATAAAAAGAGTTTTTAATTTTAATAAATATTTATATTTACATAAAATAGTTCTTTATATAAATGCTAATATTTATATTATTAACTGTTCATTTATTGTTAAAACCAACCTTTCTAAATAAAATTGTTAATATTTTAATTGACAATCGTTAATATTTTATGTAAAAATGTTTTTTTTTTATATAAAACTGATTTTCTTACATAGAGAAATATTAACATTTATATGAAAAATTGTTTTTTAAAACTCACTATAGTGGTATTAAAAGAATGTCCATGTGGCACTGTATTTCTAATTAAAAAATGCACTTAAAATGTATTTATAAAAATAGTTAATTTTTTAAAAAAAATTAATTTATTAATTAATTTTTATCTTTGCATAAAACCGTATAAAAATTTGTTATGTAAAATAGTTAAAACTAGCCTTTACTTTTTAAACGAGTGTAAACAATTTTATTTTATTTACTTTTTCAAATAATTTAAGCACTTTTAATATTTTTTAGAATATTTTTTTATTTTGGTAGCATTATTTTTATAAATATGTTTTTAGGTATTTTTAATTAAAAACTTGAACTTTTATGCAAATGTAAATAAGAAGGGTAAAGATTTAATAGAAAGTCAAAATGAAATTAAAAAAAAAAAAGAGAAGGAAAAGGTGGAGAAATAGGATGACACCTGGGCTTGCTCTTAGTACCTCTTAAGTGCATTTTTTTTTATTATAGATATAGACTTTGGAAATGTTATCGCATTCATTTTTCTACTGAAATCAGGTGGTGTTAACTAACAACTTTGGATTTCAATTCATCCTTTCGAATTACGACGTTGTTAATCAAAAGTTTTCCAGATCGATTCACCTTTTAGACTCCCTCTATAAAACTTTATTTTCCACTCCTCGGTTTTCGATCTTCTTCTTCCTCGCTTATTAGGAGTTTTGTTGGAAAATTTGAGAGAGATTTTTCCCGTGTTTCGTACATTGCGCCTCACTCACACATCGCGCGAGCTTACAACTAATTTTTAATAAAATTGAGATGACTTTCCGTGAGGTCCTAGATATTTAAGAGAGGATACTTGTTTGAGAGAGATAGTTACCTCAGGAGTCGTGAACTTATTTACAAGCATGTCATTCATCTGTCTTGATACACGGTTGTTGATACCATTAAGGATAAACTCATGGGCCGCATTTACCAATATTAGCTTCCTCCTGAACATATATATTGTTAACATCAATTAACTCCATAATGGAGTTGTCCTTTTTTCTCTAAGTAGGCTTAGAATAGAAGCATTTCATATTTTTATCCCCTTCCTTCAACCACTCCACCTTCCCCACTTCGTTCCAAAAAAATTCTTCTGCCACCAGCATGAGGTTGATTTCTATCTCAATAGATTTAATAGCCAAAGATCTCTCCACAGAGCGTATTCGTCACTAATAAATCGAAATTCATTTTTCATGTAATCCCATGTTAAGACTACCATATTTTTCGTGAGCCCAACTGATTAGTTTAAACTCATAATCCTTCAGCTTCTCGTTAATCCCACCATGCTAGCCCCTCTCCACTGCCTTTTGAATTACTTCACAGAACTCATCATCCTTTGTCCACCATGCTTCGAACTAGTATATTTGTTTTCAATAAAGATATGTGTACCCCAAAATGTACTCCCATCCATACCTTCTGCTTTAAATGCTTATATCTTATTATTGTGGGTCCCACCAGGATATAGAGTACAACTTACTATTGCGTTGTCTTATTAAGGGTACAAAACCGGGGTACAAAATGGGGGTCACTGTAGTAATACCCATTTGTTTTCCCGTCAGTCCAACATGGAATGTGACCCTTGATAGAAATGCTAATCAGAAGGTGATCAGACCCATGTTTGTCTTTCCACAATAATTTATCAAAAGTTTTCGTGTCCACCACATCACATCATATTCTTTGGTTTTACTGATAAATGATTCCATCAAATTAGAATCTAGGAAGGTTACGCTTTCCACATCTTCTAACATTTCTTGCACCATAAATATGAACATTCAAATTACCACCACCTCGACTCTAAGCACTCCCTATGGTGTATCCAATGGGTATAGCTCGTTGATATCCCAATAAGAAAAATATGACCCTCAACTTCGTCAATAGTTCTAAATCGATGTTTAATCCATCGCGATACACAAACACTTGACATTACTTGTTGGTCCCTTATGTTTCTTAATGCGTTAAATGAAAGACGTAACTCCCATTACATATTTCTAATAGAATCTATTAGAGCAACCCTTATGGGTATGCTAAATGTGTATATATGAGGTTTTGGTGTTTGCTGTGAGTAGTGTATATTATCATATATAGCATTTCGTACCGCAAAAAATAACAAATTTAGAAATACGCTAGTAGCCGACAACTTAATTTTTTCTGGGCCCCACCTTAAGCGGAACATCATGTTCCGCCCAAGCCACTCAAATAAGGCCTTCAACGGCATAAGATGTTACGCCTAGGAATTAAAATAATTTTGTTTAATTAGATTTCTACCCCCAACGACTTTATTTTGGCAACGACTATTTTTTTTATGAAAAAAAAACACTAAAAAAAATTATTTATGAACGAATATATATTATTTATTTATGAAAAACATCTAAAAAAATTTATATTCGTTTATATAATCATTGGGTGTTTATTTAATTACCATAAGTTTTATGTTGTGGTTGAAAATGTAATATAACATAAACCTTAAGCGGAACATGATGTTCCTCTTAAGGAATAGTGCCAAAACTCTTAAGCGGAACATGATGTTCCGCGGTAGGAACAGTAATTTTGTACGACGTCGTTTGGGTGATTATGTAGGGTATATTTGAACTACCCGTAGCATTTTTCCTACTTTTTAACGGGTATATTTGCTCTAGCAATGTGTATTTTTAGACTACCCATAAGGGTTGCTCTTAGGCTTCAAATTAAACTCTTATCTAATTCCATGTTGCACTCTTATAATACTAAGTAAATAATAATGAAATGTGAATATAAAACTCAATTCAATATAAACTAGTACATAAATGATATAATTTTTTTTCTTCCAATCACTCGATCAGAAGATACTCAACTCTAAATAAAATGTAACAAAAAGCTATGTGAGGTCTAAAATGGAACCTCTAACATCAAGCAGGGCCGGCACCGAAATTTTAGGAGCCTAGGCGAACAATCAATTTGGGGCTCTTTACATTGATTTTTTTTAAAGTCACATTTTTCGATGAAAAACTAGCAATTAAATCATCAAATTTGATTATTGTTAACAAATCTTCTTCAATTGATAACATGGTTAATCCATTTAATCTTACTTGTGATATGGTATAACGAAGGTAAGATTTTATTAATTTTAATTTTGAAAAACTTCTTTTGATCTAAACAACCGTAACAGGTATTGTCAAAATTATTCTATAGGCAATCCAAACATTTGGAAAAATACAATCCATTCTTTTAATAGATTCTAACACCTCAATTGATTATCTAATTGTTCATTATCTCATTCTTCTAAATATCTAGTGGTAAAGCTTCTACACGTTCATTTTCTAATTGTTCATTATCTAATTCTTCTAAATTTTGATGTTCAACAACATTTTCATTATCTAAATCTTCTATATTTTGATGTTAAACATCTATTTTTTTTGTTTATTAAAATATTTATTTAGTGAACCCGCTAGTTTTGATGTTTCTTCTTTAATTTGTTTTTGCCTTTTTCTTTTTTCGTGACCGGAGGGATATTTTCTAGTAGACATATTCACACAACAACAAGTGTAATTTGTAAAAATAAAAATTAATCACACAATCACAAGATTCTCAACAATATTGACAAACAATATTAAAGAAAAATGTTAAAGAGGAACAATAGAACCTGATTTTGTAATCAATTTTGTAACACCCCAAGACTTTTGGAACAGTAATAAATTTATTTTTGGCGAAATAAATAATATTTTATTGGAGAATAATTAAATTGGCAATTGAGGTCAAAATTTAGAGTCGTTAGAAAGTGTCTCGAATGAAAAATTTGAGGGTACCATTGTGTCCGGAAGGGTCGAGAAAGTCGAAATGACTATACTTGGGGTCTATTTAGGTTCCGAAATAAATTAGGACCGTTTGACTTGAATTAAAGTCACTGAGTCATTTAAAGTGTGTATTATCATTTAAAGATGTGTATTCTGGGATTTAGGCTTATTAAGCCTACGGGAGATTTATTCTCCAAATAGAGAAAGAGAAATAGAAAGAAAGAAAGAAGAGAGAAAGAAAGAAGAAGAAAAGGAAGGAGAAAAAGAGGGAGAAAGAGGATTTTCGGGCAAATACGCGATCTCAAGGCGGATTCAGACCCTACGAAACCGAGGCAAGTGATTAAACTTGCTAAATAATTGTTGTGTACTAATTATTGCATGATTTGTGGATTGAATTTTGGATTTTAGGTTTAAATTGATAAAACCTAACTTTTGGGAAAAACCTTAGATGTATAGTGTATAAAATGGATTTAAGGTTAGAAATTAATTTATATGTATTCTAGAATGAATATTAATGTTATATATGTGATTGGGTTGGATGAAAATGGTTGGAAGATGATTAAAATGATTTTTGGGTATTTTGGGTTAAGAATTTAAATTTAGGAAAACTTAATCACGTGTATTTCGATTCATCACAACCAATCCTACCCCATTTCCAAAATATCTATTTAAAGGTCAAATGCAGAAAAAAAATTGTACAAAAAAATTATTTGGTAATCAAATTTACATTCACTCTAATTATTTCATGTGAACTTAGTTTTATTCAATTAAAATATATGGATTTATAAGACTCAAATACAACTAAAAGTTGTTAACCTAACAAATAAAAATGGCTTCATTATACAGACTCCCTAAAATTTACCCCTCCTTTTGCGTTTCACCTAAACTTTTTGTTTCTATACCTAACCCCTTAAACTTCATATATGATTTTAATTAACACCCTACCATTAACACTACTAATTTTTTGACCAAAAAGTGTCATTTCTCGGCCATGTGTCATGCACATGAGGCTATTTTTGTTCAATCCAACATAAAATTTTAAAAAGAAACTGAAAATTATAGAAAAATATTTTAAAAACCTAAAAATGATGAAATTACCAAAAAATATGAAAAAGTATTAAAAATCTTTATAAAAATCTAAAAATAATAGAAAAATATTTAATAAGTTTAAAAAATATTGATTGTTTTTCAAATGTAGAAAATATTAGAATTTTTTTTAATAGTTGGACTAATATTGAATAAAAGTTAATTTTTTGGGGGGAAAAAAGGACAAAAATTCCAGGGAAAAAAATTATCCCCATGATTAAAAAACATAAAAATATTTTCCATAAAAAATATCTTCTAGAAAAAATTTATGCCTTTATAAAAAAACAACAAAATGAAATTGTCGAGGAAAATAATAGATTTCCACCAAAAAAACTAATTTCCACCCCCCGACCTAATAATAGAAACGAGTTTCTAGCACAAAAGCATTCCAGCCTTGATAAAATAGAAAAATAAAATAAAAAGCTAGAATAGAAAAAATCCAGCAGAAAAAATTTCTACGAAAGAAAAAGAAAAAAAATCTTGAAAAAAGCATTTCAACCTTGATTAAAAATAACAAAACAATTTCAGCATCAAAAAACCAAATGTCTAGGAAAAAAAGTTTTAGTAAAAAAAAGGAAAAAAAATCAAAATAGAAGTAAAAATAAAATTAGGGAAAACAACCACTTCCGTAGTAGATCTCAAACTTAAAATAAGCTTCGCACAAAAAAATATAGATTTCTACAAAATATGGATAAACCCAAATCTCAAACCCAATAACCCAAATACCAAACCCAATCACCCTCACCTCCACCTCCACCTCCATCCCCACCCCTCTAAATAACTCCGCCAAAGCACTCTGAACCCATTATGTGTATATTTTCGTGTGTGTGTGTAAGAGAACCCAGAGATGATGTCAAATACGAGAGAGAGGAGGGCGAGGGGTGGTGTAGGGGGTAGGGGAAAGGAAACCAATGGGCTTACGAGAGACATAATGAATTTGTTTTATTAGTTTTTTACATATCAATGATGTTGAATACCAAAATACCCTTTTAAAAAGTTACATATAATACACATGATCCACTTTTCAGTAAAATAAACGGTGTTAACAGTGGGGGTTACTTGAACTTGTGTTGGAAGTTTAGGGGGTCAGGTACAACAATTAAAAATTTGGGTGGTAATGTTCAGGTGGAAGGTGTAATTAACCCAATAAAAATCATTCAGAGATAATCCCAATTTGATCATAAGAATATATATTTAATGAATCAAGTTAGAGAGTTGAACAGAAAGTAACAATTTTTATTAAATATTCAAATGAATTTTAATAAACCCCATTTTTTAAGAACGCCACCTTCTTGGTTTTGGAAAACCATAAGTTGATGACTAATATTTGAAAACCAAGGTTATTATTTCTTAGTGATATTAAATGATTTTAATGGTAAATCTCTCTCGTTCTTTCTTAGATTTCTTAATATTATATCCCAATGACAATAGCTGGTTAAATGATGTAGATTAGGGTTTTAACATTCTCTGGGTCTATTTAACTTTACTTTTCTATATTATTCATAATCTTGAAAAATAATCAGGTCTATAAATGCTTACGCACTAATAAGTAATAACACTTTTTGTTATATAATTCTAGTTTTATTAGTATTTGATCACAAACACATATATGATACACGTATATGGAGAGAAGGAAACAAGTTTTGTATTAATATCATTTCCCATTAACAACTCCTCTCTCTTCTCTTGGTTGTTTCTTTCCTCCTTTTTAACAAATTTGCGATCTCAATATCTCCTCTTATTTATTCATAAAGGAAGAGAACTATCCACCATTCATGGTGGGAGATAGACATCCATCCACATGTAATTTTAATAGCACCCCCTAGATATTCACCACAAGTTCAATGAGAGTTGCTTCGTTAAAGTCTTGTTATGAAGTGTAGGGCTTAAAAACTTCAAAGACTATGAATCTTCTTTGGACAACCATAATTTCAATGATTATTGCCTTGTTAAAACCTTTCAAAGAAACCCCAATGGGAAAAAAATACGTGCAAAGAAAAAAGAGTGCAATACTATGTAATGTCATTATTATGACAATGCCTTCTGAATGTTCGTTATTCAATGAAAGTTGCCTCATCAAACCTTACCAAGGAAAACCCAGTGGGAAAGACCAAAGAGAAGGAAAAAGAGTACAACTTTGTTAAAAATCACTTAACTAGTTTCCATTGTGTTTGACGTTGCCTTATTAACACCTTTACTAGAAAAATAAATGTGAACAAATAAAATAAAGGAAAAAGAGTACAACCCACATATGTCATGTATAGTATATTTTTGGATTCTCCCGTGATTTGTAACTCCCCCTCATAACCACAATTATCTACAAAGTTTGATGATAAAATTTACGCATACAAATTTTATGTACAAGATTTTGGAATGTTGGCTTTAACAGTGACTTGGTGAAAAGATCAGCTAGGTTGTCACTCGAATGGATTTTCTTTACTTCAATCTCATTATTTATCAAAAGCTCTTGGGTGAAGAGTTTTTTTGGTGAAATGTTCTTTGTTCTGCCTCCTTTTATGAAACCTTGTTGAATATGTGTTATGCACACTGCGTTGTCTTCGTAGATGATAATTTGAACATCTGTATTATAAGGTAATTGACAAGAACTACGAATATGCTGAATTAAAGATCTCAACAATCCACATTCATGAAGATGTTGAATTTCAGAGTGGTTAGAAGAAATAGCTACTAAAGTCTGTTTAGTATAATGCCAAGAAATATCAATATTACCACTCAAAAATACATAACTTATTTAAGATAGACCCTTATGAGGATCAGAGGGGTATCCATAATCTGTATATCCAACTAACTTTTAAATATTAGAGTTATTAGAATAAAATAGTCCTAAGTTTGTGGTTCCACGTAAATATCTTAGGACATGTTTGATACTAGTCGAATACCTTTGAGTTGGTTCAAAACTAGATCTAGTAAGTAAGTTAACAAAGAAGGAAATATTTGGTCTTGTGCATTGTGCTAAGTATAACAGCGCACTAATTTCACTTAAGTAGGGTACTTTAGGACCGGATACCTTTTTATTTTTCTCTTTAGGATGATACAGATCTTTCCTTTTGTCTAAAGATCGCATGACCATGGGAGTGCTTAGTGGATGAGATTTGTCCACGCCAAAGAATTTTAATAACTTTTTAGTATAATTAGTCTATTGTAATAGTGCCCTACTATAATTTATTTTTATCTGCAGACCGAGACATAATTTTATTTTCCTAAGGTATTTCATTTTAAATTTCTTCTTCAAATAGTCAACAATTTTCTCGAGATCTTCAACAGTCGTGATTAAATTTATTTCATCCACATAAACTGCTACTATTACAAATCCTTTAAGGATGTCATTATAAAAACACAGGGACATATGGGATTGTTTTCATAACCTTCCTTAGATAAGTATTCATTGAGATTATTGTATCACATCCTTTTAGATTGTTTCAGACCGCACTATCAACATCTTAGTTGGACTGAGTATGTACTTTTTGACTTTACTTATGGAAAAGTAAATCCTTTAGGGATTTTTATTTATACATCTTGTGACCATCATGAAATATCATCGCTCTCTCTATCTCCCTCTCCCTCTTCCCGGATGGAGAAAAAGGAAAGAGGGAGAAAGATTTCGCACCCTACTTTCTCTAGGAGCGGTTTGGCCGTCGTTGATGTGGGTGAATGTAAAGAGATGGACTCACCAACCTATTTTGCACAAAATAGGAAAAAGAACATGTCATGACTTCAAGAGACAAGCATCGAAGACAAACTGCTGCTTACAAAACAAATAGTTCGAAGGTCCAGGGGCTAAGTTACGGAATGGGAAGGTGTTAGATATCCATCCCTCCCTTTCGATCTCTCATGGGCTTGTGTTAGTATTTTTCTTCATTTCTCCGTGAAGTGTGTGTGCGTGTAAATTTAAATGGAGATTGGAATTGCCCAACTCATACCATGGAAAAGATAGAGTAAGGTCATCCATAGTGTATAAACCTCACTCTGTTACCCCCCTAACTCTCCTTAGATCCCTAGTACCTCCACTCATCATCGCAAACCCAAGGTCACATCCTGAGTACTGACCTGGAAGCCATCGGGCAGCCCCCGGCTTAGTTTGGCCCAAAAGTCAAACTCCTCATCTCAACCGAGACTCAATGAATCTTCGAAGGGCACTGAATACACTTTCTAACGGTCCACCCCATGCGCGATTCTGACTTACCATGAGGACGAACGAGCCGTTTGCGTCCGAGACCTGACCTAGAGGCCACCGGGCGCTCCTGGGCTCTGTTAACCCAAGTCAACCCTTCGGCTCGACCGAGGCTGAATGAATCATTGAAGGTAACTGAATACCCTTTCCAACGGTCCATCATGTGCGTAATTCTGACTTTCCATACGGACGAACGATCCCTTTGACTCCGGGAAGCCACTGAGTGCTTCCCGGGCCTGGTTGACCAAAGTCAACTCTCCAAACTGGATCAAACTTTTTGGAATGTCGAAGTACATCTCCTAACCTTTCCAATGGTATGCCCCGTGCACGATTCAGACTTACCATACGGACGAACGATCCGTTTGCGTCCGCACGATTCCCCGTCCAACGGACCGACAAACGCTTTCGAGCCACATTTGACCCAAAGTCATCTCCCGAACTCGGGAGAAGTACAAAGGACTTTCTAAGGTCTCTGAATTACCTTTCCAATGGTATGCCCCGTGCGCGATTCTGACCAACAGTTTGCCCTCGGAGGCCAATTTTCCGGAAAAGCCTGAGGCGCACTGCCAAATGGCAGGTCCCAGACCCTGCCTATCAGCTCCTGCCGATAGGCAGTGCCATGACAGGGCCGATCAGCAGTCCCCTGGGCCTATAAAAGGAGGCCTTGGCCTCATTTGCAAGGGGAGCCCAGATCTGATAGAAATCTCTCTGAACGAATCCCAGAAACCTCTCTAGAAGCCAGCGTGATTTCAACTTCCAAACCCCTTTTTCACTTCCACTTTTCGTCATCCCTTTCATCAAACTTGATTAACTAACCACTCTCCATCTCCACCCAAGCTCAAGGGCTGCTCCCCAATGTTCAAGATCAAGCTCAAGGTCTCCAAGAAGGTCCAACTTTCTCAAACTCTCTCCTAAATTCTCTTAAATTTGCAATAACTTGTTTTCTTACTTAGCACTTTTATTATCTCATCCCACACATCATAAATACACTTTTTATCTAGTATTATTGCACATCTCCTATTTTCATATAAATAAAAAAACCCAAAAAAAACAAGAAAAAGAGGGGTTGCTCATAAATTCCAAGTAGGGATTCTCATACCCTTTTCCACACTTTTCTCACAACTTAAACACTTTTTCTACCCACACACACACACACACTTACAAATAAGAGATTTCTCCATTTGGATTTATGGGTTAAAACGCACCCTCGTTCGTATGCGAACTACGTGGACTTTGATGCCTTTATAGGCTACGTTGGCGTCTCGGTGTAAAACTTGAGGCTCGAGTCCTTTTCTCACTTTTTCTCTTATTTTCTCTCTTCTCTTTATCTCATTTCTATTATATTCTATAAATTAGATCTTAGTGGCGTATTATTCCACATGCGTTATCGTTCCCTTATAGCGATCAACGTAGGGGTAATCGCACAAATCCTATTTTCTACATTAATCTCACATTCCCACAGATGATTCTCTTTATCTTTTCCATGATACAAGTCGAGGATTCCTACCTCCATTCTATATATACACATGCACACATATCACAGGGGGGAAATATAAGGGAAAATAGCAAATATCCATGAGAGACCGAGAGGGCGGAATGGGTGCCTAACACATTCCCATTTCGTAACAAAGCCTCCGAACCCTTTTCGAATCATTTTTGGTTTCGCACGCACCAGTATGTCTTTGGAAGCCATCCTTCGGGGTGGCTTCCCCTTTTTCTTTTGTCTGTTTTGAGTAAAATAGACTGGCGACTCTGAATCCCTCTACATTTTTCACACCTCACAAAATCGACGCCGGCCGAAGCGCTCTCCCGAGAGAGGGGATGCACGGGACCCGAAGGATCCCTTCCTCCCTCCGTGGACGGGGATCGGGGGATGGCCACAGTGGCGACTCTGCTGGGAAGTTTATTTATTTTGAAGGCTTGACTCTATTTACATGGATGCTATATTTGTTTATGTTTCCCCCCATATCTGCATGTTCCCCTTTCTCACATGTATATCCCATGCTTATGCTTAGATTCACACATTTGTAGAAATTTCTCCATGTACACTTCACACCACGTGCACCTAGGATCACATGTGTATCCCCATGTTGCACGCATCATCCATACATACTTGGTGTACCTTTTTGGGTACTTGTACTTGGCTCCCTCTTTTGGTATAATCAAGAAAGTCATTCTCATCATAAGATACTAATAAGAGAATCATGCATGATTCACACGATATTACCAAAGAGCATTGATATTGACCAAATTTTACCTAGTAACTGGAAGGTCACTTCGTGATGGGCGCTGGTCCGGCAGGTCGCAGTTAGCCTAAGCGATATGACTCTCACCTTCTATTGGACAAGTACCTTCGACGTATATCGAACGGTTCCCCCGTATCGTACCGCTTGACCGAAGTCATGACGGGAGGTATATCGCAGGGAATTCATTCACGTACACCGAGTATATCGAATTTGCTCTCACACGTACCATCCCCACGAGGTATATGGTGAGACGATTCACGTACACTCAGGTATATCAAATGGCTTGTCCACACGTACCGATTGCCCGCAAGAGCAAGATGTATATCGTGGAAGTCACGCCAAAGGGGGGAACCCATGAAAATTCACCCAACCAACTGCATACCCGCATATAGGTGTCAAACCTAGGACACACACTTTAGATTGCCGGTTTTGACCCGAAACTCTGCCGAAATTTCGGGTCGACCTGCCGCCCATTTTTTCGCGCATTTTTTAAAACGGGACCCTGTCCACGAGACTCGTTACAAGTCCAAACGTAGCTTTGCATATATTAAGACCCCCACTTTTCCAGGCTTAGGTCCCGTCCGACATTGCATTTAGGAGAATTAAATACAAGTGAGAACATAATAATCATAATAATCATGCTGAGTTCCGTCTCCAAAAACATTTCTCCCTTTTTATCAAAAATCCAAAAAACATTTCTCCCTTCTTTATCAAAAATCCAAAAAATAGTTTCTTCCTTTTTCCTCCCAAAAATAAATCTCATCCTGCGCCTTCTCAGGTTGATCGCACGCCCTTGGCCTGGCTCCCTATTGGCTGAGGTCTTCAGTCAAATCACCCCGGAGTTTCATCCGTTCCTCTACTACTTCTTTTGAATCCGAAATCCATCCATCTTCCATGGAGAATGCAGATCAAGCACCAGTTATACAACCGGATCTGTCGACAGTCCTAGCTCAGCTCGTGGCCAAGATTGACAACCTCCAAGATGAGGTCCAAGAAATGCAACGAAACCAAGTTCCTATGCCTCAAGAGATCGAGGCCCTGTTCTCTCGTGCTATGGTTCCACCCGAGCCCATTTGGGTCCTGGAGGAATATCAGCATGCTCCACGTGCCCCTCCTGCTAATGGGCCGCCGCCTGCCTAACTTCTAATGCCAAACATTACCCAGCCTATGGCTAACTTGACCGTGGTTGCTGATCCGAAGGAGGAGGAGTTGAACAAAGTCAAAGAGGATCTTAAGATGCTCACCAAGAAGTTTGGCCAAGTCAGGATCTCTGGAAATTACATGGACTACACCCATATGTCTCCTTATCCTAAAGCGAGGTTACCCGAGAAGTTCAAGATTCCAAATATCGAGAAGTTAGGGGGAGTGGCCCCCCAATTGTTCATCTTCGCAGTTATCACCGTTCCATGACTCTCCTAGGGGCTTCTGAAGAGGTGATGGCCCAATTATTTCAAAAAACTTTGAAGGACAGTGCCCTCCGATGGTTTTTATCTCTTGAGGAATCCAGAATCCGTAGCTGGGAGGATGTAGCCCGAGAATTTATGTCGCAGTACAAATACAACGAAGAGCTCGAGGTCACCCGTCGTTATTTAGAGCTGCTCAAATAAAACTCTAGAGAATCAGTCATTAACTTTATAGCCCGATGGAGGGAAAAAGAAGCTACCATGACCAATCGGCCGTCTGAGGAAGAATAAGTCAATATAGTGAAGAAGAATTTCTTGCCCCATGTCCGAGCAACCATGGGAGGACAGTACTACACCCACTTTCAAGCTCTCAGAGAAGCAGGAGTAGAAATCAAGGAAGGTCTTGCCAAAACAGAAGCTAAACCCAAGAAGGTATCCGGACAGTTCACCCCCAGAAAATATGACAAGCCTGCCAATGCTACGGTCTCAACCATCAACAACATCTCTCAACCAACCACATCATGGGCACCAGAAAGTCGCCATGCCCCGTCCGTAGGGAATACACTGAGCTTCATGCTCCCCTCTCCAAATTTTACCAAGCCCTGTTAAGCAGAAACCTTATAAAGCCCCTGGATCCACGTCCATTACCCAATCCACTTCCCAGAAATTTCAAGACCGATGCTCATTGCGCCTTTCACCAAACTGCCGGCCATACCACCGACCAATGCTTTCACCTTCGAAACATGATCCAAGATCTCATTGATCGGGGTACCATCGCCCCACCAGCCAATCCTAAACCAAACACTACTCATAACCCACTCCCAAATCACACCAATTCCATCTTCTTGGAAGAAAACCCGAATTTTGATCTGTCAACCTAGATCACACCCTTATACCCTCCTAAACAACTTTGCCCATATTTTCTCCTACACCCCACTAACCCCGCTGATCAGGCACTGTCACTCTTTACCAGAGCGTGCATCACTGTTCGAACCTGTTCTGAAAGCGGAAGTATGGAATTATCAGATGTGTTGAACCAACTCCTAGAGTTCGGGCTGAAATTTCCCTCACAGATGATTATCGACTTCCAGAGGTTCAGTACGTTGTTTTTGGAAGCACATAAATGGGCCCGAAAATCAGATGGGTGGATGGTACCAACCGACGAAGTCTGCTTAGATGATGTTATCCCGATCATGGCAGAAGCATTCAGGCAAACCAACAACATTTATAGTATCACCGAGTTATTTGGTGCTTTGAAGCTACAACGGCACCTGGTCCCTTCACCCTTACACATCCCCACAGAATGGGAAGACCTATACGAAGAGGCCGTTGAAGTCGTGGAATGCATTGACTTCACAAGGGAAAATAGAATTGTTGACACCGGATGAGGGGAAGAATTCGAAGATTCGAGCGAAGAATAAGTTTCAGAAAGAACTGGCCCAGTAGCCGACTTATATGGGGTGATATCATTTGAGGAACTCCTCGGAGAAATAGATAGGGTGGCAGAACAACCTCAGATCGATGAAGAAAATGGATTTAAATTTTTCCCTTCTTCAATAAATCACATGACCAGATCTGGGAGACATTACCAAGTTCCGAGCTCGCTACCAGCAAATGACAAGGGGAAGGGCATTGAAAACCTTCCTATGCCAGAAATGACCCTCGAGGAGAGAAAGATCCTCGATCAATTGAAGAAAACTCAAGCTAACATCACCCTATGGGGGCTTTTCATGTCTTCCCAACTGCATATAAATGCTTTAATCAAGTTGCTCACTGGACCTATAGTTCCTCCTTCTACCACACCAGAAGAAGCGGTAAATTTGGTCGGATCCTTGACCTCCACCCGAATGCTGTCCTTTTCTGAAGAAGAAACCCCCAAAATTGGGCCGAATCATAACTATGCACTCAACATCTCCGTCGAAATTATGGGGAAGGTGGTACCACTTTCTCTTATTGATAACGGATCTGCTTTAAATGTCTGCCCACTGAGAACCTTAAAATGTTTAGGCCTAAAAGAAAGTGACCTTGCTCCAACCTTCGCTGCCGTGCGTGCCTACGATAATACCCGTCGGGAGGTGATGGGATCCATAAAACATACAATAGGGGTTTGACCTATAAACTCTGTCGTCGAGTTCCAAGTCATTGATATCCCGGCCTATTTCAACCTGTTGATCGGACGACCCTGGCTCCACAGTATAAAAGGTGTCTCTTCCTCATTCCATCAGAAATTGAAGTTCTTCGCCGATGGGCGAGTCATCACCATCTTGGGTGACGACGGTAACGCCAAGAGTGCAGGCACCAGCAGTCCAATTCTCGAGATACAGCATGGGTCAAATGATATGCTCCTATCAGGATTCCGAGTTGAGCCATCCCTACTCCCGGTATGGGAATATTTCAAAGGGTTTGTACAGAATACGAACCTCATGGAAATATCAATGTTATTCAGATGTTCAGAAACATGCACTTCATACCCGAACTGGGGCTAGGACAAAGGCAGCAGGGGATACTTGAGCCGATCGAACTGAGGAAAGCTTTCCCTCCTTGCGTCTTGGGATATCAACCATCAGAACCAGAGCTCAGAATGATCCACCAGACTCGATCAAGGAGAAGGTTAAACTGCATCCGAACTATCTCAGGAGACTCCTTAAATGGACGATTTATCAAAGAGGGCGAGGATTTCCCCTTTTGCGATTTTCCAGAACCATGGTACGACCGCATAGACAAGAAGATAAAGCCTGGAATGGAGATCTTTTTCCAAGATAGCTACCCATGGGCCGAGAGTTTCCCACATCGCGTACAACCGCTTATCAAAGATACTGAAGAGACTGAAGAAAGTGACTCCGAAAATTTCTTCAACCTGCAGACACTGGGGCTGGCTCTCTGTATGGTTCATTTGGGCACTACATTACTGGACCCATCTTATCTGATCAAAGCTGCTGATACACCTCTCCTTAACTGGAATTCTGTGCCAGTTCTACCTCTTGAAATCTCCCCTAACCCCAATGTTTACCCTGTTTCTTCTACTGTTGTCCATCCTTGCTCAAATGTAATCGAGACCTCTTTTGACGAGGTTCTCAATGCTGTTTTTCCTATCAATGAAATAAACGAAGATTTTGAGTATCATGTTGTGCCTTACATTAACTGTTTGGATTCTAATCAAACTTTTGATGATGATGATTTTGTAAATGAACAATTCTTAACTGATTTAAATAAGGTTAATAACAAACAACATAACCGCGTGCAGGTTAATGAAGAAGATACTGTTATTATCAATCTCGATCCTAGTATCCAACTGCGCGAGATTAGGATAGGGGACACCCTTGACGAGCATGAGCGCGCACAACTCGAAGAATTGCTAAAGGAGTTCGTGGATGTCTTCGCATGGTCTTATGACGACATGCCCGGTATTGATCCCGAAATAGCTCAGCATGAGATCCCCACTCTCCCAGATTCCAAACTAGTTAAACAAAAATTAAGAAAGCTCCGTACCGAATGGTCGCTTAAGATCAAAGAAGAGGTGGTCAAACAGTTAAACGTGGGTTTCATTCGAGTGATCGAATATCCCACATGGCTAGCCAATATTGTACCTATACCGAAATCAGGAGGAAAGGTTCGAATGTGTGTGGATTAATGAGATTTAAACAAAGCCTCTCCGAAGGATGATTATCCGCTACCCAACATCGACATGATCATGGAAAACACAGCTAGTCATGCTCTCAAGTCACTTGTCGACGAATTTGCCGGATACAACCAAATCAAGATGCACCCCGAACACCAAGAGAAAATCGCATTCATCACCCCATGGGGAACCTTTTTCTACACCGTTATGCCATTCGGTCTCAAGAATGCTGGGGCTACCTACCAAAGGGCTGCCACAACCATCCTGCACGATTTGATTCACAAAGAGGTCGAGGTTTACATGGATGATATGATTATCAAGTCCAAAACTAGATAAGGTCATGTTCCCGCTCTTCGAAAGTTTTTAGAACGACTGCGACAGTATCAGATGCGACTTATTCTACAGCAGTGCGTCTTCGGCGTTACAAAGGGAAAACTCTTAGGATTCATGGCCAGTGAGAAGGGGATAGAAGAAGACCCCGCCAAGATGAAAGCCATAATTGAGATGCCACCTCCCCGAACAGAGAAAGAAGTCTGAGGTTTCCTTGGGAAATTATAATATATCAGCCTGTTCATCAGCCAGCTAACCTCAATCTGCGAACCAATCTTCAAGCTCCTCCGAAAGGATTCAACTAAGGGTTGGAATGAGGCCTGCCAAGAAGCTTTTGACCAAATCAAACAATACCTAACCCAACCCCCAGTTCTCATGCCACCACAGCCTGGTCTCTCTTTGCTCCTATACCTAACCATAACCGACACTGCAGCCGGGGCTTTGCTATCCCAATACCTTGAAGACTCCCGTAAAGAAAGAGCTATCTATTATGCCAGTCGCAAATTGGCCGGGTACGAGGTCAATTACACTACTTTAAAAAAGCATGTGTCGCGCTTGTCTAGGTCACCCAAAAGTTGCGACACTACATGCTCGCCTTCCCCATTAAACTTGTATCCCGAATGGATCCCATCAATTACCTGCTCGAAAAACTCACCTTATCCAGCCGAATGGCATGATGGTTGATGATCCTAACCGAGTTCGATATCATGTACATCACGCAGAAAGCCGTTAAAGGAAGAGCCATCTCTGACTGCCTCGCTGACTACCCTGTAGAAGAAATAGATGTCTGGATCTCCGAATTCCTAGATGAAAATGTCCTCTGCACCACTCAAGACTACCTCCGATGGAAAATTTTCTTCGATGGCACTGCCAACAAAAAGGGATATGGCATTGGGATACTTGTGGTCGCCCCATACGACTCCCACACTTCTATCACTATTAAATTGGATTTTTCTTGCACTAACAACATGACAAAATATGAGGCATGCACAGTGGGCCTCAAAGTCGCTCTCAAGAAGGGTATTCAATACCTTGATGTATACGGGGATTCTGCCCTTATCATTGGTCAAGTGCTCAGAAGGTGGAAAGTCAAGGACGAAAAGCTCCAACCCTTTTATGCCCAATCAGAAGAGTTGGCCTCCCAATTTCGAGATATCACCTTCCATTACCTACCCCGAGCAAAGAATAACCTAGCCGATGCTCTCACTACTTTGGCTTCCGTGGTTGACATGCTCGAGGGAATAACAATGACCCCCTTCCTAGTTCAGAAGCAAGATAAACCGACTCATTGTTACCATATTAATCTTATCTCCACAGAAGACACCGAACTTGCCGATTACTGGTACTATGATATCTGGTGCCTCCTCAAACACGATAGGTATCCCGAGGGTTCCAACAAGAACGACCGAGCTACCCTCCGAAAGCTGTCCGCTCAGTACATCATCTGTCATAACGCACTACTCAAGAGGAATTTTGACGGAACTCATTTGCACTGTATCGAAGGGGCTGGCATTGAAAATATAATGCAGAAAATCCACAGCGGGGAATGTGGGCCCCACATGAACGGTCACATGCTTGCCAAGAAGGTCATCCGACAAGGCTACTACTGGACCACCATGGCCCAGAATTGCACCGCCTATGTTCAGAGATGCCCTAAATGTCAACAGTTCTCCAATCTTCAACACTTTCCTTCGCGGGAATTATACAACATGACTTCTCCCTGGCCGTTCTCCACCTGGGGTATCGACATCATAGGGAAGGTTACACCAAAAGCGTCAAACGGGCATGAGTTCATCCTGGTTGCCATCGATTACTTCACCAAATGGGTCAAGGCTGAGTCATACGCAGTATTAAATGCCAAGAAGGTGGCCAAATTCATCAAGAAAAATATCATCTGTCGATATGGGGTCCCGCACGAGCTAGTGTCAGATAATGGTTTGCACTTCGAGGCAAAGCCACAGAAGTTGTCAACGAGTATGGGATTCTGTGACACAAATCTTCTCCCTACCGACCCCAGACCAATGGTGCAGTTGAAGCCGCCAATAAAAACCTCAAAACCATCATCAGCAAGATGACCGAAAGTTGTAGAGATTGGGCCGATCGGATCCCATATGCCCTCTGGGGCTATCGAACCTCAATCTGAACCCCTACTGGGGCTACCCCTTACTCCCTGGTCTACGGCATGGAAGCAGTCCTACCTGTGGAGCTAGAAATACCCTCGCTACGCATCATTCTTGAAATCAAGGTTAGTGAAGAAGACTGGTGCCAAGGCCGTCTTGATGAGCTAGCCCTCCTAGATGAAAGAAGATTAAAAGCTCTTTATCACATACAAGGATACCATCGCCGAATAGCGCGATCGTTCAACAAGAGAGTTAAGGACCGCGGTGTTCGGGAGGGGGATTTAGTCCTCAAGGAGATGATAAAACCCATCTGGGACCCCAGAGGAAAATTCAAGCCCAATTGGAGCGGCCCTTACATCGCGAAGAAGATCTTGTCTGGCGGTGCCGCCATGCTCACTGACCTGGATGGGGAAGAGATGGCCCGTCCAGTCAATTTGGACCGTCTCAAAAAATTCTACCCCTAGTCCAAAATCTCGGCGTGCTACGACTCTTCTCATCCCCCTTCTATTCTAAAAAAAAAAACTCTTCATTTTCCTCTACTCAGAACTACGTGGGCCTGATCCTCTACAAAAAACCATTTTAAGAAAAAAAAACTTTTCAAAAAAAACCCCAGAGGTACGTAGGCAGCTCATACATCCCACATGAGCACGACCCCTTCTTTTTCATAAAAATATATTCCTTTCTTATCCCTGAAAACGGCTGTTCATTCTAAATATCTACTTAAAACAAAAGGATTATGTATGCCTTAGCAATCGGTGTAGATAATTCAAAATGCAAAATTCATCGAAAGGCACAGCTGGATGATCATAAACTTATTTATTTCATTAATAAGAAATTACAATACAGGTTACATAAGAAAAAGGAACGGATAACTCCTTTCCCCCTTACTACCATAAAAACCATATAAAATCCCCCACATCTGTTACATAAATAAACTCCCCAGGAGTCCTACCTAAAGCTACCCGAAGAGCCTGCACCCTCATCATCTACATCCTGAGGACCCCGAAGTTTCCCCCGCCTAAATGGAATGCCTCAAACATTCCATGGATCGATGAGCCTTAACCATCTTCAAAAAGACCACAACACCCCCTTCCATGGAGTTAGACAAAACAAAGCACCTCTGACCAGTCTCTACTGCCAACATCTTGCTAACTACTTTCCTCCACAACCACTTCATATAATCTTTGGGGATATGGCAAACCTTCCCAACAGACTGAGAGAGACGGGTCGACGGACGCCGATTTTCCCACAGAGATCCAAGCAACAAACGCAGGCGCTCAGTCAAATCTTCTACCGAAAAGAAATTTAAGGTCCGAGGGGGCACGACCTTCTCTCAGCCAAATTGGCGCAAAATTCGCCAAGGGAAATAAAAAGAGATCTGTCTGAGACCAACCATCCGCACATATGAATAATCTCCTAGCTCCAGAACAGGCTGCAACTGTCCCCACCAAGGCACTGACCAATACAGCCCACGAGCCCCATGCTCCACAAGCCAATTCTCCCAGTTCTCAACATACAGGCCCATGCGGATGAAGTAGTGTGAAAAGAAGTTGGGTACAGTTGACAAAGGATATTCTGGAGGAGTCGACAAGAGGAATCTTTCAGATAACCACATGAACAGCATTACAGGGCTACCCCTTAAAAAGTCGGAACGAACTTCTCTCCAGACATCCAGGCCATTCAGAGTCTTCGCCAATATCACCGCCGCCGGATTGCGACGATATGACATCCATGAAGTAATGGCTGCAAGCTGTGAGTCCACTCGCACCTCCCCAGTCACCAACAACAATTTTGAAACCAGGCCCAGAACAATGGCTCCAGCATAGGCAGCATCACTTACTTCCCGCGAACGCACGGACTGTAACACCGCCGGGAGGGAGATCATTCCTCCGGCAACCAATGAACTAGCCGCCGAAGGAGAAATATGAAGAAGCCCGACCAACAAATCCCTAGGAGAACGGGAAAATTCGGGCAAAGCCGCAGCAACACTAGGATTCACACCTAGTATGGCAGAAAATTCTTCGTAGGTAGGACAAACTTCTTCCAACCCAAAGCGAAATACATGATCTTCGGGGTACCAGAATTGTACCGCCGCTGTCAGCATATTCCACTCAAAAGGCCGATTGCGCCACAAGGAAACTCGGCGCATGTTAAAGGCATCATAATCAACATTATAAGAGCACATAGCTTCCAAGGCTTCGAGGTAGTTGACAAACTCGGTGCTACCAGGGAGAGCCATCTTGTAGGGCAAAGAAATAGTAGGCAAGTGGATAAGGATGCAAAGGTATGATGAAAACACTCCACCCTCACCCCCTTTTATACTTGAAGAATCCTCACAAAAGACATAATCCCTGTAGAAATCGGAGGGAATCCTACCCCACAAGGTACCAAAGGCTGAAGAGGGTACCATTCAAAGCTTTCAATTGATGGGACTGGACTAAACTGCCGATAGGCAGGCCAGGGCGCTTACCGATCGGCAACCACCCATATTTGGAAATTTCCTCCTTTCCTTCTTTGTCAAATCAGAAAACTCCATAAAAATAAATTGATATTCTCAACATAATTTCAAGGATCCCTTTTCTTCTTATATAATTCCCCTTTTTAATAAAGACCGTCTTTCAAAAATTCCAAAAACATTCCTTTTCACAATCTCAGCAGCAAAGTAAAAAACGCATATGCATGCATTCATTCCTCATAAATAAAAGAATATAGCAAAAAAAAAACTACTTTGCATTGCATATATATGTTTTCCGTGTTACATCATTTTGCTGGAAAATAAAGAAAAAGCCAAATACAACGGGACTCAGCCCGAACCCACATTTCACTCCCTCTCTCTCTCTCAAGAGCTTCCACCCCTGCGACGCGCTCTCTTCCCCATACGGCGAGACGACGCTCCCCCACTACTCGAGCCAGAGTCTTCCCCGGACGAGGCTGACGGCACCAAGCAAGAAGGAACAGGGACAACATCCCGAATGTGGGCAGTCGCCGATGATATCCAATCTCTGATGTCCCTGAGCCAAGTGGTCGACACCCGGATTTGCTGCAAGTAAAAGGCAGAATCAGTATCAAGCAAAAGAAATCAAAAAAGAGAGGAAAAGAACCAAAAGGTTTACCGCAGGACGAAGGATATCCTCTGTCAAGCCCATCTCCTCTGGATCCATCGCAAGGGGACGGTGCAGCATCGGCACTATGCCTCCATCAGCCTGCCGAATGTTGAACGAAAGAGTGTGCAGTCGAACAAAAGGGACCTCCGAGGTCGCCGCCGCCGCAGGTACCGACGGACCACCACCACTGTGATAAGACCCCACCGCCCGACTCGAACCAGCAGGAGGGAAAGGCAAAGCATCATGTATATTGGGCACCATCAACCAGCTCGTCATAAAGTCTATATAATCATACGGCGCGGTCGTATCATTATATAACGCATAGGACTCGCCAATCATCGCCGTAATCCTCTCATCCTCCAATAACTGTCTCTCTCGCCTCATAAACGTAGGAGGCTGTGCGGGAGGCACCACCACCTCCTCCTCACCAATCTGATGGATCACCCTCTCCCCGAGGTACCAGGAATAGCCAAACTCATGCCTCAACAAACGCCTCATATGTGTGTTCACTCCAGTCACCCCCATATCCTGAATGACGGTCCCCCAAGGATAAAAGGTCACCTAAAAATCCCCAAGCAGGCATAAGTCAATAGAAAATCAGAAGGTGCAAAAATTAAGACTGAAATGGAAAGAGTCTTACCCGACCACTGGTCTGGTCATTCAAGACCTGACGCACCGCCTCCAGGGAGAGAGATCCCTTCGACTGCCAGTTGGCCTTACGCCACCGGTACAAGAAACAGAAGTCCCCAACAGTGTCATCCTTCAGAGCCATTAGTGGGGTGTTGCACCCAATCACCTCATAAAACCACGTCTGAATTCATAAGCAAAAAAAGACGCATAAAGAAAATGCGAATGCATGAAAGGAAAATGCGAATGCATGAAAGGAAAATGCACAAAGTAAAGAATACCTCAAGGAGATACGTGGCTCCAGTAAAAGTTTGCCGGTAGCACCGGCTGAATGCATCCAAAGAAGAGTAAAGGGTCACCAAGGTCAGACTCCCCCAATTATAGAAAGGGATGTTCGAAAACATCCTCAAGTGCGGCAGAAACCACAAATGGACGACGTCGCCGCTCGATGCCACTATGAAACCTCCCAGCACCAACAAGATGAATAATCGGGCCATATGCCTCACTTGCAGCCGTCCTCCACATCAACCACCCTGCTCAGCAAAACATCCTTCAGCAAGGACAGTCGAATAGAATCCCCAGAGACTATCCTCCTCACATAACCGAGTGCCGCATACACGGCCTCCGGCCTCACCCGCAAGGAGCGATCCACCTCTATTTGCTCCACCTCACAATCCAGTCCCAGCAGTTGATGCACATCTATGGGAGTCACCGTCATCTCCCCGAAGCCAAAATGAAAAGTGTGGGTAGGGTCCCACCACCTCTCCCCTAAGGCACACAAAACGGCTGTCGAATGAGGCGTCTCATCCAGCGCAGCTGCCAAGCTCCCAAAACCCGCTGAAGATACCATCCAGCACACCACGGGTGGAAGATGCTCCCAAACATCCCTAAGCCCCGTCGTTCCGCGGGAACGCATATTCTTCAAGGAAATATCCGACTGGAAAAAGGAAAAATTCAGTCAAAGGTCAAGAAAAAGGGAAAAATCACCCAAAAAGGAAAAAATGCCAAAGGTCAGGTTACTTACATAACCGCCGCGAATCACTCTCGAAGAGCGATAACGCGACGGCTCCCACAGCAAGGTCCGCTCATCAGCAACCGGCTAGAATGAATCAAAGGCATTCTCATTTCCCAAAGCAAGGGGCACCCTGTCCCTCTAATCCACATTCGCCCAGCCATCAATGATCAACCACTCCTGGTGGACAACGGTGCTCACAAAGGCGGCCATTTCTTGAAGATCGAAACGTTAGAACAATTCGCAGAGAGAAATCGTAAAAAGAGAGAAGGGAAAAGGCTGCGAAAAATGAAGGGGATTCGCCCCCTTTATATAGGAGGCCAAACGCCATGTCGATTGGCACTGACACCAACAATAATGATCGGCACTGTCTCCTCACTTTCTCGAGGCAGCCCAAAAGTTCGTGCCACTGCCGAATGGCACCCCTCATACCATGCCGACTGGCACCCTCCTTAAAATTTCGTACAGAAATTCCAAGAAAATACCAGGAAGCCTCGAAAAATCCCCGAAAAATTCCTAAAAATCCCAGGAGGGATTTAGAATGTTTTTCATCAAGAAAATTTCGCACTCCTTCAGGCGACACACCATTTTCCCCAACGGAGCCCTCAAAATCCAAAGCGAACGACCTCTCGGGCAAGGCGCCTGGACCACCTAATCACCTCCTCATTAGACTTTATAAAAGGCCTCCTCGGCCATTGACTATTCAGTGCGATACATTATGACATGGTATTTTTCCCAGCGGAAATCGGAAGAACCACTCGCCCCGAGCGATCTCTCCCAAAGGGGCAATCCAATCTTCCCCCATCTCATTCATCATTCCCCAGCGGAACCTTAAATCCAATTCTTATCCCCCAAATAGAACCCCTCTTCCCCAGCGGAATCCTCAAAAGTTAAGTGAAAACTCCTCCTGGTAAAGCTCCGGAAAATCCTTAGGGATCACCTGATCACTTTCCCTAGCGGAATTCTCTCACAGCACCCAAAATAGGTTGTACCCCCCTGCGAGGTCTCCTATAAAGCTTCCCCCAGCTACAAGCTACCCAGCTCAAATCACAAAGCTCTTTCTCCAGCAGAATCAAAATACAATCTTTATCCACTCTTGGGTCAGAATTGACCCCGGTCTTGGATCGTTGCCTCAGTTAGGTCAGAATTGACCTCGGTCCTCGGTCGTCACCACTCTTAGGTTAGAATTGACCCTGGTCTTAGATCGTCACCTTAGTTAGGTCAGAATTGAGCTCGGTCCTCGGTCGTCACCACTCTTGGGTCAGAATTGGCCCCGGTCTTAGATTGTCACCTCAGTTAGGTCAGAATTGACCTCGGTCCTCGGTCGTCACCACTCTTGGGTCATAATTGACCCCGGTCTTGGATCGTCACCTTAGTTAGGTCAAAATTGATCTCGGTCCTCGGTCGTCACCACTCTTGGGTCAGAATTGACCCCGGTCTTGGATCATCACCTCAGTTAGGTCAGAATTGGCCCCGATCTTGGATCATCACCTCAGTTAGGTAAGAATTGACCTCCATCCTCGGTCGTCACCACACTTGGGTCAGAATTGGCCTCGGTCTTGGATCGTCACCTCAGTTAGGTCAGAATTGACCTCGGTCCTCGGTCGTCACCACTCTTGGGTCAGAATTGACCCCGATCTTGGATCGTCACCTTAGTTATGTAAGAATTGACCTCGGTCCTCGATCGTCACCACTCTTGGGTCAGAATTGGCCATGGTCTTGGATCATCACCTTTGTTAGGTCAGAATTGACCTCGATCCTCGGTCGTCACCACTCTTGGGTCAGAATTGACCCCGATCTTGGATCGTCACCTTAGTTCGGTCAGAATTGACCTCGGTCCTCGGTTATCACCACTCTTGGGTCAGTATTGACTCTGGTCTTGGATCGTTACCTAAATCAGGTCAAAATTGACCTCGATCCTCGGTCGTCACCACTCTTAGTTCAGAATTGACCTCGACCCTCTGAATTGGTCATCCTCATTTCCTTAGGTCCTCAAAACCGACCTCGACCCGCTGAATTGGTCACCCTCACTTCCTTAAGCCCACAGATTCAGCTTTAATCCACAAAATTGATCATCCCCAGCATACTTCTTAGGTCCTTGGAATCAACCTCGACCCTCTGAATCGGTCATACTCCCTCAAAGGCATCATGTGGTGTCTAATAGACGGCTATCATTTGTTCCAAACTCACCCGTCGAGGGGTTCTGTAGACACCTGACTCTGTTACCCCCTAACTCTCCCTAGGTCCCTAGTACCTCCACTCATCATCGCAAACCCAGTTCACATCCTGAGTACTGACCTGGAAGCCATCGGGCACCCCCCGGTTCAGTTTGACCCAAAATTCAAACTCCTCATCTCGACTGAGACTCAATGAATCTTCGAAGGGCACTAAACACCCTTTCTAACGGTCTGTCCCGTGCGCGATTCTGACTTACCATGAGGACGAACGCGCTGTTTGCTTCCGAAACCTGACCTAGAGGCCACCGGGCGCTCCCCGACTCTGTTGAACCAAGTCAACCCTTTGGCTCGACCGAGGCTAAATGAATCTTCGAAGGGCACTGAATACCCTTTCCAATGGTTCATCCCGTGCGCAATTCTGACTTTCCATGCGGACGAACGATCCGTTTGACTCCAGGAAGCCACCGAGCGCTTCCCGGGCCCGGTTGACCAAAGTCGACTCTCCAAACCGGGTCAAACTTTTTGGAATGTCTAAGTACATCTCCTAACCTTTCCAATGGTATGCCCCATGCGCGATTAGGACTTACCATGCGGACGAACGATCTGTTTGCGTCCGCACGATTCCCCGTCCAGCGGACCGACAAACGCTTTCGAGCCACATTTGACCCAAAGTCAACTCTCGAACTCGGGAGCCGTCCAAAGTACTTTCGAAGGTCTCTGAATTACCTTTCCAACGGTATACCCCGTGCACGATTCTGACCAACAGTTTTCCCTCGGCGGCCAATTTTCCGAAAAAGCCTGAGGCGCATTACCAAATAACAGGTCCCAGACCCTGCCTATCGGCTCCTGCCGATAGGCAGTGCCATGACAGGGCCGATCGATAGTCCCCTGGGCCTATAAAATGAGTCCTTGGCCTCATTTGCAAGGGGATCCCAGATCTGATAGAAATCTATCTGAACGAATCCCAGAAACCTCTCTCGAAGGCAGCGTTATTTCAACTTCCAAACCCCTTTTTCACTTCCACTTTTCATCATCCCTTTCATCAAACTTGATGAATTAACCACTCTCCATCGCCACCCTAGGTCAAGGGCTGCTCCCCAACGTTCAAGATCAAGCTCAAGGTCTCCAAGAAGGTCCAACTTTCTCAAACTCTCTCCTAAATTCTCTTAAATTTGCAATAACTTGTTTTCTTACTTAGGACTTTTATTATCTCATCCCACACATCATAAATACACTTTTTATCTTGTATTATTGCACATCTCCTATTTTCATATAAATAAAAAACCCAAAAAAATAAGAAAAAGAGGGGTTGCTCATAAATTCCAAGTAGGGATTCTCACACCTTTTTCCACACTTTTCTCACAACTAAAACACTTTTTCTACACACACACACACACACACACACACACACTTGCAAATAAGAGATTTTCCATTTGGATTTATGGGTTAAACCCCACCCTCGTTCGTATGTTAACTACGTGGACTTTGATGCCTTTATAGGCTACGTAGGCGTCTCAGAGTAAAACTCGAGGCTCGAGTCCTTTTCTCACTTTTTCTCTTATTTTATCTCTTCTCTTTATCTCATTTCTATTATATTCTATACATTAGATCTTAGTGGCGTATTATTCAACATGCGTTATCGTTCCCTTATAGAGATCAATGTAGGGGTAATCGCACAAATCCTATTTTCTACATTAATCTCACATTCCCACGGATGATTCGCTTTATCTTTTCCATGATACAAGTCGAGGATTCCTACCTACATTATATATATACACATGCACACATATCACGGGGGGAAATATAAGGGAAAATAACAAACATCCATGAGAGACCGAGAGGGCGGAATGGGTGCCTAACACCTTCTCATTTCGTAACGAAGCCTCCGAACACTTTTCGAATCATTGTTGGTTTCTCACGCACCAGTATGTCTTTGGAAGCCATCCTTCGGGGTGGCTTCCCCTTTTTCTTTTGTCTGTTTTGAGTAAAATAGACCGGTGACTCTGAATCTCTCTACATTTTTCACTCCTCACAAAATCGACGCCGGCCGAAGCATTCTCCTGAGAGCGGGGACGCGCGGGACCCGAAGGATCCTTTCCTCCCTCCGTGGACGGGGATCGGGGGATGGACACACATAGGAATGTTTCCAAAATAATATTTAGAAAAAATATGATTTATGCATTTATCGAAATAATGATCGTTATGATGAAACAATAATATATGTCGAATAAAACGCTAATAAAGATCACAATCATAATATGTATTAAAATATTGTATGATGAAAGGGTGAAAATGTGAAAATGAGAAAGTTGGAAAAATGGAAAATTGGACTCGAGTCTCAGGTTTTAACCCGAAACGCTTAAGTAGCCTATGAAGGGAACAAAGTCCACGTAGTTCGCATGCAGCGTAACGGTGGGATTTATCTCACAGATTTGAAGGGGAATTTATTATATGTGTGTGTATGTAGAATATGTGTTTTAGTTTTGAGAAATGGTGATGGATAATCCCGTTGGAATTTATAGGTGTAACTCTCTTTTTGTTTGTTTAGTTTTTTTTTATAAAAAAATTATATGCAATATAACTAGTAAAAGCATGATATGCTAATGTGTATGAACTAAAGCAAAAGAAAGATTATGAATTTAATGTAATTAATGTGAAAATAAGAAATTTAAAGAGAGAGAAAAGGATTTTGGACCTTCTTAGAGGAATTGAAGCTTGATATTTATCTCAGATGAACTCCCTTGAATGTTGAGATGACTCTTGGAGGAGAGAGAATGAGATTTTTCCAAATTGGGTATGAAAAGGATGTGAATGTAAGATGGAAAGGACTTTCACATAAGAACACTTCATTAATTGAAAGAGAATATTATTGAGATCACTAATGCCGATGGACCTGAGGTGAACTTTGGGAGTGAGGTCATGCCCTTTATTTATAGGGTAAGGGGGTATCGATCGACGTAGCCCTAGCCCTGCCAACTGGAAGTCTCGTGCAGATTTTTTCAAAAAAGTGGTCATAGAATGAAATTTATTGATCCAAATCATGCACGGGTCATTACATGAGAAAGTTAATTCAGAGACATTAAAGTGTCCTTTGGGCCTCTCCCTTGTCCGGGAGTTGACTTGGGGCCAAATGTGGCTCAAAAATGCTCGTCGAATGAAAATGGATCGTTTGTCCAAACGATAAGTAAGAATAGCTCACGGTGTGAGTTATTAGAAAGGTTTTTCAAGGTAATTCACCATTCCAAAGAGATTTTCTCAATTCAGAGAGTTGACCTTAGTCAAATGGGGCCCAAAAGCACTCGGTGACCTTTTGGAGTAAAGTAGGTCATTCATTCGTACTGTAAGGCTGATTCATGCACAAGGAAAACTATTGAAAAGGTTATTCAGTGCGATTAAAAGATTCATTCAGTCTCATTCTAGGTGAAGAGTTGACCTTAGTAAAACGGAGATTGAGAGCTCCTAGTGGCCCCCAAATCAATTTTCGGTGGAAAACGAATTGTTCGTCTGAATGGTTATTCCATTTTGCGCATGGGGTAGATAGTTGGAAAGGGATTTCAGTTCCCTTATAAGATTCAAAGAGCTTTCGCTCTGACGATGAAGTTGATTGAGGTCAAATTGGGGCTCGAGAGCGCCCGACGGCCTCCAAATCAATTTTCGATAGTAAAATGTCCCTTTGTCTGAATTGTTATGCTGATTTGCACACAAGGTGAATCGTTGGAAAATGGACTCAGATACCTTACTTTTACTCTGACGATAGAGTTAAACGAAGTTAAATAGGACTCGAGTGTGCCCAATGGCCTTTATATCGGTACTCAAAGTATGACCAAGGGTTTGTAGTGAAATGTGGAGCTTCCAGGGACCTAAGAAGAGACTTAGGGGATCCTAAAATGTAGTGTCTATAGAGCCCCTTGATGGGTGATCTTGGAACAAGTGAAATTCGCCAAATAGACACCACATGATGTTTTGGAAAGAGGTCGATTCTATGGACTTAAGGGACGAGGATGACCAATTAAGAGGGTCGAGGCCATTTTTGGGGAACTAAAGAAATTCTGGGGATAGCCGATTATATGGGACAAGGTTAATTTTGAGGACCTAGGATAGGGAGTGACCAATTATGTGGGTCGAAGCCAATTCTGAGGGCTTAAGTATAAGATGACCAATTCTGCAGGTCGAAGAAAATTCTGGGGGCATAAGTTGTAGCGACCAATTCTACGAGTCGATGTCAATTTTGAGTACCTTAAGTGGGAGTAACCAATTCTATGGGTCGAAACCAATTCTGAGTGCTTGGATGGGAGTGACCAATTCTTAGGGTTGAAGCCAATTTTGAGGGCTTAAGTATGCGCGACCAATTCTGAGGGTCGAAGATAATTCTGAGGGCGTAAGTAGAGATGACCAATTATAAGATCTTTAGTAAGTTATGGGCCATAATTTTCTTGGGGACGTTTGGAGACTCCACTAGGGAAAAGATATTAATTCGTGGATTGGATTCATCCTTGCTGGGGATTTTTTTGAATTATGTGGTGCCCTTTGGAGACGTTATTGGGGAGATATCCAATTGATTTGAGAATTTCACTGGGGAAGTAAGTGTTCCACTAGGGAAGTAAGTGTTGTGCTGGGGAAGTAAGTGACACAAAAAAAAATCTTGGTGAAAAAGGTTATAAGATTCATTTGGCAATTTTGTGGAATTTTCTCGGGATGTTTTTAAGATTTTTGGGGAATTTTTGTACAAAATTTCAAGGACAGTGTTGGCATGGTCTTTTGGGCTACCTCGAATAGGTGAAGGGACAGTGTTGATCTGGTAAATTCTTGAAGCCCTTATACTTTTGACTCATTTGAGTCTAGACTGTATAAGAGCTCATCTAGTTTGGAAATTGTGACAAAATTGTGTCCGTCCTAGAAACCAAAGAGCCTCAGAGATTGTATTGCTTCTTCTCATATTCATCTTGTAATGATCCTGAGACTATAGCCATCACTCACACACTTAGAACTTAATCTTTGCATATCATATTGCACCTTTATGTGTATTAATGTGGTGAGTGTGTTTTAATCCCTCAATTTGATTTTTATTAATTTTTTGGGAATTTTAAACTTCTTTTAATTAAGGTTTTATTAAATTAAAACTTGATTTAAAAAGTTTTGGGGTTAATATCTAAATATATATTGTTGTGATTTTTGGCCTTAAGTTACTCTGGGTAGAAACCGAAAGCGCCAGAGACTCCAGGGTTGACTTTGTAATTAGTTTGGGACGCGCGATTGCATTCGTCCTATGGCCAACACTTGCTGCTCTCTGATTGGCCAAAGTTGTGTTTCTTTACAGAGACAAAGCTTCGCATGTTTACAGCCCTTGGATCAACCCTTATCAATGGCCTGCATGTCGCCTGAGTGAATCCCCGTGTAAACCTTTAAGCCAATCACAGCCTGTTTAATCCACCGCCTGTTGTGAGCCCTTAGATTGTAGTCAAAGTAGCTTGACTCAATCTCAGCCTTTGTTTTTGAACGATAGTCTGGAATCTTCTTCTCTTCCTATTTAAAGGACTCTCATCTCAGCCTTCGAAAGCTTTTGTCATGAAAAGTCTCAGAGAATAGAGAGAGAGAGAGAAGAGAGAGAAGAGAGAGAGAAACCAGAGAGCCAAGTTAGAAACCCTAACTTCGTCAAAACCTTCTCCAACCTAAACCACTTACCTCTTCAAAACACCATAACCAAATAAACACCATCCTTAGTGTTTCTTGAGTTTATGAGAGTTCGAGTTGAGTGATCTTGGGTTGCTGTAACCTTGTGTTCATAAAATCTTATTTCCAACTTAAACACTTACTCAGATCTTGTTTCTGATTCAATAGAAATCATAGATCTGAAGTTTTTCATGTCACAACACACTTAGTTGCATTTTATTTCTCATCTTGAGAAGTTCGTTGTTGATTGTTTTTTGTTAAAACATTTTCTTACTTCAGAATCAACAATAGATGTTTTTCTGTTTCTGTTTTTACAAAAACTTAACCCGACCTAGTTGGATTCGCACTTGGAGGGTTTTCAATCTTCTAAATATTTTCAAAATAGATTGAAAAAGGTCTTGACCGATTTCTTAAGCAAGATCTCCGTGGAATCTGGGTTATTTTGAAAGGTCAATAGGTTTTTGGTTTTGTAAGAAAGAAAAATAACAAACTCACTGCATATAGACTTTATATGTAATTTGTTAGGATTGTTTGTAACTAATAAGAGTGCGTGTGTGCATGCATGTGTTATAGAACACTTTTCACAAACATCTTCACACTACATACACTGAAAGTGTTGGCTATAAGATTTGGTGAACATAAGTCGACGTATACTGCTGAAACAAAGGAAGAGTTGACAAACTGAGAAGACTACATCAACAATCAAGATCTGCAGAAAAGTTTAAGGACGCCAGAGGGTATAATCCTGAACTTGTATAGACTTGTTATTGTGTGCATGTTAGTTAAATAGATTGTAACTCACATATTTGTTTTAGTGATATTTTCTTGTTTTACTCCGTAGAGGGAGTCGTGGATGTTTCCTCAAGGTTGAGGTTTTACCACGTTAAAAATCCTGAGTATTAATATTTCTACATCTTCTCATCCCAGTCTGATGTGTGCTGAGTTTAAAATATTTTAAACTGTTTTTCTAAAACTTGTTATCAAATCTTGTCCATATCTCGTACATAATTTTGTTAACACATCTTGTGTTCAAAATCATTTTGATTTAAGTAAAGAGTTTCTTCAACAAACTTTCGGAGTTGCTTAAATAGTTTATTTTCAATAAACGGCTTTGGCAACGCTATTTCAATTCTTCTTTCCTCTTGAGACCATTTTCATTAAAGATCTTTTCAGATATTGATTTTCCACCGAGGATCTTTCAAATGATGTTTTACCCTTAAGGGATGGTTCCTTGGGATGCGGAGGTTGATGGTGCATGAGTTTTTGGTATGTTAGGTACATAGGAGAGAGGGTTATGTGGTAGATGAGGTGACATCCAATCCTGGTTCTTTTCCTTTCGAGATTTTCTTGCAGGGTTATCATTGATTGTGGGAGCTTAGTGCTGACCATATTGCATGCTCTATGTAGCAGCATTGCACCTAAAAAGAGACTCAAAAAGACAAAATGAAATGCATAGTTTATTTGATTATCTTGATTTAGTGGTTTACTCTACGTGCACTTTAATTTGCTATTGATTTTTTATTTTATTTTGAGAAAGAGTATGAAAAGCGTGTTTTTTGGAAATTTTTTGCGTAGAAGATGGACCCGGAGGCTTGGTTAAAAAGGAGCTTCCCTTTTGAAAGGAATTATTTTGAGGAGAAGTAAGAAGAATGAGTCTTTTGGAATTTTTTTGAATAGAGGTAAGCCTTGGCGACTTGAGAATTGGTTATGGGAGGAATGATCTCTCTCCCGATTGTGCTACATTTCGTGCATCTATAGGATATTGATGATGTGGCTATATCGGAGCCGTTGTACTTGGATTAACTTCAAAGTTACTATGATGACTTGGGACCAGTTGGACAACCCACAACTTGAAGCCATTACTTCATGGATATTGTACCATCATAATCATGCTGCGGTGATATTGGCGGAGATTCTAAGTGTTCTGGATGCCTGGCGGGAAGGCCATTCTGACTTCCTAAGGGGCAACCCAGTTATGCTTTGCATGTGGTTGTCAGAGAGATTTTGACTGGTGTTTCTTTCTGAATATACCTTGGTAGCTGTGATGAACTTCTTTACTCGATACTTTATCAGCGTGGGCCTGGATATTGAGAGTTGGGAGAAATGGTTTGTGGAGCACAGGGCTCGAGGTTTTCTCTGGTTAGTGCCTTGGTGGGGGGTGTTGTAGCCCATTCTAAAACGAGAATTTCCTTTTTTAAAAAAATCAAATCTTTTTGGAAACTTCAAATTCAAAATATTTTAATCATTAAAACTAAGAGAATCCATTCGAGAGTAAAAACACGCACTTGAGCGATGAAAACACAATCACCCCAAAAGAAGGTAAGCAAGATCAAACTCGATAAATTAGCATTACTTGTTCTGATACCAATTTAACAACGTGAGTAGTCAAAATGTATCAGACGGAAAACTAAAAAGTGAGGATCACTCGATAACTTGGAGCAACCTTCTCTGATACAAATTTCAAAAATCAAGGACACTCACAAAGGGTGATTTTACATAGAAAATCTCAACAACAATTTTAATTATGCGAAAGTGACTTTTTAAATTGATTTTATCTTGTTTATCCTAATAATACAACTATGTGATAAAACTGATAAATCAAAATACGCAAATATGACAAGGTCAAGTTTCAGGAAAAAATACCAAATGGAAAAACCTTTATTTCACTATGAACAATAAATTATAACTTACAAAGTACACACTAAAATCTGCAATGGATTAACCGCAGTAAATCCACAAGAACATGCAGTTATGTCTTTCGCCAGGAACACCCATAAGTACTCCCAATGACATGCAGTTGTCAGCCAACCTCATTCTTCGTCATTAGTGAATTTTTCGCAGGTATCACAAATTAGCAATGGAGTGCCTCTCCACTAAGGTGTATGCAAGAGATACAAAATTTTCTAGTGTTATAAACTAATTTCAAAGAATCATATTCAAAGATGCTTTGTTGTGAATTAAAAAGTATTTTGTAACACAAAAACTTGAAGATCTTTTGATGCTGATATGCAAAAACGTCTTTTACAAAAGTCTTGAAAAACTCAATCACACAATCGGTATTTAGAATCAAATTGAGTATGCGCGTCGCTCGAACAAAACATCCAGGTCGTTCAAACGAGTCGTGATGTCGCTCGACATGCCTATGTCGCTTGAAGTAATTCGCGCGACATTAAATGTCGATTGAACGACCCAAACACCAAAAAATTATTTTTTAAAACTCGGCCTCTTGATGTAGAAAAAACTTATTTTCGCAAAGAAAATATTGTTCATCATTTTTACGAAAAACAATCATGCCAAATATAATTCCATGAATTAATTTAAAACATTAAATTCATTTTATACCTTTTGGGATGTCGAGAAGTCTTCAAACTGGGATATGCTTGAGTTCGGTTCGTCTTTTGATTTGCGTGACGATTTGTAACGGGATACGCCAAACTAGCCTAACGCTATGCAATGACTAATAACAGAAAAATTGTTCTTGAAAAAGTACCACTTAAGTTGTTTAATTCAAGATTAAACAATGAAAATGGCTCCGAACAGTTTTTTGAGGAAACTCTTTTCTTAAAACAAACAGCTAACACAAGATGTGTAAAAAGAAACTATAAACGAGATGTTTCAGATATTATGTAGCCAAGTTTTGAAAACTGTAACTAAAATAGTTTTAAATCTGCACGCAAATAAAAGGTGATGAGAGTAAGATTAAGTACTCAAGTGCACAAAGTTTTTTAACATGGTAAAACCCCACCCAATTGGAAAAACATCCCTGGAGGTCTCTACACCTCAAAATAAAAATCCACTAAAATAGAGTAACAGATTATAAACTATTTAACAATCTAATCACACAATCAGACCTAATTTATGTTCAGAAAAGATACTAGCTCCTCTGGATTATTCTAACTTCTCCCAAGGCTCTAATGTTGTAGATGTTCTCTCAGCTTTATAACTCCACTCCTTTTAGCCTTACGTCGACTCTTAAAGTCCAAAATCTCTCTACCAACACGTTTTAGTGTTATAGTATTAAAGTGTTGTGATGTGATGTGCCTAACACATGCATGCAACTCACATACACTTATTACAGACATAATGAGTATCAAATTACAAACAGATTTCTAATATGCAGAAAAAATTTCTAAAATTAGTTTGATCGAAACTCTCAGACTTTTTGATCTTTATATATATTAACAGGATCAAGAGAGAATCTTTCTATATAAAAGAGCCAAGATCCGAGACACTTTCTTTATTCGAAAATGTACAAATATTTCACAAAATGTGAAATATATGAAAGTGTAAATCCATAATCAAGATCTCAACTAGATCTAAGTCTTGATATTCTCAGAAACTAAAATCAATTTTTTTTTATTATTTTAGGTTTTTTAAGAACATAAATGGTTTAAAAACAACCAACAAAATACAGATTTTTCGAAAGAAGAAATCAAACTCAGTAATATCTACCTGTTATGTATCGCAGAGTATCAAATCTCAACTTTCTATGAAATAAAATGAGATTAGAACTACATGACTTAATTGGACAAGATATTAAGAACTAGAGAGGATGGATCTTCTCAAATCTCAAACTAACACAACTCTTAGAAGGGTTTTTTGGTGAAAATTTGGCCGGAGCTAGGTTATGGTTTTATTTCTCTCTCTATTTCTTTCTCTATCTCTCTATCTTCTCTTTTTTTTTTCTCTCAGAGGATAAAGTGATCCAAATATTGTAAACGTTGCACATATGGGTCCTATTTATACTAGAGCATGGAAGGCTCTGGAAGGACGAAGCAAATCAATGATCAGGATTGAAAGTATATGATAGAAGTAAATCTAATGGCTGACGATGCACCGGTTTTAAACATGCTCTGATTGCTTTAAAGGGTTAACACATGGATATCTTTAGAAGACATGGAAACCATTGATAAAAGTGATCCAACAGTGTAACTAAGGTCTCAGATATGTGAGGTAAAGAAAACAAAAATCTAACCATTATAATACCAACATGTGTAAAGTTAAAATTAACTGAAAAATGTGTGTTTTAGATGTTGAAAGAATATGGGTCCTATTTATACTAGAGCATGGAAGGCTCTGGAAGGACGAAGCAAATCAAAGATCAGGATTGAAAGTATATGATCGAAGTAAATCTAATGGCTGACGATGCACCTGTTTTAAACATGCTCTGATTGGTTTAAAGGGTTAACACATGGATATCTTTAGAAGACATGGAAACCATTGATAAAAGTGATCCAACAGTGTAACTAAGGTCTCAGATATAAAATCCAATTTTTACTGTTACAAAATTATTATAAAAATTCCAAAAATTATTTAAAATTTCCCAAAAATTGTAGAAAATCATTTTGATGGGATTTAACTCACACACATCCATATTATGAAGAATGCAACACATAAATGCAAACCTAGGTGAATGTGTTGGTCTTTTACCTTTTGGAACTTTAGAGGAATTCAAATTAGAGTCTGAAGGATTTTTGGTAGACTAGGATGTGACTCAATTTTGTCATTATTTCCAAACTAGATGAGCACCTATATATTATAGACTCAAGTGAGTAAAATATATAGGGTGATTCAGTTCTGACAAATCTCCCCCTTTGGCTATTCCGGTACAAAACAAACAAAATGACTGAACACCAAATTAAAATCAACATATCCTATTACAAATTACAAAAAGTACTAACACTCTTCCCAACCCTAGAACAGAATAGCATAAACCTTTTTGTCTTTAAACTTCACCGTCTTCCGTTTATCCAAACTTTGTCTTCATCCATGTGTCTTGAAATTCGCAAATGAGTACCTACACACATGAGATAACAAATATATACCTTCATGACACATTGATTTTGAAACAAAGTAAATCATAAACAGAGACACCCCTATAATTCAATCTCATAAAAAAAATCCATTTTAATTTGCTATGCCCCTTTGTTTTTAGCGAAATAGACAAATAGTCAAAGAAGTAGAAACAATAATCATGAATACGGAGAATCACGACTACAAAAAGATGTCATCACAAAATATTTAAATCAGGAATGTGTAATGATCATCTCAAAGCTAAATGTAGATACCACATTCTAGAACCCCCTAAGTCTCTCCATAGACTCCTAACACTTCCCCTTTTTACTGCAAACCTAGGTCGCACTTTGAGTACCGATCTAGAGGCCATCTGGTGCACCCGGGCCCCATTTGACTCTACTCAACTCTACAGTCAAAGAAAAAACTCTTTGAATCTTTGAAGGGCTCTGAATACCCTTTCCAATGGTCTACCCTGTGCGTTAATGGACATAATGGCTCGAACGAACGGACCATTTCACTACCAGAAATCGATTCAGAGGTCATCGAACGCTCCGGGGCCCCGAGTTGACCCTAATCAACTTCTCCATCAGAAAAAAAACTCTTTGAATCATCGAAGGGCACTCAAACCCCTTTCCAACGGTCTTCTCTGTGCGCAAAATAGCATAACCGTTTGGACGAACGATCAGTTTTCCTTCGAACTATGTGGACTTTTATGCCTTTATAGGCTACGTAGGCGGCTCAAATTAAAATTCGAGATTCGAGTCTAATTTTTCAATTTCTCTTATTTTTCAAATTTCTCAAACCCCTTCATTTTCATAATTATCATACCTATACATATATCATGCTTATTTGCATTTCGACCAACACATATTATCTTTCCCAATAATGATAAATATTATAATGAACGTTCATATTCTATCTTCTACATTTGTTAGTATTTTGGGAATATTCCTGTGGATGACCTCACCTTACCTTTTCTATGGTATGGGTCGAACGATTCCAATCTCCATTATATAAACACATACACACACTTCACGGGGAGAAAGGAAGATATTAGCATTTGCCCATGTGAGACCGAAAGGTAGGGATGGGTTCCAAACACCTTTCCATTCGGTAACTTAGCCCCCGGACCTCAGATCTATTGGTTTCGTATGCATCAGTTTGTCCTTGATGCCCCTCTCTCGAAGTGGCAACATGTTCTTTTGCCTGTTTTGTGCAAAATAGGCTGGCGACTCAATCTCTTTACATTAACCCCACACCGACGATGGCTGAAGCACCTTTTGAAAAGAGGGGTGTGAGATCGCGGTGTAGTTAACTCACCCCCGAAAGAACGCCACGACTGGGATGGCCACAGTGTCGACTCCTCTGGGGACTATTTTTTAAGGGGGATAGACTCTGTTTACATGGGTGTTTTATTTTCTTGTATATCCCCCCATTTGCATGTTCCCCTTTTATTATTCATATGTACCTCATGCTTATGCTACTAGTCACACACTTGTACATGACTCTCCATGTACACTTCACACCATGTGCACCTACGATCACATATATCCACATGATGCACACATCACTTAGAAATCTATACTTAGGTGTCACTAGAACACATCTCCACTTGTCTATATCCATGCTCACTTATCACATACTCACTTGTAGATAATTACACATCACTCACACATCACTTATCCATGCTTAGTAGAGCTTTACTATTTGTACTAGTACCTTGCTCCCTATTTGGCATGATCAGGAAAAAGATACTCTCTCCCTAAGATACTAATAAAAGAATCATGCATGATTCACACACCATCACTAAAGGGCATTGCTATTGACAAAATTTGGTCCCGTAACTAGGGAGTCACTTCATGATGGGCACTGGTCCGGCAGGTCGTAAGTTGCCTAAGCAATATTACTCTCACCTTCCATTAGCCAAGTATCTTCGATGTATATAGAACGGTTCCCTCGCATTGTGCCGCTTGACCGAAGTCATAACGGGAGGTATATCACAGGGAACTCCTTCACCTACATCTAGTATATCAAATTCGCTCTCACATGTATCACCCCCATAAGGTATATAGTGAGGCAATTCACATACACTTAGGTATATCAAATGACATGTCCACATGTACCGATTGACCTAAAAAGCAAGACGTATATCGTGCAAGTCACGCCAAAGGGGGAACCCCTTCCAACTAACCTAACCAACTGCATACCCGCATATAGGTTTCAAGCCTTGGACACACATGTTAGATTACCGGTTTAGACCTGAAGCTATGCCGAAATACGGGTCGCCCAAATTTTTGCATAATTTTTAAAGCGGGATCCTCCCCGTGATCCTGGTGACAAGTCCAACCGTAGTTTTACATATGTTGCCAACCCAATTTTTCCAAGCTTGGGTCCCGTCCGGCATTTCATTTTTCATTTATGTAAACTTAATACCAGTGAGAACTTAATAAACATAATAATCATGCTATGACTCGTCTCTCTTCTTTTCCTATCTCTTTCCAAAAGTGTCTAAATTTTTTTTCCTCTTTTATCAAAAATACCAAAAACATTTTTGTCCTCATCTTTTTTTTTAAAAAAGAGTCAAAAATATTTTCCTCCTTTTCTAAAAATAACAAATTTTCCTTTTCCTTTTTTAAAAATTAATTCCACATTTTCTCTTTCTTAGGTCGATTACATACCCTTGTCCTGACTCCCTATTCTCTTTGGTCTTCAGTCGAACCGCCCCGATGTTCTATCACTTCCCTTACTTCCTTCGAGTCTGAGACTCACACACCTTCCATAGAGAACACATATCAAGTGCTGAATGTACAACCCAATTTGTTGACGGTTCTGGCTTAGCTCATTTCCAAAATTGACAAACTTCAAACCAAGGTTCATTAAATGCAAAGAAACTGAGTCCCTATCCTCGAACGTCTTGAGGTTATTTTCCCTTGTGCCATCGGTCCACCTACACTCGAGCCTATCTGGGTTCCTGAAGAATACCATCATGATCCACGTGATCCTCTTGCTAATGTGCCTTCATCAGCCGAGCTTCTAATGCCAAACCTTGCTCAAATTGGGGCTAATTTACCTATAACTGTTGATCCGAAAGAGGAAGAACTGAATAAGGTCAAAGAAGACCTCAAGATGTTAACGAAGAAATTTGACCAGGTCAAAACTCTGGGAACTACATGAACTACACCCATATGTCTCCCTATCCTAAAGCCATGTTACTAAAAAAATTCAAGTTGCCCATTATCGAGAAGTTTGGAGGCAGTGGACCCCTGATCGTTAATCTCTATACCTACCACCGAGCCATGACTCTGCTAGGGGCTTTTGAAGAAATAAGGGCTCAGATGTTTTAGTAGACTTTGAAAGATAGCGCCCTTCGTTGGTTCCTATCCCTTGAGGAATCCATAATCCGCAGGTGGGAAGATGTTGCCCGTTAGTTCATGTCATAGTACAAGTACAACGAGGAGATAAAGGTTACCCACCGTGATTTAGAGATACTTAAACAGAACCCTAGGCAATCAGTCAACAACTTCATAGCAAGATGGAGAGAAAAATAATCTACCATAACCAATCGGCCTTCCGAAGAAGAACAAGTCAGCATTGTGAAGAAGAACTTCCTACCCTATGTCCGAGCAGCAATGGGAGAACATTACTACCTTCACTTTTGAGCCCTCCGAGAAGCAAGAGTAGAAATCGAAGAAGGTCTTTCCAAGATAAAAGTTAAACCGAAGAAAACCTCTGGACAGTCTGCTCCTAAAAAGTTTGAAAAGCCTGCTAGTACCACAGTTTCTACTATCAACAATATCTCTCAGCCTGCCGCTTCGTGGGAACTAGAAAGTCACCCAAACCCAATCCGAAAGAAATATACCGAGCTTCACGCACCTCTCTCTAAAGTCTACCAGGATCTCTTGAACCAAAACCTGACCAAACCCTTGGACCCTCATCCGTTAATAAATCCACTTTCGAAAAACTTCAAACCTGATGCCCATTGCGACTTTCACTAAACTAATGGCTATACCACACACCAATGTTTTCATCTTCGAAACATAATCCAAAGCCTGATTGATCGGGGTATCATCGCCCCACCAGCTAATCCTAAGCCAAACACCACCCATAATCCAATCCCGAATCATGAAAATGCCTTTTTCCTAGAAGAAGACTCAAAACTCGACCCATCCACCCAAATCCTGCCAAGTAAATCACCAGTCATACCCATATATGTCTCCTAAACCCCTCCAAACATGACCATATTTCCTCTTAGACCCTACCAGTTTTGTCGATCAAACCTTATCACTCCTCACCAGATCATGCATCGTTGTCCATACTCATTCTGGAGATAAAGATATGGAATTATCAGAAGTGTTGAACCAAGTCCTAGAGTTAAGGCTGAAATTTCCCTCTCGAATGACCATTGACAATCAAAGATTCAATGGGTTGTTCTTAGAAGCTTGAAAATGGGCCCGAGAGTCAGATAACTGAGTGGTGCCAGTCGATGAAGTTAGTCTAGATGACTTGGTCCAGACCATGGAAGATTTGTTTCAACAGACTGGGATATTTGTATCATATTCGAGCTGCTCCATGCTTTGAAATTATAAGGGAACTTGGTCCGTTTAATCCTTCATTTCCCCGCCGAATGGGAAGAATTATACGAAGAGGCAATAGAAGTTTTAGAATGTATCGACTTTGCATAAAAATACAATATCATTGCCACCGGATGGGGGGACGATTCTGAAGATTCATATGAAGATCCAGATTCATGAAAGACTAGTCTGATAGCCAACGTATACGGAATGATATCATTCGACGAGCTACTAGAAGATATCAACCAGGTAGATGAGCAACCATATATTGATGAATAAATAAGGTTTCTATTTTTCCCCTCTTTCATGAACCACATCAACCAGAACCCAAACTTATAACCATCAACAAGCAGTAAAGAGAGCGGTGTTGAGAATCTACCTATGCCATAAATGAATCTTGAAGAAAGTAAGGTCCTTGATCAACTAAAGAAAACTCAGGCTAACATCACTGTATGGGGACTTTTTATGTCTTCCTAACTACACTGAAATTCCATAATCAAGCTACTCGCAGGACCCACAGTTCTGCCCTCAACCACGCCAGAAGAAGTAGTATACCTTGTTGGATCCTTATCCTCTACTCGAATGCTCTCCTTTTTTGAAGAGGAAATCCCTAATACTGGTCATAACCACAATCATGCTCTTAATATCTTTGTCAAAGTTATGGGGAAAACTGTCCCCCTCTCACTCGTCGATAACGGATCAACTCTGAATGTTTAGCCGTTAAGAACCCTCAATTATTTGGGGTTAAAAATGAGTGACCTTTCTCCAACCTCCATTACAGTACGTGCCAATGACAACACCATCCATGAAGTAATGGGATCTATCAATCTTGAAATGGGGGCTAGCCCTATAAATCTTTTTATTGAATTCCAAGTCATCGACATCCCATCGTATTTCAATCTACTGCTCGGACGATCGTTGCTCCATAGAATCAAAGGGGTGTTTTCTTACCTTCATCAGAAATTAAAATTCTTTACCGATGGACAAGTTATCACAATCTTGAGAGACAGTGACAACACCGAGAATGCAAGCACCAATAATTTGGTACTTGAGATACAACACGGGGTGAACGATATGATACTATCAGGCTTCCAAGTTGAACCACTCCTACTCCCAGTAGGAGATGACTTCAAAGATAGGGTTTGTCCAGAATATGATCCCCATGGAAACGTCAATGTAATCCAAATGTTCAAGAACATGCACTTCATGCTCGGACTGGGGATAAGGAAAAGACAACAAGGGATAACTGAACCTATCGTGTTGAAGGATGACTTTCCTCCCTATGGCTTGGGCTATCAACCATCAGAAGAAGAACTCATATTGATTCCTTAGCCTTGATTGAAGAGAAAGTTATAATGCACCTGAACTATCCCGGGAGATTCCCTAATTAGAATATTTATTAGATAGGCTAAAGATTTCCCCCTTTGTGGCTTCCCTGAACCTTGATATGACCCTGTAGAAAAGAGGATGAAACCAAGAATGGAGATATTTTTTCAAGACAGCTACCTATGCGACAAAAGGTCCCAACACTATGTATAACCAATCACTGAAGAGACCAAAGCTGATACCGGGGTTTCTGAGGGAAGTGACTCCGAGGATTCTTTCAACTTGCAGATAATGGGGTTGGCACTCTAAATTATTCACTCAGGGACTACATCATTCCATCCATCCTACCTCATCAGATATGTTGATGCATCCCTTCTTAACTGGCATGCTGCACTTGTGCCACCTGCTGATATTCAACCTGGCCCTGACGTTTACCCCTTTTCCCCTTTAGTTGTTTCCTCTCACTCTGATGTAATTGAGACCTCCTTTGAGGCTTCTTTTCTCATGAATGAAATATATAAATATTTTGAGTATCTTGTCGTGACTTACATTACTTGCCTTGATTATAATCAAAATCTTGATGATGATGACTTTGCAAATGAATAATTCCTTACTGATCTAAATAAGGTTAATAACAAACAACATAACCACGTTCAAGTTAATAAAGATGAGCTATTGTTATTAATCTAGGTTCTATTAGCCAAATGCACGACATTAGGATAGGGGCTACCCTTGATAAGAACTAGAGCACGCATTTTGAAGAACTACTGAAGGAATTTATGGATGTCTTCATATGGTTCTACTATGATATGTGCAACATCGACCCTGAGATAGGACATCATGAGATTCCAACTCTCCCGAAATGTAAACCAGTCACACAGAAGATGTGAAAGCTCTGCACTGAATGGTCACTCAAAGTAAAAGAATAAGTAGTCTAGCAATTGAATGTGGGCTTCATTCGAGTAATTGGATATCCCACATGTCTAGACAATGTCGTACCCGTGCTGAAATCAGGAGGGAAGGTCCGCATGTGTGTTGACTACCGAGACTTGAACAAGGCCTCTCTGAAGGATGATTACCCTCTACCCAACATCGATATTATTGTGGACAATACAGCCAGTCATGCTCTCAAGTTATTCGTTGACGGGTTTGCCAAATATAACCAGATTAAGATGCACCCTGATCCTCAAGAGAAAACTTTATTCATCGCCCCTTAGGGAACCTTTTGCTACACTGTCACGCCATTTGGTCTAAAAATGCATGGGTTACCTATCAAAGGGTTGCCACAACCATTCTGAATGATCTAATACACAAGGAAGTTGATTTTTATGTGGATAACATTATTATAAAGTCTAAGACTAGAGAAGGTCATGTTCCTGCTCTCCAAAAATTCTTTGATTGACTGCGACAGTACCAAATGCGACTTAACCCACAAAAATGTGTCTTCGGAATTACTAAAGGAAAACTCTTGGTATTCATGGTTAGTGAGAAAGGGATAGAAGAAGGTCCTGCTAAGTTGAAAGAAATACTTGAGAGGCCACCTCCCCGAATGGAGAAAGAAGTCCAAGGATTTCTTGGGAAACTACAGTAATCAGTCAATTCATCAGCCAATTGACTTCCATCTGTGAACCAGTATTTAAACTCCTCTGAAAGGATTCAACAAAAGTATGGAACGAAGGTTGGAAACACCACATTTCTCTCTTATCTGAGTTACCTAAAACTTACATCACTACATGCTCGCCTTCCCCATCAGACTCGTATCCCGAACAAATCCCATTAAGTACCTACTCAAGAAGCCCCCCTATCCAGTCGAATGGCCCGTTGTTTGATGCTTCTAGCCGAGTTTGATATTACCTATGTCACACAGAAAGACATAAAAAGGAGATCCATCTCTGACTACCTTGCATACTAATTTCTGAATTCCCAGACGAGAATATCTTTGCGCCTCCCAAGAAGATCTTCGATGGCAAATGTTCATTGAAGGCACTACCAATAAAAAAGGATATGGCATTATAATCCTCCCAATTTACCCAAATGACTCCCACACCCCCATTGCCACCAAATTGGATTTACACTGAATTAACAACATGACTGAATATGAGGCTTACACGGTAGGCCTCGAAATTGCCCTCAAGAAAGGAATTCGATACCTCGATGTCTATGGGGATTTAACTGTCATCATAGATTAAGTACTCAGTAAATGGAAAGTCAAGGATGAGAAACTCTTACCCTTCCATGCCTTCCATGCCTTCCATGAAGAACTAGCTTCCCAATTCCAATCAATCACCTTCCACTATCTTCCCCGGGCAAAGAATAACCAAGATGGCTCCATTGTCAACTTAGCCTCCATGATTGACATGCCCAAAGGAATAACCATGGACCCTTTCCTTGTCCAGAAACAAGACAAACAAACCCACTGCTACCACATCGAGCTCAGCATGGAGGAAGAACCTTAAAGAGCCGATTGCTGGTACTATGATATTTGGTGCCTCCTCAAACACGGTAGGTATCCCCAAGGATCCGAAAAGAAAGATCGAGCAACTCTCCGAAGACTAGTCGCCCAGTACATTATCAGTGATAAATCACCGTTTAAGAGAAACTTCGATGGAACCCATTTACACTGCATAGCAGGAGCTGACATTGAAGAAATGATGAACAAAATCCACACTAGGAAATGTGGACACATGAACGGCCATATGCTCATAAAAAAGATCATCCGACAAGGTTACTATTGGACTACCATGGTTCAGAACTGCACACCTAATGTTCAAAGATGCCTTAAATGCCAACAGTTATCCAACCTAAAATATTTGCCTCTGCGAGAATTGTACAATATGACCTCTCCCTGGTCGATTTCCACATGGGGCATAGACATCATAGGGAACGTTGAACCGAAAGCATCCAATGGGCATGATTTCATCCTAGTCTCTATTGAATACTTCACCAAATGGGTCAAATTCGAGTCATACGCAGTTATGAATGCCAAGAAAGTGGTCTAATTCATTAAGAAAAACATCACCTGCCGATATGGGGTCACTCACGAGCTGGTATTAGACAGCGGGCTACATCTTGAAGTAGAAGTTACGGAGATGGTCGATGAGTATGGAATTCAAAGACACAAATCCTCTCCATACCAAACTCAAACCAATGGGGAGGTCAAGGCATCCAATAAGAACCTCAACACCATCATCGGTAAGATGATCGAGAGTTGCCAAGATTGGGCCCATAGGATCCCTAATGCCCTTTGGGGCTATCGTACTTCAGTACAAACCTATATTGGGGATACCCCTTACTCTCTAGTATACGGCATGGAAGCATTCCTACCCGTGGATCTAGAAATCCCTTTGCTACGCATCATTCTTGAAAACAAAGTCAACGACGAAGACTGCACCAAAGCCGTTTTGACGAGCTATCCCTCTTGGGAGAAAGGAGATTGAAAGCTCTATATCACATACAAGGGTACCATTACCGTATAAAACGATCCTTTAACAAGATAGTCAAGGACCGAGGAGTCCTAGAAGGGGACTTATCCCTCAAAAAAATAGTAGAGCCCATCTGGACCCTAGAAGGAAATTCAAGCCCAATTGGAACAACCCCTACATTTTGAAGAAGATCTCATCGGGCTCCGCCGCTGTGATCATAAACCTTAACGAATAAGAAATAACACGTTCAGTCAACCTGGATCACCTCAAGAAATTCTACCCCTAGTTTGAAATCTCGGCTCGCTACGACTCTTCTCATCACCATTCTATTTAAAAAGAAAAAGATCTCCATTTCCCACTACCCAGAACTAGATGGTCCTGATCCTCTAAAAATATTTTTGAAAAAAGAATTTCAAAATTTTTCAAAAATCCTCAGAGGTACGTAGGCAACTCATCACTTCACCTGAGTGCGGCCCCCTCATTTTCATAAAATACTATCATTTTATTATCCCCAAGAACGATTATTCATTTTAACATGTACGTGGATAAAAGGATTATGTCTTCCTTAGCGATGAGTATAGATAGTTCAAAATGAAAAAAGTCATCAAGAGGCACAACTAGATGATCAAAAACTTATTTATTTCATTACTTGAAATTTCAGTACAATTACATCGGCGTAAGGAGTCAAATGACTTCCTTTGCCATCCAACACTTACTTTCCAAAAACAAACCCCCACTAATCTTAAACAACCCACATAGTACAAACAAACACAAACAAAACCAAACACCTTATAAAAGCCTCACAAAGTCTACCCAAAGCTGCCAGAAGAACTGCCTCCATCTCCCACATCTTGGGGCCCCCAAACCTCCCCTGACTAGAGGGAATGTCGCTGACGCTTGTAGGAGGGTAGTTTAGATTATATGGAGGCATAGGTTCTTTTGAGTACAGTAATGATAAGTTAAACATCAATACTATTAATTAACCATAGGACATGCAAATACAACTCAGTGAAGATAGACTCAATTTGAACTCACAAATCTCTCGTATATAACTTAGAAGGTAATAATGAACATAGAAGCAACTCTGCTTAGAGGAAGAGAGAAATTGAGCACCCTAGATACACCTTGACAGGTAGCCAAACACCCTCACCACCCTCAATGATCTCTGTCAAATATTAAAGCTTTGTAATAAATGACAATGGTGGGTGACTAAACTCTCTGCCTTGTAATAAATCTCTCTAGTAATAACTTCTGAATTCTCAATAAGAACATGATCTCTCCCCAGAGGTGGTTGGGGTTCTTAAATATCCCCCCACACTATCCCCGAGGGAACTCAGTCATTAATTCCTGTGAAAGACCTCCCTCATACTTTATGTCACAAACATTAAATAACTGATGCACTAGTTATCTCCACATCATAAGCATTAAATGCCAAGACATGCCTTTTGCCTAACCACTGTGTGTCAGGGGGCTGCCGTCACAGAGGTGGCTCACCAACTGTCTGATAACCCCAAATACCACGATGGTTTACTCAAGTGCAGATCTGACATTGCCTAGCTAGTTAGTGACATCAAATAAAGTGGATGTGACATTAAGTAGAGGGTTATTTGGATCACAACTCAATGCCCGATGGAACTCAAGGCTGCTCTCCCTGAGGTTCCACGGTCAGGGTCCTTTTGGTGTTTTACCTGGTGTATCTAAGATGGTAAGGACAAGCCCCAATGGTGCCTCACTTCTCAATCCTCCAAACCAAGTCCCTCTGAAGTTCCCACGGTAAGGTCGTTTGATAGAGCATGAACTCCTAGTCTCTCGTGAGTACCGTTCGACCTCACACAAAATCATTATACTCATTACATCTTTACAATCGTTATAGCTCATAGTCGATATAAACAAAAGATGCAACAAGACTAAATTAATCAACAGGATTAAATGATAAGCTCTCTCGGTCATCTTCTTCGCTGAAAAATCCCTCTTGGCTGCCACGTTGAGTTGCCACGCTGAGCTATCATGCTAAGCCTAAACATTATTGTAAATGGGGGGATTATCTCTAATCTTAGGATTATCTTCAAGCCCCCTCTACATTTTCCCCTTCGTGGAGATATTTATTGTGGAAACAAGAAATGTTTGCATGAAAACTTTTCAATCTGATGAACCTTATCTGTGTGAAAAAAAAATCTCCCTGATGTACCTGAGTCAAAGCGCTATGGCTTGTCTACGGTTTGTGAAGGGCCATCACCATTTTATCCTGCTACTGAATTTCAACTGTTCTGTGTTTGCTTCATCGACTGATTTTGGAATTCTCCCGAAACACCGGCTGACTCTCTCAAACACCCGTTTGGACTGTGGGGAAGTGAAATTATCCCTTGTAACGTTTCACCATCTTAAAAAATGCAGAAATTCTCCCCGATGTAGATGAGTTAAATTAAACAACGTTTGGACTTATGGCAAGGGGACATTGAAGATTTTTTTTGGACAGTTGGGACAACTTTTTCATTGGGAGTTTATTAGATATGTTTAACAAAAAATTCTGGTGCCAAAACTCAAACTTGCCTAGGAAGGAAACTCTTTCTATTCCCCATGCATCACTTCTCAACTCATGTGGTGCGGTCTTTTCAATTGTCAAGACACTTCCCAAAGTTCTACATGTCTGTTTGAAATGATTATAGGTGGATTTGCACACGTGGGGGGTGGGAAACTCAACAGATGGGTTTCAAAGTTTTCAAACGTCTACTTTTCAAAACTCTTCTCTTTTCTTCGTATTCTTTAAGCTTTCATCTACTCTAGAGAGAGAAACATTTCCAGACTCCATTGTTACTAAGCTTTTACCTAGTTTTTCTTCTTCCTCTCGTCTTTTATGCCACCACCTATGGTTGTGCTCCTCCATTGTCATTCATAGCCCTTCTTTACTAAGTTGTTTCTATCATAGACACTTACTATGGCTTCTTCAAGTGTCTTGAAGTCTACTACCACCATTTTTCAGCCAAGCTCCTCCTCTGCCACCCCTAGCGCCACTACCTTGGATGTTGCTCGTCAAGAGTAACTAAATTTTTACCATCAATCTCCCATCTTTGCCAAAGATGATGAGTTTTCTGATGATGCAAGACGAAAGGAGATAATGGGAGTTATTGATCGTTTCGACTCCTTTGTCATGAGGCCATACGGAGAATCCACCTTTGCCCACACTTGGAACTTTTTTCCTTCTGCAGCTAGAACGACCACTTTTGTCCCGTTGTAGAGGATCCTTCACAAGCCGTGGTACTTTTGTTCACTCTTGGGTTTCTTCCTTCTATTACTTAATGGGGATACACTTCTGAACTTTATAACCCTGATAGATGTAGCAGGCAGTTCGGGTTTGATCAGGGGGCTCCTTGACATGTGTTTCAGATAAAAGGGCTACTTTTTCTAAGGCTTACACCTTCTACCTAACAGCATCAGTACATGGTGTGACTTCTACCATGGATGATCGAGTCACCCTTCTTAGTGCCACTAGGAAAGGGGATGTATCTACCTCCTATGCCACCAAATTTCGTTTGATGCAACTGGCCATGATTCGTGAGTTCATACAAAGTCCCCCCCAGTATTCCCCAGTCCTTTCTTTCTCTGCCTTGGAGTTGGGTCTAAAAGGCAACCCCGTTCTTAGAGTTGAGTTCCCTCTGAGTAAAACCGTTAAAGATCCTCCCCACGAGCTACCCTCTTATTGCCTGATGATCCCTACTGCCACGCCCAAACCCAAGACTGTTGCAACCCCCTAATATCCTGCCCCTACAACCGAAGAAGACAGTGGAGAAGGTCCTTCCCATCCACCAGCCAAAAGAACTATGAAGTCCAAGAGTGGGACTTCCTTAAAATCTAAGTCTTAAACTTAGACTTAAAAGCCTTTGGAGGCATTCCCCATCGCCTCCGTTCCCCCTCTCGTGTCTATATAAATGAATGAAGAGCTGAGGAGGAGGGTTCAGGCTGAGGTGGAATGGATAAATGCTGAGTTGCAACGATGCTCTCCTATCGTTCCTCCTTCTGTTGCCTTCACTACCATCCTAGTTGATCCAACGAAACCAGGGTCAAAAAGGAAGAAAAGTTCAAAGGTTCCTCAAAGTACTAGCGATGTGGGTGCGAGGAAGAAGACTCTGGGTACTAAGTCCCAGAGGAAACAAACTCCAGATGTACATCTTTCCCCAGCTCCCTCTGTTGTTGCTTCCTCTCCTTCTTCACCAGTGCTTATATCCTCCCATTCTCCCTCTGAATTCGAGGTATGTATGTGTTTAGTTGATTTTATTCTCATTTTTGTAAGGCAAGATGCATCTGTTTAACTCTTAACCACTTTGGTGCAGGAAGTGGAAGAAGAAATACCCAGCCCCCCTGTGAGCCCTTTCATGGGGGGAAGTTTCGGTTCCTCTCATACCGATGTAACTCCTCCCCGTTCTCCCATGACCGGGCTTACTTACTCCCACCGTTCGGCCTCATAACGTGCGAGGGATGCTGCTATAGGGGGTGATTCCGTTGAGTCTATGTGAATATCTTCTCAACCACTGACAACCCCCCCCCCCCCGCCCCTTCAAAATTATCACCGCAGCACGAGGTCCTTCTGCCCATCGTTCCAACTACAAAAAGTGTCCCTTAGGTAACATATTATCAATTACTTATTAGGTCTCACGTCTTTTTTTCTCCTTCATCCCTTTTTCTGTTTGTCCTGCTAAACTTTGATATGTTGGGATGCCTTAGGTTGAAATGGCGTCGTTGTTAGCTAACATTCTTCTTCTCCCTGTGCTGACGAGACCACTAGCTACAGTTTCCCGTTTTGGTGCCATAATTAAGGTAAGTAACACTTAGAGGCATTTCTCACTTCTTCTGTACTTATTCCTCATTTCTAACACTTATATTTATGTTTGAAGCTTTCTCCAAGCCTTGCCCCACCCTCTTCTCTTTGTGGTCTGCATGTTTCTAAGGCCAAGTTTGATGCTTCTGCCCAGCGTGGTGGTTCTTCTGTACCCAACCATGCTGGGGCATCGTTTGGAGGTCCAACGTCTTCTCCCAGTGAAACTCCTATGTTGGCCTTGGTACCTTTTGTTAGGGAGGGAGCTTTATCGACTGTTGAGGCTTCTTTAGTTGGGGGTGCCATTGAGGCTTCTGAGAAAATAAGCCTGCCCCAACGATTCCCACCATTATGGACTCCATGGTGACTCCCATTCTCGCTCCCACTACTGCTGAGGTACTTCTCTAGTTTATCTGCATTTCTCAACCTTTCAAACTTCACCTACAATGGTGGCTTAACACTGAAAAACTTGTTAAGAGTTTTTGCAAGATCCACCTATAACGATGACTTAACAACGAAAACACTTGTTAAGATTTTTCAAAAACTCCACCTATATTAGTGACTTAACAATGAAAACACTTGTTAAGATTTTTCATAAACTCCACCTATATCGGTGACTTAACAATGAAAAAACTTGTTCAGATTTATCATAAACTCCACCTATATAGGTGACTTATCAACGAAAACACTTGTTAAGATTTTTCATAAATTCCACCTATATCGGTGAATTAACAACGAAAACACTTGTTAAGATTTTTTATAAACTCCACCTATATCGGTGACTGAACAATGAAAACACTTGTTAAGATTTTTCATAAACTCCACCTATATCAGTGACTTAACAACGAAAACACTTGTTAAGATTTTCATAAACTCCACCTATATAGTTGACTTAACAACAAAAACACTCGTTAATATTTTCATAAACTCCACCTATATAGGTGACTTAACAACGAAAACACTTGTTAATATTTTTCATAAACTCCACCTATATCGGTGACTTAATAATGAAAACACTTGTTGAGATTTTTTCTTTAACTCATTATTTCTTCTACCTATTCTCAGGTTGCACGGGAGAATTCTCCACCAGTTTTTTCACCCATTACTTCACCCCATCGAGAATCCGTTATCTCAGAAGATTCTAGTCGCAATGATCAAGGTTCCACGACAGGCGCTGCTGCTGAGAGAAAATCTGGTTATGAGCTCCCTCTGCCCGACTTAGCTCCTCATGTTTTTTTCCTCATGGTCCTTCAGCGTTCCCCTCAAATGCCTTCCAGGCATCGTTTGGTAGTTGAGAAGCTTACAAGCCTCCTTTTTGAGACTTTTATAGTGGATTTCCTGCGTTCCAACATCCCCGTGATAGGCTATAGGCTTCAGAGCATGGAGACCGTTGTTGTTGATATCGTCATCACTCCCACTTCAAACATTACCAGAGCCCTCCTCAACCAATTCCTGGGCTATCTGAGGGAGTTGTGTCATGATGGGTTCCATTTTGACTAGCTTATTGCACACTTAAAAACTTTGAAGAGCCAACGACAGGATAGTCAGAGGGAGATGTTGTGGAACCGTTGGGAGGATCAACGGGCTGATGAAGCTAAGTTGGCTTAGCTAGCACCTCTGCTTGAAACTGTCAACCAAGAGGTGGGGGACATCGAAGAGGCTCTGCATCTGGCAAAGCTGAAATGAGAGAAACTCCTCATCAAGCGTACACAAGCGCAAACGAGATTGGAGGTTTCTATTAATGCCCAACAGTCCTACCTCACAGCTTCTTCGGGCCTTCCTAGATATTTTTTCTCTTCTCTAGATCTGTGGTTCCTCTTAGGCCTATGTTTTTTTTATACATTTTCCTTTTCTTCTTATGTAATTCTTGGGCAGTAGCTCCTAATTTTGTAATGCCCCAAAGTTTATGAATGAATGAAAAAGATGTATGTTTTTCCATGTCCTTTCTTTGTGCTATAACTGTTTGTATATATTATAAAGTGCTACAATTCTTTCATTTCCACTCGAGTTATAATAAAAAACTTGTATGTTCATAACAACAGCTAAATACAGCGATGGTGTAGACTTAATTTCTTACACATGATAGACTTTCAACCATTTATTGTTAATTTGGAATGACTTGTCTTCTTCCATCTTAGAAATTAAGCAATAACCTGAATCATAAGCTTCTTTTACAATGAAAGGTCCCTACCAATTCGCTGCAAATTTAGGTAAGGGAAGCCCCCAAATGTGCTTCACTGCTGCTTTTAAAACGAGGTCTCCCTCCACGAACTTCCTTGGTCTCACCAAGTTATCATATGCCTTGGAGAGATGTTTTATATACATTTAAAAGTGATGCATCGAATTATTTCTGTGTTCATCCAATGCTTCCAACTGCACATGCCTATTCTGAGGGAGCATGCTACTTCGCAAGGCATATCAAGCAGAGGGAACTTCTAACTGTATCAAAAGAATCGCCTCAGCCCCATAAATAAGAGATAATGGATTATACCCTGTAGGCTTCCTCTTCGTTGTTCGATAGGCCCACAACACAACTGGTATCTTGTCATACCATGATCCCTAAAAATCCTCCATCGTTTTAGCCAAAATATTAACCAAGGTCTTGTTAGTTGCCTCGGCTTGACCGTTTCCCTTTGGGTATGCGACCGTTGAAGTATGATGAACAATGGAGTACTTGTCTGTGAGCATCGTTACTTCTGAATTGACAAAAGGGGTTCCGTTATCTGGGAGGATAACCTTTAGAATCCTAAAATGGAAAAGGATGTATTCTCTGATGAAGTTTCTCACCACCCCCGTTGTTGCCCTTCTTAGTGGTATCACTCCGACCCACTTTGTAAAGCACTCCGTTGCTACTAGTGTCCATATATTCCCCCTCAAAGAAGGATGCATTTCACTTACCAAGTCGAACTCCCAAGTGTGTAAAGGATAAGGCATTGCCAAGGAGTGTAAGTCCGCCGATGGGGCATGGATCATATTTTCATGAAGTTGGAAAGGCTTGCACTTTCGAACAAACTCAACAGAGTCTTTCTCCATTATTGGCCAATAATACCCCAACATCATCAAGTGGTCATACAACTTGGCCCCTCCTATGTGAGATGGATCGTGCACCCTTTTGAGGACTTCAGTTGTTTCTTCCTTCATGATGCAACGTAATAGCCTGTTAAAATAGCCCCTTCGATAAAGCTGCCCCCTGAACGTAGAACCTCGGGGCCCCCCACTTAAGTCCCATCGTATCAATCTTCTCTATTGGGACAACTCCATGTTTAATGAAGTCAATATAAGGTTGCCTCCAGTTTTGTTGAGATTCAACGAAATGACATTCATCTTCCTCGAAGAATAACTGGCACTTAGCGCACTTCTGTTGTAACTCTGTTACGTTCTGCTTCATTATAGGACAGAAATAACCCTCCCTTTAAATTCTCCTTTAAATAGGTATCTCAGTTGTTTCACAGTGCTCTTCATGTGTTTTCTTTAACCTCCACAACAAGCCGTTAAACCTATAGGTTGACCTACAGGACGAGTGATGTCTCGTGAGGGTTTGTAGTGAATGTACCCACAAAATTCAAAAACTTATTTAAACGCAGTATCTGAGTAGATGATGAAACGCTATACAACCCAACTTTAAAAGGACATCAAAGAACACCGTATTCAACTATCAAAATAGGATATGAAATTACTTAATACCAAAAGCGTAATCCTTCCTAAAACTCAACGTGTTTAGTGTGAAACAATCTTAAGTATCATTAGAGTAATTCCTATATTGCCTTTATAGAGTCGACGTTTTGACTTCAATTCTCACTGGATATATCTCTCTGAATCGAACTCTCTGAGAATTGGGTAAGTATATCTCTCTAGTGTGTGAGGATGTGAGTAAATTTAAACAAGTCAAGCGTCTCACACACTTTATACGAAATGAAGGATATATAAAAAAAATCTTATCTCATGAAGGAATGTTAACCACTATGTTGAGAATGTCAAGTTATTCACCATATAATCTTCTCATTTTTTCGAACACTTTACCAGAGGTGAAAATGGGATTTATGTAAGGTATGTAGGGATAATTAATTGAATAAGATGAATGATGGGGTGTTTTGAGAAGAGTAAAACACACTTTGACTGACTATTCTTCTTCATTATTTGAATTTATGATCGCATGATTTTTTTTTATTTTTTTTCTTTCTTTGCTTTTTTTTTTGCGATACAGTTTTCTTTTCATAGCACAAATGAAGACAATTTACATGGAAAATTTCAAACACCCTTTTTCTCAAAAATGATGGAAATGATGGATGGTATTTGGTACATATGGTTAAGGGTAATATGAAAAATGATAACGGGTGAATGATAATGTGATAGGAAAAATGGTAAGTGTATGGAAAAATCGGTTTAGTGCTGGGGACAAACTATAAGACACATGTTTCTTACAACTCGAAGGTAATGTCATTCTCTGTGATTAAGCCAAATTTGAAAAAATGATGAGATCATACAACGACTAAATGTAGTACCCAAAGAAAGTTGAGTTAACTTGTGACTCGGAGATACGTAAAAACTCTCACAAAGGTGAAAAGCTCAAATCTCACGGGTTTAAGTCGCCACTAGTGATCTTTTAAGGTTATCTTGAGAATATATTTACTTTTGCACTTTTGAATGTAAACGTGATAGTACAAATTGCCGAGTTTAGGAATTTATACTGTAAATACGCTTTTAAGAGGTATTAATTAATTTAAGGTTAAAAGCGTAATTTTTGGGTCAAACAGAGGTATTCCGAGATTTCTAAAAGTGGGATGATAGACAAATCATGTCATAAAAATTTATTTTTAGCTGCAGAAAAAAATTTAATATCACTTGTTTCTGAAAATTTTCAAAAGTGGTACAATTTTGATAAATTCCCCCCCCCCCCCCTAAACAAAAGAGAACATCGTCCTCGATGTTTAAAACCGCATATAAAAATGAAAAGCACAAGGGAGGAAAGATATCACCATAACGAACCGCAAATGAAAATGTACTGCATGGTGGAGTAGAGATAGAACCTGAAGAACAAATGCGATACAAAAATATGTACAAGTCTATAAATCATGCGAAAATCATTGGGTGGTGTGAAACACCACCCCAAACACGGTAAGACTCATACTCAGAAACAATGAATGATGGAATGCCTCCCGATAGCGCTAAGTTTAATGTCGTCAGCCAAACCGAACTAATCTCACCCTAAAGATAAGAGCTATGAAAGCACGGGGTGGTAAAAAAATTGGGTGATGAGAATCACCCCCAAACAAGACTGAAGAGTAAGTCTTGCTGGATAAAGGCTAAAGAAGAAGTCAATGCACTTGTATAAGAAAGTGCATCACTCGATGCAAATCATGAGTGGACTAGGGGCAGGTGGGTAGGAGGGTACATGGACGAAGGGTAAGGGTGAGGATGTACAGACACCGGTCACTGGCCTTATTGAGCATAAATGTGAGGGCAACTAGGGCCCTGTAAGAATGGTGCTCAAGTTGGTGGGGGAGGCAAAATGGTTTGGAAATAATAATGGGGTGGGCCTCAGAGAAAGTGTGCGACCATTCTATAAATGGACGATGATAATGGTCACGTCGTGACACGCCAGGGAGCGGTAAATGGAAAAAATCAACACCACAAGGAAGTGGTGTGCATAGATTAACACGCTCGGTGTCACGTATGGGGATAGTAGCATGCATACTCACACGGATGGTGGGGTCAATGAAAAGTGCACAAATGAGATCGTGGAGACCTAGGGTGGAGAGTGGGAGTAGTTGAGGACCTAAATGAGTAGATGTGAACAGGTGAGGTGCAATACCAAGGTCCAAACCAAGTGGTGGGATGGAAGGGACAGTGGGTATATCGGGTGATACAAGAGGTGGGGGAAGATGATGTAACTCACGAGTAGGAGAAACACACTCCTCATAAGGCTCGGAGTGAGCCTCAAAGGTACGCGAAGGAGGACGTGTGAAAGTGAACGAGGAAGTGATCAACTTATCCACCATTACATCATCATCCAAGGTGGTGAAAGGGTCTAACGAGGCTTTAATATCCGAGACAAATGAATCTACATCAATATTCGGCTCAAGGGGAGCCAAATATGATGGGGTAGGATCCATATCAAGAGAGGTAGAAACCATATTGGATTCAATATCAAGAAAATGGGGAGCACTCATAGCCGGAGCTAACCTAGGATGAAGTGGTTCCTCGGGAACACACGCAGTGGGCTCAATAGGTGTAGGCTCAGGCATAAATAAGGATTCTATGGAAGGGGAAAGGCGAACCTCTATGGTGGGTTGGAGAGGGTAGGGCGGTGTGGGAACAGTCTCACAGTCAATGGATAGGTCAACACAATTTCCAACTTGGGGCTCGGACCACTGGGTGGTCTCAACTGCAAGATTCTCACGATGATATGGTTGGTCACACTCAAAATCAGTGGCAAAAGATGACACATCATTGTCCCACACAGGGTCAACAATGGGTTGACTTGGGGTGAAATCCGACTCGTTCGCACACTCAAATGTAGTAAACCTGTGTTCAAGCCATTGAAGGGCATCGTTTTGAGAGTGAAGAGTGTGCGCGAACTTGTGCAAAAGACTTTCGAGAGAGGATGTGCAAGGTGGTGGTGAAGTGGTGGAGGGTGGCAGCGGTGGTTGAGGTGGACACAACTCGCTATGGATAGGACTATATGGAGAATACTCGAATGAAGTGTGTGGAGTGGGGCCAAGTTCATCATACATGAAAGGAGCGCCTTCGTGATGGACAAATGGTTGAGGATCATGGGGTGCATAGTGAGAGAACTGATCATGAGTGAGTGCACAAGGTGGCGATGACGACTGTTGGAAACCATAAGGATCCACAATATGATGTTGGGATATATATTGCATGGAAGGGTGATCAGGCCGCCATGAAGAGCTTGGGTATTTATACCCCTCGACATTGGATAGGTCGTGAGAATAAGGCGAGGGTGGTTCTAAAACAGTGTCAGAGGGACACACATGTTCCATGGTGGGGTCATATGGAGAGAATATAAATGGACACTCATAGGACAAATGGTCCACCAGAAAGCAGTGTGTGCACGACGAAGCATGGGATGGGTTGACACTTGGCACCAAAGGCGGTGGAGTAGGAGAGGTGTGCGTGAATGACACACGAGTATCAACAGTGGGTGTTTGAGATTTAAAACCATGAAGTAATGAATGAAGGTTCGATTCGAGCTTATCCTCAAACAAACTGCCAGAGAATGGGAAATGGACAAAGTATTCCCGTAAAGGACGTTCTTCGACCATGACAAGAGGAGTATTTTTCGGTTTTTAAATATTTTTCAAAAGAAAAGAAAATCTTTTTGGGATTTTTGAAAATAAGAATAGGAAAATATTTTTGGTATTTTAAATATGAAAAAAAAAAAATTTGGGATTTTTGAAAATATTTATAAAAAAAAGAAAATATTTGTGTATTTTTCGAAAAATGGGAAAAATTGGACTCTGGATTTGGGCAAAACTAACTAAAATCGACTACCTAAAGAATGGAATTGGACACACAGGAGTTAAGAAAAAATCCTAACGAGCACATAACCAATTATTATCTTCAAAATTAGTGAAAGGGGTAGTCAAATTATAAATAAGTCCGCGGGCGATGAAAATCACGGAAGTTATCTTTGTGATCGTCTATTGAAAAAATGTGTTCCTAAGGGGCTAGCCAGTTGATTGATTTTAAATTTAATGTCAACTAGGGTAGCACACAATGGCTAAGCGAGTGAGTCGGGTGATGAAATCCCTTCTCGTTTCAATGACCGGGTATATCTTAGGTAGATTAATTCATCAAACCATTCAATTTAAGTGCAATGCAAAAAATAAAAGCACATAGGAGCAATTAATCACACAAAAAATGAACTCGCTGGCAGGAGAGTCGCGAGGGATAAACAAACTGTACCTCCCACGGTTTTTACACACGTGGGGTGAAGACCGAGTTGAGTCGACCGGGGGGAGATCTCGCCTATATCAGTCGTCCCCAGGAGTCCTACCCACCCAAAGTAAAGAGGCTTCAAAACTCCTCTCCTTGGACGCCCTCTCTCTACCTTGTTCGGTTTCCCTATTCGCTTTTTTTTATGAATAATTATTACAATAAAGTGGTGTTAAAATGCACCAAAATAAATATAAAGCTTCAATAATCATATATAACCAGTCTAAGGAGGATGGAGGAGGAATAATAATTACAACTAAAAAAAATTACAAGTCTTCAATTTGTCTCCACGGCAAGACCCCGACAACGACGTCATTTAATAAATAGCTTTTTGCGTATGTATCGTCGTTGTCTTCAAAAGTCACTCTCAAAATTCCCTTGAGTACCTACAAAACTTGTCTAAAAATAACTCGTATTGCGATAAGTACGGGTATCAATCCAACTTCAAAGGTGAAACAATTAATGTGAAAACGTGAAATTCAATTTTTTTTGTTAAAATATATTTTTTTAATTATTTTTTTATTTAAAACAATTTCAAGGGAAAATTAACCAACAGATGCTAAAATTAGTAAATGACTAAATAAAGAATGTACCGAGTGTGATAAATGTGAGAAGTTCAAGACATGGGATTACACTGGATTTTCAATTATTTTAATTTCTCAATTTATTAATTTAAAATATTTCGAGATAATATTAAATCGATAATCTAACTCTCGTTAAAATTACAAATTTAATAAAGTCTTTTTCATAAAATTAATTTAAAAATGTCACACAATGAAAAATTAGGACTTATACTATTTTCAGAAAATTATCGGCTAGGATCAATTTAACGAAAACAATAGCAATCTTTAAATTTCAACACCGAATTAATATTCAAATATCGAAAAAACCGATCTCTAGTTCGATTCTTAAATTCAAACATTAATTCGTTCAATTAATTTACTAACTCTCGTTACATAAATTAATCGGTGACAGTTAAAAATTAATTTACCTAGAAATATAAAATTAATAAAATAAATTAATTAAATTAACATCATTCGCAGTGCATCCCACCCCTTGAACGGGGTGTTTAGCCAAACATTCTCTTGTGTGCATAAACAATAATAAATAATATGTCAAGAACGAAATAAATTGAAAAGAGAATGTAGAAATACAATACGTAATTTTTTTCACAAATTTGTCTAAAAATGCACCTTGACATGCGTCCAAATTCTTCACAATTTTCAGCACTTGATTACAAAAAAAATACTAAAAACTAAACCTAAAAATTATTCTAAATCTAAACTAATTTTTTTGTATTTTTCTAAATTTTTTTCATGACCCTAAACTATACATAATATACACATTTTTTTTTCTCTATCTGCGTCTCTCTTTTCTCTTATGTTGAGAGTCCCTTTTAAATGCGTTGCTCCTCCTTTTTTTATAAACCACGAAGTTGGGTTTTGATTGGAGAGATTGTTGGGATTTTCTTGGCTTGGGATTAACTCCGATATTGTTGGGATTTTTGTTGAATGGATAAGTTGAATGGTTGGGAATAAGGCAGCAGGTGGTTAGGGTTTAAGGATATCCGGGTATAGCAGGTCGCATAGGGGTAACCCAGATTAGGTGGTTCCGATCCGGGTCTCAGGTTTAAGGGGACACGGGTTGTGGATCGGGTTTGCGAGCAGGTGGGTTGGCTGAGGCGGATCTGGGTTTTGGATCCAAGCATCACCGGAGGAGAGTGTGGCACTAAATCGCCGACGGGTGAGGCGGAGTAGGGGGTTCGGGTTGTAGATCGGCGCCGAACTAGTGGTTTTGGGCCGGAGGGAGGTCTGGCTGGTTCACGATTTGGCGATGGAAATGGGTATGGCCGGAGGTGATAGCGGACAGAGGGGTTCGATAAATTGGTTGCGCAGGTGGGTCGTCGCCGGAGTGGTTGGGGGTATAAGGGGGCTGATGGGTTTCGGGTTGGTAATGGTGGGAGGTGAGAGAGAAGATGGGTAGAGGTAGGAGATGAATTGGGTGAGGGTTGTGTGTGTGAGGGTGTATTGTGTAGGTGTGTGTCTTAGGGCTTGTTTGGGGTATGTGTTAGGGGTAGGCTTATGTGGGTGTTATTTGTGTGTATTTAATTTGTACCCCTAAAATAAAATAACACAATTAAAAGTAATAAACCTAAAAATAAAAAATAAAATCTAACTAAAAATAAAACGAACTTAAAACAATAAAAAATAAAAAATATTAAAAGTAAAAAAATAAAAAAATAAAATCCTAAGCTTATATAAAAACTAAAATAAAACAAAAGAAATAAAAATTTAAAATCTAAATGAAAACTAAAGTCCTAAAAAATATAAAATATAATAAACTAAAAATAAACTCCTAAAAACTAATCCTAATAAAACTAAAAAGTAATAAAAATCAAAATAAAATAAAATTATAAAAATAAAATAGAAAAATAGAAAATGAAACCTAAAAAATTCTAAATAAATCTAAAATAAATCCTAAAAATAAAATGAATAATAATCAAAATCTAGAAAAATAATAACGGTACAAACTCAATACACATGGGGCTCGGGGAATGGTCTAGGCTCGGTGTAGGCTTAGGTTTGGGTTACGAGACTGGTTCAGGATATTAAAACACATCGGGTAAGCTCAGAATGGACTTCTCACTTCACGGCTATTTTGATTTTTTCGATGCATGCTTTTGACTGCTTCTGTATTGCAATTGAATGGATTTATCATTAATTAACACTGCGACTGCGTATTGACCTGTAAAATGATAAATACGAACATAAGACCATTTTTAATTAAAATGAGGGACTAAAATGCATCTATTCGGGGCATAAATTATACACTTTTGGGTGCTTATCACCATGTTTAAGAAGTTTTTTAAAATTTAATCATTTTGTTTCCATATTTAAAGGGATGGTGGGCAACCCTTTTTGAACTACTTTCGGCACAATGTTTTGGCGGCATACATATTTTATTTCCTCTAGTTTTATATATACACCTTAGCCCCTTTAATTTACGCATTCAACCTTAGCTTTTGGAGGTGTTCTTGGGGCTGTTTTGGTGTTGGATCTTGGAGGAGTTTTGATGATTCTTGGGAGATGATTTTGATGGTGTAATCTGAGATTTCTGGGCAGATTTATAATGGTTCTTTTGATGGTTTATGTTATGGGTTTTTACACAATATGCTCCTTAATCACGCAAGTGTTATTCCCTTTGATTTCATGTGATTATTGAACTCATATTTGAATTGCTAAATTCTTTTGAAAATCAGGAAATTATTGTTGGAATCTGATTTTGATTCTTGTGGTATTATTATTTATTGGGCATGTTGTTATGAAAATTTAATATAGCACTGATGTTAGGCACCCGCCATGATTCCTGTTCCAGCTACTTGATAAAGTATGGCGCGATATGGTGAGGCCCGGTGACTCCGGTTAATGTGTTATTGATAAATTTATTGATAAATTCTTTGAGATTTGCATTTTTATTTTGAATATTCGTATTCATGTTGTTACGCTTTATTCACCACTATAAATATTTGATGAGCATATTTCTTGTCGTATTGTGTACTTCCCCATATTTTGTTTTATGTGAGGTTAGCATGGATCTGAGCTCTATGGACCAAATGGTATGATTTTAGCGAAGAATATTATTTGGAGGACTTGTTTTTATTTTGATGTATATAGCATTGGTGATATATTTTTATTTCGAGATAGTTAGTTGGATTATTTTGAGTGACTTTGTTGTACTTAATTTGAAGAATTGAGATTTGTGGATTTTTATTTTTATATTGTGGGTTTTATTTATATGCTTTATACCTTATTACTTGTGGATTTGGTTAGTTTTATCGACAGTGGCGCTCTGCTCCGCTCTCCCCGAGCGGGCGGAGTGTTACACATTGGTCTTGAATCGTCACCTCAGTTAGGTTAGAATTGATCTCGGTCCTCGATCGTCACTTGTGTTAGGTCAAAATTGACCCTGACCCTCTGAATCGATCATCTGCATCCCTTATGTCCACAGAACTGACCTCCCTCCATCATGTGGTGTCTATTTGACGACCATCACTTTTTCTAGGCTCCCCCGTCGAATGGCTCTGTAGACACCAAATTCTTGAACCCCCTAAGTCTCTCCTTAAACCCCTAGAACTACCCCTTCCCATCGCAAACCTAGGTCTCACTCTAAGTACCGATCTAGAGGCCATCGGGCGCCCTCAGGCCCTATTTGACTCCGGTCAACTCTACAGTCGGAGAAAAAACTCTTTGAATCTTTGAAGGGCTCCAAATACCCTTTCCAACAGTTCACTCCATACATGAATCAGCATAAAGGTTGGGCGAACGAACTATTTCACTACCGAGAAATGATTCAGAAGCGATCGGACACTCCTAAGACCTGAGTTGACCCTAATCAATTTCACCATCAGGGAAAAAACTCTTTGAATCTTTGAAGGTTAATAAAACCCCATTCCAACGGTCCGCCCTGTGCATGAAACAACATAATCGTTCGGTCGAATAATCAATTTTCCCCTAAAAATCGATCCGGAGGCCACCGAGCGCTCCCGAACTCCGCTTGGCCAAAGTCAACTCTTCAGCTCGAACGAGACTGAATAAATATCCTAGGGACACAAAATATTTTTTCTCATAATCCACCTCATGTGCGATTCTGACCTACGGTACGGACGAACAACCCATTTTACTCCGAGAGTTCACCGGATGCTTTTGGGCCCCGGTTGACAAGGTCAACTTTCTAAATCGAGCGAAACTCTTTGGAATATTGAATTAAACCTCCTAAACTTTCCAAGGGTCCACCTCGTGCGTGATTCTGACTTACTATAAGGACGAACAATTCATTTTCGTCAAACGATCTACCATCCAAAAGATCGACGTGCACTTCAAAGCCATATTTGACCCAAAGTCAACGCCCAAACCCCGAAGAGGTCCAAGGACTCTCAAAGGTATTTAAATTACCCTTCTAACGGTATGCCCCATGCACTATTTGGATCAACGGTTTGTGCGTTACGATCATTTTTCCAAAAAAGTCTGCACGCGATTGCCAATTGGCAGGTCCTGAACCTTACCTATTGGCACTATATCAAGGGTTACTTGCCAGTAGGCAGACCTTAGGGTAGGCCGATCTGCACCCCCTTTGGCCCTATAAATAGGGTCCATGACGTCACTCAAGAAAAAAGGAAGATATCCATCAACATTAGTGATCTTAGTAACATTCTCTCGAAACCAGCGAAGTTCCATATGAGAAGTTCCGTTGAAGCCTAAATACCCACCCTTTTCACACCCAATTTGGCAATATCGTTCTCTCTCATCAACATTCATCAACATTCAAAAGAGGTCATCCAAGATCCAAGCTCAAGCTCTAAGGAAGGTGCAATTCCTTCTCCCTCTCTTTTAGTCTCTAGTTTTTCTATAAGTTACATTGGATTCATAATCAAGTTTCACTTAGTTCATACATATTAACATCCACACTATTATTATTACATTGCACTTACTTTATTTTTCATAAAAAACCCAAAAACGAATAATAGAGGGTTACACTCTTTTATCCATCCCACTTTTTCCAAAAACCAAAAACACATTTTCTATACGTACACACATAATAAAATTCCGTCTGAATCTATGGGATAAACCCCACCCCTATTCTACATTCGAACTACGTGGACTTTGATCCCTTTATAGGCCACGTAGGCATCTCGGATTGAAATTCAAGACTCGAGTTCAATTTTCCAATTTTCCAATTTCTCCTATTTTCCAAATTTCTCAAAATCCCTCATTTCCATAATTATCATACATATACATATATCATGCTTACTTGCGTTTCATCCAGAACATATTATCGTTTCCCAATAACGATCAATATTGCGATGAACGCTCATATTCTATCTTCTACATTTGTTATTATTTTGGGAATATTCCTGTGGATTAACTCACCTTACCTTTTCCACGATATGGGTCGAACGATTCCAATCTCCATTATATAAACACAAACACACACTTTACGGGGATGAAGGAAGATATTAACATTTGCCCATAAGAGACCGCAAGGGCGGGATGGGTGCCTAACACCTTCCCATTTAGTAACTTAGTCCCAGTACCTACGATCTATTGGTTTCATATGCATCAGTTTGTCCTTGATGCCTCTCTCTCGAAGTTGCAACATGTTCTTTTACCTATTTTGTGCAAAATAGGATGGCGACTCCATCTCTTTAGATTCATCCTACACCGATGACAACTGAAGCACCTTTTGAAGAAAGGGATGTGAGACCACGACGCAGTTCTTTCTCGAAGGATCCTCCTCCCCCCCCCCCCCACAGAATGAACGTCGCGCTCGGGATGGCCGCACTAACAAACACCAACTACTTTTTAAATTTTTTAAGCAAAAAATAAATTTCACAAATACAACAAACATACCATATATAATATATGAAAAATATATCAATGCAATCCGACACACATATATAGGTATAAACGACAAACAAATAACGACACAAAATTCATAAGTCGTACACACTAGCATAGTATCGATGTGTCCAAACATGAGTGGTGGAATGAATGGGTGTGGACCAGTACAAAAGAATTGTTACCCAAACACTTAAATATGTTTAAGAACCTCTAATTTTCCACAAAACATTATCAAACTAATCTTTAGACTCAATTGACAAATGAAGTTAAACTTAATGAACAAAACAAGCACAATGCACACAAGCCTTGAATTTTAATGATTCTACAAATCAATAGGGTCATGACAAGATAAGCTCAAGTAGGATACATTGTCATTGTGCAAGCCCGTTGATATTTCCAACCAAACTCCCTCGAAATATTTTTATTCTTTTCTTTCGAATGAATATATCAAACTAAACAAATTTGTCCCCTTTTTGGAATATTATTCTTTTTTACTTCCTTAAATTTTTTGGGCTCTTTTTGAACAGTGGCTTTCACGACGTGATTATTATTCACTCATAAATCTTTTCGTGCACTCATCATTTTCTCAATACGAAACAAAATCCTCTCAGGCAACGCTTCTTAGATTCACAAATCCTCCATAGTCAAATAAACATGTTGAAAAACGTCGTATGCGACTGTGTGATACTGATTAAAAAATAACTCGCAAGTTTTCAAGTAACCCTTATTTAATTCGAGTCTATTTAGAAACAACCCATAAACAAACAACTACGTGTGTGTGTGTGTCAAACCATAAATAAAGCATGCGACACAAAGTTAAGGAAAAATCCCCACAGGGCAAAACCTTTTATTTCACTATAATAAGTAAATCGCAACTTACACAGATTACAATGAAATATAGTGACACACGAATACCCGCAGGCGTCGGTCGGTGTCGTCAGCAATGAATCCACACGCAGCGAACCCACATGAACCTCAGTCCAATTAACAAAGGAAGAACCGCAGCACTCCTCAATGACACGCAGCCATAAAACTTTGTAGAGACTCCCTCAGCAATGACACGCAGCCCTCGGTTGCAAAGATCTCTCCACAAAGGTTTGAACAAACACAAGGTTGTGTTCTTGGGTTACCAAAAAGATTCACAAAGGTTTGGCAATTGTGTGAATCAAAACATGAGTCTTGGGACTCAAAAATATGAAGACTAGAGGTATTTGGACTCTCAAAAACGTCTTCTAAAGTCTTGCAAAACAACTCCCCCGAAGTTGGTATTTATAGGAAAAAATATGAAGAATCCCGCTTTGTTAAAACTCTTAAAAACTTATCAGCGTACAGGTACACCGAACCCCATCTGGGGTACACCGAACTGGTTTGGTGTTCCCATTCTGGTATGAGGTTAAAAAATAGCATTCTTCAAGGAATTTTCTCCAACTTCAAAAGGTCATAACTTCTTCACCGTAGCTCGGATTGAGGTGCCGTTTCTTCCAGTATCTTCGTTGCGGCGAGCTCTTCAACTTTCCAATTGACCAGACCTCCTAACTATGGATGTGAAATTACGAAAATGCCCTTGAACTCTCCTATCGTGCCTTTTTTCACTGTTTTGACTTCCCTTGCGTACCACTTGCATTAAGTCCCTAAAATCTTGGACCGTGAAGTCGTTGAGGCAGATGTGGGACATATTAATGGAGATGTTGAATGCTTGATTCCCGAAATTCGGATTGAGGCCGTCATGTGAGATCGTGAGGTGACGTGCCAAATGTAGCGGCGTACGACATACACAAATGTAACATGTTGGACATGAGAAAAATGTCCTTACAAATCTCCCCCTATGTCTATGCCGTTACATACATAAAAAATCCGAATTATCAAATATGAAATTGCCTATACAAATCTACCCTCCCATGAACCCAAAACTGGAAAAGGTACAAATGAATAGTCTTCATCGTTTGTTCTTCAAATCTTCAATACATTCAAAACTTTTCTCATCAGGGTGTGCAATTCAGAGATCATCAATGTAGAACCTATACACATGAGAAAAAGCAAATACCAAGTGACGTATCGAGTTTGAAATGAGATAAACATGGATACCAATTTATGATGAACGCATAAGTCAAATCTCAAAAACTCCCCCAAAATTCAAACTCCCCCAGAATAAGATAATTCTTTCTCCCCCTTTTTATGATGTCCCCAAATAGACAAAAAAGAAGAATGAATCAAACAAGCAAAATCGGGGTGTCACGGTATACAAGTCAAGGCATCAATCAATATGGTAAACGTGCTCTAGCAAGGAGATGCTCAAACAAATATTCTCAAAATATTTTTGAATTTTTCAAATTTTTCATACAAAAATAAGATACCAATATGAACAAATATGAAACAAAAATCACACCATGGATTTAGACTCAAACAACCAAGTCATGGAAATGGAATGAATGGGTGTGAACACATTCGATAGGTAAATCAACTCAATCAATCATATGTGCACGATGCATACGTGTACTCCTAACGAATGAACATCAAAGGTATCCTTAGGTGTAAAAAATTTGTTGAATTTAGATGACATCGTCTTATACAAATCAACAAATCAAAGTCAAATGATTTCCACACCAATAACGTCCAAAACTATGTAGCGCATTTTCAAGGACGTGCAAACCCGTTTTAATTCTCCAACCAAACTCCCTCATATATATATTCTTTTAGAGGTAATCTAAATTCTCAAACATTGGAGAATTGATGCAAAAACCTAAATGGCCCCTTTTTGGCATGAATATCTTTTTATTGCCTTTCAATTTTTTTCGGGCTCTTTTAACCTCTTTGGACCCCGGATAATAAAATTCCTCAATTTTTTAGGTCCAATTTAACGGTGGCTTAGTATTCGCAAAGGTAAAATGAACCTTTCGCAGCCCTTCCCCGTTTCTAAAGAAAGCACACAAACTCACAAAACAGTTTTTATATGCACAATTTCCTTATAAAAATTATCGCGCTTGGTTCGTTTTAAAGACAGGATTGGAGTGAAAACACCCAACCAACATGTGATAAGACAAGCACAATAATCAAACAAATTTGTGCATGTGTGCAATAAAGGAAATATGAGTCAAACATGTAGGAAGTAACACTTAATTACATCTTAATGACTCCAAACATTATAAAGCACATGGATGAATTGACCTATTGTCTCAAAACACTATCAAATAGTCACAAAAAAATGAAATGATGTTGTGACTCGGTCATCCAAAGTGTTCATCCATAAACGGTGTAAACAAAAAACAAAAATCTTTTTGGATTTTCTCAAAATAAAATCTTTTTGTATTTTTAAAAAAAAATTCAAAACAAGAATTTATACAAAAAGTACAAGTCATCACACTAGTAAAAATATAACATGAAACCACAACTAGTGTATGACAAACATGCAATCACAATCAACCAAGAGATTTCACATGGGGTGAATCACGTGCAAGCAAACGGGAATCATGGACAAATAAACCATAAGCCTCTAAATCCGATTTTCTAACCCAAATAGATTTGTAACGAAGTGTGGGGGTTTTGGGAATCGAATTTATTCTTTCATTAACCTTCCTGGGTCCATTTAAAAGTTTGTAACAAAATCTCCTAAGATGACCTTGCCTACCGCAATGTGTGCAAGTGTAAATCGGGCGGTGTGTGTTACCTAAAGGTGGCCCTCTCCTCAAATTTATCGGTTGCTCTCTCCGAATTTGCCTAGGTGGGTCTCTCTTAACAATCCTAGGAGGCTCTCTCACACGTGTGGGAATGGGTGCAACATGTTTTTCAAGACCAATCCCACCCCTATCCTTTTTGATCTCGACTGTGCCTAAAATCTTATCAAGTTTTTCAGACCTAGACTCCAAATCAAATTTCACTTTACTTGAATCTTTCAATTTCACCTCAAGTTCACCTATCCTAGATTCAAGTACTCGTTTAGAATCCTCAAACTCTAAAAGCTCCTTTTTCATAGTCTCCATCAACCCTTTAAGACTATCTCTCTCACCCTCGACGTACTCAAGCTTCTCTTTCAAAATTTTTGCATGTGCCTTAAGTTCTTTGACTAGAAAATCATTATTTTTTATGGCACATTCTTTCAATTGAGCTTCAAGTTTCAAGTTTGCCTTTTTTGTCTTTAAACATTCAAAATACAAATTATTGTAGGCAACTTGCAACTCACTCAATTCTTCTTCTTCCTCCTCACTCTTTTCACCCTCACTCTCATCACTAATCACACGGATGGGAAACTCTCGCCTAGAAGCATAAAAGACTTCTTCTTCCGAATCACTATCACTAAGGGTAGAAACATGAGAAATCGGTTTACTCAATTTCTTCTTTGAATTTGTGGTACACTCATGTAACGTGTGACCAACACCCTCACAACAAGGACACCTCTCAGATTCGTTTTCAACAGAAGATTTAAAACAAGAGTTTGTGTGAATTTTCCAATTAAATTTTTCAAAAATTTGACATCGAAGATCATCAAAACCATCAAAATCCATTGAAAAATTGCGAATATTCACAAAACTGATTTTAAAAAAAATCAATATCACACGATTTTGCGGAAATTAGGAATACGCAATAAATTAGCGTAACCTGCTCTGATACCAATTTGAAAAACGTCGTATGCGACTGTGTGATACTGATTAAAAAATAACTCGCAAGTTTTCAAGTAACCCTTATTTAATTCGAGTCTATTTAGAAACAGCCCATAAACAAACAACTACGTGTGTGTGTGTGTCAAACCATAAATAAAGCATGCGACACAAAGTTAAGGAAAAATCCCCGCAGGGCAAAACCTTTTATTTCACTATAATAAGTAAATCGCAACTTACACAGATTACAATGAAATATAGTGACACACGAATACCCGCAGGCGTCGGTCGGTGTCGTCAGCAATGAATCCACACGCAGCGAACCCACATGAACCTCAGTCCAATTAACAAAGGAAGAACCGCAGCACTCCTCAATGACACGCAGCCATAAAACTTTGTAGAGACTCCCTCAACAATGACATGCAGCCCTCGGTTGCAAAGATCTCTCCACAAAGGTTTGAACAAACACAAGGTTGTGTTCTTGGGTTACCAAAAAGATTCACAAAGGTTTGACAATTGTGTGAATCAAAACATGAGTCTTGGGACTCAAAAATATGAAGACTAGAGGTATTTGGACTCTCAAAAACGTCTTCTAAAGTCTTGCAAAATAACTCCCCCGAAGTTGGTATTTATAGGAAAAAATATGAAGAATCCCGCTTTGTTAAAACTCTTAAAAATTTATCAGCGTACAGGTACACCGAACCCCATCTGGGGTATACCGAACCGGTTTGGTGTTCCCATTCTGGTATGAGGTTAAAAAACAACATTCTTCAAGGAATTTTCTCCAACTTCAAAAGGTCATAACTTCTTCACCGTAGCTCGGATTGAGGTGCCGTTTCTTCCAGTATCTTCGTTGCGGCGAGCGCTTCAACTTTCCAGTTGACCAGACCTCCTAACTATGGATGTGAAATTACGAAAATTCCCTTGAACTCTCATATCGTGCCTTTTTTCACTGTTTTGACTTCCCTTGCGTACCACTTGCATTAAGTCCCTAAAATCTTGGACCGTGAAGTCGTTGAGGCAGATGTGGGACATATTAATGGAGATGTTGAATGCTTGATTCCCGAAATTCGGATTGAGGCCGTCATGTGAGATCGTGAGGTGACGTGCCAAATGTAGCGGCGTACGACATACACAAATGTAACATGTTGGACATGAGAAAAATGTCCTTGCACATGTAAATGACAAGATTGATAAGAAAACATCTCACCAAGCTCAAATGTACACAATAAAGTCAAAATTCAATAAGCTCGTGCATGTGGGTGCAGAGGCATGTAAAAAGTCGAATACATAAAGGAAATCAATGACGAAACAACTCCATTAACACAATTAAGAACAACCTAAGCGTGAAAAGTCATAATCTAATGTCCTAGCCTCACGGAATTTTTGTACTGAATTGGATTTAAACAAGCCAATATGAAAAACTAATTAAGTAAAACTAAAATACACAAATAATAGATTTTTTTTTAATTTTTCAAAAATAGAAAACAAAATCTTTTTGTATTTTTCAAAAATATATAAAAGCCAAAAATCTTTTTGTATTTTTTCAAATATGACTCATTGAAGAAAAATATAATACAAAAAGTATACATGTCATAGCACTAGCCAAAAATTAATCATGAAGTATAACTAGTGTATGACAAACATGCTAACACAATCCTCTATATGATATAGAAAAAGAAGAATCATGTACAAGAAGATAAGAATGTAATAGTCTACCATCTAATGCCTCTAAAAGTTATTTCCTAACCCTAGTAGGTGTGAAACATCGAATATGGGGTTCAAAAACCAATGGGACACTAGACTTAAACTTCGTAGGACCTCTTTCAAGATCAAAACAAAAATCCATAAGGTGACCTTTCCTACCACAGTGTGAACATGTAAAGACATGGGGAATGGTACCTATGGGTTGACCTTTTCTAACGTCCACGGAATTAGTTGACCCTTTAAAAAAGCTATGGTCTTGCCTTTGACAATAGAAGCATTAGTGCATGACGAGGAATTGCCATTACTACCAACACTACTCGAGTATGTCAAATCATTTTTCAACTCATAAATTATTTACTAAAGCAAAGAATTAGACTCTTCCAATTTTAAACACTCTTTCTCTTAATTTTCGATTATTCATAGAAGGTTATCGCATTTTCCTTTAAAATATGCACTTGTCCCTAAGAGTCAATTCACGTGTTACAAAATCATCTATTATAATATTTTTATCCTCTTTGTCGCAAAAACAAACCCTAAAATTTTTAAAGACCTCCAATTTTTTTTCTAAAACAGGTCTCTATCATGACTCTCCCTTTTGGACAATATTAAAGCAATAAAGTCATGGTCCAAATTTCTCATGATAAAAATCCCTTTGATTTTAAATCGTGTGCAAAAGATCGATAGTGGATTTAAAATGAGAATTTTCTTTTTTCAAAAAATCAATTCTTTTCGCAAACTTAAAATTCAAACAATTTAAATTGTCAAAGCTAAGAGAGTCAATTCGAGAGTAATAACACGCACAAGAGCAATGAAAACACAATCACCCCCACAGAAGGTAAACAAGATCAAATACGATAAATTAGCATTACTTACTCTGATATCAATTTGACAATGTGCGATTTCAAAAGGCATCAGATGGAAAAACAAAAAACTAGGATCACTTGATAACTTGGAGCAACCTTCTCTGATACCAATATGAGAAGGCGAGGACATTCGCAAAGGGTTATTTTACATAGAGAATTGTAACACCAATTTTAATTATGTGAAAGTGAATTTTTAAACTGTTTTATCTTATTTATCCTAGTCTTACAAGTATGTGATGAAATTTATAAATCCAAACACACAAATATGACAAGGCCAAGTTTTAGGAAGAAGCCCCAAAGGGAAAAACCTTTATTTCACTATGAACACTAAATCGTAACTTACAAAGTACCCAATGAAATCTACAATGGGTTAGTTGCAGCAAAACCACAAGAACACGCAATTCTATCTTTAACCAAGAACACCCACAAGTACTCCCAATGACATGCAGTCATTAGCCAGCCTCAACCTTCGTGAGCAGTGAATTCCCCGCAGGTATCACAAGTCAGCAATGGAGTATCTCTCTACCAAGGTATATGCAAGAGATACAAAATTTTCTTGGGTTCAAAACTAATTCACAAGAATCATATTCAAGGATGATTTGTTGTGAATTAAAATGTGTTTTAGAGGACAAAAACTTGAAGATCTTTTGTTGTTGATATGCAATAGCATATTTTGCAAAAGTCTTAGAAAACTCAATCGCAAAACTGGTATTTATAATAAAATTGAGTCGACGCATCACTCAAATGAAAAAAACCAGGTTGCTTGAACGAGTTGAGATGTTGCTCGAACGAGGACATCGTGCGACAAGCCTTTGTCGCTTGAAGTGCTTTGCGAGACTTTAAATGTCATTTGAATGACACAAAAATCAATAAATTATTTTTTAAAACTCTTCCTCTTGACTTAGAAAAAACTTATTTTCGTAAACAAAAAATCCTTTTTGTCATTTTTATGAAAACTAATCATCCCAAATATAGTTTTATGAGTTAGTTTAAACTCTAAATTTGTTTTATACCTTTCAGGATGTCGGGAAGTCCATAAACTTAGAGATGTTTGAGTTCGATTCGTGTTTTGATTTGCGTGATGATTTGTAATGGGATATGCGAATCTAGCCCAACGCTATGTTATGAAGAATAATAGAAAAAATATTCTTACAGCCAATGTAATTGTAACAAAAAATTTCATCAACGAAATAAATAAAATTTTAATTATATTATTGTGCCTCTTGATGATTTTTGTTTTTGAATTATCTATACAATTGCTAAGGCATACATAATCCTTTTGTTCATCTAAATGATAAAATGAACTGCCATTCTTGGGGATAAGAAAAGAATTTCATTTTGTGAAATAAGAAGGGGGTCGTGCGCATGTAAAGCGTATGAGATGCCTACGTACCTCTGGGTGTTTTGAAAATTTTCAGAGCTTCACTTTTGAAAGAAAAAAGATTTTTAGAAGATCAAACTACACCAAAACTGGGCTAATGGTCACGGACTTTATCCCTGACCTGGAAGGGTGGGTCATGGATTTTGTCCCTGACCAAATCGAGCGTGACCAATTACGGTGGTCACGACCCAAATCCCTGACCCAAAGTCTGGTCAGGGATCGCTCATAGTCACAGAATACGATCGAACAAATACACTTGCTGGAAATGAACTCCACAGTTTACAAGGTAGTTAAATTACTCGATCTTCCTATTCCCATACTAATAAACTGGAGTACCCACTTTATGAGGATCATTAATGGAAGAGGTACGAGTGCGGACGAATTGCAACCTTTCATACTCTTGTTGCCATCAATTATCACCGTGACTCATTTTTCCTGAGAATAATGAATGAGGGCGTGAATATGATTTCTATAAGTAATGGCTCTAATGAATCATTAACTAGTTATTGTGTACGAAGGCGTGGATATGATTCATATAAATAATGTCTCTAATGAATCATCAACCGTTAATTTATTATGTTTAGAATACCTACTTATGTCATTTAACCCAACAATCACTAAAATTAACCCTTATGTTTGGTATTTTTTTAATGGCCCGATATTTTTTTAATGGAGAGGTATTTTTTTTATATTTCAACCCCAAACTTAAACCAATAATATCCATAAAATTAAAATTTTCTTTAGTTTGAAAATTAAACCAACAATATCCATGAAATTAAAATTTGTCCTAGTTTGAAACTTAAACAAACATTAATCATATATACGTATTTTTTTCTATAATACAGACACAATACACAATGATAATTTATACACACCTATGTACACAATACACACATATATATACACACAGAGAGAGAAATACACACATGTATATACACACACACATAAATATACACACACACATAATAAAATAAGTTACAAGGGTTTGGAAATACACACACACAATGAAATAATTAATAAGGGTACGAGATTATATACACATGTATACACACACGTGCGCGCATAAATACACACACATACATAGAAATACACATAGAAATCCACACAGAAATACACACAGAAATACAATGAAATAACTAGGGTTTGGATTACCTTTAGAGATTGAGAGAATGAGGGAAATGAAATCGCTGGAGAGAGGGAGGGAAAAGTGTTTAGAGGTTTTCAAGGGAAATGAAAACATGTTCTGTATTTTGTAAGTATAAAGACCATGGTCACGGCTTAGGACTGTGATCCCATGACGTAACCCCTTTATTTTTAACACGTCAGCATGGAAACAAGACCATGGTCACAATCAAAAGTCGTTACTCAATCATCACAATGGTCACGGTCCTAAGTGGTAACTATAGTGGTGTGTATTTGGACACCTGGTCACGGTCATAAGCCATGACCCCATCAATGACCACACTTGGCGGGAAACTTGGCGCTGTAATGGTCACGGATGGGTCACGATTATAAGTCGTGACCTATGAGAGTAACGGTTAAGGGTTGCGGCCATCTACAAGTCGATCCATGACCCCACTGGGTCTTGGAATTGGTCATGCTTATTTTAATTATAGTCACGGCTTTGGGTCGTGACCATCTGGTTATGGCTCTTGGCCCTGACCCCATTTTTGTGACCACTTTCATTTTTTGCTGTAGTGTCAAGGCCCATGTAGTTTTGAGTAAAGGTAAATGAAGATTCTTTTTAGAATATAAAGGAGGTGAGAAGAATCATAGCATGCTGAGATTTCAGACTAAGGGTAGAATTTCTTGAGACAATCGAGGTTGACTAGACGGATCATCTCTTCCCGATCATGGTCGATGATCATAGTAGCGTTGCTAGATAAGATCATCTTCACAGTGTAGGTACCATCCCAATTAGGCTTGAATTTCCCTTTGAGGTCCCAAATGGGTTCTATGATTTCTTTAAGGGATAAATCCCCTTCTCGGACACCACGACCCTTGACTCTCTTATTGAATGATAGTGCTATTCGACGATGGTACCCTTGTATATGATATAGAGCCTTGAGTCTCGTTTCGTCCAGGAGTAATAACTTATAAAGATGGCTTTGATGCTAGTTTTTCTCGCTGACTTTCCTTTCAATCATGACATGTAATGAAGGAATTTCTAGATCCATGGGTAGGACTACTTCCACGATGTATACAAAAGAGTAAGAGGTAGACTCAGTAGAGGTTCAAACTGAAGTGCGATAGCCCTATAGGGCATAAGGGATTCGATTAGCCCAATATCGACGGCTTTTGGTCATCTTGCTAGTGATTGATTTGGCGTTTTTATTAGTGGCTTTGACTGCTCCATTGATTTGAGGTCCATAATGAGAAGATTTGTTTCTTTGAATCTCATACTCGTTGACCACTTCTGTGACTTATGTCTAAAAATGTAACCCATTATTTGACACTAGCTCATGTGGGACCCCATATCGGCAGATAATATTTTTTCACCTTTTTGGCATTTTAGAACTGTTTATGACTTAATTTTATCCCATTAGTGAAGTAGTAAATTGAAACCAAGATGAATTTATTCCCGTTGGAGACCTTGGGTGTAAATTCCCCTATGACGTCGATGCCCCATGTGGAAAATGTCTAGGAAGAAGTCGTGTTGTACAATTCTCGTGAAGGCCAGTGTTGGAGGTTAGAAAATTACTAGCATTTAAGGCATCTTCAAACATAGGCAGTGCAATCCTGAACTATGGTAATCAAATAGTAACCCTATCGGATGATCTTCTTAGGAAGCATATGGCCATTCATGCGGGTCCGCACTCCCTGCTATGGATTTTCTGCATCATTTCTTTAATGCCATCCCTTGTGATACATCATAAATGAATTCCATCAAAGTTTCTCTTGAGCAATGCTTTATTGCAGACAATATCCTGGGGAACCAATTTTGGGAGGGTTTCTCGATCTTTTTTGTTAGAATCATGGGTATACTTATCGTGCTTGAGGAGCTGCTAAATATCATAGTACCAACAATCAGCTGTATCGGGATCTTCTTCAGCGATGAGCTCAATGTTGTAGCAATAGGTAGGTTTAGGTTGCTTTTGGACTAGGAAGGGAGCCATTGTTATTCCTTCGGGCCTATCAGCCATGGAGATTAATGTAGCATGGTCATCGGCTAGGTTGTTTAATAGATATGAAAAATTACGTCTCTATTGTATTTTTGTCGTTGTTGCAATTCATTTTCTATCAAAATTCTTCAGAAACCTATAAAAGTAGAACAAAACTAGAATATAGCTATAAGTGAGGTATCAATCCATATCTAAGGATGAAATGCACAATTGGAGAGGACATATATAAATTCATTTGCATTTTATTATTATTATTATTCTATTCTTTGCTTTTTATATTTTTTATGGATTTTTCAAGGGATTTTTTAATTAAGTAACTATACTAATTTTTATAACTACCAATTAAGAAGTAAAAGCTAATTTAAGAAAAGTGAGATAAACAAAACTGTCCTAATAAGTAAACTAACAAAATTGGACTCATGAGGGCTTCAAAATTTCATCCCATAAATAGGAGATTATCCCTTAATAATCATTGTCCAAAAAATCAAAATAAAAGTATAAAAAAAAAGAGCATGTGAGGATTAAACTAAAAGTAATCAAGAGGAGGAGATCAAATCCATTTAAGCCTTGAATTGGAATGGAATCTTCAATTATATCAACAATCTCTCAATTATAAATCAAAATTTTCTCAATCACAATCCCTCACTAAAGTATTTATTGAATCTAAAATGAAAATTACAAAATAAAAAAAATAAAAAAAGGATTATGGATGAATTCATAATGGACAATTAAATAATAAAAGATATTTGCTAAAAATGCAAATCCTAATATTTTAAAATTTTACGTTAGAGCTCATCCAAAGAAATAAATTCTAAATCATAATTTTATGTTGAGATAGTTGCTAAAAATGCAAAATCTCAACATAAAGGAATGAATTATAATTTACCTCCCATAAGGGGTAAATTTAACTACATCAATCTATTATGAAATAATTGTTAAAATGCAAAACTTCATTATAGAGGGGTGGGGTTGAATTTTTCGTACAGATAAATTTCACTACAAACCTTTATATTGAGATATTTACTAAAAATGCAAATACTCTCTAAAGAGGAGTGTAAAGAAATTTATTACATAAAACTTAAAAACTAAATTTGAGATCCCCTGAAAATGGCCCATGTCTTCAATTTATACATGACAAACATGGAGCAAGGGGTATAAATGGGAATTGGCATGAGTGTGCATGGAAATGATGAGATGAGCATGAGGTGTGTACACATGAGGTTTGAGAGGTGTGAGGTCACAAAAATCTAATTTGGGTGAGGGTATTATAGGAAATGGGGGTTAAATAAGGTGTGAGGGGAAAATGGCTAAGATGTTAAATGAGGTTTATGAGGCATGTGGTTTAAGTTGACTTTGGTTGATTTGGCTTGTTCTTTGGCAAGTGAAAAATGATTTTGGCTTGGGAAAAATGAAAAATGGGTTTGGCAGTGGGTTCATGGATGGAGGTCGAGTTATCGGAGCAGGTCCGAATGGAGTAGGTAGCTCGCTCGGGTAACGGGGCAGGAGGTGGTCTCGGGTTTCCGTAGGGTTGAAGGTATGATTAAGGAGGTGGTGTAGCTTGCGGGTTTGGATCATCGAGTTTCGGGCAATGGATATGGGTAGAGTGTTCGGTTTTAGAGTGGGTTTTGATAGAAATGGGTTCTCGGTTTTGGCATAGGTGGGCAGCGGGTTAGCCAGGTTCACGCGATGTCGTCGACAGTTTGCAGGGGATGTACCGACGGGTTGGTATCGGCGGCAGGTGGACGGCACCGGAAATTTGGTCGCGGCCGGGTTAAGGAGGTCGTCTATGGGTAACAGGTTCTGGGGATTGGGAACTGGTTTGGAGTTGTCGAGTTAGTCGCCTGACATGGGCTCGGGTTGTGATTCATGGGCCCGGGGTGGAAATGGGTTCATGATTTTTATTTTATTTTATATATTTTTTTTTGGAACAAAGCCACCACCTGCTGGTGGTGGCAGGTGGTTTGGGTTGATTGTGGTTGAAGAGGAAAGTTTGGGTGGATTTAATTATGGTGTTTGTTGTGGGTTCGAAATGAGAGGTTTTTGTCATGGAGTTAGAGAGAGAGTAAGGGTGTGAGGTTGAAGATGATGGGAGTGTGGTGAGGGTATATGAGAGTAAGGTGAGGGTGAGTGAATAGTTTGGGTGTATTAGTGTGTAGGGGAGTTAGGGTGGTGTGTGTGAGAGGGTTGATTTGGGTAATGGAGTGTATGTGTTTAATTTGGACCCCTAAAAAAATAAAATAAAAGTAACTAACTAACTCAAAATAAAATGAACTAAATACAAAATCCTAATCTAAAACAATAAAACTCAAATAATAAAATAAAATAAACAAACACTAAAAATCTAATAAAAATATAAAACAAAAGACCTAAAAAAATACAATAAAACTAAAAATAAACTCTTAAAAACTAATCTTAATAAAATAAGAAAAATAAAATAAAAACTAAAAAATAATCAAAATCAAAATAAAACAACACTAAATAAAAACAAATAGAAAAAATGCAAATAAATTCTAAAAATTCTAAATAAATCTAAAATAAATCCTAAAAATAAAAACGACTCAAGTAAAAATCTAAAGAAATATAAAAAGCACAAATTAAACACACTTGGAGTTTGGGGTAGGTTTAGGCTCAGTTTTGGTACGGTACAGGGTTAAGGCTACGAGTTAATAGGGTTTAGTTTCATTTGATGTGCATTTACTTTAAATTAAGAAGTTGAACTTCGCAAACGCAATCAAGCCTGAACATTAAACAATTTTGCACATAAGACCATTATTGCCGAGTATTAAAAACTAAAATACGTCTATTCGGGGTGTAAAATGTACACTTTTGGGTGCTTATCATTGTTCTTTGCTTGGGGTAGGTAATGGAAGGTGATATCTTAGAATTGGGAGGCCAGCTCTTCTAGGTAGGTATAGAAGGGTAAGAGTTTCTCGTCCTTAACTTTCCATCTTCCGAGCACTTGACCGATGATGATGGTTGAATCCTCGTAGACATCTAGGTATTGAATTCCTTTCTTAAGAGCTATTTTTAGGTGTACTGTGCATGCCTCGTATTTGGTTATGTCATTGGAGTAGGGAAAATCCATCTTGATGGTAATGGGGGTATGAGAGTCATCAGGGGAGATTAGGAGTATCCCAATGCCATACCCTTTCTTGTTTGCGACACCGTCAAAGAACATTTGCCATCGGAGGTCATCTTGGTAGGTATAAATGATATTCTCATCCACGAACATGTAAATCCAAACATCGACTTCTTTCACAGGGTAGCTAGCAAGGTAGTCGCAGATAGCTCTGCCTTACTGGCTTTCGGCGTGACATACACGCTATAGAATTCGGCTAGCAATATATACCATAGGGACATTCGTCTAGACAGGGTAGGTTTCTTAAGAAGGTACTTGATGAGATATATTAGGGTTGCATGTTTGATGGGAAAGGCGAGCCTATAGTGCCGTAATTTTTTGGGTTACCCAGGCAAGGGCGACACATATGTTTTCCAAGGCAATGTAGTTAATCTTGTATCCATCCAACTTGAGACTCGCATAGTAGATAGATTTATGTTTGCAGTTTTTTTTTTGAAGGTATTGTCCTAGAAAATTCCCAGTGGCGATATCTATTACAATCAGGTATTAGATTAGGGGAAGACTAGGATGTGGCGGCATAAGTACCGGAGATCGGGTTAGGTATTGCTTGATTCAACCAAAGGCTTCTTAGCAATATTTATTCCAAACCTTGGTTGAATCCTTCTAGAGAAATTTTAAGATGGGTTCACAAATAGAAGTCTGCTGGTTGATGAACCGACTGATATACTGTAATTTTTTAAGGAAACCCCAGACTTCCTTTTCTATTCGGGGTGGTGGAATTTTGAGTATTGATTTTATCTTGATAGTATATTCTTCAATCCCTTTTTCGCTAACCATGAATCCCAAGATCTTTCCTTTGGTAACTCTAAAAACACATTTTGTGGGTTAAGTCACATCTGGTATTTTTGTAGTCTCTCGAAGAACTTTTGAGGAGTGGGGACATGACCTTACCTAGTATTTGACTTGATACTCATATCTTCCACGTAGACCTCGACTTCTTTGTGTATCAAATCATGAAAGATAGCCGTGGAATCCCTCTGGTAGGTAACCCCTACATTTTTAGGCCAAATGGCATAACGGTGTAACAAAATGTTCCCCTAGGGGGGATGAATGCGATTTTCATGATCTGGGTGCACCTTGATCTGGTTATATTCGACAAAACAATCAACAAATCACTTAAGGGCGTGACTGGCCATGTTATCCACAATCATGTCATTATTGGGTAGTAGATAATCATCTTTCAGAGAGGCTTTGTTCAAATCTCGGTAGTCAACGCACATGGGAACCTTTCTTCCTAATTTAGGCACAAGTACGATATTGTTCAGATATATGGGATATATGATCACCCAAATGAAGCCCACGTTCAACTGTTTGTCCATTTATTCCTTAATCTTGAGAGACCATTAGGTGCAAAGTTTTCGCATCTTTTGTTTAAGCGGTTTGCAATTTGGGAGAGTAGGAGTCTTATGCTGAGCTATTTTAGGATCAATGTTGGGAATGTCTTTATAAGACCATAAAAAGTCATCCACAAATTCCTTCAGTAATTCCTCGAGTTGCACACACTGTTTCTCATCAAGGATAGACCCTGTCCTAATCTTGTGTAGTTGGCTACTAGAACCAAGATTATTAACAACACTTTCATCTTCGTTAACTTGAACGCTGTTATGTTGTTTATTATTAACCTTATTTAGATCAATTAAGAATTATTCATTTGCAAAATCATCATCATCAAGAGTTTGATTAGAATCAAGATAATTAATGTAAGGCAAGCCAAGATATTCAAAATCTTTATTTATTTCATTATTGGGAAAAATAACATTGAGAACCTCATCTAAGGAGGTCTCAATTACACCAAAATAAGGAGGAAGAACAAAAGAAGAGGAAATGGGATAAACATCTTAGTTGGGTTGAATTTCAACAGGTGGAATAGGTATAGCATTTTAATTGAGGATAGGTGCATCAGCATCTTTGATCAGGTGGGATGGATCCAATGATGTAGTGCTTAAGTGAACCATGTAGAGTGTCATCTCCAGTGTCTGCAAGTTAAATGAATCCTCGGAGTCACTCACCTCACAATCTCTGGTAGTAGATATAGTCTTCTCAATAATTGGTTGCACATGCTGTTGGGAAATTTCGACCTATGAGTAGCTTTTTTGGAAAAATATTTTGATTCCTGGTTTCATCTTCTTTTCCACATGTTCATACCACGGTTCGAGAAAATCGCAGAAGGTGAAATCTTCACCCTCCTTGATGAATCTTTTATTGCAGGAATCTCTTGAGACGGTCTTAGCACTTTCTAGATGTCTCTTCAGCCGAAATTAATGGAGCATTCTGAGTTTTTCTACTGATGGTTGATAATCCAGGCCACAAGGAGGAAAATATTTTTCAATTTTATGGGTTTAAGTATTCCCTGTTGTTGTCGTCCCAACCCTAGTTCGGGCATAAAGTGCATGATCTTGAACATCTATATCACATTTCAATTTTCATGAGGGTTGTGTTCTGGACAAACTCTATCTTTAAAATCGTCTCCTACTATGAGTGGAAGCCGTTCGACTTCGAAACGTGATAAAAGCCTATCATTTTCTCCATGTTGTATCTCTAGTACCAGATTGTTGGTGCTCCATCGCCCAATATGGTAATAACCTTCCCATTGGCAAATAACTTTAGTTTTTAATGGAGGGAAGAAGATACACCCTTAATATTATGGAGCCATGGTCACCTAAGCAACAGATTTAAACAATCCGGGATGTTAATGATTTGGAATTCAGCAACGAGATTTAAAAGTCCAACATCTATTGTAACCTTTATGGATCCCATCACTTCTCGACTAGTATTACCATAAGCAAGCACTGTTATAGAGGTTGGAGAAAGGTCACTCACTTTCAGTTCAAAGCAATTGAGAGTTTTCAACGAAAAAACATAAAGAGTTGACCCATTATCAATCGAAGAAAGTGGGACGATCTTTCCCATGACTTCGATAGAGATATTGAGAGCATAGTTATGATTTTGTCCAATATTAGGGATTTTTTATTCAAAGCATGAGAGCATTCTAGTAGAGGTTAGGGATCCGACCAGATTCACTGCTTCTTCTAGTGTGGTGGAAGGAGGGACTATGGCCTCGGTGTGTAGTTTGATCAAAGCGTTCCAGTGCAGTTGTGAAGACATAAAGGGACCCATAAAATAATGTTAGCTTGGTTTTTATTCAACTAATCAAGGATATTGCTTTCTTTGAGGGTCATTTCTGGCATAGGAAGATTCTCAACACCTTTTCCTTTATCGATCATTGATGATTGTGGGTTTGGAATTTGCTAATGCTTCCCTGATCTAGTCATATGATTCACAGAAGAGGGAAAAAATAGAAACCACGTTTCCAAATCTATCTAGGGTTGTTTATCCACCTTGGTAATTTCTCCTAGCAGCTCCTCAAATGATATCATCCGACATATGATGATTATTGGGCTAGTCTTGTCTAGAATTTCCTCTTCATCTGAACAATCGAATTCGCCCCCCCATCCGGTGGTAACACCATCATCTTTCAAAGAAAAGTGAATTCACTCCACAACCTCAACGACCTCTTCATATAGATGCTCCCACTCAGCGGGGAGGTGTAGAGGTGAAGGGACCAAGCGCCCTTGTAGTTTCAAAGCATCAAATAGTTCGGGCATACTATAAATTTCACTAGTCGATCATAATAAGTCTGCCATGATTGGGATAATATCATCTAAACTGACTTTATCGGTAGGTACCACCCAATTATATGGCCAATTTTAAGCTTCCAAGAATAGTGTATTGAATCTCTAGCAGTTAATAATCATTTATGAGGTCAATTTCAGCCCGAACTCTAAAAGTTGATTCAATACTGCAGATAATTCTATATCTTTCCATCTAGAATGAGTATGAACAACAATGCATGATCTAGTAAGAAGTGATAGAGATTGATCAGCAAAATAGGTAGGATGTAGGAGAAAATATGGCCACACTTGGTGGGGTTTAGGGGAATATATGGGTATGATGGGTGATTTACTGGGTACGATCTATGTAGATGGATAAAATTCTAAGTCGCTTCTAGGAAAATGGAATTTGTACAATTTGGGAGTGGATTATGGGTAGTGTTTGACTTAGGATTGGCTGGTGGGGCAATGATACCCTAGTCAATCAGACCTTGGATTACATTTTGGAGGCAAAAACATTGGTCAGTGGTGTGGCCAGCACTTTGGTGAAAATCTAAATGTGCATCTGGTTTGAAATTTTTGAGAAGTTGGTTTGGTAATGGAAAAGGGTCCAGTGGCTTGAATTGGTGTCGTTTCATCTCATAAACCTCGATTTGAAGGTTGCCAATATTAACAACAAGTTGGGTTAGGATTGTCATCAAATTTGACTGCATATTCAGTACTTGGTCAGCGTTCTCGATGGAAAGTGGATGAATTTGAATTTCGGACTTGAAGAAATGAGAGAGGGAACTGACAGAGCATTGGGGCTATTTGGTCGAAGACCAAAGCCAATAGGGATCCAGTCTAAGGGTCGGTATGCGATTGACCGAAGAATGAGAAAATTTTGAATTTATTATTGAAAGAGAAGGGGGGAAATTATTATTTTTGGCAAGGGAGACAAATATTTTTTACATTTTTTAGAAAGAGGACGACAAAATGTTCTTGTGTAAAAAAAAGGAAAAATATTTTTGGTATAAGGAAGGAAAAATGTTTTTTTATAAAAGAGGGGAAATATTTTTTACACTTTTGTTAAAGAAAGAGGAAAAACGAGAAAAAGGGTCTCAGCATGATTATTATTAGTATTATTATCTTCTCACTTGTATTAGGTTTACCTAAATGCAAAAAGAAATGCTGGATGGGACCCGAGCCTTGGAAAATCAGGATTGAAAAATATGTATAAACATGGTTGGACTTGTTGCCACGATCGTGGACATGATTGATACTACAGATATTGTACCCCCTGTCGCGGAAGGTAAACTATAGGTTATGGTACCACAATGTGTCGTACATGTTGTAGGGCGCGACCCTTAACATACAGGTTGTGGCAACTTATGAGCTACAAGCCGTAGCCCCCAGCCTCATTATTCAACTGCCGCAGCCTCTCAGCACAGGATGAGGCCCCACATATTATACGGTGCACCCCTAGTTCATCTACCTAACAGGTCGTAGCCCCTCTTTATTCGCATAAGTGAAACATCTACATCCCCTATATATAGAGGCCCACACCTCGAGAAAGGGTATCGAGATTCATCTTTCCTCCTCCGGGGCTAGAGAGATTCACTATTCCTCCTTCGAGATTGGAGCTCGTTACTAGGGCCAGTACATTGATAAGAGATCAAGACGCCCTCCAAACCACGCGATCCAGCTTGAAGGCTTCTCTCTAACATCGCAGTCCTCTCTCTGGCACACTAAAATCCTCACAAACATGTATTCTCTTCTATTCCCATGCTTGTACGCCTCTTTAGGCCAAATTACTTTGTACAAACAACATATATAAGGAGAGTGTGGCACCAAAGTGAACGTAGGCTCATTTTTATAGCCAAACCACTCTATATCTTGTCTTTTATCTCTCTTTACTTTCTCTATTTACTTATTATGCACTTTATACTTGATTTGCTCGTACGAGAACGACAAAGTAGATGATTTCTCGTATCATCAATTTAGCGTCGTCTGTGGAAAAAGAAGTATTTCAATCTTGTTTCTCTATGTTTCGAGTTCTTAAACACCTTGTTTTATTCATGGGAATACTTTGGATCATCATCTCATGAGTAAATTTTGGTTATTGAGCTCTATTTTATATTTACACCCTTAAATGGGTATTTCGTATATTCAGATCTTCTCTTGGGTCTTTAGGACTTTAGATCTATTTTACACACCCCTGTGATATCATTTCATCTAGATCATGCTGAAAAGCACGATGGGCTTCAGCCTTGTAAAGGGGAATGATTAGGGAAGAATTATATTTGCTCTTTTTTTACTGTTCTCTGCCTATGATCTAGGGGGTTATCATTATAATTATGCTGTGTTGTGCACCTAGAGAGTATTATCTCATTGATAGACCCTAGTAGGTATGCTCTCCACGTATTCCGGGAGAAAAACTCAGTTTCTAGGTTTTCATTTTGGGATTGCTCCCTTCACTGCCTAGAAAGGGATACGGCCTGGTAGTTCAACTACCTCTCTTGTCGCAGCCTCTACTAGTGCGATTGTATTACTATAACGCCAAATCAACGGTGAATGGACTCAGGTGGTCTTCAGCTCAACCTTGGTAAATATCATTCAAAAAAAAACAAAAGTACACTTGTGTGCCTTACAAGTCACAGCCTGAGCAGTAATATCATACAACAGTGCAAATGCTGCATCCCAACTGATGATGCTGGAAACAGCACCACCAGGTAAGGTGTTTGCAGGCTCAATCTAAGAACAACTATGGAAGCACAGTTATATGAAAGGTAAGAGAATGAGATGAGTAGAAGAGGAGAGAACACCAAGATATATGTGGTTCAGCCTAAATTGGCCTACGTCCACTGTGTGTGTGTGTGTGTGAACTCACTGAAACAAGGCTCTAATGGCCATGGATACAATCTCTCAAGCTTTCTCTCTCTACTGTGTATTTGAACAGAGCCTCAGCTAGGGTTGCTAATTTTTGGGATCCTTTGCAAGGTAGAGGATGACCTCTATATATAGTACCTGGGGGGTGTAATGTACCCCCCATGCATGCAATGAGTATGCGTGTATGTGATCTAGCCAATATGAAGAAGACATCTGTCACTATCACATGTAGAGAATGATGATGAAATATTCTCCCCACGTGTGGGGAATGATTTGTTATAACTGACTTGTGTTCACGTGTCCTTATCCAAATGTTAATAGGTTCTCAGCCGTCGTGCTTGGTCATGACCTCAGCCTGGGAGAAGCTGAGGTTGATAAAGTCTAGTTGCTCGGGTAAATCGAGATGGGCCAAGAAGGTCTCGGCTTAAGCTAAGCCGAGGCAAGATTGAGGTCGGCTAAAGCCGAGGTTGTGCTGGACCCTGCTTAGAACATCGACTGATATCTTGATGAGGTTGACCCTGGTAGAAGTATGGCTTCCTGGGACCTCGGCCACCCCCGGCCGAGGTTGTCATACCCAGTTGAACAGAAGTGCCGCTGACCCGTATGATACATGCAGTGTCCCTTTGATGAGGTTGGTGGTAGTGTCGGCCTAGGCCGACCTTGCTATGTCGAGGGCAAATCTCGCGGACCCAAGGCTTTTCCAGCATCGGCTACATCCTCGGCCGAGGTTGGTGTCTTTGAACCGAGGTCACACTTGGGGCATATCAATCACCCCCCAGCCCTTAGTTGCATGCGAGAGAAGATGACTGGGGGATCTCTACACCTCCGAGGTCTTTCTCCCCTGTGCCAATGCTCACTTGACACTTGTCCATTGCTGAAGTGTGGCTTTGACTGGCAAGCACATGTTTTTAGCCATCCTTTGGGGCTCTCAAGGAATGATGGGCCTTGGGAGATGTGCCCCCATATTTATGGGTTTAACCCCCCCTTTCTCTTTCTTCTCCACTTCTCTCATTTCTTATAACGATTCATTTCTGGAGCTCTCTCTCTTGAAACCTTTGGTTTGAGGCATTTTGGGTGGTGATTCCTTGCAGTTTCTTCATTCCTTCATACTACTTCTTCCTCAGGTATCCTCTGCCATCCTTTTTCCTTCATTTTTCCTGCAAGCATTCTTACTTTTGTATTTTCCGACGAGTTTGGGAGTTTTCCGGCGAGAACTCCATACTTTCAGGTGAACTTTATTTTCCTTAGGTTTTATAGTTTGATCCTTAAACTGCTTTACTTTATTAGCCAATCTTGTTTGTCGTTTAGAAGCTCTTTAAAGTGTAGTGTTTGCTTCTGATGCTCAGACCCCTATACTAAGACTTTAGAAAAAATTAGGCAAATAGAGAGAGCACCGGAGGAGGCTCGTAGGTCACAGGAATTCCCTTTTAGACCCATCTTTCCACCACCCCTGAGGGTGATATACCCTGATCCATTGGAACCATTTAACCAAACAGAGGTCCTTGCCGAACTAGTACCGATGTTTGAGTCTGAGTCTTCCACCTCAGACCATATGTCTGTGGATTCCTTCCAGGAGGCCATGGACTTCACAACTCGGCCTGATCAGGCCCCGGATCATACCGAGGTCTCTAGCCGGGCCTTGTCCCATAATAATTCAAGCACCTCATCGTCTTCCTCAAAGGTTGAGGCTGTTGAGCCGAGTGTGGCTATTCCACCCATTCTTGATGCCATTCCTCTGTCGGCCATCACCGGGGCTGATTTCGCTAAGAGATTCCTAAGTAATCCATCAATGTCTGCTCCGGCCGACGCTGAGCAAGATAATGACTATGATGACGACGTTGAAAGTGATGTCGATGTCTCTGAGGCGGTCGAGATCGAGAGTACCATTACTGAGGTTGACCTTTTTTGCTTCAGATATCTGTACTCCATCATCCCCTCCATAAAGATTCGGTGACCTCTGAGGGAAGAGAGGGCCTACCATGGCCGAGACGGTGAGATCTACTTGTACGAGCAGATGTTCAAGTTAGGGTTTTGTTTACCCATTCATCCCATTATTAGGTCCATCCTTGCCTTATCAATTTAGCCCCTTCCTAATTATACCCTAATGCTTGGAGGGTCATTATAGTTGCCATAGTCTTATGGAGGGCTATCCACCACTCAGACCTTCCAGTTCAGGTCTTTGTTGGTTGCTACGTCCCCTCCTCTGCCAAAAATCATCCGAGCTACTATCATTTTGTAGCTCGAAAGCCTGAGAAAATGATGCTTCTGGTAACTCAGACTTCCAACCACAACTGGAAGCCTCGATACTTCTTCGCTTCAGGGCCATGGGAATTTTGTCCATGTGTTCCTTCTTCCTTGCTGGAGCCATGGATGCCCCTAAGATGGGGTAAGGTAATAATGTCTGCGAAGGCCGACCCTGGCCTAAGCCTGCAAAACCTTCAGAAGGTGAAAGCCCTTCAAGATTAGGGGATGCATGGTCTGCTCGTTAAGTTTAAACACTTGATAACCCCCCACTGTCTTTCTGAGACTGGTCTAGGTGGAAGTCCTCTTGTCGAGCTTGGTAAGCATTTTTTATTCCAGTTTAAACCTCTGAGTTTATACATGTCTGATCTTCTAACTCAGCGCTTTCAATTTTGCAGAACGTCCGAAGGATATCTCAGACGAGCTTTGGGAGATGGCGGCTCCGAGTTTAACAAAGCTCATGAAGAAGGCAGGTCTGAACGCCCCTCATCCTGGCCCCTCAACTAAAAAGGCTCAGACCTCAAAGAAGAGGGGAGCTACTGACCATACCCCTGAAGATTAGAGGTCGACTAAGAAAGGGGGGACTCTGCCATCCCCATATCCTCTGCAGATGCACTGGCGGCTCGTATAGAGAAATTAAAGATTCATGACATCATCACAGGTCATAGTCTGCAGGCTCTTGATGCTATCGGCTCTTCCATGACCGAGGCAGATAAACGTTTTTACCGTTCCATGGACACCCACTGCTGATTGAGTTCGGCCTCCATAGGTCCATTCAGGCGTGACATCATAACTCTTTGTAGTTTCTAAGTGTAACCTCTGATTTGATTTTAAACTTATTCACACGTCCACATGTTTTGCAAGGTTTGGCTGCAATGCATCATCTCTCCAACTGGACTCTGAGGAAGTTACCCCTCATCCAGAAGGGTTAAGAGGCTGAGAAGGTACAGGGAAATCTGAATGCTGAAATAGACCGCCTAAAGACTGAGTTAAAGGAGTCTGAGAAGAAGGTGCAGGGGTTGGAGAAGGAGAGCTCCAAACTTAAAAAGGATCATGCGCTGGCTCTGAAGGTTAAGGACGATGTCCTCCAGTAAAAAGTTAACTCGGCAGTGACGGCAGCTCTTGCAGATGCCTCTGAGGGGGTATTAGCCGAATATAAAACCTCTGATGAATTCATGGGCTTAGGCTTTGAGTACCTTAAAAGAGGTATCAAGTCCACCATCAAATGGATGGCTGCCAAGGAGAAGGAGGCTGGAAGTTTGAAGGCCTATGATTTCATAGTCCTTGGCTTTGCCAACCCTTAGTTTTCCCAGGCCCTTCAAGAGGTTGAGGAAGAGGTTGCAGCGCCTGCCGAGACTGCCACACTGGATGGCACGGAGATTGAAGGGGATGACCTCAGGGAGGATACTACCAAGGTGACCAAGGTTGTCCAACAAGACCAGGCCAAAGACACAAGCATTCTCCCTTCCAACCCTTAAGTTAAATTGTGTGACTTTATCTTGTAATCTCCGAATGTTTGTAATTTTTGAAGACCATGGTTGACTATTTTTTGAATCTTAATTGTGTTTTGACTTCTGAGGAGGATCTTTCACTTCATTTTTGTTGAATGCTTCTGTCTTTATGATGTTTTGACTCTGAAGTCTGGCTGCAATGGTCTTGTTTAAGCTCAATCAATAGTCTGACCTCAGACCTTGTCACCACTCAGTGATGTTATAAGGGTCTGAGGTCATCACCTAAGATGTTATCCCCATAATTAATCTCACCAAATTAATGATGTTAAAGGGTCTGAGGTCATCTCATTATGGTGTCTGACCGCAGACCTTGTCACCACTGAGTGATATTATAAGGGTCCAAGGTCATCACCTAAGATGTTATCCTTACAATTAATCTCACCAAATTAATGATGTGAAGGGTCTGAGGTCATCTCATTATGGTGTCTGACCTCAGACCTTGTCACCACAGAGTGATGTTATAAGGGTCTGAGGTCATCACCTAAGATGTTATCCTCACAATTAATCTCACCAAATTAATGATGTTAAGGGTCTGAGGATATCTCATTATGGTGTCTGACCTCAGACCTTGTCACCACTGAGTGATGTTATAAGGGTCCAAGGTCATCACCTAAGAAGTTATCCTAAAAATTAATCTCACCAAATTAATGATGTTAAGGGTCTGAGGTCATCTCATTATAGTGTCTGACCTCGGACCTTGTCACCAATGAGTGATGTTATAAGGGTCTGAGGTCATCACCTAAGATGTTATCCTCACAATTAATCTCACCAAATTAATGATGTTAAGGGTTTGAGGTCATCTCATTATGGTGTCTGACCTCAGACCTTGTCACCACTGAGTGATGTTATAAGGGTCTGAGGTCATCACCTAAGATGTTATCCTAACAATTAATCTTACCAAATTAATGACGTTAAGGGTGTGAGGTCATCTCATTATGGCGTCTGACCTCAGACCTTGTCACCACTGAGTGATGTTATAAGGTTCTGAGGTCATCACCTAATATGTTATCCTCACAATTAATCTCACCAAATTAATGATGTTAAGGGTCTGAGGTCATCTCATTATGGTGTCTGACCTCAGACCTTGTCACTAATGAGTGATGTTATAAGGGTCTGAGGTCATCACCTAAGATGTTATCCTCATAATTAATCTCACTAAATTAATGATGTTAAGGGTCTGAGGTCATCTCATTATGATGTCTGACCTCAGACCTTGTCACCACTGAGTGATGTTATAAAGGTCTGAGGTCATCACCTAAGATGTTATCCTCACAATTAATCTCACCAAATTAATGATGTTAAGGGTCTGAGGTCATCTCATTATAGTGTCTGACCTCAGACCTTGTCACCACTGAGTGATGTTATAAGGGTATGAGGTCATCACCTAAGATGTTATCCGCATAATTTCTGACATAAGTGCACAGTGAAGCAAGAACCGTCTTGGGAACAGATCTTTTATTAATAACCTCTTCATAATAAGATGGTACATTTACATAAACTCTTTGCAACATCATATGTAACACTTCTTTAGGCGATTAGCATTCCATGGGTTAGCGAAAGGTTCCCCTTCTAGATTTTCTAGCCTGTAAGTGATGGGCACAACCTTTTCTGTCACTTTGTAGGGACCGTGCCAGTTTAGGTGGAGCTTGTTTGTTTTCTATAAGGTCTTCTTTAGAACTAAGTCTCCCACTGTGATGGGTCTTGACTTCACCCTCTGGTTGTAGAATTTCACTGCTCTCTGCTGGTAGGTTGCTTGTCTGATCTCTGCATCTTTTTTTCTTTCTTCAATTAGATTTAGGTCTAGCCTCCTCTCTTCCCCATTTTTATCAGGGTCATAGGTCTGAACCTTGTGAGTAGGGAGTCCCAATTCTGTTGGTATGACGGCCTCTTAGCCATGTGCAATCATGAAAGGGGTTTCTCATGTAGGTGTCCTTACCATGGTTTTGTAGGCCTATAACACAGCGTAGACCTCTTCAGTCCATCTTCCCTTCGCATCTTCTAACCTCTTCTTGATTCCATCGAGAATTTTTCTGTTCGTGACCTCGTTCTGACCGTTTGCCTGAGGTCGTCTAGGAGATGAGAAGAACTGCTTTATCCCAACTCTTAGGCAGTACTTTTCTAAAGAGGAGTTCTTGAATTGGGTCCCATTGTCCGAGATGAGAGTGTTTGGGAGGCCATGTCTGCATATGATGTTCCTCCAAATAAATTGGAAGGTCTTCTGCTCTGTGATCGTTATCATCGGCTCTGCCTCCACCCACTTTGAGAGGTAGTCAATGAAAACTATCAAGAATCGATAACTGTTGGCAACTCTTGGTAGAGGTCCAACTAAGTCAATCCCCCATACTACAAAGGGCTATGGAGAGGTGATTGACGTCATAGGTTGATGAGGAATAGTGGCGAATCTTTGACATTTATCACACCTCTTCACGTAGGCTGCAACGTCTTTGGACAAGGTTGGCCACTAGTATCCCTGTGTGATGATTCTCTTGGCCAAGGGTCTTCCCCTTATGTGGATAGAGCAAGAACCCTCATGAACTTCCTGTAAGACCCGAGGAACTTCCATGGGATGCACACATCCGAGGAGGGGTAATAGAAATCCCTTCTTGTACAAGACGTTTCCTATCATCGAGAACTTGGCAGCCCTATATCTCAATTTCCTCCTCTCTAGCTTGGACTCAGGTAGCTCTCCCTCTCTAATATATCTGACGAGGGGGTCCATCCACGAGTATCCTAGGTTCAAATTGTGACAAGGGTTACATACCTCTTATTCCTCGATGGTTGCCTTCCCTAAGACCTCGACCGAAACTGTCCTTCTGGCATCTGTCTTCATCGCTGAGGCCAACCTTGCCAACGCGTCTGCGTGGCTGTTACTTTGTCAAGGTACTCTCTTCAATTTTGTCTCCTCAAAACATTCTAGCATAGTTCTCACCCTCTTAAGATACTTAGCCATTCTTTCGTCTTTTTCCTCATAAACTCCCAATACTTGATTGACAACTAACCTTGAGTCGCTGTGGAGTAGGAGTCGCCTCACACCCAGAGTCTTTGCCAATGAGAGGACGGCTAGCATGGCTTCATATTCCGACTCGTTGTTAGATGCCTTAAAATTGAATCTCAAAGCGTACTCGATGTTAGCACCATCTGGGGCTGAAAGTATCAACCCTGCACCACTTCCACTGTCGCATGAGGAACCATCAACGAAGAGGTTCCAAATGTCTGTATCCGATGAGAAAGCCCCCTCTGACATGACTCCCTGCCTGAAGAGGTAACGATCATCCTCGTTCTCCGCTACTCTGTTCCTAATCTCAGAGGTCGCGACCTCTTGCTGATCTCGGGAGACGTTGGGTGTCATCTCTTCCTGGTCTAGGAAGACACTGCTATTTGACCCTTCAGCACCCTCTAGGTCATTCTTGGCCTCGGCCTCTTCCCAAGTGAATTCAGCAACAAATTCCACAAGGGCCTGCTCCTTGATGGTTGTCCTAGGTTGGTAGGTAAGGTCATACTCCCTCAACTCAATGGCCCAAGTCATCAACCTTCAAAATTTCTCAGGTTTATGCAGGACCTGTCTTAGTTGTGAGTCGGTAAGGACAACCGTGGAGTGAGCTTGGAAGTAGGGCTTCATCTTCCTTAAAGCATGTATTGGGGCGTAAGCTAACTTTTCCATACGAGGGTAATTTTGTTCAGAACCTTGAAGGGCCTTACTGTTGAAGTACACATGCCTTTGGATCCCAGCGTCCTCACGCACTATGGCTGCGCTGATGGCCAATTCAAAGACTGCCAGATACACATACAATTTCTCTCTTATTATGGGCCGAGACAGTACCAAGGGAGACCCAAGGTAAGACTTGAGTTGATTGAATGCTTTTTCGCACTCTTCATCCCACTGGAAGGCCTTTCTAAGAACTTTAAAGAACGGAAGGAACTTGTCCGTTGCCCTGGAAACAAATCTGTTAAGTGCAGCCACTCTCCCCGTGAGTCTTTGGATGTCTTTGATACTCCCCGGTGTCTTCATGTCAAACAAAGCCTTAATTTTCTCAGGGTTTGCTTCAATTCCTCTTTTATTCATAATGAATCCCAGGAACTTCCCAGATCCTACCCTGAAGACACACTTCACTGGGTTAAGATTCATCTTGTATAAGTCCATAGTATCGAAGGTCTTTTCGAGGTCTGCCACATGAGTGCAAGCTTTTAAGCTCTTCGTTAGCATATCGTCTACTTACACCTCAATAGTCTTGCCTATTTGATCCTCGAACATCTTATTCACAAGACGTTGGTACGTTGCCCCTGCATTTTTTAGATCGAAGGGCATCACTTTGTAACAGTACGTCCCTTTATCCATAATGAAGGCTGTCTTCTCTGCGTCTTCCGTATCCATGAAGATCCGGTTATAACCTGAATACGCGTCCATAAAGCTCATTACTCATGTCCTGCAGTGGCATCCACCATCTGATCTATCCGAGGTAAAGGATAGTTGTCTTTTGGACAAGACCTATTCAGATCCGTCAAATCAACACACATCCTCCACTTCCCATTGGCTTTGGGCACGATGACTGCATTTGATAACCACTCCGGGTATATAACTTCTCTCACAAACTCAGCCTCTTTTAATTTTTTGACCTCTTCTCGGATAACATTGTACTTTTCCCTAGAGTAAACTCTTCGTCTCTGTTTTATAGGCCTGGCATCTTTGGTCACATTGAGCTTGTGACTCATAACCTCAGGGTTGATGCTGGGCATGTATGCGTGACTACAAGCGAATACACTCTGCCTCTTCCTGAGGAAGTTTATCAGATCTTCCTTGATTTCTGCCTCCAGGGATTTGCGGACCTGGACAGTTTTTTCCGGCTCATCCTCATTAAGGACGATGGATTCTACCTCTTTCGCGGACTCTCCTTTCTTTAACTTTGTCTCATTCCTCGGGTCCAATGTATCAATGCTGTAGGTAGTGGTTGCCCTCTTATAGGCCTCTATCTCTTCAACTGAGTTGAAGTAACATTCTCGAGCTATGGTCTGGTCACCTTGCACTTCTCTTACCCCATAGGGGGTCGAGAATTTTAGCATCTGATGGAACGTCGACGACACAACTTCAAACTCCTTAAGGGCCACTCTTCCTATGATGAGGTTGTAGGCCGAGAAGACGTTCTCGTCCATCACAAAAAAATTCATCTTCTGGGTCAACCTCTTAGGCCACTCATCACCCATCCGAACGTCCATCTCATACATGCCTAATGGGTGGACCTTTTCACCGCTGAAGCCCATCAAAGGATGATGATAGGGTACCAGCCTAGCTCTGCTAAGACCTAGGTTCTTGAAGCAATGCCAAAACATCACGTCTATTGAGCTTCCCCCGTCCACGAGGATCCTCTGCACCTCACACCCATGCACCCTTATTGTTATTACCAAAGGGTCATCATGGGGGGCTAAGATACCTTTAAAGTCGAGTCTGGAGAACCCAACTATAACGGTGTCCATGTCTACCTTCTTTCTCTTCTGTACTGCATCGAAAGACGTTAGGTTTATAACTTCAAGCCTTTGCACTGACTTGGCCTTCGCCACGTGAGCCTTCCTGTCAGCTACTTCAGAGCCACCTCCCGCAAGTCCTCCACATATGGTGTCAAATCCAAAGGAGAATATGCCAACCCTCTTCACTGGGGTGTTGTCATCTTTCAGTGGGAGGTCTGGATCGTCTTCATCTTCACCTTCTGAATCATTGTCTCTTATAGCTGGGACATTGTCACGGCATCTGTCGTTTCGCCTCTTTCTAGGGTCATATCTTCCCCCTTTAGGTGTCTTACCATCAACATACTTCCTCAATTTTCGGGATTTTAACATTTTTTCAAGCTCATCCTTCAAGGCGAAGCATCTGTCTGTGACATGGCCATGGTCCTGGTGGAACTCACACGATAAGTTTTTGTTCCTCTTATGCGGTGGAGCCTTCAATTTTTCTGGCCATCTCAGAGTCCTATCATTCTTGATCTCGTTAAGGATATGCTCACAGCTCACATTGAGAGGAGTATAGTGAGCGAACTTGTCATCGGCTGACCTCTTCTTTCCATCTTTCTTTCTTTGGGACTTACCTCCACTACCACGGTTCTCATCCTCATACTTGGCGGCTATTGCCTCTTCAGCATTCATGACCTTTCCTGCAGCTGCTAATAGCTCTGCCATAGATCTAGGAGGGTCTTCCGCGAGTTTCCACAACAGCTTCCCTTTCTGAATACCTCCAATGAGGGCGTTCATGGCTATATTTTCTTCATTATCTTCTACCTCCAGCTTCTCTTTATTGAACCTGGCGATGTAGTCTCTTAGGCTCTCGTCCTTGGTCTGCTTGACATACAGCATGTGAGTGGTCTTCTTTTGAGGTCTCACCCTAAAGCAGAAGTTGTGGATGAATCGTTCAGCCAATCCTTTAAAATTCTCAATTGAGTTCTTTGGACGAGAAGTAAACCAGTTGTGTGTTGCTCCTGTCAAGGTCCCATAGAAGGCCCTACACTTCATCTCATCAGGTATTGAGTAGATGTTTGCTGCCGACTGATACATCTCGATGTGATGTACAGGGTTGGTACTGCCATCATACTTAGGAGACACCACAGGAGGTTTGAACTTAGCGAGAGTCGGGAAGCTTACTATCCTAGCCACAAATGGAGAGTCCTCTGAGTAACCCCTTTGCAATGGGTCCCTACTTTTGATGAGGTCTCCTATATTTTCCTCAAGGCGCTGGATAGAGTCATTCCACGGTCTTCTGCCATCGGCCTGGCTGAGGTTGTCTTCAGTCACCTCTAAAGGATGGACTGAGGATTCCCCTGTCGCAGCACAACGTTGGCTGTTGACCTCTTCCTGGTCTCTGCCCCTTCTATCATGGGGTTAGCCTTGGTCAGGCCGACCTTATCTGTCCCCTCTTTGTGAACCGAGAACACTTCTTGACCTGTATAACCTCTGTCTTAGGTCATTCAGTGGGCCCAACCTCTCAAAGGCTGACCCTCTGCTCAATCGATAAAAAGCCGATCCTCGCTGTTGGGCCTCTTCATCTCTTCGGCCAGCATACCCTCGACTCTGCTGAAGAGGACTAATCGTATTATTCAAATCCTCATATGGCTCCCAATAATATTTGGGGGCCTCTTCCGCCTCTAGATCGTCATACTTGTCCTCTGGGCAAGGGTTTCCTTGCCTCCCTAGGCGTAAGCGCCTAGGGTCAGCAATGTCCCTTCTCTGCTGGGGTGCAGGCTGGTCCTTCATTGGTGCCTGGGGTGGTCCCCTGGCGTCAAGATTAGGCTGGACAGCCGCTGGAGTGATCATATCCGGTGAAACTCTAGGTGGCCTCATCATAGTTTGGCTGAGCTGTGCAAATTGTTCCTGTATAGCTTGTTGTGTTGCATCCAAAGACCTCAAGACTGCAACTACCTCCGCCATTTCGGACTGGGGCGGCACCTGATTGGAATTAGGCCCTCCACCACCAAGCGGCGGAAGAGGCGGCGGCAACTCTGGTGCCATGTGTTGCTTAGTAAAGAGCTTAAGTATCAGGTAAGCTTAATACCTTAAAGGACCTCTTTCAATGGTGAAGTAGCTCCACGCAAGGGGTGGTGCCTGGTTCACCACCAGAGTCTCCGATGAGGTTAAGCTGAAAAAGAGGAAGGGACAGCTTCTCGTTCCCATAGACGGAGCCAAAATGATGATGCTGGAAACAACACCACCAGGCAATCTAAGAACAACTATGGCATCATAGTTAATGAAAGGTAAGAGAATGAGACGAGTAGAAGAGGTGAGAACACCAAGATATACGTGGTTCATCCTAAATTGGCCTATGTCCACTGTGTATGTGTGTGTGTGTGAACTCACTGAAACAAGGCTCTAATGGCCATGGATACAATCTCTCAAGCTTTCTCTCTCTACTGTGTATTTGAACAGAGCCTCAGCTAGGGTTGCTAATTTTCAGGATCCTTTGCAAGGTAGAGGATGACCTCTATATATAGTACCTGGGGGTGTAATGTACCCCCCATGCATGCAATGAGTATGTGTGTATGTGATCTAGCCAATATGAAGAAGACATCTGTCACTGTCACATGTAGAGAATGATGATGAAATATTCTCCCCACGTGTGGGGAATGATTTGTTATAACTGACTCGTGTCCACGTGTCCTTATCCAAATGTCAATAGGTGCTCGGCCGTCATGCTTGGTCACGACCTCAGCCTGGGAGAAGTCGAGGTTAATAAAGTCTAGTTGTTCGGGTAAATCGAGATGGGCCATGAAGGTCTCGGCTTAAGCTAAGCCGAGGCAAGATTGAGGTCGGCAAAAGCCAAGGTTGAGCCGGACCCTGCCTGGAACATCGACTGATATCTTGATGAGGTTGACCCTGGTAGATGTATGGCTTCCTACGACCTTGGCCACCCCCTGACCGAGGTTGTCATACCCAGTTGAACAGAAGTGCCGCTAACCCGTATGATACATGCAGTGTCCCTTTGATGAGGTTGGTGATAGTGTCGGCCTAGGCCGACCTTGCTATGCCGAGGGCAAATCTCGCTGACCCAAGGCTTTTCCAGCGTCGGCTACATCCTTGGCCGAGGTTGATGTCTCTGAACCGAGGTCACACTTGGGGCATATCACCAACTTCTTACTTAGTTAATCCAATATTTCTGTGATTACTCGCTTTTGTTAATTTTGTCTCAGATTATATATACTCTGTAAAGACTAACAAAGAAGAAAATCGAAGGAGAATCCAGCTAGAGCACAGAAGTCAAAGATGAGATTGTGAAATTGTACAATCACCTCAACCATGTCTATGACAGTCATGCTTCACTCCAAACTCAGGCAAACTATTTAACCCAGAGGGTCCTTATGCTAGAGGTCGCAGTGTCATCCAATGTGGGTGCGGCACCGAGGATCATTGCATCATCAACCTTCGCTGCCACAGTAATACCAGAAGTTCCATCCGAAGAAGCAGCATGCAAGAACTAGAAAAGGAAAGTGGAGAAGGCAGAAGGGGTCTTTGAGTCCTACACTACATTGGCCTTCCCAGTTGAAGACATCTTCGACTTCATAAAATATGACAAGCTCCTCAAGTGGATAGAGAAGCTTAAAGCTCCACCCACAAGAGGAATAAAGACAAGTGGTGCAAATTCCATCTGAACCACGACCATGACACTGAGCAGTGTTATACCCTGAAAGATGAAATTGAGAGGCTTATAAGGCAGGTGATGCTCCAGCGGTTCCTGAAGGATGCCAGAGGGGTGCATACTAGCTGGACAGGCCCCATGCCCATTTTTAGTTCTTATGTTTTATATTTAATCTATTTCTATTTTATAATGAAACTCTTCTTATGTTGTTTTAAATTAAACTTTGTATTGTCCTTACAAAGTCATATATATATATATGAATAGATATATGAAATCAAGTTCACTCTTATAGTGCCATATTTTGATTCTCATTTCGATGAAATGTTATCTTATAAAAGACCATTTTATCTTAAACAACTCTCGATTCGAGACAATATGTTATATCGAGAATGATAATATCTAAATGGGCCCACAACACCTATCAAGACACTCGATTGTCTGAAAGAAAGTGATAATTAAAAATGGAAAAAGCAACTATTGAGAGCAGCTATCTAAATTGGTCTGTAACATCACTCATAAGGGCTTCAAGTGCCGCTTCTTAGCTTTCAGGTTGACAGTGCCCATTATTAGCTTTTCGGATACATCATTAGCCTAGGGATGCTACTCCCCTGTCAAACATCATTTATTTGGTGATCTCAGCCCTAAAACATCACTAATTTGGTGGATATGAGACTAAACATCATTCATTTGGTGATCTCAGCCCCAAAACATCATTAACTTGGTGAATCGAGACAAAACATCATTAACTTGGTGATCTCACGTTATCTTGGGGAAGCTTCATAATACCTAGCTCGGGGGGGGGAGGGGGGGGGGTTGATAATAACCCAATCAAAGAAACTAAAGGAAATCTATGAAATTCAATCAAAGAGATTGAAAAAAGTAGTATGCTTACATCATGAAGCAGGCCAAAGCTCTAGAAAGAGGATGCCTCCATCCCAGCATGCTGTCATCAATTCGTTAAAAGGTATAGAAAGGTTTCACGGACATCAAGGAGTTCATTATCGGTAATAAAGAAGGATGACATAGCCTTATCATTAGGGTTGAACAAGTCTTTGAAAGTGATGGAAGATTATAGTAAAAGAAGTTAAGCCACGGAAGAAATCATTACAACCCACTTGGAAAAATAAAAGAAGTCTACCCATAGCCATAAGTATGGGTACAAAAGTATTGAAGCAAAGTGGTCCAAAGACTTAATAGTCCATGGCAAGGGACTTGTTCCCTAATATCCACTATTGCTATGATAATACAAACACAACTTACTGCCAAAAGGTGCAAGAATACAAATGTATTCAAACTTCTCATTCTACAAGAAGTTCAAGAAGGGCCCATAATCAACCTTATCCTCACTGAGTTGCTTTAATGAACGAAAGATCTCAAAGGAAAAATGGATCAGGCCATAACCTATTTTGAGTGAGGGCATCATTGAAGTGTTTTCTCAAGAGTATTCGAGCAAGAAATTCAAATGTAAAAGCATAAATTCAAGCATAAAAGCATTGGAAGAAGAAGGTATGCAAATGAGATAGATAAATTATTGATTTCCAAAAGTGGCCGCAACCTTGATAATAAAGTTTGTAAAAGTTTAAAAGGGCACTAACCCCATATATTAAAGATCAGAAGCTAAAAATCTTGGCAAAGATTAGTGTTGAGGTTATACAGACAAAAGGCCGCATTTTTTAATATCAATAAAGTTAATTTAAGAGGGACACAACCCTAATATTGAGAATTAAAAGAAGGCTAAGATCATGCATCATCTTCTTCATCTCCCTCATCATCATCTAAAGCGGTATCAGTCTCCTGCTCTACTGCCACGACCTCTCCCTACGCCCTTAGCCTAGCTCTTTTTTTCTTGACAACCCGGATCTCAGTCACACATTGGTCATGATCAGCATCACCCAACTTCCAGGACATAATTTTCTCTTTGGACTCCAGGAAATTTTGGATGACCCTATGACTAAGTTCCTAGAGGTCGCGGAGGTAGGCTTTATTGTTGATGAGGTAGAAGTCTTGGGAAGATTTGAATGACTCCATAGTGCTTTCAAAGCCAATTGAAGGACCGTGACATGATCTTCATCCTTTGTCTTGATGGTTACAGCATGATCTTCCTTTATTTTGGTAATGGCTGCAACATGATCCTCGTCTATCTTCTTTATCGTCGCGGTATGACACTAAGCATCATTACCAGCCTTGGGCTCCAACTCCTCATACTTCTTTTGAAGAAGTTCAAGATTGTTTTTTGCAAACTCCGTGACCTTGACAGCTTCTGTAGTCTGAAATTAGGAAACCTTGAGGGACTCTGTAGCCTGTCGAAATTCTACTCAACATCTTGCTTGGCCTTTTCCTCAGCCTCAATGGCGGTAGCTACATTCATCTTACATAACTCCAGCACCGCAGTAGAAGACTTATTTCCATCTTCAAAAGATTCAGCTATTGCCTTCGCCAAATCAGCACTGTGAACACCCTCATCGACTTCTTTAAGCCTATATAAACCCTCATACTTGAGTTTCTGGGTCGCCACAGCTTCTGCAGCATGTAAATGTATTAAAAGTTAGAAAATAAAACTGAAGCTACAAAGAATATTGGAAACTAGAAATTACTCACTCTTAGTAGGCTATGGCGATCATAAGACTCCACGTCCTCATGATTCTCATCCACCAACCACTCTACGTCAATTCCATCCATCACCTTTTTTATCCTATGGATGGCACGGGAAGTTATGCCTTATGAAGACTAAGGGTCTAGCCTACGCAGTTATGGTCGCAGACGTCTACTTTGTGGAGGTGCCAGATTTACATTAACAACAATTACTGGTGGAGGGATAGAAGAATTTGTCTCATGAATAGGTGAAGTGCCGTGGCCACCATGGTCAGAGAGAGATGACATTAGACCTACCGTGGCCAGATTATCCCCAATATCATCATCAAAAGTACCCTCAGGCCTCTCGTGAGGGGCCAACTCCTCAACTTGATTTTGGGGCGCGGCAGGAGTAATATGATTCGCAGCCTGAATTTGGGGCGCGACGGGAGTAGTGTAATCCACAACCTTATTTTGAGGCGTGATAAGATATACTTGGTCGCTAGATAAGGCTACAACAGGAGCTTTAGACTTTGTCCTCTTCCTTTTCCTCTACCTAATAGTGTTATTAAGGACAACCGCGTCCTTACCCATCTTAGCAAACTGAGATGCTAATAGAGATATGTCAATCTCCTCACCTGAGAAGAAATAAAGAAAGGTCAATATTCGAAGTTTGAAGATAATTTTCGCGGAAACAAAAACTAAAGAAAAAAGTATTACCTTCAGCACCCATCTATTTGGGAATAGATTTGTTGGGAAAGAAGCGTACCTTATAGATTGAAGCGGAGGTTACAAGAGTTCTTAACTTCTTCTTTTCAGTAGGAACTGTCGCGGCCTCAATGACCATCTTCTCTTGCCGTTCACTCAACTGCAAATTGTCTAGAGCTGCAAAAAATTCAAAGGTTAGTACAAAAGCCAAACATAGAGAGTTATATGCAACTATAAAAAGGGGATGCGGCCATAATTCAAAAAATTTATCAAGCGTAGACGAAAATCCCCACTACCGTGCCATACTAAAAGTTCTCTCCCTCTCAGTCTCTTAGGTGTGGATCTCCAACCCTTCTCCGAAAATGTAAAAATACTTACCCTTCCAGTTCTTTACATTGGTAGGACTCCCAGAATAAAGGGTCTCATCTCTATCACGGATCGAAAAGTAATAGTACCTCACAAATTTGACGGAGTTTTCTTTGGGCGGTAGAAGTAGAAAAACTTCGCAAGAGTAATGTCTCTCTTGAATTTCTTCTTCCACAACACTATGGCTGCAAGAATTTCCCTCCATCCATTTGGATCTAATTTGGTTGGGGGTAACTTCATTGTCTGGAAAATTCTTCTAAGTGGAACGGGGATAGGTAGCTGCAACCCATATATGAAAGCTTGGAGGGGGAAGCAGATCCCATCATCAGCAAGTGATGTGCATGGCCTTTGTTCCATGGTAGGGGCTGAGCACATCAATTTCTTAGGAAATTCAAAGGCTTCAGCAACCTGATCCACCCACTCTTGGGTCATAGTGCTACAGACACTAAATGCAGCAATAGGTCTCTCAACCCTCCTAGATGTGCCAGCAGGCGCGTCCCTAACCTCAAAGGGGCGTCCTGCCGTATAATTCTCATCTATATCCATTGGCTAATTACTTGAATTTGCCTCTTCCTCCATGACAGTGGAATGTTATTATAAATCTAGCACTACACAAGTAGGGCAATCTCTCAAATGGCACGACCCTATTATCCTCAAAGGACGCACTAAAGGAAGTTCGAGAGAAGAGGTTCTAAAATGTTTATTCCAAAAGCCTCTTAGAAATTTGTCTGGGTCAAAGTTCATATGGCTGCAACAATACTTGAAAAGCAGAGAGTCCGCAGTTAGACGCCACAGCCAATATGGTCCTAAGGCCTCTCATAGGCCGTGGGAGTATAATGATATATCAAGTTGAGGATAAACAAGAAATGTTAGGCAAAATTGGCCAAGTACACCAAGTGTTGGGTTTGAAAGCCCTAGAAGTTATTTGTCATCGCGCTATATTGTTTTCAAAGAAGGGGCCAAATATTTACATACCGCAGCCTTTAATGTGCAACATTCGGCCGCCTTTACTTACTACAAGTCGCAGAAGTTTATTAAACCAATTGAAGGTTGTATTGATTAATGACAACCTTAATTTAGTAAAGGGACATTTTATCATGCCTCAGCCTCTCACTCAAACGGGATAGTATTTAATCTGGGTTAATTCAAAGATTAAAAGCCCAAGAATACGAAAGGTACCTCTAAAGAACATCAAAAACAAAGTCAGAAACCTAAAAGTCTACATTTGGATAAAAAATTTCATCTATAGAAGCCTATTTCTATCATATGAAGATCGATTCAAAGGACAAGAGCAATTATTTACTACAATCGTATTCAAGAACAATTATTGCATCATTTATTTTGCAATTGAAGTTATAATGAGTAATCATTCAAGAAATCTCAATTCATGGAGAAATTGACAGATATGAGTTTAATTTTTGGAGAAATCACAGTTATTTTGCAAAGACATGAGTGTGTATTAATCAAAAACCTAAAATTCCTATCAATCAGGTGGGTGTTTTCTCAGAAAATCATGTGATAGAAAATGAATTCCAGAAAGTTTCCATCAAATTCAATACACAGATTCGAAGAAGATATGCAAAAGTGTGAAAAATGGTTGGGAAATTACTTGGGAATCTAGAATCCAATGATGCTAAGTCTCAAGCCACATTGAATCGCCTCAGAACCACCGTGTGCAGCTTTTGAAAGTCACCGAAAAAAGTAAGAAGATGAACGAACAGGAATTCTATATCGATATGTTCTCAAAGGTTTGGAAAACATAATGCAGTCCACGGCCGATTCTATTTATATAAGAGGGCACGGGAAGTCGAAGTGTCATTTTGGGAAGTTACCGCGGCACTAGTAAAAATAAGACACAACACCAATTCATTAGCACTACGCCTTATGGGTTTATTGATATTACATATATTTTACCCCTGTCACGGAAGGTAAACTATAGGCTATGGTAACACAATGCGCCTTACATGTTATAAGGTGATGCACTTAATATACAGGCTGTGGCCACTTATGAGCTATATATTGCAGCCCCCGGCCTCATCATTCAACTGTCTCAGCCTCTCAGCACATGATGCGACCCCACATGTTGTAGGGACGATTCGCAACCCCTATTTATTCGCAGTAGTGAAACATCTACATCTCCTATATATAGAGGCCCACACCTCGAGAAAGGGGATTAGGATTCGTTTTTCCTCCTTCAGGGCCAGAGAGATTCACTATTCCTCCTTCAAGATTTGAGCTCTTTACTAGTGCCAGTACATAGATCAGAGATCACGACGCTCTCCAAACCACTCGATCCATCTTGAGGGATACTCTCTAACATCGCAGTCCTCTCTCTGACGCACCGGAATCCTCATAAACATGTATTCTTTTTTATTCCCATGGTTGTACGCCTCTTTATGATAAATTACTATGTACCAAACAAAATATATAATGACAGTGTGGCACCAAAGTGGACGTAGGCTCATTTTTATAGCCGAACCACTCTGTATCTTTTCTTTTATCTCTATTTACTTTCTATATTTGCTTATTATGCACTTTATACTTGATTTAGTGGTACGAGAACAACAAAGTGGATGATTTCTCGTATAATCAATGTTCCCATTTTAAAAAAGATGAAATCGTGCCAAAATTTGAGCGACATGTCGACCCGTTTTTTCAGCAGAGTTTTTGGTAAAAATGAACAAACTAAATATGAGTGGCCTAGGTTTGACACCTATATGAGGGTATGTGGTTGTTGGGTTAATTGGAAGAGTTCCTCCCTTTGGCATGACTTCCACGATATACGTCTTATTTTTTAGGGAAATCAGTACTTGTGGACAATCCATTTGATATACCTGACTATACGTGAATTGCCTCACTATATACCACGTGGGGACAGTAGGTGTGATAAAGAATTTGATATACTCAACCTACGTGAACAAGTTCCCGATGATACACCTCCCATCATGAATTCGATCAAGTGGTACGATGCAGGGTGAATCATTCGATATACGTCGAATGTACTTGGTCAATGGAATGTGAGAGTCATATTGCTTAGGGTAACTGTAACCTTCCAGACCAGTGTCCATCACGAAGTGACCCCCTAGTTATGGGACAAAATTTGATCAATATCCATGCCCTTTGGTGATAAAATGTGCAAAATGCATGATTTTTTTATTAGTATATTATGGATAGAGTATATTTATTTGGCATGATGAGAACTATACTAATAGGGGAGAATGTACAAGTATAAAAAGTAAATCTAACATAGAGCATGGAGATTATATTAAGAATGGATATGTGAGTGATGTGTGAATATCTACAAGTGAGTGTGTGGTAGTGAACTTAAGCATGCATCAACTACAGGTGGTATATGACAAGTGTGAGAGAGCATGTATATATACAAGTGGGATAAGTGGAGGTGTGTGTTAGTGACACCTAAGCATGGATATTCTACGTGGAGTGTAAAACATGTGGATATAAGTGATCCTATGTGTAAGTAATGTGAAGTGTACATAGAGAGTACCTATAAGTGTGTGAGTGAGTAGTGACATAAGCATGAGGTATATATGTAGATAAATAAAAGAGGAGAAAAAAGGAAACATACAAGTAGGTGTATATGCACACAAGCATAAAATAATAACACCTATGCAAATAGAGTATCCCTCTAATGAAAATTATCTACAGCGGAGTCGCCACTGTGGCCATCTCAAAATATCCTCTCTCTCTCTCTCTCTCTCTCTCTCTCTCTCTCTCTCTCTCTCTCTATCTCTCTCTTCTAGGGTGGGGAAAAAAGGAAAGGGGTAGAAAAGTTTTCCGCCCATCTTTCTCTAGGATCGCTTAGGCCATCGTCGGTGTGGGTGAATGTAAAGAGATGGAATGACCAACCTATTTAACACAGAATAGGCAAAATAACATGTCGCCACTTATAGAGAGAGACATGAAAGACAAACTGATGCTTACGAAACCAATAGTTCCAAGGTCCAGGGGCTAAGTTATGGGATGGGAAGGTGTTAGGCACCAATCCCGCCCATTCGGTCTCTCATGTGCTTGTGTTATTGTTTTCCTTCATTTCTCCGCGAAGTGTGTGCGCGTGTATATATAAATGGATATCGGAATTTCCCAACTCATACCATGAAAAAGATAGAGTGAGGTCATCCATAAGAATGTTCTGAATATTATATTTAGAAAAAATACGATTTATGCATTTATCCAAATATTGATCGCTATGATAAAACAATAATATGTGTTGGATAAAATGTTAATAAGGATCATAAACATAATATGTATTAAAATAATGTATATATGAAAGGGTGACAAATGTGAAAATGAGAAAGTTGGAAAAATGGAAAATTGGACTAGAGTCTTGGGTTTTAACACCACCTTCGTATCCTATGACGACATCAAAGTGCGGTATAAGGGTGGATTTCTCCCATAGATTTGAACATGAATTTTTTATACATCTCTGCGTAGAAAATGTATTTTAGTTTTGAGAAATGGTGATGGAGAATCTTGTTGGAATTTATAGGTGTAACCCTCATTTTGTTTGTTTTGTTTTTTTCTCAAAAATTAAAGTATGTGCAGTATAAATAGTAAAAAGGTGAGATGTCAATGTGTATGAACTAAAGTAAAATCTAGATTATGAATTTAATTTAATTAATGCAAAAAAAAATTAAAGAGGGAGAGGAGGATTTTGGACCTTCATAGAAGATTTAAAGATTGATATTGATCTTTGATGAACTCACATGAATGTTGGAGGAGAGAGAATGAGATTTTTCCAAATTGGGTATGAAAATAATGGCAATGTAAGATGGAAAGAAATTTCGCATAAGAAAACTTCATTGATTGTAAGAGAATGTTGCAGATATCATTGATGATGATGGATCTGAGGCGTGCTTTGGGAATGACATCATGACCTATATTTATAGGGTAAGGGGGTGTCCATCGACTTAGCCTAGACTTTCCAGTCGGCAGGTAACCCTAGGAACGCTACTGATAGGGAGGGAAATGGACCTGCTAATCCGTAGTCTCGTGTAGATTTTTTGAAACAATGGTCATAGAATGCAATTCATTGATCCAAATCACGCATAGGGAACATTTTTAGAAAGGTAATTCAGATATATTCAAGAGTCCTTTGGGCTGATCTTGGGTTCGAGAGTTAACTTTGGGTCAAATTAGCTTGGAAGCGCTCATATGTCATTTGGACGGGAGATCGTCGGACTAAAATGGATCGTTCAACTGAATGTTAAGTTAGAATAGCACTCAGGGTGGGATGTTGGAGAGGTTATGTGAGGTAATTTGACATTCCAAACATCTTTGCTCAGTTCAGAGAGTTGACCCTGGTTAATCGAGGCCCGAAAGTGCCTGGTTACCTTTCAAAGTAAAATGGGTCATTCATTTGTACCATTAGGCTAATTTGCGCATAGGTGGACCGTTTGAAAGTGTATTTAGTTACCTTCTAAGATTTATTTAGTCTGATTCGAGATGAAGAGTTGAACTTAGTTAAACGGAGCCCGAGAGCTCCCAATGGCTTTCGGATCTATTTTTGAGAGAAAACGAATCATTTGTCCAAACTATTATGTCATTTCGTGCATGGGGTGGACCATTGGAAAGAGTTTTGAGTGCCCTTACGAAGATTCAAAGATATTTTGCTCTAACGATGAAGTCTACTGAGGTCAAATTGGGGCCCGTGAGTGCCCATGGCCTCCAAATCAATTTCGATAGTAAAAATGGTTTGTACATCCAAATCGTTATGTCAATTCATGGTTGGGGAAAACTGTTGATAAAGTGATTTAGATCCCTTTGAAGATTAATCGAGAATTTACTTTGTTGTTAGATTTGATTGGAGTCAAACGGGGCTCGGGAGTGTCTGATGGCCTCTACATCGATACTCAGAGTATGACCTAGGGTTTGTAGTGACATGGAGAGCTGCTAGGTACACTTAGGGGGTCCTAGAATGTGGTGTCTACATATATTTTTTTAAGGGTATAAATAAGCAGTCACAACATCCATGAGCCTCATATCTAAGTTTTCATGAAGCGCTAAGATGATCAGATATCTAAATGTTATAGTGTCCATAACGGGGGAGTATGTATCCTAATAAACAATCTTTGATTTTTTCAAGAAAACTTATGCCACAAGTCGTACTTTATATCTAGAGATTTAATTTTTCTCATCGTGCTTTATTAGAAACACGCATTTGTATCCTACTGGGTTAACACGTTTTGGGGTTTACACTATAGGTTAAAATACATCACATTTATTTAGAGACTCAAAATTATACCTTGATGGAAACTCCCAATTTTGGCTAATGTTCTCTTCATCAACATTCATTTATAGTATGAAATTCATTATAATCATCAATGCCCTAAAAAAATGCATACAAAAATATGTCATTGATGTCTATTTTGTTTCAATCCAATGTTTCTCTTTAATATGTATAGAACACAAGGATATTCATAGGTACCTTTTCCTTTTCAGGGATTTTATAGTCAATTTAACAACTTTTCTCTTTTTAGAGATACTAACATCTTTAGGGTTTTTGGAGTAATTGGATCTTTTGTTTATAAACTCTTCTAGAGTATTATTAACGCATAATTTTTATTTGATCTCCGCTTTCGGGGAGTTAAATCTTTGGAATCTATAAGTCTGCCATGCTTCTAGCAGGTAACAGATATATTTTTCGCTGCAATAAAAGTTTTTTCCGTGGGAAAATCAATTTTGTTAGTGCATTATCTGCGGGAATATGAAGCTTGGTCATTTTGGTTGCATCATTAAATGCATCAGGTAATTGATTTCCATGTTCATAGAGATGTGTTGCCCTTAGTACTTTATGATCATATTTATAAGTATGTGGGTTTAAATTATACAAAGTGGGAACGAGATGTACTTCAGGTATGTTCTTCTCTCCCCCTAACGATGTGAATAATGTCTTATCAAAGAGATAATTTGTAAATCTAGGAGTAAAAACATCATGTGTCAAAGTTTTAATATAACGAATGATTAATGGAGAATCATAACCAATATATATGCCCAAACGACATTAGGGGACCTATTTTGGTATGTTGTGGAGCTGAGATAGGAATGTATACGGAATAACCAAATTTAGATAAGTGTGAGATGTTTGGGTGACATCCTGACACAAGGTATGAAGGGTAAAAGAGCAGTAAGCAGTTGGTCAAAGTTAAATTAACTTGTAATCATTTAATTATTTACTCAACTAAATCATTTTGTGTATGAACTTGGGGAATTGGGTGCGCAACATCAATTCCTATCGATAAATAATAATCATTAAAAAATTGAGAAGTTAATTTTCCTACATTATTTAAGCGAATGGATTTGATGTGTTGATCATGAAAATGCTCTCTGAGTTTAATAATTTGAGGAAGGAATTTTGCAAATGCCAAATTTTAAGTGGATTACAGAAAAGGATATGACCATCGAGTGGATGCATCAATTAAAGTCATAAAATAGTTAGAAGGTCCACTAAAAGGGTGAACACAACCACAAATATCCTATTGTACTCGTTGTAAGAAAGTTAGAGACTCATAGGCTATTTTGAGAAAATATGGTTTAGTGATTAATTTTCCTTGTGTACATGGGGTGCAAAAATGGTCACTTGGTAGGGTGAGATGTTGATTTTTCAAAATGATCCCAATCAAGTTATTATGATCTTACATAACATGTTGGATCTGGGGTGACCCAGCCGATCATGCTATAATATCAATGCATTAGGATCATTGAGCTTCCATCTCATGATAGAGTGTGATTCTACAACACTAAGAGTTATGTGGTATAACCCCATAGATAATGTAATGAGTTTTTCTAGTGTGAGATTTTGTCTTCCAACACTAGAATAATGTAAACTAACTTGTTGGTACCTTCATTACTTATTTTCATATGATACCCATTCATTCAGATATCATTAAAACTCTAATTTTTTTTTTTTGTAATTGCTTGAATATATTGCATTTTGTATGAATAAGTGGGTACCATTATGTAGCGCCATGTAGGGGTCTTTCGGACTTTAATAATTTTAGTAGGATCGGCTATTTGTGACACCCCGCCTAATTAAACCTTGGGTGATTAAACCTTAATTTAATTTAAAACATGTTTCTTAAATGGATCATTCTTAGCATCACTGCCGAAAACCTTTTTATTACTAACCACCTATGTGAAAAATTAAGCTAGTGCCAAATTTTATCTTTATTAAACAGGTACAACTCAAGCGAAACAATATAAATTAAGCAGTACTAAAACCAACCATCATAAATAACTGAATAAAATAACGTCTTGCCGAAAACCAAGGCTGAAATAAAACCAACTCAAAATCCAACACAATAGAATAACTACAAATGTAACGAGTGGACAACATGTCCCAAAATGAGAGTGCTAAAAACTGAGATCCTACACTAGATCCGGAAGGATGAAGGAAGCGTCTAATCAATGCCCTGCAACACCCACCTATGCTGCAACTCCGAAATCCTTGGAATGAAGTCACACTTGGCGTCCCTGTGGATGGACACCTAAAAGGTTTTAAAAACTATTTTATAGCAAGTGTTAGTACACAAAACGTTTTGAAAATATTTAGCAAGTAATTTATCGTAATAGATATCAGTTATTAAGTACACATGTTAGGAGCACACACACTCTCTTGAGTTTCCTCACCTCTCATCTATCGTGCGCACCTAATGTTCCTACCTAGTATCGCTACCCATCTTAACTAGGTCTCCAACATTTACACACCTCAGATAATCTAACTCATCAGTACCGCCCATACAGTACGCTACATGCTACCCTTAATTTACATTAAGTCATTAGTTAAGTTTCACTTTAACTTTCCCATACCGCCCATACAGTACGTGCCCGAACGTCTAGTAATTATAATTACTCTTACCTTAGTATCAATACTTTAAAATTAAGTTCTCATACTTAATCAAATCTTAGGTACATACTACTTACCTTTTCTACTAATTACACTCAAGTAGATTTTATATATATATTCTAGTTGTCCACTTATATTCCAGCCACTCTTGCCCATATGTAGTTTATACAATTTTAGTTATGCACTAATAGTTTTCACAACTATCACGCCTGAGTATATATTGAAAATAATACTTAGGTATACCCCACCTAATCTTACTACTATCACACATAAGTAGATTATTTAGACGGTATATCTTTCACACACACCTATACCCAGTACAGCATATCCTATTATCGGTCATATTTCACACATTAAGGACAAATGATTCGGAATGTCTCCTCGAACCTTGCTCGGAATGTCTCCTCGAGTAATGTTCGAAATGTCTCCTCGAACAAGGTTCGGAATGTTTCCTCGAACCTAGCTCGGAATGTCTCATCGAGTATAGTTCGGAATGTCTCATCGAACTTACCAATCCTATCACAAGGAAACACACAATAGGCATTCACAACCAAAGTAATCCTATAAAACAATAGGTATTTACACAACCCAATTATTCATCGTACTTGTTTTCTTTACGAATTTATTTCACCTTCATATTAATTCGAGTATTCACATAAGGTTCCTAGTTACCCCTTGTTAACCCACTGACCTAACGAATTTAAGCTCGCTCACACTTTTTCGTAATTATATTCTTATCGTCTCGAATTAGAGTACATCACAATCAAGCCTATGAATCTCCACTTTTTAACTCTCTCACAAAATTAAAGTACAACACTAAATCATAGACCTACTTCCATATCATTATTCCATCAATATATTTCATCAAGGTCCCAAACAATTCCCCGATAAAATTTTAGACATTTGAGACTTAAAAAGAAAAATCTAAAATTTTTTGGCAGATTAAACGCCCTCTAGTAAAATTTAGATTTCTCCCTCTACAGAGCTCCGATTGACCTGATTCTAAGTTCATTGAATAGCTAAGAGAAATACCTTTCCAAGAATATATGGTTCACACTCTAATTAGAAGTAGAATTCAAATCTCACACGTTTAAATTCACGTCAAAATTCTGGCAGATTACTATGTTGACAGATCAAACACCCTATAGTAAAATGTTGATTACTCCTTCTACAGAACTCCGATTGACCTTATTACAAGTTCATTGGATATTTAAGAAAAATACCTTTCTAGGAATGTATGGTTCACACTCTAATTCGAAGTAAAACTCAAATGTCATACGTTTAAAGTTTTGTCAAAAATTCTGGCGGATTGATGTCTTGGGTTCATCAATTAAACCCTAAGTCATTCAAGATTCATATTTTTCAACAAAGAACTCATAAAGATTCGATGTTAATCATCAAATATATTCAAATTTAATTTTATCTTTACTTAGGGATTCTTTCTACATGCAATCCTACCCAAACATGTGATCAATTCAAACATTTAATTCAAGGTTTTCAATATAATTAACCAATTCTTAAAACTCCCTACACATGGGTATTATAACTTGAATGTGATTTGCAATAAACACTTGACTTATGTCCAGTAGGTCTGATTTCGTGATTATGGTTGGTGATTGATGATCTTTCTCCTTCAATCTTTCTTTCCAATGAGTTTGTGGTGAAAGTCTCCTTTGAATCCTTCCCACTTCTTCCTTTTTGCCTTGGAATTTTTTCTCTCTTCTCTATAATGGCTATGGTGTGTTTTTATTCTCCATAACCCTAGCCTCCAACTCTTATAATCTGACTTAGAGTTCTAAAATTCGTGGGTATCGTCACCCTAAAATGTAAAAAGGCCAGAATGCCCTCGTATGGGCCCGATTTAGACCAAAAATGCCCCGAGACTCAATTGCTACCCTCGGGTACTCTTTTCTGACTATCTCGACCCATCTGGACTCAACCGTACACTCATAATTGTCATCCAAAATACTTTTTTGATATTTCCAAATTTCGACCTCAAAATACGACACACATTTAATTCGAACAATTAAACTTAAAAGTTGCCAAAATCATTAATTCTTCTTACTCAAATAAATTCTCCAAATCATAAATTTAAGTTTCTCCAATTTAAATATTTTTATAACTCCCAAAATAATTAAATATTAAATACTCAAAATTACGGGGTGTTACACTATTGTGGAAATTTTTTACAAATCGGGGATAAACATTTATTTTTTCAAATTAGTATGGGTTGTTTCATTGTTAACTAGACAAGTGTCATCGATGTCTTGTGGTTTTGGATCCATACCTTTTAGATGAATAACATAATTATAATTTAATTTTTACCAACCATATAAGCTTTGCAAAGGTAAATATATAATCATGCCTCTATGAAAATAACAAGTCAAACAAAAATATAAAGATGCCTCATGAATTATACAATAACTATAATTCTAGAAATATTAAAAAAAACGTAAGTTATTTAGTCATTCGAGGTCTTATCACGGGGGATTTAAAATCATGGCATTGAACGTCTCATTATCAAAATTTATAAAATTAGTCAATATTGATATGAATATTATCAATTTTCCTACAATCTTCAGGACCTTCCATAAAAAATTTCCTCGCGCCCCTTTTCGAAGCCTGATATCTTTCTACCACTTAGTTAGATAAACGAAAATTTCATTCCCAATATCCACTATGGCCACATCTACAAAAAAAATATGTTTTTGATTTGGTGGAGGTGATATTTTATTCTTCTTATTGTTGTTTTCATTCCATTTGGGGCTTAAAATTGATACTTTTCGACGGATATAATTATAGTGACCACCTTTTTTGGGGTTAACACGATCACGTCGCATATAGCTTGACCTCTTTTAATATTTTTAGAAGAATTAACATTCATTTCTGGGAGTGTTACAAATGAAGTTGATTGACATGTATGATTTTTGGTTAATAAATCACTATTCTGCTCAGGAATTAGGAGACCAGAGATTAACTCTGAGTACTTTTTAAATCCTCGCTCTTGATATTGCTGCTGTAGGAGCCTTTTTTAGGCATGAAAAATATATAAGGATTTATCCAACATATATGCAATCTCCACTTTTTCTCCACATACCTTAAGCTTGGACATAATTTTAAACATGGAAAAATTGTATGCAGTTTTTGTTTTAAAATCCTTAAATCTTAGGTTTAGACATTCATGGTGTGCACATGAAAGTATATCTAATTTTTTGTGATCTAACACTCATTTAGGGGGCTTCATAATTATGACACCACACTTATTTTAACCACAGGTGATCAGTCCTTTATCAAAATATACAGTAATCTCATTTGGTTCAATCTTAGCATCACTATTAAAAGTTTTTAAATATATTAACCACCTACGTTAAATTAATCCGGTGCCAAATTTTGTCTTTAAGTAAAAAAAATAACATGTTGAAATTAAAATAATATAACTCAATCATCCACTAAATTAATAGAAGTCTAAATCATCATAGGATAAATAAATATTTGATAAATGCCGAATAAACCATCAATTACAAAGTTAATATCCAAACCATAAGTCTAACAGAAATAAACTGAATACAAATACATAAGTCTGATAAATAAATTGAGAATGTATCAAATGAGGGGTCAACATGATCAATTGAAATACAAAGTTATATATCCTAATCTAGGAATGAATGACTAAAGCATCTACACAAATCCTGCAAGCCTCCACAAGTTTTACAGCTATGCATTCCTGGAATGAGTCATCAAGCTTGGCATCCCCATGGCTAGACACCTAAAAATGTTTTGGAAAATAGATTTGACATGGGTAATAGAACAAAACCTTTGAAAAACATTTAGCAAGTATTTAAATTGCATTTATAAAACTAGTTATTAGATACGCACGTTAGCTCAATGTGCACTCTCTTGAGTTCCTCACCTTTCAACTATTATGCACACCTAACGTCTCCTCCTTTACACACCTAGTTATGCTACCCAACCTAACTAGACATAAGCTATATAATCACACTTGTATATTTTACCGTTAGTTAAGTTTCTCATACTTAAATTTTCTTTTAGATATACACTATCTAAATTTTCTACTATCACACATAAGCAAAATAATCACACTTGTATATATTTATCACAATATAATATATATAACTACAACATCCTCCGGAATGGCCACCGCGATGCAGACATACTCTGCTATGAAGTCCATGTACCTCTAGTACCAAATCAGGGACTATTGGTTTCGAATGTCTCCTCGAACCATAAATCAAACAACATACAATGGAGGGGAACATGGTTCTAGGTCTTTGGACTACACACATACCTAATGTACCAAAATGACACGCCGATCACACTAATACACTACACATAGTGTGCCGCCCTAACTTTTATATTCTGGGGCACACATCCAATCCTCATTGGAATTACCAAGGTAGGATCGCCCTCTACACAGAACCTCCCTTGATAGCAGGCAACGTAGGTATATTCACACACATAACAAAGCACATAATAGGTATTCACCCAACCTATATATATATAACCTATAATATATCTAGTACGCCATTTTTATATCTCTCGAATAATCAACGTACTAACAAATCACACACAATATTTATCTTCGTATTTCTTCGAGTATCACTCACTACTCGAAGGGTCCTAAGCATGCTTCAAGTAAATTCAGTCTTTACTAGTATTGATCTTAGGTTATTGTTTTCTCTTCCCGTAACCCAATCTGCAAATTTCTAATATGCAGCACAATCAATGAACTATCTTGGATCCTAACCCTAATTCAACACTCATTAAGATTAAATCGGGATTTAACTTTATGTCTACCGATATTTTCTAAGGCTTTATATCATTAATAAACCATCACCAAAGTTCCCCGTAATTAGTTCCATGCGTAACTGTAACTTAAAAATCAAAATTAACAAACCTGGGAGGCCAAACTAGTTATGTATAGCATGCAAACCAATTCGATATAAGGTCCAAACCGGTTCGTAAATCTGGGCAGTCATCCTCCTAGTTGCTATTATGAGTTTTCACCATTTTTACTATCTCAAACCTCCATGAAACCTCACTAAATTTCGATCCAACATACCCAAACAAGACACATATGCCTAGGGACAATTTCCAATGTAAATAACAAATAAAATCTAAAAAAAATCAATTCAAGAACGGATTAAATCTCAAAATTCTTAAAACCCTATTTATGTGTTCTTCATGCATATTGATCACTATACCCAGATTTCTTATAAGTTATTCATCACATATTCACTAATTTTGTGTTATATACACATAGGGATTTATTCTACGTGGAATCCTACTCCGAATCATGAATTCCACCCATCCAAATCCCAGGGAAAACCATTTAAATCATGAATTTGAAATCTTACACTACATGGGTATTATAACATGCTTAAAATAATGCAAGAGAAACACTTTCCGTGATAAATCAGGTGTGATTTTTTTTTCTAGGATGATGAGGTTGATCTCTCCTTTCTCCGATAACAAATTCGTCAACATTGGCGGTGAGAAAAGATGTTTAATGGCCTAGGTTCCTTGTCCTCTTCCTCTTCTACGAGCTCCTCTCTTTCTCAAGTGTTTTAACCCTAGACCATAACTCAAAGGGGCTGATATAACACTCTAAGTTTTAAAGGTTCCTTCTACCCTAGGCTCCTAAATGACTGAAACACTCTTATGTGGTGCCAAATTGGTTTGAAATCACCCTTAGATCCAATCAGTACACCCGGGTATAATATTTTGACTATTTCGACATATTCAGAATCAACCGTGATCTCGAAATCACCATCCGAGTCACTTTAAATAAATTTCCTATCTCGAAATCTTATAGTCTACCCGCGATTCTCGATTTAGATATAACACTGTCACGTTGGTATCACTCGATATGATGTAATAATAATAATAATTTCCTACTCATTTAGTTATTTTGTTTTGCAAATATTAATAATTATCTCTTGATATTAATATTTTAAATAAGCACGTGATATTTTATTCAATTAAATTACAGCACAAGTGTAATTTAAAATAACCGAATCAATTTAATTTTAAATTCTCAGAAATACGAGGTGTTACATACTTCCCCCCTTTATAAAGGAATTTCATCCTTGGAATTTGGATATTCTCGTTACTAATAACTTTGGATCCTTACTGTCAATCCATCCCAAGGTTATCGACACGTCCATTCAAACTCTATCATACCAATATATGATGATACACAAAATTATCATAAATCCATTAACAATGCCTCAAAAGACCATCCTATACTCCATTGTCGCTATTATATCTGTGGCCATACCTAATCCTCGTGGCGGGAGAGGATCGTTTTGGTCCCGCGCGTCCCTCTTGGGAGAACTTCTGCCCGACGTCGTTGATGAGGTAAAAATGTAGAGAGATGGAGTCGTCAGTCTATTTTATTCAAAACAGACAAAAGAAAAGGGAGCCATCCTGAAGGAAAACATCCAAAGACATACTGATACATATGAAACCAAAATGATTCGAAAAAGGGTCCGGAGGCTAAGTTACAAAATGGAAAGGCGTTAGGCACCCATTTCGCCCTTACAGTCTCTCATGGGTTGTTGCTATTTTCCTTTATTTCCCCGTGGTATGTGTGCATGTGTATATGTCGTGGAGATAGAAATCATCGACTTGTATCATGGAAGATATAAAGAGAGTCATCCGCAGGAATGTTCCTAAAAATAATATTAGAAAATAGGATTTATGCGATTATCCTCGTGTTGATCGTTATAACAGAACGATAACGCACATGGAATAATACGCCACTAAGAACAAATATATGTATATGTAAATATTGATAATTTAAGAGAATTGAGTTTAAAAAATATAGAGAAAATAGAAAATGAGAGAAAAGTAGGAATAGGACTCGAGCCACGGATTTTACCCCGAGACGCCTACGTAGCCTATAGAGGCATCAAAGTCCACGTAGTTCGTATGCAAAATGAGGGGTGGGATTTATCCCATAAATACAATCGGGGACTTCTCTTATATGTGTGTGCGTGTGTAAAAAAAAGGGTTTTAGTTCTGAGAAAAGTGTGAGAATTCCCGTTTGGAATTTATAAGCAAATACTCTTTTTTTGGGTTTTATTTATATGAAAATAAGAGATTTTCAATAATACTAATTAAAAATTTTATTAAGATATGTGAGATGAGAGGATAAAAGTGCTAAGTAATAAAACGAATTAATGCGAATTTAGGGGAATTTAAAGAGAGAGTTCAAAAGGTTGGACCTTCTTGAAGCTCTTGAAATTGATCTTGGATGTTAGGTAGAAGCCCTTGTACTTGGGTGATGATGGAGGATACTTAATTCATAAAATTTGAGGAAAGAGGTGATGAAAGGTGAAGGCTGGAAAGGGATTTGGATGTGGAAATCACACTGACTTCGAGAGGGGTTTTTCGAGCCTGTTGAGCGTAATGGATCTCCGATTTTTCTCTTTGGAATGAGGTTAGGACCTCCTTTTTGTAGGCCCAAGGAATTGACGATCGACATAGTCCTGGTTCTGCCAACCAGTAGGTGTGTTTAAGCACACTGCCGGTAGGCAGGTTTTGGAACCTACCGTTTGGCAGTCTCTTTCAGGTTCCTTCGAAAAATTGGTCATAGAGTGTGAACCATTGATCCTAATCGTTCACAGGGTGAACCATTGGACAGGTACTTCAGAGAACTTCGAAAGACTTTTGGACCGCTCCCTGGTCTAGGAGTTGACTTTTTGTCAAATGTGGCTTGGAAGCGTTCGTCGGTCCTTTGGTCGGGGAATTATCGGACTCAAACGGATCGTTCGTCCGCATGGTAAGTCCGAATCGCGCATGGGGCAGACCTTTAGAAAGGTGAAGAGATGTACTTCGACATTTGAAAGAGTGTGACTTGGTTCGAGGAGTTGATTTTTGTCAATCGGGGCCTGGAAGCATTCGGTGACCTTTAGAAGTAAAACGGATCGTTCGTCCGCATCGTAAGTCAGAATTATCCATGGGGCAGACCGTTGGAAAGGGGTTTCGGTGACCTTTTAAGATTCATTCAGTCTCGGTCGAGCTGAAGAGTTGACTTTGGTCAAACAGATCTTGGGAGCATCCGGTGACCTCCTGATCGAGTTTAGGGGGAAAATAGGTCGTTCGTTCGCACCGTAAGTCAAAATCGCACACGTGATGGACCGTTGGAAAGGGGTTTCAGTTCCCTTCGAATATTCATTCAGTCTCATTCAAGCTAAAGAGTTTGACTTTTGGTCAAACGGAGCCTGGGAGTGCCCAATGGCCTTTAGGTCAGTACCTAGGGTATGACTTGGGTTTACAATGATGAAGGGAGGTGCTGGGGACCTCAGGAGAGGTTAGGGGTATTAGAATGGGTGTCTACAGAGTCCCTTTACGGGTGAGTTTGGAACAAATGATAGCCGTCGAATAGACACCACATGATGCTTTTGAAAGAGGATGATCGGAGGGTCGAGGTCGATTCTGAGTACCTAAGGATGAGGATGATCGATTATGCGGGTCGAAGCCAATTATGAGGGCTTGGTGATGAGGGTGACCGATTCTGCTAGTCGAAGACAATTCAGAGGGCTTGGAGATGAGGGTGATCTATTCTGCGGGTCGAAGCCAATTATGAGGGCTTAAAGGGGCATGCTGGGGTTGGTCTTAAAGGAAAGATTTAGGTCAATTTCGAGGACCTACAGCAATGATGGGGGTGACCAATTCTGCAGGTCGAAGCCAATTTTGTAGGCTTAAGGTGAGATGACCAATTCTGCGGGTCGAAGCCAATTCTGCGGGCTTAAGGTGAGATGACCAATTCTGCGGGTCAAAGCTAATTTTTTGGGCTTAAGTTTGAAATGACCAATTCTGTGGGTCGAAGCCAATTCTGCGGGCGTAAGGTGATATGACAAATTCTGTGGGCTTAAGGTGAGATGAACAATTCTGGGGGTCAAAGATAATTCTGTGGGCTTAAGGTGAGATGATCGATTCTTCGGGTCGAAGCCAATTCTGCGGGGTTAAGGTGAGATGACCAATTCTGCGGGTCAAAGCCAATTCTACAGTCTCAAGGTGAGATAACCAATTCTGAGGGTTAAAGCCAATTCTGCAGGTTTAAGGTGAGATGACCAATTATGCGGGTCGAAGCCAATTCTACGGGCTTAAGGTGATATGACCAATTCTGCGGGCTTAAGGTGAGATTACCAATTCTGCGGGTCGAAGACAATTTTGTGAGCTTAAGGTGAGATGACCGATTCTGTGGGTTGAAGCCAATTCTGTGAGCTTATGTTTGAAATGACCAATTCTGCGAGTCGAAGCCAATTCTGCGGGCTTAGATTTGAAATGACCAAATCTGCGGGCTTAAGGTGAGATGACCAATTATGTGGGTCAAAGTAAATTCCGCGGGCTTAAGGTGAGATGACCAATTTTGTGGGTCGAAGCCAATTCTGCGGGCTTAAGGTGAGATGACCAATTATGCGGGTCGAAGCCAATTCTGCGGGCTTAAGGTGAGATGACCAATTCTGCGGGCTTAAGGTGAGATGACCAATTCTGCGAGTCGAAGACAATTTTGCGAGCTTAATGTGAGATGACCAATTCTGCGGGCTTAATGTGAGATGACCAATTCTGCGGGCGTAATGTGAGATGACCAATTCTGCGAGTTGAAGCCAATTCTGCGGGCTTAAGTTTGAAATGCCCAATTATGTGGGTCAAAGCCAATTCTGCGGGCTTAAGGTGAAATGTTCTTAGGGAAGTCTATCGGGGAAATTACCTCATGATTTTGATTTGAGATGGGGAGCTCATTGTTGGGGAAAACCTTGTGTGTCTTCTGGAGACTTTATCGGGGAAAAAGTAAATTTGATGCTGAGGAAGTGATTAGGTGGTCGAGGGTTTGGACTCATTTCTCAGGGAAAATTGAGACCTTTGGGGGATAGGAGATGATCCTGAAGTCTTGGACTTGTCGGGGAGAGATTCACTTGTCTTTTTATAGTTACGCTGGGGAAATAGGGGTTCTGCTTGAGGAAGTGCAAAATTTTCTTTGTGAAAATGTTCTATATCCTTTCCAGATTTTTAAGAATTTTTTGAGGATTTTTCAGGATTTTCTAGTATTTATTGGGAATTTCTATACAAAAACTTAAGGGGGCTGTCGGTCGGCATGGTGTGGAGTTTATGATTCTATGTTTCCTTATATTTTACTGGAGATTTTTCAGGTGACCTGTTACCATTAGGGGACGACAGTTCAGGACACGGGGTTGACTGGAGTAAATGCGCAGATGAGGTGTTTGCTGGCGCATGATTTTGGCAACTCTCTTGGTATCTCGAGGAGAGAGTGGTCCGACAGATTGCTGAGGGGGTGGTGGTGCCACCTGTAAGGCCCCCTATGTGTATGAGGTGGGAGCGGCTGCTGCCGGAGGATGCGAGGATCGCAGTGATGATTGACGAGTCCTACCTGCTATACACCGATATGACTGTGCCGTATGATTATATGGACTTTGTGACGATCTAGCTGATGGCGCCCATCATATATTATGAACTTCCCTTCCCTCCTGCAGGTTCGATCCGGACAGTGAGGTCCTCCTACAGCGGTGGCGATCCTTCGACATTTGCGGTGGTGGCGACTTCGTAAGTTCCCTTTGTGCGGCTATATACTCCTTCATACAATATCTAGAGGGCTGATAGAGGGATGGTGCCTATGCTGCACCGTCCTCATGCGATGGACCCGGAGGAGTTGGGTTTGATAGAGGAAGTTCTTTGTCTTGAGGTATATCTTTTCTGTTCTTCTCCTTTGGTTTCTTTTGATCCTTTCTTCTTGACACTGATTCTGCCTTTTCTTGTAGCACATCTGGGTGTCCACCACTTGGCTGAGGGATATTAGGGACTGGATATCTTCGATGACTGCCCATATTTGGGACGCAGTTCCTGTTCCTTCTTGATTGGTGTTATCTGCCTCATCCGGGGAGGAGTCTCGTTCAGGTAGCGTTGGTACATCATCTCGCCGTCGGGGAAGAAGAGAGTGTCGTAGGGGTGGAAGCTCTTAGGACAGAGAGGTGAAGATTAGGTGAGAGAGAGAGAGAGGGAATGTGGGTTCGGGCTGAGTCCCATTTTTTTTTGCTTTTCTTTATTTTCCAGCAGCATAATGTAATACAGAGACATATATCTGTGCAATGCAATGAAGTTTTTTTATTATCTTCTGTTAATGATGAATAAATGAATTCACATGCGCTTTTTACTTTGCTGCTGAGACCGTAAAAAGAAATATTTTTGGGATTTTGAAAGAAAGTTTTATTCAAAATGAGAATTTATGTAAAGATCAAAAGGGGATTTTTGAAATTGTGTTGAGAATATCAATTTATTTTGAGTTTTATGAATTTTGATAAAAGAGGAAAAAGGAAAATTTCCAAAAGTAGGAGGTTGCCGATCGGCAAGCACCTTGTCCTACCAATCGGCAGGTCAGTCCAGTCCCATCAATTGAAAGCTTTGATTGGTACCCTTTTCAGCCTTTGGTACCTTGTGGGGTAGGATTTCCTCCGATTTGTACAGGGGTTATGTCTTTTGTGGGGGTTTTCAAGTATAAAAGAGGGGTAAGAGTGGAGTGTTTTCCTCACACCTTCATATTCCTACATTCTTATTCTTTGAGATGGCCCTCCCTGGTAGTGTTGAGTTTGCCAACTACCTCAAGACTTTGGAGGCGATGTGCTCCTATAACGTCGACTACGATGCTTATAACATGCACCGAGTTTCTTTATGGCATAATCGGCCCATAGAGTGGAACATGCTGATGGCGGTGGTATAATTATGGTACCCTGAAGACCATGTATTTCGCTTTGGCTTGGAAGAAGTCTGTCCGACTTATGAGGAATTTTCTGCCATATTGGGGATAAGTCCCGTCATTACTGCGGTTCTACCTGAGTTTTCCCATTCTCCCTAGGAGTTATTGGTCGAGCTTTTTTGTATTTTGCGCTCGATGGTGAGACTACTGGTGGCTGGAGGTATGATCTCTCTTCCGACGGTGTTGCTGTCCGTGCATTTGCAGGAGGTTGGTGATGCTCGATATGTCAGAGTTGTCGTTCTAGGCTTGGTTTCAAAATTATTGCTGGTAATCAGGGAACTACTGGTGGACCCATAACTTGCAGATATTACTTCATGGATGTCCTACTATCGCAATCCTGTGGCGGTGATACTGGCAGAGACTCTGAATGTCTTGGATACCTAGCGAGAAGGTCGTTCTGACTGTCTAAGGAGGATCCCAGTGATGTTGTTCATGTGGTTGTCTAAAAGATTTTGCCCGGTGACTCCTCCAAAATATCCTTTTTCGGATGTACCTAACTTCTTTTCGCACCATTGCATCAGTGTTGGCCTGGATATTGAGAGCTGGGAGAACTGGTTCATGGAGCATGGGGCTCTAAATCTATAGTGGTTAGTACCCAGGTGGGGACAACTACTGCATATTTTGAACTGTGAGAATGCCCATATATCCGACTGGTTTGTCTTAGATAGAACCCTTTCTATTTCCCTTGGCGTCTTCTATGCCAATTTGGCTGGGAGTAGGTCGTGCCACCTCGGACACTAGATTTCTTTTCGGTAGAAGATTTGACAGAGCATCTGCGAATGCGATTTGGATCTTTGTGGGGGAGTCGGCATCTGCCGTCCCGTCCCTCTCAATCTACTGGGAGAGTTTGGGACATCCTCAGGGATTATATGAAGTGGTTGTGGAGGAGAGTGGTTAGTAAGATGTTGGAAGTGGAGACTGGACAAAGGTGGCTTGCCTCATTCGATACCATACAGGGAAGTGTGGTAGTTTTTGTGAGGTTGGTTCGAGCTTATCGGTCCATGGAGCGTCTACGACACTCTATTCAAGTAGGAGAAGATTGGGGACCCCAGGATGTAGATGATGATGATGAAGCGAACTCTTCTGGTAGCTGTGGGTAGGACTCTTGGAGAGTTTATTTTTGTACCGGGAAATAAGTTTGGTTTTTTATTTTGCTTTTTAGGAAGGTAGGGGGGAAGAAAGTCATCCATTCGTTTATGTAATCGCACTGTAATTTCTTACTAATGAAATAAACAAGTTTTTTTATCTTCCAGTTGTGCCTTTTGATGACATTTGTATTTTGAATAATCTATACTGATCGCTAAGGCATGCATAATCCTTTTGTTCAAGTATATGTTAGAATGAACTATCGTTCTCGGAGGTAAGAAAAGAATAGTTTTTTATGAAAAAGAAAGGGTCGTGCTCATGTAAGATATATGAGCTACCTACGTACCTCTGGGGGCTTAATTTTCAATTTTTTCGGGTATGATTTTTGCAGAGGATCAGGCCCATGTAGTCTGGGTAGAGGGAAATGAAGAGATTTTTTGTAGAATAGAAGGGAGATGAGAAGAGTCATAGCGCACCGAGATTTTGGAGCAGGGGTAAAATTTCTTGAGACGGTCCAGGTTTACTGGACGAGCCATCTCTTTTTCATCTAAGTGGGTGAGCATGGCGGCACCTCCAGACAAGAGCTTCTTCACAATGTATGGGCCACTACAATTGGGCTTGAATTTCTCTCTGGCGTCCCAGATGGGCTCTACTATTTCTTTAACGGCCAAATCCCCTTATCGGACACCACGGTCCTTGACTCTCTTATTGAATGAATGCTCTATTTGGCGATGGTACTCTTATATGTGATACAATGCTTTTAGCCTCTTTTCGTCCAGGAGTGACAGCTCGTCGAGGCGGCTTTGATGCCAGTCTTCCTCACTGACCTTGCTTTCAATCATGACGCATAACGAGGGTATTTCTAGCTCCACAGGTAGGACTCCTTCCATGACATAGGCTAGAGATTAAGGGGTAGCCCCAGTAGAGGTTCAAATTGAGGTTCAGTAGCCCCAAAGGGCGTATGGGATTCGGTCGGCCCAATCTCGACAGCTTTCGATCATCTTGCTGATGATGGCTTTGAGATTCTTATTGGAGGCTTCGACTCCACCATTGGTTTGAGGTCGATAGGGAGAATATTTGTGTCTCTGGAGACCATAGTCATTGACCACTTCTATGACTTCTTCCTCGTAATGTAACCCATTATCTAACACTAGCTCGTGCGGGACCCCATATCAGCAGATGATGTTTTTCTTGATGAATTTTACCACTTTTTTGGCATTCAGAACTGCGTATGACTCATCTTTGACCCATTTGGTGAAGTAATCAATGGTAACCAGGATGAACTCATGTCAGTTAGAGTCCTTGGGTGTAACCTTTCCTATAATGTCGATGACTCTAGTGGACAATGGCCAGGGAGAAGTCATGTTGTATAATTCACACGGAGGCAGGTGTTGAAGGTTGGAGAACTATTGGTATTTGAGGCATCTTAAGACATTGGCAGTGAAATCCTGGATCATGGTGGTCCAGTAGTAGCCTTTTTTTTAATGAATCAAATATTTATTGAATCAATAGAGAGAAAAGCCCTCTCATATGGCTTACAAGAAAATTAAACAAAGAAGCCAATCTTCAAAGAGAAAATGCAGATACTTTTTCGGAAACTACTAAAATAGATCCTCTAATATCTCTAGGGAGATCACTGTAATTTTGAAAGCTTGAAGAGCTTTGATGATTGGACCCATGATTGGCAAGCAAGACTGCATTTTTATTGGCTTCTGAGGAACATAACTCGATGAGACAATGATTAGTCTGGAGAAATTCATTGATTTCGTTAATTTCAGTCCTTATATGCCACGGAGCTGTAGAAGAAGAAGATAAAAAATAGTGAAGAATATTTTCTGAATCTATTTCTATATCTATGTTAGAAATACCCTTCTCCTTGCAGAATTTGATCCCAACCAAAATAGCTTGAACTTGAGCTTCAATCGATTAATTTGTGGATAAAGTATTTGAAAAAGCCCAAATGAATTGACCCGTATCATTTCGAATAATAGAGACAATACCCATATTGTTCCCTATCTTGGCAGCGCAGTTGAGTTTGAGTCTACCTTTTGGAGGACATTTCCAAGGCACAAATAGGAAAGAAGATTTGGAGACTTGATATTAAGAGAAAAGGCAGTTATGACCTCATTACATACATCATTTCTCCCACTTTTGAATTTGGAATTTTGAAATACCTCTGCAATTCTAGATATCACTCTAGATGAAATCATGTTAGATCTCATTGTTATACCTTCAAAAAGATCTTTGTTTCTAGCAAGCCAAATTTCCCAGATGATAGTAACTGGAATGATCTTAAGAAGCCAATGAGATATATGAGAATTTCCTGAATGTAATCACCATTGAATTATCAAGCTATGAATAGTGGAAGGTCTTTGAGTAACTCCCTGTAAGCAGCAAAAGTGATTCAAAACTTCTACAGCTATAGGACCTGATATAAACAAATGGTTCAGAGATTCCCCATTCTTATGGCAGCACTGACATCTTGAATCAAATTTCACTCCCACCTTTTGAATAAGATCTTCAACATAAACACATTTAGATAATGTTTTCCACACAAAAGTAGATATATTAGGTGGAATATTAGCATCCCATATATAGTTAAATGCTAGAGAGGACAATTTATACTTTCTAATAATCTCATAAGCCAATGAAAATGTGAAATTTCAACTAGAAGAAGGCTTCCATATCAGACCATTATCTAACCATAAAGAATTAGCCTCCATTGTATTCCAAGCAGATCTGATTCTTTTAAGAGTCATTGATCCACTTCTAGTAGGAACATTAGAATATTTAGCATTCATAAACTTAGCCCATAAGCTATTCTTCTTCTTCATATTCCAGGCCAATTTGATGTTAGAAGCTTCCCCGGTTCAAGAGCACGACCTAATTTTTAGAATTTCTACACTTAGGCTTGGAACACATGAAATTAGAGGGAAAAACCTCGAAACACCCCCAAACCGCCCCGTGAGCGGTGCTAACACCTCGCACGGGGCTAATGTTATTTTTAAGAATTGACCACATTGTCACGGTACCCCGGTTCGATTGAAAACATGTTGTTACAGTGCAAAACCTCGAAACACCACTCGAAAAGCCTTGTGAGGGGCGCTAACACCTCGCACAGGACCATGTAACTTTTAGGAATCGACAGCGTGGTCACAGGACCCCCGGTTTGGGAGCATGGAGCAATTTTTAAAATATCTACACTTAGGCTTGAAAACATGTTATTAGAGGGAGAAACCCCAAAACACACAACCCAAATGGCCCTGCGAGACCTGCCAACACCTCCCGCGGTTTGAGACCCTCGGTTCCTAAAAGGGCAAAACCCCTAAACACACCAACCATGTGGACACGAGACCCTCGGTTCTAGAGCATGGATTAATCTTCAGAATATCTTCACTTAGGCTTAAAAATATCATGTTAGATGAAGAAATCTAGAAACGCCCCTAAACGACCTAGTGAGTTGTGACAATACCTTACACAGGACTAATGTAACTCCTAGGAACCGACCACGTGGTCACGGAACCCTCAGTTCCAGAGCACAACCCAATTTTCAGATAATCTACACTTAGGCATGAAAACGTGTTGTTAGAGGGAGAAACGCCAAAACACCCTCAAACATCACCGTGAGCAGTGCTAACACCTCGTATGGGACCAATGTAACTCATAGGAACCTATTGCATGGTCATGAGACCCTCGATTCGAGAAAATGGACTCATTTTCAAAATATCTACATTTAGGCTTGAAAACATGTCATTTGAGGGCAAAACCCCAAAACATCACCCAAACGACCCCATGAGCAGTGCAAACACCTCGCACGAGACAAATGTAACTCGTTCAAACCGACCAAGTAGTCACAGGACCCATGGTTCGAGAGCACGACCCAATTTTTAGAAAATTTACACTTTAGGTTGAAAATAAGCCGTTAGAGGGAGAAATCCTGAAACATCCCCCTAAAATCCCTGTAAGTAATTCCAACACCTCGCACGAGACAAATGTAACTCATAGGAACAGAATGCATGGTCCCGCAATCCCTGGTTCTAAAGAAAAGCCCAATTTTCAGAATATCTACACATAGGCTTGAAAACATGCTATTGGAGGGAGAAACTATGAAACTCTTCCCAAATAGCCCCGTTAGTAGTGCCAACACCTCGGACGGGACCAATATAACTCACTGATCGAGTGGTCACGGGACCCCTGGTTCAAGAGAACAGTCTAATTTTTAGAATATCTACACTTAGTCTTGCAAACATGTCTTTAGAGGGAGAAACCCCGAAACACTCCCTAAATGGACATATGAGCACCGCCAGCACCTCGCATGGGACCAATGCAACTTGTAGGAACCGATCGCATGGTCACGGGACCCCCGGTTCAAGAGGATGTCCTAATTTTCAAAATATTTACACTTAGGCTTAAAAAGATGTTGTTAGACGATGAAATCCTAAAACCCCCCATACGGCCCCGTGAGCGGTGCCAACACCTCGCACGAGACCAATGTAACTCATAGGAATTGATCGCGTGGTGACGGGACCCCTGGTTCAAGAGCACGGACCAGTTTTTAGAATTTCTAAACTTAAGCTTGAAAGCTTGTTGTTAGAGGGTGAAAACCTAAAACATACCACCCAAAGGGCCCCATGAGCGCTGCCAACACCACACATGGGACCAATGTAACTCGTAGGAATGGACAGTGTGGTCACGGGAGCCCTGATTTGATAGAACTTACCAATTGTCAAAATATCTTCACTTTGGCTTGAAAACATGTCGTGAGATAGCGAAATCGAAAAACACCCCCCCCCCCAAATGGCTCCATGAGTTGTGGCAACACCTCGCACAGGATGGATGTAACTCGTATGAATTGATCGCGGTTCTCGGGACCCACAGTTCCAGAGGACGGTCCAATTTTCACAATATCTACACTTAGGACATAAAACATGTCGTTAGAGGGAGAAACCCCAAAACATCCCTAAATGGCCCCATGAGAGGGACTAACACCTCGCAGGGGACCAAGGTATCTCATAGGAACCTATCGCATTGTGATGGGACCCTGGGTTTGAGAGAATGAACCAATTTTAAGAATATATACACTTTGGCTTCAAAAAATGCCGTTAGAGGGCGAAACCCCGAAAAAACCCCACTAGGCCCCATAAGCGGTGCCAACACCTCGCACGGGATTGATGTAACTCTTAGGAACTGATCGCGTGGTCACGGGACCTTGAGTATAAAATCACGACCCAACTTTCATAATATCTACACTTTGGGTTTAAAACTTGTTGTTACAGGGAAATATTCTGAAACACCCCCCAAACGGCACAATGAGTAGTGCCAACACCTCGCACGGGACCAATATAACTCGTAGGAATCGATGACATGGTCACGGGACCACCGATTTGAGAGAAAGGATTTTTTTTTCTGAATATCTACACTTAAGGTTGAAAACATGTCGTTAGAGGGAGAAACTTCGAAACGCCCCACCCAAAGGGCCACGTGAGTGGTGCTAACACCTCGTACGGGACCTATGTAACTCGTAGGAACCTACAACATGGTCACGGGACCCCAGTTCAAGGGCATGGTCCAATTTTCAGAATATCTATGCTCTGGATTGAAAACATGCCATTAGAGTACGAAACCTAAAAACACCCCCAAACGGCCCCGTGTGTGGAGGCAGCACCTTTCGCGGGACCAATGTAACTCGTAGAAATCAATCGCGTGGTCATGGGACCCCTGGTTCGAGAGCACGACCTAATTTTTAGAATATCTACACTTAGGCTTGAAAACATGTTCTCAGAAGGCGAAACCCCAAAACACTGCCCAAAGGGCCCCGTGAGTGGTGCTAACACCTCGCACGGGACAAATGTAACTCGTAGGAACTGATCGTGTAGTCACGGAACCTCCGGTTCAAGAGCACGACCTAGTTTTTAGAATATCTGCACTTAGGTTTAAAGACATGTTGTTAGAGGGCGATACCGCAAAGCACCCTTTAACGGACCTGTGAGTGGAACTAACACGTCACATGAGGCCAACATAACTCGTAGGAGTTGACCACGTGGTCATTGGACCCCCGAATTTCGAGCATGAACAAATTTTCAGAATATCTACACGTAGGCTTGAAAACATGTCGTTAGGGGTGAAAAACCTGAAACACCACCCAAATAGCCCCGTGAGCGGCGCTAACACCTCACAGTGTCCAATGTAACTCACGGGAACTGACCATGTGGTCATGGAACCCCCGAATCGAGAGCACGACCCAATTTTCCAAATATCTTCACTTATGCTTGAAAACATACCGTCAGATGATGAAACCCAAAAAACGCCCCAAAACCGTACCCTTGAGTGATGGTAACACCTTGCATGGGACCACTGTAACTTGTAGGAATGAACCGCATGGTCACGGAACCCTCAATTCCAAAGCATAACCCAATTATCACAATTTACACTTAGGCCTGAAAACATGCTGTTAGAGTGAGAAACCTCAAAACACCCTCAAACGGCCCCGTGCGCAGCGCTAACACCTCTCACGGGACCAATGTAGCTCATAGGAACCGATCGCATGGTCACAGGACCATTGGTTTGAGAAAACAAACAAAAATTTAAAATATCTACATTTAAGATTAAAAACATGCCTTTTGAGGGAGAAACGCTGAAACACCCACCAAACGGCTTGTGAGCGGAGCTAATACAAGGCATGGGAGAAATATATATCGTACGAACCAATTGTGTGGTCATGGGACTCCTGCTTAGAGAGCATGGCCCAATTTTAATAATATCTGCACTTAAGCTTGAAACCATGCCCTTAAAGGGAGATACCAAAAAAACACTGAGCCTCGTAAGTGGTGCCAAAACCTCACACAGAATAAATCTAACTCCTAGGAACCGACCGCGTGGTCGATTCGAGAGCATAAACCAATTTTTAGAATATCTACACTTATGCTTAAAAACATGCAGTTAGAGGGAAAAACTTCGAAACTCGCCCATAATGGCCCTGTGAGTGGTGCCCACACCTCACACGGGACCAATGTAACTCATAAGAACTGATTGCGTGATCACGGGACCCCGAGTTCGAGAGCACGACCCAATTTTCATAATATCATCACTTGGGCTTGGAAGCATACCGTTGTGACACCCCAACTAATTAAATACTAGGTAGCTACTCCTTTATTCAAATTAATATAAAATGTCAAGTTGGTTCAGTTCATAGCATCACTGTGGAAAACATTTATTTAAACAATTACTAGCCACCTAATATTTAAAAAGTGAGTTGTCAAATTTTATTAAATTAAATTACCATGCAACCAATTAAAATTATTAGCTAAATGATACCACCATCACATCACAGTCATGACAAATAATAATGGAATAATAAATGAGTCTAGAGCAACACTCCTCTGAATAATCCCAAATACTGAATAAAACCAAATACAGCGTCTGAATAATAAATGAATTAACTCCAAAACTGCAATGAAATCGAGTATGATAAAACTGTCTTTAAAAGAAATGGGGCAATATGCCCAAACATCTGGATAAGTCTGAAATGGAATCAATATAGAATGTGGAGGCGTTTATCCTCCAAAATCCTGTAACTTCCACAATAGGTACAACACGTCACTGAAATGGAACTCCTAAGCTTGGCGTCCCTGTGGATGGGCACCTAAATGGTTTTTCAAGAAAATAGATTTGAAAGCAAACGGGTCAGATCCCGATGTGAAAACAGTTTAAAATATAGCAAGTGTTTAATAACATTAAACAATGAATATTAAGTACATGTTTGTTCCGTGATCTCACATGAGTTTCTCACCTCTCAACTAAAGTGCATGCTTAACATATATCCATAACCCATCCTAGTTATGCCGCTAACTGAAAAAGCGTTACTAAAGCCGTTTATTGAAAATAAACTATTTAAGTAACTTCGAGTTGTTTTTTGAAGAAACTCTTTTCTTAAATCAAAATATTTTAACACAAGATGTGTTTAACAAAACAGTATGTACGAGATCTATTCAAGATTTGAGCAACAAGTTTAAAAGATAGTTTAAACAAGTTTTAAACACAGCACAACCAAGAATGAGGTGAGAAAATGTAGAAAGATTCTGCTCACAATTTTTTACGTGGTAAAACCTCACCAATTGAGGAAACATCCACGACTCCCTCTACGGAGTAAAATGAAAAATCCACTAAAATAAATTTATGAGTTACAAGCTATTTAACTAACATGCAAACAACTCAGACCTATATAAGTTTAGGAATGTACCCTCTGGTGTCCTTATAACTTCTCTGCAGTTCTGATTGTAGATGTAGTTCTCTCAATTTGTCAACTCCTTATTTGTTCCAGCACTTTACGTCGACTTATGTTCACAGGATCTTATTACCAACACTTTTCGTGTTGTAGGGTGAAAGTGTTTGTGGAGGTGCTCTCTAACACATGCATGCACACACGCACACTTATTAAGTACAAACAGTCCTAACAAATTACAGTTACACTATATGCTGTGATCTATTCTTTTCTTTCTTCTTACAAAACTTTGAACCTTTTTGACCTTTCAACTTATCCCAGAATCCACGGATATCTTGCTTACAAATCAGTCAAGATCTTAATCAATCTCAGTTTTGAAAAGATTTTCGAGATTCAAAACCTCCAAGTGAGATTCCAAACTAGGTCAAAGGTTTTGTTTTACAAGAACAAGAAACAGAAAGCATTTATTGTTGATTTCAAAGTAAGAAAACGTTTTAGATAAAATAATCAACAATATATTTCTCAAGCTGAGAAATAAAGAATGAAACTAAGTGTAATGTAACATGAATAATACAGATCTGAGATTTCTATGGAAACCGAAACTAAATCTAAGTAGAAGTTTAAGTTGGAAACAAGATCTCATGAACACAAGGTTACAGCAACAAAAATGACTCAACTCAAACTCTCAAACACTCAAAAACACCCAGGTTTGTGTTTTTGGATATGGTGTTTTGAGGAAGTGTTTGGGTTACGTTTGAAGAGGATTTGGAAGAAGTTAGGGTTTCTAACTCTCTTCTCTCTCTGGTTTCTCTCCTCTCTCTTCTCTCTCTTCTCTTTATTCTCTCAGAAGAAAGCAAATGGCAAAAGTCTTCGAAGTCTGAGGGAAGGGTCCTTTATATAATGGGAGGAGAAGGTTCGAGATATCTGATCAAAACCAAGGGTCAGGATTGAGTCAATTTAGATTGACTTGAATCTAAGGGCTCACACATGGTGGTGGTTAAACGAGCGCTGATTGGCTTAACAGGTTACACTGGGATCCATCAAGGCAACATGCAGACCATTGATAAGAAATGATCCAAGGGTTGATAACACACGCGTCTAACGTCTCACTAAAGAAACACACTTCTAACCAATCGGAGGGCAACAAGTGTTGGCCAGTTAAGGGATATAAAACGCACGTCCAAAGTAATTACAAAGTATACCCTGAAGTCTCTGCCGCTTTTTGGATTCTACCCAAGGTAACATTAGGCCAATATTCCCAACAAACAATATTTAGAGATTGACCCCAAAAACTTTAAAATCAAGTTTTAATTAATAAAACATTATTTAAAAAATGTTTTAAAAATCCCAAAAAATTATTTAAAAATCATAATTAGGGATTTAAACACACACAACACATATACACACATAATAATGCAATATGTCATGCATGTATTGAATTCTAAGTGTGTAAGTGTTGGCAATAGTCTCTTGATCATTACAAGATGGAGAGATGAAGAAGCAAACCAGTCTCTGAGGCTCTTTGGTTTCTAGGATGGACACAATTTTGTCACAATTTCCAAACTAGATGAGCACTTATACAGTATAGACTCAAGTGAGTCAAAGGTATAAGGGCTTCAATCTCCCCATTTGGAAATATGAGACAAAATCTCCTTTGAGTCAACTAAAACTCGTAGGGCAACAAAAAATAAAGAAAAAATTAGTCCTATCAAAATTCTATGTACCCAAATCCTAGAAATCAAAAAGTACATAACTCAACTATTTACAAATGAACATCCTATTACAACAGTTGAGAATGACTGTACAAAAAAAATACCTGCAATGAATTACTAAGATCAAGCATTTTAGTATATGCAATAGATTGATAGACTCAAATTTCTCCCCCATTTTGTCTCAAATGGACAAAGGGAAAAAAACTTGGATTAAACAGCAAAGGTATTACTCAGCACAAACCATACCAATAGATTTACGTAATGAAATGAATCTATTATAATCTAGAGGTTTGGTAAACGTATCTTCGAGTTGTAGATTAGTAGGAAGATAATTGATTTCTAATTCCTTCGATTCAACCAATTCGCGTATAAAATGATGTCTTATTTTTATATGCTTTGTTCGCGAGTGTTGAACAGGGTTTTTAGAAATATTAATCGCACTTTGATTATCACAATAGAGATGTAATTGGTTTTCTTGAATACCATAATCACTTAGCATTTGTTTAACCCACAATAAATGGGCACAACAGCTGCCAACGGCTATGTATTCAGATTCAGCTGTAGAGAGTGATGTGCAGTTTTGCTTTTTACTAGTCCATCCTACCAAGTTATTACCAATATAATAACATGCTCCTGAAGTGCTTTTACTATCATCAGTACACCCAGCCCAGTCAGCATCAGTGTACCCAATAATAGTGCTTGGTGTGTCATTCGTGTACCAAATTCCTAGATTCAGAGTGCCTTTAACATATTTAATTATACGTTTAACAGAATTCAAATGGCTCTCTTTAGGGTTGTTTTGATAACGAGCACATACACACACAGCATACATGATATCAGGATGCGAGGCAGTAAGATAAAGTAATGTGCCAATCATACTACGATATAGAGTAGGATCTACAGATTTTTCATTTTCATCTTTTGACGATTTTACCGTAGTACTCATAGGTGTTTTAGCATCTTTAGCACTCTCGAGGCCAAATTTCTTAACTATCTCTAATGCGTACTTAGATTGCGAAACAAATAATCCTTCTGGACTTTGTTTGACTTGTATGCCTAGGAAGAACTATAAGTCCCCCATAAGGGACATCTGAAATTCCTTACTCATAATTTCAGAAAAGGATTTTACTTCTGAGGTAGAAGTTGATCCAAATATAATATTATCTACATAAACTTGAGCGATAGTAATGTGTTTGTCAAAATGTTTAATAAATAAAGTTTGGTCATTTCCACCTCTTTTGAAACCTTTATCCAAAAGAAAACTGGAAAGTCGTTCATACCAAGCTCTAGGAGCTTGTTTAAGGCCATATAAAGCCTTTTTCAGACGAAATACGTGATTTGGATAATTAGGGTAAATGAACCCTTTGGGTTGTTCTACATAGGTTTCCTCAGCTAGTATTCCATTAAGGAACGTAGATTTGACATCCATTTGGTATAATGTAAAATGCATGTGGCAAGCTATAGCAAAAAGCAGACGAACTGATTCTAAATGAGTAACAGGGGCAAAGCTCTCGTTAAAATCAATTCCTGATATTTGGGAGTATCCTTGAGCAACTAATCTAGATTTATTTCTAATTATTATCCCATTTTCATCAGTTTTATTTTTGAAAATCCAACGTGTACCAACAACCTTTTTGTGATCAGGACGTGGAACAAGATACCATACATCATGAATGACGAATTGTAAAAGTTCTTCTTGTATAGCAGAAATCCAGTGAGAGTCATTCAATGCCTCATTTACATTCTTTGGTTCCACAAGGGAACAAAACATGCATAATGTGCATAATTTTTAAGTTGGGATCTTGTATGCACTGGCTCACTAGGGTTGCGAACTACGTTGTTTATGGGATGATCTTTAGAAACCCAGTTAGGTACTTCAAGTGTCTCAATAGGTAATGAATTATCTATTTCAGAAGAATCATTTTCTAAAATATTTGAAGATTCTTCTTCAATAGGTAAGTCACCAGTCTTGCTTTCTACAGTAGTGTCACTAACAACTACATTTATGGATTCCATCAAGGTTTTAGTGCGTAGATTATACACTCGATAATATCAACTGTTAGGTGAGTATCCTAGAAATATGGCTTTATCTCCCCGGCTTTCAAATTTGTATAAGTGTTCCCTATCTTTCCACACATAACAGGTACTACCAAAGGTTCTAAGATACTTGAGGTTAGGCTTTTTATTGTACCAAAGTTCGTAAGGGGTTTGTTTGGAATTCTTTCTAAGATAGACCCTATTAATAATATGACACGTAGTACGAATAGATTCTACCCAAAAGTATTTAGGTAAATTCTTAGCATGTAGCATGACACGTGCCATCTCTTGTAGGGTACGATTCTTTCTCTCGGCGATTCCATTTTGTTGAGGAGTCTTAGGAGCACTGAACTCGTGTTTGTAACCATTATAGTCACAGTATTCGATAATGACAGTGTCTTTGAATTCACCACCTCTATCACTACGGATTCTATTTACTTGAGTGTCCTTTTCATTTTCAATCCTAAGAAGAATTTTTAGGAAGGTTTGAAAAGTGTCAGACTGTTGTTTTAAAAAGGCTACCCAAGTAAATCTGGTGAAGTCATCAACCATAACTAAGATATAACTGTGTCCACAAAGGCTAACAGTTTGGGAGGGACCCATTAGGTCCATATGGATGAGTTCTAAGGGATTAGAGGTGAGGATATCTTTGACTTTCTTATGAGGTGCCTTAACAATTTTACCTTCTTGACAGGAACTACAGACAATATTATGAATGGGTTTAATTTTTGGAATTCCTCTTACTATGTCATGAGTAGACAATTTACTAAGGTTATCGTAATTTATGTGACCCATTCTGTTATGCCATATCTCGTTGTCATCCATTCTGGCAACATTACAAATTTCAGAATTGTTCTTGACAGTATAGCAATTGTCAGGAGTTCTGAAACCAGTAATTATGCATTCACCTTTTTCATTTAGAATTTTGCAATTGTTCTTTGAAAAGGTAACAGTATGGTCTGAGTCACAAAATTGCGAAATACTAAGTAAATTAGCCTTTAGACCTTTAACTAAGAGGACATTTTCAAGAACAGGAAGTCCTTCTTTGAGAGTTCCTTTGCCTATGATTTGAGATAAAACTCCATCACCAAATATAACTTTACCACCAGCAAAACTGGTTTTGTTTAGATTCATCTCCAGTCATGTGCTTAGAACATCCAGAGTCTAAATACCAACCAGATGATGTGTGTTCATCTTTTAAAGAAGTAACAACAATATTACATTTCATCTGAGGTAATAGATCATCTTTTCTAACCCAAATTGCTTTAGTTTTCATCTTGCGCTTATTAGCTCTCAATTGATAAAATTTGCAAGCATCAAATTTTTGCTGAAAAATGTTTTGCGCATGATTTTGAATTTTATGAAAGGCTTGAGCATTTGGTTTAGGAAATTACTTAGGATTCCTTCTAGGAAATGTTCTTTTAGGTTTGGTCTTTCTCTTTCTATAGTTAGAGTTTTTATCTGGCTGTCTAGGAAGTATATAATTGTTTCGACTCCTCCTAGAATAGTTAAAGTTCTGGTAGGTATGAGGATTATAGATAGGTTTAACGAGTCTCCTAGCATATCAACCACCGAAGGAGTGTCCGTATATGTCACAGTAGGAGCAATAAAGATTGCTCAGGATGGGGGTCTCTTTAGTAAAGTTTCTAAACAAAGGTTTTGAAAAGTTTTGTTGCTGAACTTTATTCCTAGATAGCACAGGTTTGAATGTAGGTTCACTCTTTCTGATAAAGGGGCAGACGTATTTAGCCTTAGGTGAAATTTCATGCTTAGAGCAACTTGATTCCCCAGTGTTAAAGTTTTGATGTTTCAAATCAAACTCAGTTTTTAATGAATGAAAGTCTGGGAAAGTTTCAACAGGTCTTTTGCCTCCTGACACAAATTTGATAGGTTCAAAAGTTTTGTTTGTGTCTTCAAATTGGGGCAAAACCCTATCCCAGTTCGATCATCAGAATTGGTTTTAGATTCAGTAACAAATTCATCAAAGTAGTTAGAATTATTTTCAAATTTTGTAAATTTTTTGAAAATAGTTGCTGTCTTTTCTTTGGTTTGTTCCAATTCTAACAATGTCCCTTTGTACTTTTTCTCCAGAATTTCATTAGTTTCAGTCAAATTTTTCAATTTTTCATCAAAAACTTTAATTTCACTTTCATGAGTTAAACATTGGGTAGTATACTCTTCAGCATTCAGTTTAACCATCGGGCTTAGATCTTCCAACTTTTTGGTAAGATCTTTCACAATTTTTTCTAGTCTAGCGCTTTTCTTGAGAGTTTTAGTGTAAAGTGTGTGAATATCTGGGAGGTCTTCATTGGCCGAGTCACTAAGTGTAGTGTGTTAAGTGACCCCTAAGGCATCATTCTTAGAACTCACACACCCATTGACATCGTCATTGTCGCTTTCCCTTTGACTCACACACCCCGAGGTAAAACATGCAACACTCTCAGTAATCAAAGCATCTAAACTAGTAATAACCATATTCGAAGTATCAGTCATAGAATTATTTGATTCATCCTCATTAACAAACATAGGCATGTCATCATTATAAATAATCTTTGCAAAGAAAGACATACAAGGATTAAAGACATCTGATGACTCAGGTTCCTCATTATCAGAGTCACTTGAATCATCCCAAGTTTTGCAGATATTAGCCCTAGTATGTTTGTTTTGAGTGTTCAAGTTAACTCTACAGTCTTGAGCAATGTGTCCCAGTTTACCACATCTATAGCATTTAGTCTTCTTATGGTCTCTATTAGGTCTGATATACTTGTCCTTATGATTTTTGTCATGGTTTTTCTCATGAGGTCTATGACTAGAGGGAGTTGGATAATTTGGCTTGCCTTGTTTATTTACCACTTTGTTTCTAAACTTAATGATTTTCTTGAACTGTTTTGACATTAAGGCAATCTGATTGTCCAAACTCTCTATATTGCAGTCCTCATCAGATTCATCATTGGAATTATTAAACTCAGGCTTAATCAATTTAGAAGAGAAGATTAGATTGGAACTAGTCTGTTTTCTATGGGATTGAGTTTATTGTTTCTTAAATTCCAGTTCCATTTCCACAGTTCTTAACTTACTACTGAGTAGTTCAGGAGTGAGATTAATATCACACATTTCCTCAATAACATATCTTTTGTTATCAAACTTCTGTGGTAATGATCTCAGAGTTTTAGATACCATTTCTTGTCTATCATAGGTTATCCCATTAGCATGCAGTTTGGTCACAATATCAGTCAGGTTCATATTGAAGTCATCAAATGATTCAGTCTCAGACATAATTAAGGAGTTATACTGCTGGATAAGCATTTGGGTTTTGGCAGCCTTAACTCTTGTGTCTCCTTCATGAGCAGTGACCAGGGTGTCCCAAGCTTCCTTAGAAGTGGTACAAGATGAGATTCTTTTGAACTCATGTTCATTTATGGACATAAATATGGCATTCTTTCCTTTATTATTATTTCGAGAAACCTGTTTCTCTTCTTGAGTGAACTCACTTAAAGCTTTCTTAACCCTCTCATTACTTCCTTCGTTGGCTGGTTTAGTAGGAAAAGTGTAACCATTTTCAACAATGTCCCAGACATCATCTCCCAGAGTTCCTTGAATGAAAGCAATCATCCTTACTTTTCAGTAAGCAAAATTGGTTCCATCAAAGATTGGAGGTCTGGTCAAGTTACCAAATCTTTCATTTTTCTCGTCCATATTTGATTTTCAGAAAATAATTTCAGAAACACAGAACCTTTTAAAAGCAGTTTAACCAAGCTCTGATACCAATTGAAAAAGTGTTACTAAAGCCGTTTATTGAAAATAAACTATTTAAGTAACTCCGAGTTATTTTTTGAAGAAACTCTTTTCTTAAATCAAAATATTTGAACACAAGATGTGTTTAACAAAACAGTATGTACGAGATCTATTCAAGATTTGAGCAACAAGTTTAAAAGATAGTTTAAACAAGTTTTAAACACAGCACAACTAAGAATGAGGTGAGAAAATGTAGAAAGATTTTGTTCACAATTTTTTACGTGGTAAAACCTCACCAATTGAGGAAACATCCACGACTCCCTCTACGAAGTAAAATGAAAAATCCACTTAAACAAATTTATGAGTTACAAGCTATTTAACTAACATGCAAACAACTCAGACCTATATAAGTTTAGGAATGTACCCTCTGGTGTCCTTATAACTTCTCTGCAGTTCTGATTGTAGATATAGTTCTCTTAGTTTGTCAACTCCTTATTTGTTCCAGCACTTTACGTCGACTTATGTTCACAGGATCTTATTACCAACACTTTTCGTGTTGTAGGGTGAAAGTGATTGTGGAGGTTCTCTCTAACACATGCATGCACACACGCACACTTATTAAGTACAAACATTCCTAACAAATTACAGTTACACTATATGCTGTGATCTATTCTTTTCTTTCTTCTTACAAAACTTTGAACCTTTTTGACCTTTCAACTTATCCCAGAATCCACGGATATCTTTCTTACAAATCAGTCAAGATCTTAATCAATCTCAGTTTTGAAAAGATTTTCGAGATTGAAAACCTCCAAGTGATACTACAAACTAGGTCAAAGGTTTTGTTTTACAAGAATAAGAAACAGAAAGCATTTATTGTTGAGTTCAAAGTAAGAAAACGTTTTAGATAAAATAATCAACAATATATTTCTCAAGATGAGAAATATAGAATGAAACTAAGTGTAATGTAACATGAATAACCCAGATCTGAGATTTCTATAGAAACAGAAACTAGATCTAAGTAGAAGTTTAAGTTGGAAACAAGATCTCATGAACACAAGGTTACAGCAACAAAAATGACTCAACTCAAACTCTCAAACACTCAAAAACACTCAGGTTTGTGTTTTTGGATATGGTGTTTTGAGGAAGTGTTTGGGTTAGGATTGAAGAGGATTTGGACGAAGTTAGGGTTTCTAACTCTCTTCTCTTTCTGGTTTCTCTCCTCTCTCTCTTCTCTCTCTTCTCTCTATTCTCTCAGAAGAAAGCAAATGGAAAAAGTCTTCGAAGTCTGAGGGAAGGGTCCTTTATATAGTGGGAGGAGAAGGTTCGAGATATCTGATCAAAACCAAGGGTCAGGTTTGGGTCAATTTAGATTGACTTGAATCTAAGGGCTCACACAAGGCGGTGGTTAAACGAGCGCTGATTGGCACAAGTTACACTGAGATCCATCAAGGCAACATGCAGACCATTGATAAGAAATGATCCAAGGGTTGATAACACACACGTCTAATGTCTCACTAACGAAACACACTTCTGACCAATCAGAGGGCAACAGGTGTTGGCCAGTTAAGGGATATAAAACGCGCGTCCAAAGTAATTATAAAGTATACCCTGAAGTCTCTTCCGCTTTTGGATTCTACCCAAGGTAACATTAGGCCAATATTCCCAACAAACAATATTTAGAGATTGACCCCAAAAACTTTAAAATCAAGTTTTAATTAATAAAACATTATTTAAAAAATTATTTAAAAATCCCAAAAAATTATTTAAAAATCTTAATTAGGGATTTAAACACACACAACACATGTGCACACATAATAATGCAATATGTCATGCATGAATTGAATTCTAAGTGTGTAAGTGTTGGCAATAGTCTCTTGATCATTACAAGATGGAGAGATGAAGAAGCAAACCAATCTCTGAGGCTCTTTGGTTTCTAGGATGGACACAATTTTGTCACAATTTCCAAACTAGATGAGCACTTATACAGTATAGACTCAAGTGAGTCAAAGGTATAAGGGCTTCACTAACTACTAGTCTATACTGCAACTTGCCCTCGCATGATTATATAGGGGTTTATTTTAGACATTCCAATCTAACTTATGTGAATCTACCTTTTCAATTCTCAATTTAATTTATATTAAAACATATAGGAAATTCTCACCTCTAACTTCAATCTAAGTATGGCAAATATTAACAAACATTAACAAGGAGTCTGTTATCATCACCAATATATTTATTCCATCATAATTATACAATTGGGGCACCCCTAGGCTATGTTGCGGTGCATGCATACTCTATTAACGAATCCCGGTACATCACGTACATAAGGAATACAATCTCTCAAGAACCGTTTTAAATAAGAAAAATCACACATATTGGAGGCGACCATGGTTCACATACCCATGGGTCATGCACATACCTACGCTCCCATGGTCAGCTAACTAATCAACTCACAAATAAGTCATTCACAACCCTATGTACTTAAGGTACCAATATAAATCCCCCCGTAGGCACACAAAGATTAGATGGACCTATTCCGAAAGACGACCTCCCGTGATAGCAAGTATGGTAGGTATGTCATACACATATAAATCCATATACTAAGCATTCTTACAACTTAGATAATTTATATTATTATTAAAGGTATGTTCTCTATCCCTATACCATTAATCCAATTAGTACATTTTTATACTTCCAGATAGTTATATAATATAGTCCACTGACACATCTCACGTCGTAGTTTCAAGTACTTAAAACCTAACTCATAAAGGTTACTAAGTACCCTATTAATCCCTCACTTTAATCCAATACTCTTAAGGCCCATATTTCTGGCACTAACTTTATATTATCAACTATATAGATTTAACTCATTTAATCGTAGTATTTAATAGTACCTCACTCGTCGAACCTTATTAGGTCTAACATAACTCCAAATTTAATTCTAATAATAATTCGGGTCTCATATAGATGCCTACTGGTCTTCCTTAAATCTAAAGTGTTAACAAGGTCCCCACTAATAATTCTCTGGGGTCGAAATTGCTAAAATTCTACAAGGGAAAAAATATCACAATTTCTGGGAAGGTCGATCGATCGATCATGGGATGTCGATCGATCGATGGTGGTCGATCGATCGACCTATGAATGTCGATCAATCGATCGCACCAGATAAGGCTATGGACTGCTTCGTTTTTCAGTCCTAGATTTGTCCCAAAACTCCATTAAAAGGTATGAAATTCTGAACTAGGGATGTAGGATCGTTATACTACCTAAATAAAAAAAAAATTAACGTTCCAAAAATCATTACATCATCAACAATTAACCTTAGATGGATCAAATCTTCATAAAAAACCCTAGTTTTGTATTTTCTTTAAGAATCATGATATTTCTCTTCTTAAATCCGTTCTTAATTCATCAAGGGTTATATTTTGGTTACTGAATTTCATCCAGAACTAATCTACACTCAATTCCTATCCAAGATTTATAGTTCTACCTCAAATTTCATGGATTTGTATCATCTTTCAAGACTAAAATCAATTTCTACACTAACATGGAAGATATATTCGCTGAAAACAAATGGAATTAAATCACTTGCCTTAAGTTTGATGTTCAAAATCATTGATGGTGTCCGAGGGTTGGTCCTTTCCTTATTTTCGGTCACAATTTCGTCAAGATTTGGCGGTGGTTGGTAGTGGCTAGGGTTTGGAAACCTCCTGCAACTTCTCCTCTAACTCACGTAGCCCACTCTTTGTTTTTGGATGGTAATGGACCTAATGGCCTTACCAATAATAATTAAATAAACCCTAAAATTCATGGGTCTTATTTCCTTAAATTTTAAAATGACCAAAATACCCTCCCGGGTCGCCAGTTTGGCCTAAAAGTGCCCCGGGACCCAAACTAAACCCCTGGTTAGTGTTCTCTAACTATCTCGTCCCCTCCGGACACGTTGGCGCACTCAAAATGACCATACAAATGATTAAATTATAATTTACTTTTTAATCGAATTAAATTGATTCCTGACGCGACTAACACGCGCGTCCCAACTTAATTTCCCAAATTATCGTATTTATGACTCGTGATAATTTTAATATTATCAATAATCATATATTACCATATATACTCCGTAATACTCAATATTATCATCATAATCAAATAACAACTCAAGTCTCGCTAGTATTTAAATCCAGATTAATTTTCAATTAATTCTCATTTAATTTAATTAATCCCATTAAATAAAATCAGTAAAATTACGGGGTATTACGTACTTTCCCCCTAATAAAATAAAGTATACTTGGCAAGAATAACTATGGATAACGTTCTCTGATCTCATCCTCGCACTCCTAGGTAGACTCCTCGGCATTATGATGCCACCACTGAACACGTACTAACGGTACTATCTTCGACCTCAGTTTCCTCTCGTTGTGGTCCACAATAGCAATCGGCCCCTCCTCATAGGCACTATCAGGATGTAGATCGATGTCCTCTAAAGCAATTTGGGTATGGGCCAAATCATCCCTAAGATATCTCCTTAGCGAGGACATATGAAACACGTCATGGATCCTATGCAGGTGTTCCAGTAACCCAAGTCTGTACGCAAATGGCCCAATTCTCTCGATGATAGGAAATGGCCCCACATATCTAGGTGTCAATTTATCCTTCTTCCCGAAACGCATAATCCCCTTCATTGGAGACACTCTGAGTAGCACCTAGTCCCCCACCTTGAACTCTCTGAAGAATCTCTTAGCATCAGCATAACTCTTCTGTCGGTCCTGAGCTACCCGAATACGGCTCCGTATCATATTTATCCTTGCCGAAGTATCCCGAATCACCTCTGGCCCAAGGATTTTGTTATCCCCCACCTCTAGCCAACATGCTGGGGAATGACAAGGTCTACCGTATAACGCCTCGAATGGAGCCATGCCAATAGTGAACTGATAGGAGTTGCTATAGGCAAACTCCACCAGTGGAAGGTATTGCTCCCAACCACCTCCAAAATCTAGGATGCACATCCGCAACATGTCTTCCAACATCTGATTCGTCCGCTCTATCTGCCCATCTATCTGCGGGTGATATGATGTACTCAGGCGTAGCTCTGTACCCATGGATTCCTATAAACTCTGTCAAAATTGCGAAACAAATATTTTGTCTCGGTCGGACACGATATTGAGGAGGCACCCCGTGGAGTCTCACTATCTTCACTATGAAAATTAGGGCATACTATCTCGTAGTGTAGTCTGTCTGGGCTGGAAAAAAATGAGCAACTTTGGTCAACCGATCCACGATTACCCATATGGAGTCGTGACCCTTTTTCTATGTGGGTAACCCCATCATGAAGTCCATGGAAATGCTCTCCCATTTCCACATAAGAACCTCCAACGGCTATAGAAGTCCTGTCGGTCCCTGATGGTCCACTTTTACAAGCTGACAAGTGGCACATTTAGAAACGAACTCAATAATATCTCTCTTTATCTCTCTCCACTAGTACTGTCACCTCATATCCTGGTACATTTTATCCCCACCAGGATGTACCACGAACTGGGAACCGTGCGACCCTGTCATTACCTCGTGTCGCAAGCTTTCCCCCTCAGGAATGACTAGTCTCCCATTGAAGCGTAATCCCCCATCTGAACTAACGGTATAGGACTCAGCTCCCTCTACTAGTAATTGGACTATTTGCTCTTAACAGAACGAGTATTTTTCCTGGGCCTATATCACTCTCCTAATGAGTTGGGGCGTAACGATCATCACATACATGAATGATCGGGTCACTGCATCCTGGTGTCCCAACTCCTTCCACTTTTCTTTCCACACTTCGGCCACCTCGCCTACCGGCCTACGGCTCAACGCGTCTGCTACCACATTAGTCTTTCCTGGGTGGTATTGGATATCGAACTGATAATCCTTCACGAACTCAAGCCACCTACGTTGACACATATTTAATTCCTTCTGCGTGAAGAGGTACTGTAGGGACTTGTGGTCCGTGAATAAATAGAATTTCTTGCCCAGGAGATAATGTCTCCAAATCCGAAGAGCAAATATGACTGCTGCTAACTCCAAGTCGTGGGTGGAGTAATTATTCTCATGAGGATTAAGCTTACGATAATCATAAGCTATATCCTAACTCTCCTATTGTATTACACACCCAAGTCCTAGTAAGGATGCATCGGTGTAGACTGGATACTCAACTCCCAGTCTAGGCAATGCTAACACTGGTACTGAGGTCAACTTGTCCTTCAAATCATCGAATGCCAACTGACAAGCATCGCTCCAAATAAATGGCACACCCTTCCGAGTCAAATGTGTCAAAGGACCAACTATCTTAGAGAACCCCCGAATAAACCTCTTGTAGTATCCTGCTAGGCCCAAGAAAGTACGTATCTCAGTCAGTGTCGTGGGATGTCCCCACTCCCTCACTGCTGATACCTTCCTCGGATGAACAGATATCCCCCTATCTGAAATGATATGCCCTAAAAATTGAACCTCCTTCAGCCAAAATCCACACTTCTCATACTTTTCATATAACTCGTTCTGACACAGCGTCTGCAAAACCTGCCTCAAGTGCTCTGCATGTTCCTCCTTTGTTTGGGAGTAAACCAGAATGTCATCAATGAAGACGATGATGAACTGGTCTAGGAACTCTCTGAACACCCTATTCATCAAGTCCATAAACACGGCTGGGAGTTGGTTAGGACAAAAGCCATAACCCGAAACTCATAGGAACCATATCTCGTCAAGAAGGCAGTCTTCAAGATGTCTTGTTCCCTGATATGCAACTGAAGGTAACCCGATCTCAAGTCAATCTTTGAGAAGAAGGCCTCTCCTCTCAACTGGTCGAATAAGTCATCGATTCGAGACAACGAATTCTTGTTCTGTATCGTGACTTTATTCAACTCCAGGTAATCTACACACAACCTCAAGGATCCATCCCTCTTCCTCACAAATAGCACAGGGGCACCCCACGATGAAGTACTCCTACGGATAAACCCCTAACCCAACAGCTGCTCTATCTGATCCCGTAGCTCTCTTATCTCCATTGGAGCCATACGGTAAGGTGCGCGGGCAATTGGCCGAGTGCCCGGCGTCAAGTCGGTAATAAAGTCTATCTCTTTACTAGGAGTTAATCCTGGAATATCCTGGAATACATCAGTGAACTCTCTAACAATTGGAATCAAATCGAGTGGTATTACCACTTTATTAGAGGTCTCCTCCTCTATATAGTACAAGTGAGTGGACGATCCTCCCTCGGGATGAGGCATCGCCACTAGTAACATCTCTTGCCCGTACATGGTAAAAATAATACTCTTACTGAAACAATCAATCATGGCTCGATACGTAACTAGCCAATCCATACCGATAATCGCATCATACGCAGTCATATCTAACACTAACATATTGGCAGGTAAAGTAAACCTCCCGATCTCTACACCCACACCTCTACATATAAGTGAAATCACAGAACCCCTACTCAATGATGAATCTACGCAAGTAAAAGTGCTCTCTGCGGTATCTAACAACCCCATAGTGCGTGCAAATCTCTTGGCAATGAAACAATGTGTGGCTCCCGTGTCAAACAAAAGATGCCCCATAGTCCCCTGAATAAAAAACATACCCTCAATAGCGGGTGGATCCTGTGGGACTATGGCCTGCTGGAGCTGATAAACTCGCCCGTACTAAAGTTGTCCCTGCTAGACTAGGACTGCTGGGATGGGTGGTAAAGTTGGCATCTGCAGTGGTGCTGGGACGGTGACGGGAAACATAGGTCTCTGGGGCTCATGTCGAGCACCTTTCTGCTGCTGCTGCTGGGGAACCCTGCCCCTTTCAGGACACTCCTGGCGTTTGTGGCCAATCTTTCCATAAATAAAACATTTCCTCAAAAAGTTTCCCCCTCTCTGACCCTGCTACCCACGACCTTGATGGCTGTTACTATTCTGACCCTGACCATGTTGGCCCTACTGAAACTGCTGTTGTTAGCCGTTCTGGCCATGCTGGATGTGCTGACCCTGCTGGCCATGCCGAAAACCTCCCTGACCATTTTCGAAACCTCCAGATCTAAATCTCTTAGAATCCCCCTACTGGGAAACTCTGATCACCCTGCCTGTGCTGGCCCTGAGCTAATTGTGCCCCGCTGGAACCATTCCCCCCCTGTCCTTCCCTGAGGGCTGAACTCTCGTGCTTGCTTACCATCTGATAAGTAAAAGCGGTGGTCCTGGAAGTGAAGCAATGCTGCATTAACCACATCAGAATAAGTGGCCAACAAGAGATTTCCTAACAAGTGCTGACGAATCCTCCATGTCAACCCATCCATGAACTTCTGGATCTTCTTCTCTTCAGTCGGAATCTCATAGAGAACAATGTTCAGAAGATTTGTGAACTCGTCCTCATACTCAACCAGTGTCTTCCCCTCCTGCTTGAGGTTTATCAACTTCCTCCTCATCTCGGTATGAATTGCTGAGGGAAAATACTTGCGGTCAAATTGCACCCAGAACTCTTGAATGGTAAGAACATCTCTCTCCTCCGCGGTGGTAATATACTCCCACCACTGCAACGCTGCTCCTACCAGCTTAAAAGTAGCCAGTATCTTCCTCTGTACATCTGTACACTCGTGCATCCTCAAGTGTCTTTGGATGTCCTTCTTCCACTGACTGGACACAACGACGTCGGAGCTACATGGTAAACTCTGAAGGGTACGCCTTTTGAAAGGCATCTCGGACCCGTTCCCAAGAAGACGGGAATGCATGAGCTTGGACTGGGGCAACCACAGGTGCCTGAGATGGTGCCTGCAGCACAATTGCTAAAGTGACATTTACCGCCTGGGCTACAATGGTGGTAACTTCTGCACCGTTCATATAACCCTGAACTGGTGCAGGTTGTGGCTTGGGCTGGGCACCCGTGGGAACTTTCTGTGCATGTCATTGAGGCATCTGAAGTGAGAGATAAGTCTTATAAGTTCATAGTCAATATCTCAAAATAGCTGAAGAGCGTAAAATATACAAAAGAGTACAACAATTTTAAAATATAGGGCTCTATATCAAAGGATGCTACGCGGAAACATAACAAGCCGTACAGATCCTAAGGACACTAGAACCTGATGCTCTAATACCACCTGTGACACCTCGACTAATTAAATACTCGGTAGCTACTCCTTTATTCAAATTAATATAAAATGTCAAGTTGGTTCAGTTCATAGCATCACTGTGGAAAATATTTATTTAAACAATTACTAGCCACCTAATATTTAAATAGTGAGTTGTCAAATTTTATTAAATTAAATTACCATGCAACAAATTAAAATTATTAGCTAAATGATACCACCATCACAGTCATGACAAATAATAATGGAATAATAAATGAGTCTGGAGTAACACTCCTCTGATTAATCCAAAATACTGAATAAAACCAAATACAACGTCTGAATAATGAATGAATTAACTACAAAACTATAATGAAATCGAATATGATAAAAATGTCTCTAAAATAAATGGGACGACATACCCTAACAACTGGATAAGTCTGATATGGAATCAATATAGAATGTGGAGGCGTATATCATCCAAAATCCTGTAACTTCCACAGCAGCTACAACACTTCACTGAAATGGAACTCCTAAGCTTGGCATCCCTGTGGCTGGGCACCTAAAAGGTTTTTTAAGAAAATAGATTTGAAAGAAAACGGGTCAGAGCCCGATGTAAAAACAGTTTAAAATATAGCAAGTTTTTAATTGCATTAAACAATGAGTATTAAGCACATGTTAGTTCCGTGCTCTCACATGAGTTTCTAACCTCTCAACTAAAGTGCACGCTTAACGTATATCCATAACCCATCATAATTATGTCGCTAACTACTAGTTTATACTGTAACTTGCCCTCACATGATTATATAGGGGTTTGTTCAAGACATTCCAATCTAACTTATGTGAATCTACCTTTTCATTTCTCAATTTAGTTTATATTAAAACATACAGGAAATTCACACCTCTAAGTTTACTCAAAGTATGGCAAATATTAACATACGTTAACAAAGAGTCTATTATCAACACCAATATATTTGTTCGATCATAATTATACAATTGGGGAACCCTTAGGCTATGCTGCGGTGCACGCATACTCTATTATCGAATCCCGGTACATGACGTACATAAGGACTACATATTTCGAATCTCTCAGGAACCGTTTTAAATAAGCAAAATCACACATATCGAAGGCGAACATAGTTCACATACCCATGGGTCATGCACATACCTACGCTCCCATGGTTAGCTGACTTATCAACTCACAAATAAGTCATTCACAACCCTATGTCCTTAAGGTACCAATCTAAATCCCCCCGTAGGCACACAAAGATTAGATGGCCCTGTTCCGAAAGTCGACCTCCCGTGATAGCAAGTATGGTAGGTATGTCATACTCATATAAATCCATGTACTAAGCATTCTCACAACTTAGATAATTTATATTATTATTAAAGGTATGTTCTGAATCCCTATACCATTAGTACTTATTAATAATTTCAGATAGTTATAAAATATAGTCCACCGACACATCTCAGGTCATAGTTTCAAGTACTTAAAACCTAACTCATAAAGGTTACTAAGTCTCCTATTAATCCCACACTTTAATCCAATACTCTTAAGGTCCATAATTCTGCCACTAACTTTATATTATCAACTATATATATTTAACTCATTTAATCACAGTCTTTAATAGTACCTCACTCATCGAACCTTATTAGGTCTAACATAACTCCCAATTTAATTCTAATAATAATTCGGATCTCATATACATGCCTACTGGTCTTCTTTAAATCTAAAAGTGTTCACAAGGTCCCCACCAATAATTCTCTGGGGTCGAAATTGCTAAAATTCTTTAAGGGGAAAAATATCACAATTTCTAGGAAGGTCGATCGATCGACCCTGGGATGTCGATCGATCGATGGTGGTCAATCGATCGACCTATGAATGTCGATCGATCGATCGCACCCGATAAGGCTACGGACGGCTTCGTTTTTTAGTCCCAGATTTGTCCCAAAACTCCATTAAAAGGTATGAAATTCTCAACTAGGGATGTAGGATCATTATACTACCTAAATAAAAAAAAATTAACGTTCCAAAAATCATTACATCATAACCAATTAATCTTAGATGGATCAAATCTTCATAAAAAACCTAGTTTTGTATTTTCTTCAAGAATCATGATATTTCTCTTCTTAAATCCGTTCTTAATTCATCAAGGGTTATATTTTGGTTACTGAATTTCATCCATAACTAATCTACATGCAATTCCTATCCAAGATTTATAGTTCTACCTCAAATTTCATGGGTTTTTATCATCTTTCAAGACTAAAATCAATTTCTACACTAACATGGAAGATATATTCGCTGAAAAAAAATGGAATTAAATCACTTGCCTTAAGTTTGATGTTCAAAATCATTGATGGTGTCCAAGGGTTGTTTCTTTCCTTCTTTCCGGTCACAATTCCGTCAAGATTTGGTGGTAATTGGTGGTGGCTAGGGTTTGGAAACCTTCTGCAACTTCTCCTTTAACTCACGTAGCCCACTCTTTGTTTTTGGCTGATAATGACCCTAATGTCCTTCCCAATAATAATTAAATAAACCCTAAAATTCGTGGGTCTTATTTCCATAAATTTTTAAATGACCAAATTACCCTCCCGGATTGCCAGTTTGGCCTAAAAGTGCCCCAGGATCCAAACCAAACCCCCTGCTAGTGTTTTCTGACTATCTCGACCCCTTCGGACACATTGGCGCACTCAAAATGACCATAGAGATGATTAAATTTAATTTAATTTTTAATCTAATTAAATTGATTCCTTACACGACTGACACGCGCATCCCAACTTAATTTCCCAAATTGTCGTATTTATGGCTTGTGACAATTTTAATAGTATCAATAATCATATATTACCATATATACTCTGTAATACTCAATATTATCATCATAATTAAATACCAACTCAAGTCTCGCTAGTATTTAAATTCAGATTAATTTCCAATTAATTCTCATTTAACTTAATTAATCCCATTAAATAAAATCAGTAAAATTACGGGGTATTACTACCGTTAGAGGGTGAAACCTAGAAACACCCCCAAAATGGCTCCGTGAGCGATGACAACACCTCACATGGAATAAATGTAACTCATCAGAACCGATCGTAAGGTCACGGGACCTCCGGTTTGTGAGCAAGACCCAATTTTAAGAATAGCTACACTTAGGCTTGAAAACATTATATTAGAGGCAAAAACCCCAAAACTAAACCCACTTGGCCCTGTAAGTGGTGCCAACACCTCGCACGAGACCAATGTAACTCATAGGAACCAATCCTGTGGTCACGAGACCCCCGATTCAAGAGCATGGCCTAATTTATAGAATATCATCACTTAGTCTTGAAAACATGCCATTAGAGGGGAAAAACCCCGAAACACCACTCAAATGTATCTATGAGTGTCTCTCACACCTCGCACGGGACCAATGTAACTTGTAGGAACCGATCGTGTGATCATGGGACCCCCGAATGGAAAGCATAACCCAGTTTTCCGAATATCTTCACCTAGGCTTGAAAACATGCCATCAGTTGAGTAAACCTAAAAACACCCCCAGAACGGCCGCATCAGTGGAGATAACACCTGGCACGGGACTAATGTAACTCGTAGGAACCGATCATGAGGTCACGGGAGCCTCGATTATAGATCATCAGCAAATTTTTAGAATATCTACACATTGGCTTGAAAACGTGCTCATAGAGGGCAAAACTTTGAAACCAACGCATCGAATAGGACTGATGTAACACATAGGAACTGATCGCGTGATCACGGGACCCCATAATAGAGGGCACGACCAAATTTTCATAATATCTTCACTTAGGCTTCAAAATATGCCGTTAGAGGGTGAAACCAAAAAAACACCCACTAAACGGCCTCGTGAGCAGTGACAAGACCTCATATGGGACAAATGTAACTCATAAGAACCGATCACATGGCCATAGGACCCCCGATTTGAGAGCACGACCCAATTTTAATAATATTTACACCTACGCTTAAAAACATGCTATTAGAGGATGAAACCCCCCCTAAAAAATCCACTTGCCCCCGTAAGTGATGCCAATACCTCGCACGAGAACAATGTAACTCGTAGGTCCTGACCGTATGTTCACGGGACCCTCGTCTCGAGAGCATAACCCAATTTTTAGAATATCTATACTTTGGGTGAAAACATGTTGTTAGAGGGGAAAATTCGAAATCACGACCCAAATAGCCCCGTGGGGAGTGCCAACAACTCGCACGGGGCCAATGTAACTCGTAGGAAATGGTCACGTCATCACAGGAGCCCTTGTTCGAGAGCACGAAGGAATTTTCAGAATATCTAAACTTAGGCTTAAAAACACGTCTTTAAAGGGAGAAACCCCAAAATACCCCATCCAAAAGTCCCTGTGAGTGGCACCAACACCTCGCACGGGACCAATGTAACTCATAGGAACTGAACAAGTGGTCACAGGACCCCTAATATGATAGCACAACCCAATTTTTAGATTATCTTCACTTAGGCTTGAAAATAAGTCATTAGAGGGGGAAACACCGAAACATTCCTCAAACAGCTGCCTAAAGGGTACCAAAACCTCGCATAGGATAAATTTAAAAGTAGGAACCGACCGTGTGGTCATAGGACCCACGATTTGAGATCATGACCCAATTTTTAGAATATTTACACCTACGGGCAGAAAACATGCCGTTAAAGGGCAAAACCTCAAAACACCCACCAAATTGCCCCGTGACCGGTGCCAACACCTTGCATAAGGACCAATGTAACTTTAAGGAACTGATCGTGTGGTCACGAGATCCCTAGTTTGAGAGCACAAACTAATTTTAAGAATATTTACACTTTGTCTTGATAAAATGTTGTTAGAAGGAGCAAGTCCTAATAACCCCCCAAAGGGCCCCATAAGCGGTGCCAACACTTCCCATGGGACCAGTGTAACTCATAGGAATTGACCATGTGGGCATGGGGTGCCTCATTAAAGAGCAGGACCCAATTTTTAAAATACCAGCTCTTTTGGTTTAAAACATTCCGCTAGAGAATAAAACCCCGAAACACCCCCCAATGGGCCCCGTGAGTGCCCTTAACACCTTGCACATAACTAATGTAACTCGTAGGAACCGATCGCATGGTCACAGGACCCACGATTTGAGAGCATGACCCAAATTTTGGAATATCCACACCTAGTCTTTAAAACATGTTGTTAGAGGTAAAAACCAAGAAACACCCCCCAAACGGCCCCAACACCTCCTACGGGACCAATGTAACTCGTAGGAACTTACCCTTTGGTCATGGAACCCCCAGTTGGAGATCATTACCAAATATTAAGAATATCTACACTTAAGCTTGATAACATGCCGTTAGAGGGAGAAACCTAGACCCCCTACCCCAAAGGGCCTTGTAAGTGGTTCCAATAGCTCGCACAAGACCAATGTAACTCATAGGAACCGATCATGTGGTCACATGACCCCTGGTTAGAGAGCACATGCCAATTTTAAGAATATCGACTCTTCGGGTTGAAAACATGTTATTATAGGATGAAACCCCAAAACATCCCCTAAAGGGCCTTTTTATTGGCGTCAACACCTCGCGTGGGACGAATGTAACTCGTAGGAATCGATCGCATGGTCACATGACCTACGATTCGAAAGCACGAGCCTATAAAGGGCAATTTCCAATTGAGTCAATTTATAGTGTTGGCTTAATTTCGAACAAAAATCATTAAGTCATAGGATAGATGTTGGTTGTACCTCAAGGCTATGACATTTGAAGAGTCGAAGACGCTACAGCCAAACAAAAGTGTGGATATCATTGACAGTTTCAAGTTCCTTATTTCTCGTCATCAACATTGTCTCATTTTTCAAGGCCTCCAAAGGTATGAATGAATTAATAGATATAATATTTTGGAAAATTATTTAGGTGTTCTTTTTATAAAATTTTATTGTCAAAGACTTAGTATTTTTTTTCTCAAAAAATCATTTTAGGACTTTTCATAAAAGTTTTTGGACTTAAAAAATATATTAGGATTTTCTAATAATTCGTTCGAACAAAACTGGGATCTGGTTCGAACGAGATTCCAAGGTCGTTCGAACGAACATCAAATGACATTTTGCAAAAATACTTTATTTTCTTGTTCAAAGTTCGTTAAAACACTTCATTCGAAAGAGATTTTTCCAACGAGTTTTGCCCTATTTCTCTTTTGAATTCTCGTTAGAACATCGTCATTTAAACGACCTCCAAATGTCGTTCAAACAACCTGGGCAAGAAATGTCTTTGGAATTTTTTTTATTTTCACTTTCTACTACTCCTACTTTGTACAACAGTTTTTTAACTATTTCGAGGATGCTTTTTCAATTAGACTTTTGGAGATTTTTTCCTAGACTTTGAGAGGAAATCTTCATCTTCCAAAATGTCCATTTTTGTGTGTTGAGTTTTCATGAATTAATTTCTTCATAACACAAGTTTACACCCATAGTTTTAGTTTTATCCAAGTTCCTATTTATATATCTTTGGTTTGAGATCGTTTCCCACCGGGTTCTTCTCTACCCATCAAAGGAGAACGTTTATCTTCCTTCTCTACCCCCAAAAGGAGGTCATTTTTTCTACGGCGTTATGATATCATGAAAGTAAGTCTCTTGTCATTTTGGGTTCGTGGTAACTATACCCCTTTGATGGATTCCAAAATTATCGTGGGCTACGAATTTGTCGACTATGAGGAGGTTTAAGAATGAAGGAGCATCAAGTCTTGAAGGGAGTCTAGTCGAGGAATTAAGTCTCGCGTCGTGTCTTTTGTAAAAACACCATACTTTGTGGAATTGTAGGCAGGGTCGTCAGAGGATTTCCCCGCTGTGGGTTTTCCACGTACACCGCGGCGTAGTGTGATTTTGTTTATTTTATCTTGCAAACTTACATAGACACGTGCTTTAGTCTAATCAAGATAAAATACGGTTTAAACACAATTAGTTTAATTTGGTGCTAATTTTGTTTGGGTTATGTTTAAATTTAATTTAATTCAGGTCGGCATTAATTTAATTTGATAATATTCATGCTTAGTTTGTTTAACTTGAATTGGATTTAATTTTGTTTAACTTAAAATTAAAATGTCTCCGTAGTTTAATTTCATTTAAAGTTTAATTTACTTTTTCATGTCTTTGATTATGCTTTTAAAGTAAATAAAATTAAATAATTTTTGAAAAAAATTAAAATTTGGTATATTATCGAGCCATCTCATAACTAGAGTTTAAAATTTGGGGTATTCACTCCAACAAGTTGTATCCGGGCGGGAGCATTAATCTATTGCATTAAGATCCTTAATTTTTGCTTGGTTTAAAAATTGAAAATTCACTGTTTTCAAAATTTCCTATTTTTTATGGTTCGAACTACGCGTATTGGAAAGTGCGAATGAAATCGTCTCTTAAATCACTATATGAGAGGGTTTGGCAATTAGTAGTTAGAGGGTGGTCTCCACCTATGTGTCTAGTTAAAAATGAGCATGTACATAAACCCGTAGAGAGATGGAGTGAGAATGAACTTAAATTAGCAAATTTTAATTCTTGTTTTTAAATTCGCTCTTTAGTGCAGTTGCACAAGATGACTTCTGTCAAATTATGATGTGTGAAATGTCTAAGGAGGCTTGGGATTTACTCCAACTCGCCCATTAGGGAACAAGTGTCGTTAAGGCTTTAAAACTCCCAAACATCACCACTCAATTCTAAACCATTAAAATGCTTGAAAATGTGACTTTTGATGAAATCTATGCTAGACTTTCCAACATTGTTAATTCATCATTTAACTCTGGAGAAAATATACCCCACAACTATTTAGTAAATAAAATATTGAGGTCCTTTCCTTATAGGTTTATTCCAAAAGTGATCATTTTAAATTTGTTACCCACTTTAGCCTCTACGAAACTCAAAGAGCTCGTAGGTGACTTACAAACCTATGAACTTGAAATGTTTACATCCAATGATGAGGAGAAGAAGGATAAGGGCATTGATTTGAAAGCCCGGAAGGAGGAAGAACAAGTTTCGGATGATGAGAGTGACATCGACTTTGAGAATATGGATATGTTTGCTACGAAGTTTAGATAATTTCTTAAGTTTAATAAAGACAATCTTAAAAATCATTTTAAGAAATTTGATAAGTCTAAGTACAACAAAGCCGAGAAATTCCCTACAAAGTATAATGAAGATCTTAATAGGGACGATTCGAATAGATTTTATAGTTGTGAGTTTTATGGCCATAGGGAAAGAGAGTGTCCCACTAAACTAAGGAAGGAGGGCAAGAGAACAATTTGATATAATTCCACCCTTAGTGATAGTGAAAAGTAAGAGGGACCTAATTCCCCTCATTGAGCGCAACTTTATCGCGTTCATGGCAAGTCACGTAAGTGAAAGTGAGAAATCGTCCAATGATGACATTTTAATACATGACACTTTCGAGGGAATTATTTGTGAATCCTATAAATTTGATGGTAATGAGAGTGGAGAAGTAAGTGAGAGTGGGACTGAAGAAGAGGGGGAGGAGAGTGAACTTAAAGTAGCCTTTCGAGAGTTGTATGCCGAATAAATAAAATTAAAAAGGGAAAACTTAAAGTTAGAATCCTGTTTGAGAGATTATGCCATAACTAATGATGATAGAGTTTTAATTAAATATCTTAGGGAACGTGAGTGATCTCCTAATGAGAATATTGAGTATGTAGAAAGTGAGAGAAATAACCTTAGAGGTTTAATGGAGGCTATGAAGAAAGAGATTCTCGAGTTTGAAGAGAGTAAGTGTTTGCTTGAGTTACATATTGTAGAGTTGGAAGAAAAGTTGAGAAACTCAAGTCGAGCCAAATTTGATTAGGAATGTAGGTCCCAAAAATTATCTAAAATACTTGGAATGGTCCAAATTAAAAATAACTTGTGTGGTATTATCTTCGATACTCAAAATGATTGAACAAATAAAGCCAAAATCATAAGTTTTAGAGATTCTACTAGGAACACTTTCAAAGGTCAATCTTTATGTACTACTTTTTGCCACATCTTTACATGATCACATTGTGGTAAAAAAGGTCGTCTTAGAAAATTTTGTTTTAACCTCAAAAAGGGTCATAGGGTGTCCTCATAAGCACCCAAAAGTGTCTATTTTATACCTCGAATAGATGCATTTAGTCACTCATTTTAATTAAAATTGGCCTTATGTTCGTATTTTATCATTTTACAGGTCAATACGCAGTTGCGGTACAAATAATGCTAAATCAGTGCAACTACGACTCAAAAGCGGTCAAAAGCGTGCTTCGAAGAAATCTAAAGAGATCGTGAAGTGAGAAGTCCATTCTAAGCTTTCCCCAATGTGATCCGATGCCCCGAAACAGTCCCGTAACCTAAACCTAAGCCTACACTGAGCCCAGACCATTAACCGAGCCCCGTGTGTGTTGAGTTTGTACCTTTATTATATTTCTAGATTTTTATTTCTAGTCGTTTTATTTTTAGGATTTATTTTAGATTTATTTAGAAATTTCTAGAATTTATTTTCTATTTTTCTATTTCTTTATTTTGATTTTGATTTTTATTAGTTTTTAATTTTTAATCTTTATTTTATTTTATTAGGATTAATTTTTAGGAATTTATTTTTTATTAGATTTCATTTTATATATTTTTTATTTATTTTAGTTTTATTTTATTAGGATTATATTTTTTAGTTTTAATAGAGTTTTATTATTTTGTGTCTTTTATATATTTTTTTAGTTTTATTTTATATATATATATATTTTAGAATCTTTTTAATTTAATAGGTTTACTGTTTTTAATTTATTTTTAATAGGATTTTATTTTTATCTAGTTTTTATTTCTATTTTTTTTAGAAATTAAAACTGACACACACACCTAACCTACCATACACCCCACAACACACAACAAAACCCCTACACTATTCATCATCTCCTACCTCCATCACACACCCTCACTTTCTCTCTCCTACCATAACCAACAAATATTTTCTCTCCTACCCCTGCCAAACCAAAACCCAGCCAACCGGAGATACCCCATACTAGTGCCCAACCAACAGACCCCCTTACCAAACTCGCGAGATCTCCGGCTGCGTTTCAAACTGCCACCTAAAAAAATCGACTAAACTCGATGGACCCTGCCAACCCGATCTCAACTCCGGCCTCCCCAGCCACAACCCAGACCCGGCGATGAAGCTACCCAGGCTGACCCATTCCGCCCCAACCTCCAAACCCGCCGGCGCCATCCACTCCGTCAAACCCGAAGCCGTCCAACCAAAAAAAAAGGCCGTCGCCGGTGCGACACCTACTCACGACCGGACCCTTCAAACCCGAGCCCCGAACCACTTGCTCGCCAGCCTCAAATCGACCTGGTTCAACCTGATCACAGCCCCAACGTCAAAACTCCGACCCAACTCCGACGATAACCCTTTATCCCACACCGAACCACAACCCACGAAACCCAAATCCGATTTTAACCCCATCACAACCCGATCCGACCCAAATAAATTCCCACGAACCCAATTCCAATCCTTATCGATCCCGAATCCCAAAAACACGGAGTCAATCCTTAGCCATCTCAAATCCCAAATATCTATCTCAACAAAGGAAATCGTGGGTATTATTATAAAAAAAGGAAGACTCTCAGCACAAAAAGAGAGTTAATTTATCTGTCACCAGTTAATTTATGTAACGAGAGTTAGTAAATTAATTGAACAAATTAATATTTGAATATAGGAATCGAACTAGAGATAGGTTTTTCCAATATTTGAATATTAATCCGGTGTTGAAATTTGAAGATTGCTATTATTTTCATTAAATTGATCCTAGCGGGTAATTTTCTGAAAATAGTGTAGTCCTTATTTTTCATTGTGTGACATTTTTAAATTAATTTTCTGAAAAAGATTTTATTAAATTTATAATTTTAACGAGAGTTAGATGATCAATTTAATATTATCTCGAAATATTTCAAATTAATAAATTGAGAAATTAAAATAATTGAAAATGCAATGTAATCCCATCTCTTGACTTTTTCACATTATTTCACACTCAGTTGCACAGTTTTTTCATTATTTAGTAAATTTTATAATTTTTAGCATTTGTTAGTTAATTTTTTCCTTGAAATTGTTTAAAAAAAATATTTTAATAAAAAAAATTAGAATTGCACGTTTTCACATTAATTGTTTCACCTTGAAAGTAGGATTGATACCCATACTTACAGCAATAGGAGTTATTTTTAGACAAGTTCTGTAGGTACTCAGGGGAATTTTGAGAGTGGTTTTTACACAACAACGACACATACGCAAAGTGCTAGTTGTCAAATGGCGTCGATACCGCTTTCTTGACGTGGAGAAATGATTGAAGACATGTAATTTTATTTATCTTTTTTAGTGCAATGCTTCCTCTTCCCTCCTCCTTAGACTGGTTGAATAGGATTATTGAATCTTTATATTTATTTGGGGTGCATTTTGACACCATATTATTTTGTAATAATTATTCCATAAAAAAACAAAAACGCGAAAAGGGAAACCGGACAAGGTAGAGAGAGGGCGTCCAAGGGGAGAATTTTGAAGCCTCTCTACTTTGGATCGGTAGGACTCCCGGGAACGATGAGATAGGCTAGATCTCCCCCCGGTCGACTCAACTCGATATTCACCCCACGTGTGTAAAAACCGTGGGAGGTACAATTTTTTTATCCCTCGCGACTCCCCTGCCAGCGAGTTCCTTTTTTGTGTGATTAATTGCTCCTATGTGCTTTTAATTTCTGCATCGCACTTAAATTGAATGGTTTGATGAATTAATTTACCTAAAACCTTGACCCGGTCATTGAAATGAGAAGACATTTCATCACCCGACTCACTCGCTTATTCAATGTGTGCTACCCTAGTTGTCATTAAATTTAAAATCAATCAACTAGCTAGCCCCGTAGGAACACATTTTTGAAACAGGCGATCACAAAGATAAATTCCGTGAATTTTGTCGACCCCGGGCTTAATTAAAATTTGACTACCCCTCTCACTAATTTTGAAGATAATAATTGGCTACGTGCTCGTTATGATTTTTTCTTGACTCGTGTGTGTCCAATTCCATTCTTTAGGTAGTCAATTTTAGTTAGTTCGACCAAATCAAGAGTCCAATTTTTCCCATTTTCCGAAAAAAATCCCAAAAATATTTTTCTTTTTTTTTAAAAAAAATATTTCCAAAATCCCAAAAAGATTTTTTTTTTCCATATTTAAAACACCAAAAATATTTTCCTTTTCTTATTTTCAAAAATCACAAAAATATTTTCTTTTCTTTTGAAAAATATTCCTCTTGTCATGGCCGAAGAATGTCCTTTACGGGAATACTTTTGCCATTTCACATTATCTGAAAGTTTGTTTGATGATAAGCCCGAATCGACCCTTGATTCATTAATTCAGGGCTTTAACTCTCAAACGCACACCGTTGATACTCCTGTGTCGTCCATGCACACATCTTATCCTCCATCGCCTCCGGGTGAGATTTGTTCGGTCTGGCTGAAGACGTTAAACTTAGCGCTACTAGGAGGCAACCCGTCGTTCATTGTTTCTGAGTATGAGTCTTATCCTGTTTGGGGGTGGTGTTTCACACCACCCAATGATATTCACATGCTTTATAGACTTGTACGCCTTTTTATATCACATATGTTCTTCCGGTTTCATCAATGCTCTAGAGTGCGGTACATTTCACTAGTGGTTCATTATGGTACTATCTTTCCTCCCTTGTGCCCTTCATTTTTATATATGGTTTTAAACATCGAGGACGATGTTCTTTTTTTTGGGAGTGGGAAATTTATCAAAATTGTACCTATTTTGAAAATTTTCAGAAACAAGTGATTTTAAACTTTTTGTGCAGTCAAATTTAATTTTTATGACATGAATTGTCTATCATCCCTCTTTTGGAAATCTCGGAATACCTGTGTTTGACCTAAAACTTACGCTTTTAATCGTAAATTAATCAATACCTCTTAAAGCGTATTTGCACTATGTATTCCTAAACTCGGCAATCTTACACTGTCACATTTATAATCAAAAGTTGAAGAGTAATTATATTCATAAGAAAGCCTAAAAGATCACTAGTGGCGACTTAAACCCGTGAGATTTGAACTTTTCACCTTTTTGAGGGTTTTTACATAACTCCAAGTCACAAGTTAACTCAACTTTATTTGGGTACTACGTTTAGTCATTGCATGGTCTCATCAGTTTTTCAAATTTGGCTTAATCACTGAGAATGACATTATTTTCGAGTTGTAAGAAACATGTATCTTGTAGTTGTCCTGAGCAATAAACCGATTTTGCCATACACGTACCATTTTTCCTATCACATTATGATTCACCCATTATCATTTTCCATATTACCCTAATCCATATGTCCAAAATACCATCCATCATTGCCATCGTTTTTTAGAAAAAGAGTGTTTGAAATTTTCCATGTAAATTGTTTTCATTTTTGTTATGAAAAAAAATTGCATCGCAATAAAAAAAATAATAAAAGAAAAACAAAATAGAAAGAAAAAAAAAGAAGAAAAATAAAAGCATGCGATGATAAATTCAAATGATAAAGACAATAGTTATTCAAAGTGTGTCACACTCTTCTCAAAACAGCCGATCATTCATCTTCTCATTAGCCCCTCATACCTTTCATAAATGACATTTTTCACCCTTTGTAAAGTGTTCGGGCAAACGAAAAGATTATATGGTGAATAACTCGACATTCTCGACATAGTGGTTAGCATTCCTTCATGAGATCATATTTTTTCTTGTATCCTTCCTATTTATAAAGTGTGTGAGACGTTTGAATTATTTACATTTACTCACATCCTCACACACTAGAGAGATACACTTACCAAATTCTCAGCGAGTTCGATTCAGAGAGATATATCCAGTGAGAATTGAAGTCAAAACGTCGATTCTATAAAGGCGGTCTTAGAATTACTCTAATGATACTCAAGATTACTTCACACTAAACATGATGAGTTTTAGTAAGGATTACGCTTTTGGTATTAAGTAATTTCATCACATTTTGATAATTGAATACAGTGTTCGTTGACGTCCTTTTTAGTAGGATTGTATAGCATTTCATCATCAAATCAAAAACTGCATTCAAACAAGTTTTGAATTTTGCGGGTATATTCACTGCAAACCCTCACGAGACACCACTCGTCCTGTAGGGCAAGCTACAGGTTTAACGGCTTGTTGCACATGCTAAGTGCAATCGCCAGTGCCTACGAAACTGGCACACTTTTGGATACTTATCTCTGTTTTCTCTTTAATTTTTGCTCGAGGACTAGCAATGTTCTGTTTGGGGTGGTGTGATAAGCACCCAAAAGTGTCTATTTTATGCTTCGAATAGATGCATTTTAGTCGCTCGTTTTAATTAAAATTGGCCTTATGTTCGTATTTTATCATTTTGTAGGTCAATACGCAGTTGCGGTATAAATAATGCTAAATCAGTGCAATTGCGACTCAAAAGCGGTCAAAAGCATGAATCGAAGAAATCTAAAGAGATCGTGAAGTGAAACGTTCATTCTGAGCTTGCCCCAATGTGATCTGATGCCCCGAAATAGTCCCGCGACCTAAACCTAAGCCTACACTGAGCCCAGACCATTAACCGATCCCTGTGTGTGTTGAGTTTGTACCTTTATTATTTTTTTAGATTTTTATTTTTAGTCGTTTTATTTTTAGGATTTATATGAGATTTATTTAGAAATTTCTAGAATTTATTTTCTATTTTTTTTATTTCTTTATTTTGATTTTGATTTTTATTAGTTTTTAATTTTTAATCTTTATTTTATTTTATTAGGATTAATTTTTAGGAATTTATTTTTTATTAGATTTCATTTTATGTAGTTTTTATTTATTTTAGTTTTATTTTATTAGGATTATATTTTTTAGTTTTAATAGAGTTTTATTATTTTGTGTCTTTTATATATTTTCTTAGTTTTATTATATATATATATTAGAATCTTTTTAATTTAAGAGGTTTATTAATTTTATTTTATTTTTAATATGATTTTATTTTTATCTAGTTTTTATTTCTATTTTTTTTTACAAACTAAAACTCACACACACACCTAACCTACCCTACACCCCACAACACACAACAACACCCCGTAATATGTGGGTATTGTTATAAAAATGGGAAGACTCTCAGCACAAAAAGAGAGGAGAGAGAGAAAGAGAGAGAGAGAGATAGTGTATAATATGTACATAATAGGTTCATAAAAAATTCTAGAAAAATACAAAAAAAATTAGTTTAGTTTTAGAATAATTTTTATGTTTAGTTTTTACTCTTTTTTTTTGTAATCGAGTGCTGAAAATTGTGACGAAGTTGGACGTATATCAAGGCGTATTTGAAGACAAATTTATGAAAAAAAATTGCTTATTGTATTTCTATACCCTCTTTTCAATTTATTTCATTTTTGACATATTATCTATTGTTGTTTATGCACACATGAGAATGTTTGGCTAAACACCCCGTTCAAGTGGTGGGATATACTGCGTATGATGTTAGTTTAGTTAATTATTTTCTTTAATTTTATATTTCTAGGTAAATTAATTTTAACTGTCACCAGTTAATTTATGTAACGAGAGTTAGTAAATTAATTGAACAAATTAATGTTTGAATATAGGAATCGAACTAGAGATAGGTTTTTCCAATATTTGAATATTAATCCGGTGTTGAAATTTGAAGATTGCTATTATTTTCATTAAATTGATCCTAGCGGGTTATTTTCTGAAAATAGTGTAGTCCTTATTTTTCATTGTGTGACATTTTTAAATTAATTTTCTGAAAAAGATTTTATTAAATTTATAATTTTAACGAGAGTTAGATCATCAATTTAATATTATCTCGAAATATTTCAAATTAATAAATTGAGAAATTAAAATAATTGAAAATGCAATGTAATCCCATCTTTTGACTTTCTCACATTATTTCACACTCGGTTGCACATTTTTTTCATTATTTAGTAAATTTTATAATTTTTAGCATTTGTTAGTTAATTTCTCCCTTGAAATTGTTTTAAAAAGTATATATTTTAATAAAAAAATTCGAATTGCACGTTTTCACATTAATTGTTTCACCTTGAAAGTAGGATTGATACCCGTACTTACCGCAATACGAGTTATTTTTAGACACGTTTTGTAGGTACTCAAGGGAATTTTGAGAGTGGCTTTTGCACAACAACGACACATACGCAAAGAGCTAGTTATCACGTCCAATGGTAGATTCACCGAAACTCCCATATCCAGAGAGTGTCACGCTTCACTAGTTTGGGTTATGAGATCCGATTTGTCGGCTTTTCAAGATATGATTCTTTATTCTCATTTACTTACATGAAATGCCTCCCTTCCTCTATAAAAAGGTTGAATGTGTTAGCTTTGTTTAAATACACTAGCATACGTGCATCATGATATATTTTTGCTAGTTATATGTTTGTTTGTCATTTTCTAGTCTTTGCATCCTTATAAAAAATTGCGCTAGAATTATGATATCCGTATCATTTGTATTTTATTTCTTTTTTTTGTCTCATTGTAAAATAAAAAAATATTTTTGTTTTCCGTTGAGTTGAACTTTTTTTTGTTTAGTGAAATTTTTTAAAAATCTCAAAAATATTTTTGTTTTTGTGTATTTTAGTTTGACATACTTTATGTTGCATACACTTGTGGTTGAATCCTATATCTCGTTTCGCTTCCATGTGGCTAGAATTTTTGGTTAAGATTACAATCCTTCAAATATTCTTTATCATGCTTGCATGGAGTAGTTTGAGTTTGGCTTGCTTAATGGATTCTCTTTTTATATGCCTCGATTCACACATGCACGAGCTCCTTTGAAATTTAACTTCATATGCATATTTAAGCTAAGTGAGATGTTCTCTTATCAATTTAGTCATCTACATATTTCTATGACTATGGAGGATTTGTTCATGTAATAACCCATTCCTGGATTTAAAAAAAATCGAAAAATATTTATCTGATGTAGGTGTTTATCAATGGAATCGAGGTACGGAAGAAAAAATTACATTGCGTGAAAAGCCACCATTGAAATTTGGCCTAAAAAATGTGGCATAAAAACAATAGCCAATGCCTTCATGATTTAGTTCATATGTTCATAAAGAAAAGGAAAAAGTATATTAATGAGGAAGTTTGGTTGGATATATCAGTGGGTTTGCATGATGACAATGTATCCTAGTTATGCTATTTTTGTCATGACTCTATTGATTTATAGAATCATCGATATTCTAGGCTTGTGTGCATTGTGTATGTTTATTCATTGAGTTCACTCCATATTGTCACATGATGCTATATTGAAGTGTGATAAAGTTTTTCAATCAAATGAAAACAATGAAAACTCTGTGAACATGTTGAAGTAATTGGGTCTATATTTCTTTAGTCTCTAGTTTACACCCCTTCACTTCCGTTTACCATATGTATTTAAGCATATTTTTTCCATATGAGTGTGGAAAGCTTAATGTATTTTGTGTCATATGTGGAGTTTATATCTATGTATATGTGTGTGTGTGTGTGTGTGTGTGTGTGTGTGTGTGTGTTATTGGTATCATTTGTGTGTGTGTGTGTGCGCGCCTTGTTAGCTAGTCTATGTATGTTTTGAATTCAAAATTGGTATCTATCTTGTTGTGAATTGTATTTGATATCCCATAATTATCATAGTACATTTTAATGGTATCTTTTGTCATCGCATCACAAGTGATATTTATTAATCTTTGTATGGATTAGTTGTACTTCATTGTTGCCATATGCTTAAATGCTCTTGTCTCTTTATGCACCATTGCATGTTTAACTTTCTTTTTCTCATTCATATCCCTTGTTTAGTTTAGGGAGATTTTTTTTACTTTAATTGGGGAGAAATAAGTTAATTTAAGTTCTTTATGCTTTGCCTATTCCCGAACAAAAAGGGAGAGAAATGGTATCTAAACCTTTAGTTTGGTGAGATTTAACTTGGGGGGAGACGCGGCCTTCTCAGGTAGATCATGTTAGATAAAGGGGGAGAATTTATTTTTCACATTGATTTTTATGATATTCCCTATTCATTTAATGGTGTGTTTAAGTGTGCATGAATTTCTTTTTAGTGGAAAATTGGTTAAAGTGGCAAAGAATCTATGAGTTGAGTTAAGAGTCTATTTTTTATTTTATTTTTGGATGGGATTGTGTTTAGGCGTGCTTGATGGCCCATAGGATCTTTTGTTCAGTTTTGTCCCGAAATAGCTAACGGGGGAGATTTGTAAGGGCAAATCTCTAACTGAATCAAATTGTAGTGTTGGATTAATTCCGTACAAAACTCATTGAGTCATAGGATAGATGTTGGTTGTTCCTAAAGCCTATGACGTTTGAAGAGTTGAAGAAGATGCGACCAACCAAAAGTATAAATATCATTGTCGATTTTATGCCTTGTTTCTCATCATCAAAATTGTCTCATTTTCCAAGGTCTCCAAAAGTATGAATGCATTAATATATATAGGATCTTAGAAAATTACTTGGGTGTTCTTTTTACAAAATTTTATCATCAATGAATTTGTATTTTTTTTCTCAGAAAATCATTTTAGGAATTTTCATATAAGTTTTTGGATTCAACAAAATTCTTTTGGATTTTCTGATAAGTCGTTCGAATGAAACTGGGATCTCATTCGAACAAGATTCCTAGGTTGTTCGAACGAACATCAAACGAGGTTCAAACGACATTTTGCAAAAATACTCTATTTTCTCGTTAAAAGTTCGTTCAAACCTCTTCTTTCAAACGAGATTTTTCCAACGAGTTTTGGCCTATTTTTCTTTTAAATTCTCATTAGAACATTGTCGTTCGAATGGCCTCCAAATGTCATTTCGAGGATGATTATTCCCTTAGACTTTTGGAGAGTTTTTCCTATACTTTGAGAACAAATCTTCATCTTCCAAAATGTCCATTTTTGTTAGTCGAGTTACCATGAATTAAATTCTTTAGAACACAAGTTTACACCCAAAATTTTAGTTTAATCCAAGTTCCTAATATCTCTGCTTGGAGATCGTTTGACATCGATTTCTTCTCTACCCATCAAAGGAGAGAGTTTGGATTCTTTATCTACCCCAAAAAGGAGATCATTTTACTATAGCATTCTCATACGGTCAAAGTTAGTCCCTTGTCGTGTGTGGGCTGATGGTTGTTGTGCCCCATTGGTGGATTCCAAGATTTTGGTGGACTCCGTAGTTGTCCACTAGGCGGAGGTTGAAGAACGAAGGAGTGTCAAGGCTTGAAGAGAGTCGAGTCGATAAAATAAGTCTCTTTTCATGTCTTTTGTAAAAATGACAAACTTAGTGGACTTGTAGTTTGGTCGTACGAGGTTTTTTCCGTCTTGGGTTTTCCTTATACATCGCGGCGTAGTGTGATTGTGTTTCTTGCAAACTCACACAGATGCATGCTTAGGTCTAATCAAGATAAAATCTAGTTTAAAAACAATTAGTTTAATTTGGTCCTAATTTAGTTTGGGCTAAGTTTAAATTTAATTTAATCCAAGTCGACATTAATTTAATTTTATAGTATTCATGCTTAGTTTGTTTAACTTGAATTGGATTGAATTTTTTTAAGAGAAAATTCAAATGTTTGTGTAGTTTAATTTCACTTTAAGTTTAATTTAATTTTTCGTGCATTTGATTGTGCTTTTAATGTAAATAAAATTAAATAAATTTTGAAAAAAATTAAAATTTGGTATATCACCGGGCCATCTCATAATTTGATTTTATAATTTGGGGGCATTCGCTCCAACAGACCCAATTTTCATAATATCTACAATTAGGCTTGAAAGCATGTCGTTAGAGGCAGAAACCCAAAAACTCCCCCCAAACGGCCCCATGAGAAGCGCCAACACCTCGCACGGGACCAATGTAACACCTAGGACCTGATCGCTTGGTCATCGGACCTTCGGTTCGAGAGAATGACCCAATTTTTGAAATATCTACCCCTGGGCTTGAAAACATGTTGTTAGAGAGAGAAACCCCGAAATACCCCACAAATGGCCCCGAATGTAACTCGTAGGAACCCACCGCATGGTCACTAGACCCACAGTTCGAGAGCATAACCTAATTTTTAGAATATCTACACTTAGGCTTGAAACATGCCATCAGAGGGCAAGACCCCCCCCCCAACATAAAAAAGGGACCCGTGAGCGACGCCAACACCTTCAATGGGACAAATGTAACTCATAGGAACCGACCGCATGCTCACATGACCACGATTCGGGAGCACGGTCCAATATTGAAAATATCTATGAAATCATGCCATTAGAGGGCAAAACCAGATAACTCCCACAAATCTCCCTGTGAGCGGCGTCATCACCTCGTACGAGACCAATGTAACTCACAGGAACCGATCGTGTGGTCACGGAACACTCGATTCTAGACCACGACCCAATTTTTAGAATATCCGCACCTAGGCATGAGAACCTGCGGTTAGAGGGCTAAACCCCTAAAACACCCCCCAAATGACCCCCTGAGTGGTGCCAACACCTCGCACCCGCCGAATGTAACCTATTGGAATCGCCTGCATGGTCGCGGGACCCCCGATTCGAGAGCACGACCTAATTTTTAAAATATATACACTTAGGTTTGAAAACGTTCCATCAAAGGGCTAAACCCCAAACCCCCATCCCCAAATGTCCTAGTGTGTGGTTCCAATGCTCGAATGGGACAAATGTAATACATAAGAACCGATCGAGTTTCCACGGAACCCTCGGTTCGAGAGCACGGACCAATTTTAATAATATCAACACTTAGTCTTGAAAACATATCGTTAGAGGCACCAAATGGCCCCGTGAGTGGAAACAACACCTCGAACGGAACCAATATAACTCATAGGAACCGACCGAGTGTTAATGGGACCCTCGGTTCGAGAGCACGACCCAATTTTCAGAATATATTCACTTAGGCTTGAAAACATGCCAGTAGAGGGAAATACACAGTAACACCCTCCACCGGCCTCGTGAGTGGCTCCAACACCTCGTACGGGATAAATGTAACTCATAGGAACATATGAGTGCTCACGCGGCCCCCGGTTCTAGAGAACAACCCAATTTCAATAATATCTACACTTAGTCCTGAAAACTTTTCGTTAGAGGGTCAAACGGTGAAATATAACTCGTAGGAACCGACCACGTGGTCATGGGGCCCCCGGTTCTAGAGCATAACCTAATTTTGGGAATATCTACTCTTAGGGTTGAATACACGTCATTAGAGGATGAAACCGTGAAACACCCACCAAAGGGCCTCGTAAGTGGTGCCAACACCATGCATTGGATAAATGTAACTCGTAGGAATCGAAAACATGGTCACGGGACCACGGGTTTGAGAGCACGACCCAATTTTAAAAATCTGTACACTTAGACTTCAAAACATGATGTTGGGGGGTGAAACTCTGAAAGACCCATCAGAGGGCCCGAAAGTGGTGCCAACATCTTACACGGGACCAATGTAACTCGTAGGAACAGATTGCGTGGTCACGGTACCCCCGGTTTGAGAGAACACACCAATTTTTAGAATAACTACACTTAGGCTTGAAACACATGTCGTTATAGGTGAAACCCCTAAACACCTACTAAACAACCCTGTGTGCAGCGCCAACACCTCGCACGGGACCAATATAACTCATAGTAATAGATCGAGTGGTCACGAGACCACCAGTTTGAGTGCAAGACCCAATTTTTGAATATTTTCAACTAAGGTTTAAAACATGCCATTAGAGGGCGAAACCTAGGAACACACCCCAAATGGTCTCGTGAGCGGTGCCAACACCTCGTATGGGATAAATGTAACTCATAGGAACCTATCGCATTATCACAGGATCCCTGATTCGAGAGCATGACCCAATTTTAAGAATATTTACACTTAGTCTGCAAAACAATCCATTAGAGGGAAAAACCCCAAATCACCACCAAACAAGCCCATGAGTGGTGCTAACACCACACACGGAACCAATGTACCTCGTAGGAGCCGATAGAGTGGTCACGGGAACCCCGGTTTGAGAGAACGACCCAATTTTCAGAATATCTACACTTTGGATTGAAAACATGACATTAGAGGGAAAAACCCAGAAACACCCCTCAAACGTCCCCGTGAGAGGTGCCAACACGTTGCATGGGGATTAATGTAACTCGTAGGAACCAATCATGTGGTTACGGGACCCCCGGTTCGAGAGACTGACCCAATTTTCAGAATATCTACACTTAGGCTTGCAAAAAAGCTGTTATAGGGAAAAACCCTGAAACACCACCTAGAGGGCCCCATGAGTGACATAAACATCTCGTTCGGAACAAATGTAACTCGTAGGAACTGAACGTCTGGTCACAAGACCCACGATTCAAGAGCACGACCCAATTTTTAGAATATCTACAATTGGGCATGAAAACATGCCATTAGAGGGCGAAACCCCAAAACTCCCTGAAACGGCCCCGTGAATAACGCCAATGCCTTGTACGGGACCAATGTAAGTCATTGGAATCGATTGCATGGTTTAGGGACACCTGATTCAAGGGCATGACCCAATTTTCAGAATATGAACACATAGGCTTGATACACATGCTGTTGGAGGGTGAAACCCCGAAATACCCACCAAGCGGCCCTATGAGCAGTGCCAACACCTCGCACGGGACCAATATAACTCATAGGAACCGACTAACAGGTCACGGGACCCCCGATTCGAGAGGACGACCCAATTTTTAGAATATGTTCATTTAGGATACAAAACATGCCGTTAGAGGGCGAAACCCAGGAACAACCCCCAAACGGCCTTATGAGGGGAACCAACACCTTTCATAGGGGCCAATGTAACACGTAGGAACCGATCACGTGGTGATGGGAAGCCCCGGTTCGAGAGAACGACCCAATTTTTAGAATATTTACACTTAGGCTTGATGACATTCCATTAGAGGACGAAACCCCAAAAAAACAAATGGCCTCGTAAATAGTGCCAACATCTTGTAGGGACCAATGTGACTCATAAGAACCGAACGTATGGTCCTGCGACTGCCGGTTAGAGAGCATGGCCCAATTTTTAGAATATCAACTCTTTTGGTTATAAACATGTCGTGAGAGGACGAAACCCCGAAACAGCTCCTAAGGGTACAATGAGCGGCGTCCACTTCTTATGCGGAATAAATGTAACTCGAAGGAACCGATCACATGGTGATAGGACCCCCGATTGGGGAGCACGACCCTATTTTCCGAATATCTATGATTAGGCTTGAAAACATGACATTAGAGGGGGAAACCCCCAAACTCCCCGAAATAGCCCCGTGAGCGGCACCAACACCTTGCACGAGACTAGTGTAATATCTCATGATCACAGGACACCTGGTTTGAGAGCATGCAGAATATCTACACCTAGGCTTGAAAACATGATGTTAGAGGGAGAAACCCCGAAACACCCCCTAAACGGCCCTGTGAGCATCACTAACACCTCGCACACTACCAATGTAACTCATTGGAACCGATCGTGTGGTAATGGGATCCTTGATTTTAGAGCACGATCTAATTTTCAAAATATCTACACTTAGGCATGAAAATATGTCATTAGGGGGGTAACACCCCCCCCCCCCCAAAGGGCCCCGTGAGAGTTGTCAGCACCTCGAACGAGACAAATGTAATTCATAAGAACCGATCGAGTGGCCACGGGACCCTCGGTTCGAGAGCACGGTCCAATTTAAAGAATATCAACACTTAGGATTGAAAAGATGTCATTTAAGGGAGAAGTGCCGAAACACCCACCAAACGGACCTGTGAGCAGTGCCACCACCTTTCACTAGACCAAAATAACTCATAGGAACCGATCGAGTGGAAACGAGACCCCCAGTTCGAGAGCCTGACCAAATTTTCATAATATCTTCACCTAGGCTTGAAAACATACCGTTAGAGGGCAAAATCTAGGAACACCCACCAAACGTCCTTGGGAGCAGCACTAACACCTCGCACATGGACCAACATAACTCGTAGGAACTGATCGCGTGGTCACTGGACACCCGGTTCTAGATAATGGCCCAATTTTTAAAATATCTACACATAGGCTTGAAAAAAAATTGATAGAGGGAAAAACCCCGAAACACTCACGAAACGGCCCCATGAGCAGATCCAACACCGTGCACGGGATCAATGTAACTCATATGAACTGACAACGTGGTCACGGGACCCCCGGTTCGAGAGAACAAACCAATTTTAAGACTATCTACACTTAGGCTTTCTAACATAATGATTTAGGGAAAAAACCTCGAAAAAAACCCAAAGGTCCCCGCAAGCGGTGCAAACATCTTTCACGGGAACAATGTAACTCGTAGGAACCGAACGCATGGTCACGGGACCACCGGTTAGAGAGAACGGCCCAATTTTTAGAATATCAACTCTTTGGGTTGAAAATATGGCGTTAGAGGGAGAAAACCCAAAACACCCCCCAAAGAGCCCCATGAGAGGCGTCAACATCTTGCACGGAACCAATCTAACTCCTAGGAACCGATCGCATGGTCACAGGACCCCCGATTCGATAGCACGACCCAGTTTTCAGAATATCCACAATTAGGCTTGAAAACATTCCATTAGAGGGAGAAACCCCAAAACTCCCTGAAACGCCCCCTGAGCGATAACAACATATCGTACGAGACCAATGTAACTCGTAGGAACCGATCGCGTGGTCACGGAATACCATGTTTGAGAGAACAACCCAATTTTTGAAAAATCTACACCTAGGCTTGAAAACATGCTGTTAGAGGGAAAAACCTCGGAACACCCCCCAAATGTCCCTATAAGCAGTGCCAAAACCTTGTACGGTACCAATGTTACTCATTGGAACCGATTGCGTGTTCATGGGACCGCTGATTTGAGAGAACGACCTAATTTTCAAAATAACTACACTTAGGCTGGAAAGTACACTGTTAGAGGGCTACCCCCCCCCCCCCCCCCCAAGGGTTCTGAGAGTGGTGCTAAGACCTCAAATGGGAAAAATGTAACTCTTAAGAACCGAACGAGTTGACACGGGATCCTCGGTTCGAGAGTACAAACCAACTTTAAGAATATATACACTTAGACTTGAAAATATGTCATTTGAGGATGAAACGCCGAAACACCCACAAAACGGCCCCGTGAGCGAAGCCAACATCTCGCATGGGACCAATATAACTCATAGGAACCGACTGAGTGGTCACAGGACCCCCTAATTCGAGAGCATGACCCAATTTTCAAAATATATTCACTTAGGCTTGAAAACATGACGTTAGAGGGTGAAGCCCATGAACGCCCCCCAAACGGCCTCGTGAGCGGTGATAAGACCCCCACGGGACAAATGCAACTCGTCGAAACTGATCGCGTGGTCATGGGACCCCCAGTTCTAGATCATGACCCAATTTTAAGAATATCTACAGCTAGGCTTGAAAACATGTCGTTAGAGGGAGAAAAATAGAAATACCCACCAAAGGGACCCGTAAGCGGTGCCAAAACCTCGCACGGGACCAATGTAACTCGTAAGATTTGACTGCGTGGTCACGGGACCCCCGATTTGAGTGCACGACCCAATTTTATAAATATTTACACTTTGGCTTGATCACACCCTGGACGGGACTAATTTAACTCGTCGGAATCAAACGTGTGGTCACGGGACCTTCGGTTAGAGAGCACGACCAAATTTTTAGAATATGAACTCTTTGGGTTGAAAACATGATGTTAGAGGATAAAACCCCAAAACACCACCCAAAGGGCCCCGTGAGAGGCGTCAACATCTCGTGCGAAATCAATGTAACTTGTAGGAACCGACCGCATAGGAACAGGACCCATGATTCGAGAGCAAGAGACAATTTTAGAATATCTAAAATTAGTGTTGATAAAATGCCATTAGTGGGTGAAACCCAAAAACTCCCTGAAATGGCCCCGTGGGTTGTGCCAACACCTCGCACGAGACCAATGTAACACATAGGAAGTGATCACATGGTCACAAGACCCACTGTTCCAGAGCACGGCCAAATTTTTGGAATATCTACACCTAGGCTTGAAAACATGATGTTAGAGTGCGAAATACAAAAACATCACCCTAGAGGACCTGTGAGCAGCGACAAAACCTCGCACGGGACCAATTTATATGGACATTGTCCGTAACAATTAATTATGTCGTATACCGCTACAAGTCATCAAAGAATTAAGGAAGCTAACATCTTCAAAAGATGGATCCCAATTTCAAGAAGACTTTAACATTCATGCCAAACAAGGTGATTTTGGTAAAATTATGTTTAAGTTCCATTTTCATTTCATATTAAAAGTGTTGGGATATTTTATGAATTTTTTAAAAATGGTTTTTAAAAAAACGTTTTCTTATGAAAGTTTTTTTGTAATTTTTTTTCATCCTGTATATAGTTTTACTTTTTGAGGTTTCCAACCTTTGTCATAGAGTAAATATTTTTTGGGAGTAGTGCCACTGTTGTTCAAACGACGACGCATCTCGTTAGAACGAGATGTTGTCTCGCTCAAATGACGACGTCTGCCATTCGAACGATAAGTCATTTAGTTTGACATGTAACCGCCTCAATTTTGCTATATATTGGGTGTCAGACTACTAGTTTTTGGCATGGAGAAATACTTCTTTTAACAGAATACATCTTTGAGTGTTTGTTTTCTTCTCCAACGATTTAAACGGTTCAAAACTTTTGTTTTACATTTCACAAATCCCAATTACTTTTGTGTGAGTTTCTTTGTGGAACCCAAGACATATTTGCTAGGAGTTTAGGTTTCTACACTCGGTGCCTTGGAAGGTACTAGGCTGACAATAGGTTCCATCTGTGGGAGGTACTGGGTTGATCAACTACGTGTCATGGGGAGTGTTGCGATGTTCATGTGCTGACGACAACGAACAAACACCTGCGGGTATTTTGTATGTCAATTTTATTTTTATTATAATATGTGTAGACCGACTTTTACAAATTATAGTTGAAATAAAAGGTTTTTTCCCTTTGGGAATTTTTTCGTGAAATATGTGTTTATCAGCTTAATCATCGCATGGTTTAATTTATTTATTTGATTTTCCACGTAGATACATGTTTAGGGGAAGAATAAAATTAAAGTTTGGTCAGAGAAAATTTAAACATCCAATTAAATAAGTTCGATTTGGAAATTTGCAAATCCATTTGAATCAGTATCACATAAGGTTTTGCAAATTGGTATCAGAGCATTTTTTATTTAGAAGATAGTGCATACCTTTCTCAAATTAGTATCAGAGTAGGTTGTGCAAATTTATCACTTATTCCTATTTTCCGTATAAATTGTGTGATATTATTTTTTTTCAAAAATCTATTTTGTGAAAAATTGCAACTTTTTCGATGGATCACTTATATAATCGAATGCCTATTTTTGACGGGTACAATTATGCCTATTGGAGAGCCTGTATGAAATCACATTTAAAATCCATTGACGAACGTGTTTGGCTACTTTGTGAAAATAGGTGGAATCCTCCCACTGTCACTGCTAATAATATCACCGCTTTGAAACCTGTGTCGAATTGGACTAAAGAAAGTTATATATTGTCCAATTTTAATTCCCGTAGTTTGAGTGCTATTTCTGGATCCATCACCCCCGATGAGTTCCTCCGTATTATGACGTGAACCACGTCTAAAGAGGCTTGGGATGTCCTTAAATTGACACATGAGGGAACGGACGCGGTTAAATAATCAAAATTACACATTTTCGCTACACCGTTTGGGACAATCACCATGTCTGAGTCCGAATGTTTTGATGAGTTTTATACACATTTTTCGGACATTGTTAACTTAGATGATTTGACTTGTTTTGAGTGTAAAGGCAAAGGACATAGAGCATTTGAGTCTCCTACTAGGATAAGGAGAAAATGAAAGACTGTAGCCATGTCTGTCACTCTTAGTGATAGTAAGATAGATGAGTATGATAAAGGTTTAGCACATGGGAAGTGTATAGCTTTTTCGAGTCGTATGAGAACACCCATTTTATCCTACGATGATTGTGTACATGAGAGTGACGAAGATGAGTTAAGTGTTTCTAGTGGGGATGAGAGAGAGTTTGAGAGTGGAGATGAAAGTGAGATCCAAAAGGCTTTTAGGGATTTGTACACCGAGACCTTGAAAATGCAGAAGTATAATAGGTATTTAGGTCTTCGGGCTTTAGATTTGGAGAAAGAGAAAGAAGGTTTTAGGAGGTAAAAGTGTTACTTGACCACATGGTGTCTAGTTTGATGACACGTGTATCCCAACTCGAGAGTGAACTCGAACGTTCCAGGTAGGTCAAAGTTCCCTTTGGAGAATGCATCTAAAAAGGTTGAAACTATGGTTCTCAATCCCATTTTGGGTAGTGGTGAGAGTATAGGAATAACTCATGACGGTTCATCCCCTTCTTTTGTCGTACCCAAGCCGATTCCTACTTTAGTGTTAGATCCACATGACTCTCGACCCGACCCACCTAAGCGTCTTGTACCTGTTAAAAGAGCACGTCCTACAGTTTTTTAGAGAGGTGTACCAAGGCCTGTTTATGTTTTCTCCCATTGCAACAAGAAAAGGACCCCTTATGGAGTTTTGTTTTAAGTTGGGTAATGTGTCACACTTTTCTTCTACACATTCCTCCCCCCCCCATGATACGTTTCTTTCACATAATGATAGATATTTTTCACATATTCGAGAGAAAATGATGTTTTTGGTCAAGACTTCACATGACTTGATGGAGTTGTTTCAAAAGATGTCACCATCTTTGAAAAACTCCACTGCACCTACTGAATGAGGTCTAGACTTTTTGCTAGCATAGGATGATTTACATTATATCACTTTTTTCCTATTGATAGTATGCATAATTTTGTAGTTTACAATGGTTTCTTATTTTTGCTACTGTTTTAGCACTGTTTTGGATCTGTTTTCTCATTCTAGGAACTATTGTCATGAAATTTTTTCACTAGACAAAACTGTATGCCATTATGGGTAATCTATGAAAATGGATTTTTTTCATTCTAACAAGAGGAGTTTTTGTTCGAGTGACTTTTGATGTCACACAATTGGAGCGCCACGGTTCTGCGTTCGAGCAACCCCTAGAGTTTTTCTATTTGCATTACTCTTGTTCATGTTTCAATATTATTTGGTATTGCTAGGTTGATTCTGAAGAGTGTTCGAAAAATACAAAAAGATTTTCATTTTTTAATAAAATTTATGAAATATCCAAAAATAATTTTGTATTTTTTTCACACCGTATATGAATGGACACTTAGTATGACCGAGTCACAATTTCATGCCATATACATGTGATTATTTGATATTGTTTTGAGACAATATTTTGTGTCACTCATGTGCTTTACAAAGTTGGGATTCTTTGACATAATATAGTGTTTCTACCTACATGTTGACTTATTTGTCATTTATTGAACACATGCACGGATTTGTTTGGCTTTTGTGCTTCTCTATCACATGTTGGTTGAGTGTTTTCATCTCAATTTTGTCTATACAATGAACCAAACGCGATAAAACTTGACAAAATCTAGTGCATGATATAAACTGTTTGCGAGATTATGTGATTTATTTTGAAAAACGAAAAAGGGTTGCGAAAGGGATTTCATTTTTTCCTTTACGATTAAGACATCATTTAAATGGACTGAAAAAAGTGAGGAATTTAAAATTATTCGGGGTCCAATGAGGTTTAAAAGTTCTCGAAAAAAATTGAAAGGCAATAAACAGTAAATCATGCCAAAATGGGCCAATAGGTTTTAGTTTCATCACCTCATAAGAAAAATAAAAATCATTATCTTTTAATGAGGTAGTTTTGGATGGAATTTAAAACGGTTTGCACGTCCTTGAAAGTCATGAAAAAGCATTACACAATTTTGGATGCTATTGGTGTGGAAATAATATACTTTGATTTGTTGATATGATTAAGACAATGTCATCTAAATTCAACAATTTTTCACTCAAGGACTATTTTGATGTTCATTTGTTAGGAGTACACTTAGGCATAATGCACACATGTCATGATTGAGTCAATTTTCCTATCGAATGTGTTCACACCCATTCATTCCGTTTCCATGATTTGGTTGTCTTAGTGAAAATTCATGGTGTATGATTTTGTAACATTAGTTTTTTGCATTTTTGTATGAAACATCTGAAAAATGAAAAATAGTTTGTTTGCCTTGGTTTACTGTAACACTCTGATTTGATTTGATTTATGTTATTTATTCTTTTCCTTGTCTATTTCAAACAAATAATAAGGGGGAGAATGAATTATGACTTTACGGGCGAGTTTAAGTCTGGTGGAGATTTGATTATGCTTTCATGTTTATGTTTCATATCATTTCAAACTCGATGTTCACGAGGTATTTTCTTTGTCTCATGTGTGTAGGTACAATTAAAGATTTTTGGATTGCTCACCCTAATGAGAAACGCTTAAAGTTTTGAAAAGTTTATTGTTGAAGGAAAGTTTGAAGACTCGTCACGTTATCTTTCCACTTTTTTGGGGAGGGTAGATTTGTATAGGTCATTTTAAGTTGATAAATTGGATATTTTTTTTTGTACCGGCATAGACATAAGGGAGATTTGTAAGGACATTGTCCGTCAAAATTAATTAGGTCGTATACCTCTATAAGTCGTCGAAGAATTGAGGAAGCTAACATATACAAAGGACAAATCTGAATTTCAAGAAGACTTCAACATTCATGACCAATAAGATAATTTTGGTAAAATTGTGTTTAAGTTTCATTTACATTTCATATTAAAAGTGTGGGGATATTTTTATGATTGTTTTATAAATGATTTTTATAAAAACATTTTCTTCTGAAAGTTTTTTTGTAAAAAATTTTCTGATCCCTTATACAGTTTTACTTTTTGAGGTTTCCAACTTTTATCAAAGACTGGTGCTTTTTTGGGATCACTACCATTGTCATTCAAACGACGATGCATCTCGTTCGAACGAGATGTTGTCCTGCTCAAACGACTACATCTATCATTCGAATGACAAGACATTTAGTTTGACACATCACTGCCTCAATTTTTCTATATATTGGGTGTCAAACTACTGGTTTTTGGCATGGAGAAACACTGCTTTTAACAGAACACATCTTTAAGTATTTTTTTTTCTTCTCCAACAATTTAAAGGTTTCAATTCATTGGTTTTACAATTCATAAATCCTATTGAATTTTGTGTGAGTTGTTTTTTGTAACCCAAGACATATTTACTAGGATTTTATGCTTCTACACTAGGTGCCTTGGAAAGTATTGGACTGACAATAGGTACCACCTGTGGGAGGTACTGGGTTGATCGATTGTATGTCATAGGGAGTCTTACACTGTTCTTGGGCTAACGATAATGAACCGACACTTGCTGGTATTTCGTATGTCAATTGTATTTTCATTATAATCCGTGTAAACCGACTTTTACAAATTATAGTGGAAATAAAAAGATTTTTTCCCTTCGGGGATTTTTTTTCCTGAAATTTGTGTTTATCACCTTAATCATCGCATGGTTTTATTTATTGATTTGATTTGACACGTAAATGCATGTTTAGGGGATGAATAAAATAGAAGTTTGGTTTGAGCAAATTTAGACATCGAATTAAATAAGTTCGATTTGGAAATTTCTGAACCCATTTGAAACAGTATCACATAAGGTTTTACAAATTGGTATCAGAGATTTTTTATTTAAAAGAGAGTTCATACCTCTCTCACAATATAACTCAAAGAAATCAACTGTGAGGTCAAGAGACATCCATTTCTAAAGCACGACCTAATTGTTAAAATATCTACACTTAGGCTTGAAACACATGTCATCATAGGATGAAGCCCCAAAACACCCTGTGAGCAGCTCCAACACCTCAATCGAGACAATTATAACTCATCAGAATCGACCGAGTGGCCACGGGACCCTCATTTTGAGAGCACAACCCAATTTTAAGAATATCTACACTTAGGCTTGAAAATATGCCATAAGAGGGCGAAGCCTCGAAACCCCCACCAATGTGCCCCGTAAGCGATGCCAACACCTCGAACATGATCAACATAACTCATAAGAACTGACCAAGTGGTCACGAAACCCCAGTTCGAGATCACAACCCAATTTTTAGGATATCTTCACTTAGGCTTGAAAACATACTGTTAGAGGGAAAAATCCAAGGAAACCCACGAAACAGCCTCGTGACCGGTGCCAACACCTCACACGCGATAAATGTAACACATAGTAACCAATAATGTGGTCATCGAATTCCAATTCGAGAGCACGAACCAGTTTTAATAATAACTACACTTAGGGTCCAAAACATGCCGTTAGAGGGTGAAACCCTGAAACATCAACCAAAGGCCCCCATAAGAGGTGTCAACACATCGCACGGGACCAATGTAACTCATAAGAATCGACCACATAGTCACGAGACCCCCAATTTGAGATCACGACCCAATTATAGAAATATCTACACTTTGGGTTGAAAACATGCCGTTAGAGGGGGAAATCACGAAACACCCACCAAAGGGCCCCGTAATCGGTGCCAACACCTTCAATGGGACCAATGTAACTCGTAGTAATAGATCGCGCGGTCATGGGACCCCCAGTTCGAGAGAATGAACAATTTTTTTGAATATATAGACTTACGCTTGAAAACATGCTGTCAGAGGGAGAAACCCTGAAACACCCACCAAATGGCCCCATGTACGGCGCCAACACCTCCCATGGGACCAATGTAACTCGTAGGAATTGATATTTTTGTCACGGGACCCCTGGTTTGAGAGAACGACCAAATTTTAAGTATATATACAGTTAGGCTTGACAACATGACGTTAGAAGGAGAAACCTCAAAAAAAAAACAAAGGGCCCCGTAAGCGGTGCCAAAACCTCGTACGGGACCAATGTAACTCGTAGCAATCGACCACGTGGTCACGGGACTGCTGGTTAGAGAGCACAAATCAATTTTTAGTATATCAACTCTTTAGGTTGAAAACATGCCGTTAGAGGATGAACTAAAGAAACACCCCCCAACGGGCCCCATAAAAGGGGTCAACATCTCCAATGGGACCAATGTAACCCCTAGGAACCGATCGCATGGTCCCAGTACCCACGATTCGAGACCATAACCTAATTTTCATAAAATCTAAAATTAGGATTGAAAACATCCCATTAGAGAGAGAGACCAGAAAAATCCCCCAAAAGGCCCCGTGAGCGGTGCCAACACCTTACATGGGACCAATATAACTCGTAAGAACCGATCGCGTGGTCATGGGACACCAGATTCTAGAGCATGACCCAATTTTCAAAATATCTACACTTAGGCTCGAAAACATTCTGTTAGAGGTAGAAACCCGCAAACATCCCCCAAATGGCCCCGTGAGCGGCGCCAACAGATCGCATGCGACCAATGTAAATTGTTGGAACTGACTGCGTGGTCACAGGACCCCCGATTCAAGAGGATGGCCTAATTTTCAAAATATCTACACAGTCTCCAAAACTTGTCATTAAAGGGATACCCACCCCCCAAAGGCCCCCTTGAGAGGTGCCAACACCTCGAACGTGACAAATGTAACTCCTATGAACCAATTGAGTGGCCATATGACCCTCGATTCAAGAGCACAACCCAATTTTAAGAATATCTAAACATATGCTTGAAAACATGCCATTTGAGGGAAAATCCCAGAAACAACCGAAACGGCCCTTGAGTGGCATCAACACCTCGTGCAGGACCAGTGTTACTCATAGTAACAAACTGCATGGTCACAGTACCCACGATTCAAGAACAAAACCCAATTTTTATAATATTTACAACTTGGATTGGAAACATGTCATTAGAGGGAGAAGCCCCAAAACTTCCCCCAAACTGCTCCGTGAGTGGCCCCAACTCCTTGCACGGGATCAATGTAACTCGTAGGCATCGAATCGAGTGGTCACGGGACCCACGATTTTATACCACAACCTAATTTTTGGAATATCAACACCTAGGCTTTAAAATAAGTTGTTAGAGGGCAAAACCCTAAAACACCCCTAAACAGCTCCGTGAGCGGTACCAACACGTCGTAGGGACCAATGTAACTTGTAAGAAGTGACTGTGTGGTCACGAGATCCCCTCTTATAGAGCATGACCAAATTTTAAGAATATGTACACTTAGGTTTGAAAATATGCCGTAAAGGGGAAAACCACGAAACACAAAACCAAAAGGCCCCGTAAGACATTCAAACACCTCGAATGGTACCAATGTAACTCGTAGGAATAGATTGCGCGGTCATGGGACCCCGATTTGAGAGAATGAACCAATTTTTGGAATATATACACTTATGATTGAAAACATGTCGTTATAGGGAGAAACCCTGAAACCCCAACCAAATGGCCTCGGCCCCCGTGTGCAGTGCCAACACCTCGCATGGGACCATTGTAATTTGTAGGAATTGATCACGTGGTCATGGGAACCCCAATTCGAGAGCATGACCAAATTTTAAGAATACACTTAGGCTTGACAACATTCCGTTAGAGGGAAAAACCTTGAAAAATCTGCCAAAGGGCCCCGTAAGCGGTTCCAACACCTCATACGAGATTAATTAACTCATAGCAACCGACCACGTGGTCGCGGGACCACATGTTAGAGAGCACGGACATATTTTTAGAATATTAACACTTTGGGTTGAAAACATTCCCTTAGAGGATGAAATCAAGAAACAACCCCCAACGGGCCCCGTAAGTGTGGTCAACATCTTGCACGGGATCAATTAACTCGTAGGAGTCGATCGCATGGTCACAGGACCCACGATTTGAGACCATAACCCAATTTTCATAAAATCTACAATTAGGCTTGAAAACATCCCATTAGAGGACGAGACCACAAAACTCCCCCAAACGGTCCCGTGAGCGGTGCCAACACCTCGCACGGGACCAATATAACTCATAAGAATCGATCACGTGGTCACGGGACACCCGATTCTAGAGCACCACCCAATTTTTTTGAATATATACACCTAGGCTTAAAAACATTTTGTTAGAGGGAGAAACCCAGAAACATGCCCCAAATGGCCCCGTGAGAAGAGCCAACACCTCGCACGTGACCAATGTAACTCGTTGGAACCGACTACGTGGTCACAGGAACCCCGATTCAAGAGAACGGCCTAATTTTCAAAATATCTACACTTAGTCTTGAAAACATGTCGTTAAAGGGATAAACCCAACCCCTCCGCCCCAAAGGGCCCCGTGAGCGGTGCCAACACCTCGAACGGGACAAATTTAACTCATATGAACCAATCGAGTGGCCATGGGACCCTCGATTCAAGACCACGACCCAAGTTTAAGACTATCTAAACATATGTTTGAAAACATGCCATTTGAGGGAGAATACCATAAACACCCCCCATACAGCCCCGTGACTGGCGTCAACACCTCGCGCAGGACCAATGTAAGTCGTAGGAATGGACTGCATGGTCACAGGACGCACGATTCGAGGGCAGAACCAAATTTTTATAATATTTACAATGAGGATTGAAAACATGACGTTAGAGGGAGAAGCCCCAAAACTCCCCCCAAAAAGCCCCGTGAGTGGCGCCAACTCCACACACGAGACGAATGTAACTCTAGGAATCGATCGCATGGTCATGGGACCAGCGGTTTGATACCATAACCAAATTTTTGGAATATAAACACCTAGTCTTGAAAACAAGCTGTTACAGGGTGAAACCCTAAAACACCCCCCCAAATAGCCCCATGAGCGTCACCAGCACCTCGCACGAGACCAATGTAACTCGTAGGAAGTGACCGCGTGGTCACGGGACCCTCGCTTAGAAATCACGGCCAAATTTTAAGAATATGTACACTTAGGCTTGACAACATGTTGTTAGAGTAAGAAACCTCAAAACCACCGCCCAAAGGGCCCCGTAAGCGATGCCAACACCTCGTTCGGGGCCAATGTAACTCGTAGGAACCGACCACGTGGTCATGGGACCGCCGGTTAGAGAGCATGGTCCAATTTTTATTATATCAACTCTTTGGGTTGAAAAACATACTGTTAAATGATGAAATCCCGAAATACCCCACGACGGGGACCGTGAGCGGCCTCAACATCTCGGACTGGACCAATGTAACATGTAGGAACTGACAGCATGGACATAGGACCCACGATTCAATACCACAACACAATTTTCATAAAATATAGAATTGGGATTGAAAACACACAATTAGAGCCAGAAACCACAAAATTCCCCCATACGTCCCTGTGAGCGGCATCAACACCTCGCACGGGACCAATGTAACTCGTAGGAACCGATCGCGTGGTCGGGGGGCACCCTATTCTAGAGCATGAACCTATTTTTGGAATATATACACCTTGGATTGAAAACATTGTCTTAGGGGGCAAAAACAAGAAACATCCCCCCCACCCCAAATGGCCCCGTGTGCAGTGCGAACACCTCGCATGCGACCAATGTAAATCGTTGGAACCGACCGTGTGGCCATGGGGCCCTCGATTCAAGAGCACAACCTAATTTTCAAAATATCCACACATAGGGTTGAAAACATGATGTTTGAGGGAGAAATCTAGAAACACCCTCCAAAGGGCCCCGTGAGCGGTTCCAACACCTCGCGTGGGACCAATGTAACTCATAGGAACCGATTGTATGTGCAAAGGACCCCCAATTCGAGAGCACAATCCAATTTTTATAATATTTACAGTTAGGCTTGAAAACAGGCTGTTAGAGGGCGAAACCACAAAACTCCCCCCAAACATCCCCGTGAGTAGCGCCAACACCTCACACTAGACCAATGTAACTTCTATGGACCAATCACGTGGTCATGGGACCCTCCGTTTGAGACCACAAACCAATTTTTGGAATATCTACACCTAGACTTGAAAATAAGAACTTAGAGGATGGAACCCCAAAACACCCCCCAAACAACCCCGTGAGCAGTGCCAACACCTCGTACGAGACCAATGTAACTCGTAGGAACCTATCTCCGGGTTAAGGGACCTATGATTCGAGAGCATGGCCTAATTTTCAGAATATCTACGCTTAGGTTTGAAAACATGCCATTATAGGACGACCCCCCCTCCCCATAAGGCCACATGAGAGACGCTAACACCTCGAACGGGACAAATGTAACTCGTAAGAACCGAACGAGTGGCAACGGGACCTTAAGTTCGAGAGCACGACCTAATTTTGATAATATCTACACTTACGCTTGAAAACATATTGTTAGAGGGTGAAACCTAGGAGCACATACTAAAGGCATCAGTAAGTGGTGCAAATACATCGAATGGGACCAATATAACTCAAAAGAACCGACCGAGTGGTAACGGGACCCCCGATTTAAGAGTAGGACCCAATTTTAAGAATATGTACACTTAGTCTTGTAAGCATGTCGTTAGAGGGTGATACTCGAAAACACCCACCAAAGGGCCCCGTAAGCAGTGCCAACACCTCACATGGGACCAATGTAACTCGTAAGAACTGACCGCGTGGTCACAAGACCCCCGATTCCAGAGCATGAACAAATTATAGGAATATCTACACTTAGGTTTGAAAATAGGCCCTTAAGGGAGAAACCACTAAACACCCACGAAAGGGCATTGTAAGAGGTGCCAACACCTCGAACGGGACCAATGTAACACATAGAAATAGACCGCATGGTCACAGAACCCCCGGTTCAAGATAACAAACCAATTTTAATAATATCTACACGTAGGCTTGAAAACATGCCATTAGAGAGATACCCCAAAACACCCACCAAACAGCCCCGTGAGTGGTGCCAAGACCTCGCTCGAGACCAATATATCCCTTGGAATCGACCGAGTGGTCATGGGACCCCAGATTTGAGAACATGACCCAATTTTTAAAATATCTAAAACAAGTCGTAAGAGGGAAAAACCCTGAAACACCCCCCAAATATCCTTGTGAGTTACGCTAACACCACGCACAAGACCAATATAGCTCGTAAGAACATGCCGAGTTATCACGGGATCCCCAGTTCGAGAACACAACATAATTTTTAAAATATCTTCACCGAGGACTGAAAACATGTCATTAGTGGGAGAAATCCAGAAACACGCCCCAAATGGCCCCGTGAGTGGTGCCAACATCTCGTACAGGACTAATAAAACTCGTAGGAACTGATCGCGTGGTCACGGAACCCCCAATTCTATAGCACGACCTAATTTTTAGAATATTTACAATTAGGCTTGAAAACATGTTGTTAGAGGGTGAAACCCCTAAACACTCCCAAATGACCCCATGAGTGACGTAAACACCTCGCACGGAACCAATGTCACTCGAAGGAACCAACCGGGAGTCACGGGACCCCTGGTTTGAGGGAATGAAGAAAATTTAAGAAAATCTACACTTAGGCTTGAAAACATGTCATTAGAGGGAGATATCTTGAAACACCCCATGTGAAGGGGCCCGTGAGAACTGTCAACACCTCACACGGGACAGTTGTAACTTGTAGGAGCTGACCTTGTGGTCACAGGACCCCAAGTTCGAGAGCAAGGCCCCGTCTGTGGGGATAGCACCTCGTACGGGACATATGTTACATGTATAACTCATCGCATGGTGACGGGACCCTCGATTAACCAGCACAATCCAATTTTCTGAATATCTACAGTTAGGCTTAAAAACATTCTGTTAGAGGGCCAAACTCTGAAATACCCCCCAAACGGCCCCGTGAGCAGTGCCAACACCTCGCACAGGACCAATGTAACTCGTAGGAACCTACCACGTGGCCCTGGGACTCTCGATTTGAGACCATGGCCTAATTTTAACAATATCTTCACTTCGGATTGAAAACATTCCGTTAGAGGATGAAACCCCAAACCCCCCCAAAGGGTCCCGTGAGCGGAGCTAACACCTCTAACGGGACAAATGTAACTCGTAAGAACTGACCAAGTGGCCATAGGACCCTCAATTCAAGATCATGACCCAATTTTAAGAATATCCACACTTAGGCTTGAAAACATGTTATTCAAGGGTGAAACAACGAAACACCTACCAAAGGGCCCCGTAAGAAGTACCAATACCTCACACAGGACCAATGTAACTCATAGGAATCTACCGCATTGTCACGGGACCCCCGATTCAAGAGCACGATCCAATTTTAAAAATATCTACGCTTTGGGTTGAAAAAATGCCATTAGAGGGTGAAACTCCGAAACACCCCCCAAACAGCACCTTGAGTAGTGCCCACACCATGCATGGGACCAATGTAACTCGTATGAACTAATCGCATGGACACGGGATCCCTGGATCGAGATCACAACCCAATATTAAGAATGTCTGCACTTAGGCTTGAAAACATGCTGTTAGAGGGCAAAAGCCCAAAAAAACCCCATTTAGCCCTGTAAGTAGTGCAAACACCTCACACGGGATCAATGTAACTCATAGGAACTGACCACGTGGTCATGAGACCCCCAGTTCGAGAGCAAGCACCAATTTTCAGAATATCTACACTTAAGCATGGAAATTTGTTGTTAGAGGGAGAACCCCGGATGCACCCCTAAACAGCCTCGTGAGTAGTGCCAATACTTTGCACGGGACCGATGTAACTTGTAAAAACTGATCGCGTGGTCACGGGATCCCCAATTCGAGAGCACGATCCAATTATAGGAATATCTACACTTAGGGTTAAAAATATGTCATTAGAGGGCAAAACCCCAAAACACTGACTAAAGGTCCTCGTAAGCGCTACCAACACAATGCACGGGACCAATGTAACTCATAGGAATATACCATGTGGTCATGGGACCCCCGGTGCAAGCAAACGAAACAATTTTTAGAATATGTACTCTTAGGCTTGAAAATATGTCGTTAAAGGGTGAAACCCCAAAATACCCACAAAACCTCCTCGTAAGCGGCACCAACAGCTCGAATGAGACCAATATAACTCATAGGAATCGATCGAGTGGTCATAGGATGCCTGGTATGAAAGCACAAGAAATTTTTAGAATAGCATCACTTGGGCTTGAAAATATGTCATTTGAGGGAGAAACCCATGAAATAACCCATATAAAGGGCCCCATGAGTAGCGCCAACACCTCACATGGGACCAGTGTAACTCGTAGGAACTGACGATGTGGTCACGGGACCCCCAGTTAGAGAGCATAGCCCAAGTTTCAAAATATTAACTATTTGGGTTGAAACCATGATGTTAGAGGACAAAACCATGAAACATCCCTCAAAAGGCCCTATGGGCGGCGTCAACACCTCGCATGGGATCAATGTAACTCGTAGGAACCTATTGCATTGTCACAGGACCCACGATTCGAGGGCATGATCCAATTTTTAGAATTTCTACAATTAGGCGTGAAAACATGCGGTTAGAGGGTGAAACCCAAAAACTACCCCTAAACGGCCCCGTGAACGAGGCCAACACCTCTTACGAGACCAATGTAACTTGTAGGAATGGATATTGTGGTCACGTGACTCCAAGTTTGAGAGCACGACCCAATTTTCAGAATATCACCACCTAGGGTTGAAAACATGTAGTTAGAGGGTGAAACCTCAAAACACCGAACAAACAGCCCCATGAGCTGCGTCAACACCTCGCATGGGACCAATGTAATTGGTAGGAACCGGCCACATGGTCATATGACCCATGGTTAGAGACCTTGGCCTAATTTTCATAATATCTATGCTTAGTCTTTTAAACCTGATGTTAGAGGACTAAAAACTTAAACACCCACCAAAGGGCCCGTTAAGTGGTGCCAATACCTCACATAGAACCAATGTTACTCGTATGAACCGACCATGTGTCATGGGACCCCCGGTTTGAGGGAACGTATAAATTTTTAGAATATCTACACTTAGGCTTGAAAATACGTCGTTAGAGGGAGAAACCCAAAAACACCCCACATAAAGGGCCCCGTGAGCAACACCAAGACTTCGCATGGGACCTATGTAACTCATAAGAACCAACCACATTATGATGAGATCCTCGAGTCAAGTGCACGAACCAATTTTCAGAATATATACATTTAGGCTTGAAAACATGTCATTATAAGGTCAAACCCCGAATCACCAACCAAACTCCCCCATGAGCGGCGACAACACCTCAGACGGGACTAATGTAAGTCAATGGAACTGATCGCGTGATGATGGGACCCTCGGTTCGAGAGCACCATCCAATATTAAGATTATATATCCCTTGAAAAAATAACATGTCGTTAGAGGGAAAAACTACGACCCCCTCCCCCCCAAAGGGACCATAAGGACTGGAAGCACCTCGCACGGGACCAATGTAACTCTTAGGAACCGACCGCGTGGTTACGGGACCCCCGATTAGAGAGTATGGCCATATTTTTAGAATATCAAATCTTTCTATTGAAAACATGTTGTTAGAGGACAAAATCATGAAACACCCCCAAAGGTCCCCGGGAGCGGCATCAACACCTTGCACGGGATGAATGTAACTCATAGGAAGCAATTGCATGGTCATAGGACACATGATTTGAGGGCACGACTCAATTTTTAGAACATCTACAATTAGACTTGAAAACATGTCATTAGCGGGCGACCCCAAAATTGCCTCCAAATGGCCCTGTGAGTGGCGCTAACACCTTGCATGGGACTAATATAACTCATAAGAACTGATCGCATGGTAACGTGACCCCCTGTTCGAGAGCATAATCCAATTTTTGGAATATCTACACCTAGGCTTTAAAACTTGTTGTTATAGTGTAAAATCCCAAAACACCACCCAAACAGCCCCGTGAACGATGCCAACACCTCGCACGGGATCAATGTAACTCCAAAGCATGTCGTTAGAAGGTGGAACCCTGAAATAGCCACCAAAGGGCCCCGTAAGTAGTTCCAATACCTCGTACGGGACCAATGTAACTGGTAGGAATTGACCACGTGGTCATAGGACCCTCAGCTCGAGAGAAGACCCAATTTTTAGAATATGCACACATTGGGATGAAAACATGCCATTAGAGGGAAAAACCCCAAAACACTCCCCAAATGGCACTTTAAGAAGTGCCCACACCTCGCATGGGACAATGTAACTCATTCGAATCGATCGCGAGGTCACGAGATCCCCGGTTCAAGAGCACAACCCAATTTTACGAATAGCTACCCTTAGGCTTGAAAACATGTAGTTAGAGCGAAAAACCCTGAGAAAATCCCCATTTGTCCCCATAAGTGGTGCCAACACCTCGCATGGGACGAATGTAACTCATAGGAATAAACCGCGTGGTTTTGAGACCCCTGCTTCAAGATCAAAGACCAATTTTTAGAATATCTACACTTAGGCGGGAAAACCTGTCGTTAGAGGATTAAACCCCAAAACACTCCCCCCCACAAACGGCCCCATGAGCAGTGCCAACACCTTGCTCGAGACCAATGTAGGAACTGACCGCATGGTCATGGGATCCTCGATTCGAGAGCACGATCCAATTTTTAGAATATCTGCACTTTGGATTGAAAACATGTCGTTAGAGTGCAAAACCCCGAAACACACCCAAACTGCCCCATGAGCGGTACCAACACCTCACACGGGGCACAATGTAACTCATAGGAGCCGATTACGTGGTCACGGGACCCTTGGTTCGAGAGAACGACCAAATTTTTAAAAATCTACACTTAGGCTTAAAAATATGCTGTTAGAGGGAAAAACCCTGGAATAACCCCCAAACGGACCCATGAGCGGCGACAACACCTCGCACGGGACAAATTTAATCCTAGTAACCGATCGTGTGGTCACGGGTCACCCGATTCAAGAGCATGAACCAATTTTTAGAATATATATACTTTCGATTGAAAACATGTAGTTAGAGGGTGAAACCCCAAAACACCCACCAAACGGCCCCGTGAGCGACGCCAACACCTCGTATGGAACCAATGTATCTCGTAAGAACCGACCTGGTGTCATAGGACCCGCGATTCGAGAGAAAGGATTAATTTTGAGAATATCTACACTTAGACTTCAAAACATGTCATTAGAGGGAAAAATATCGAAACACCCACCAAACGGGCCCATGATAGGTGCCAACACCATGCACGGAACCAATCCAACTCGTAGGAACCAACCGCGTTATCACGGGACCCCCGATTTGATAACACATACCAATTTTTAAAATATCTACACTTAGGCTTGAAAACATGTCGTTAGAGGGCAAAACCCTCAAACAACCCCTAAACGGCCCCATGAGTGGTGACAACACCACACACAGGACCAATGTAACTCGTATGAATTGACCCTATGGCCACTGGACCCTCGATTTGAGAGCACGGCATAATTTTCAGAATATATACACTGGTTTGAAAATATGCCGTTAGAGGGTGAAACCCTGAAACACTCCCAAATGGTCCCGTGAGCTGCACCAACACTTTGTACAGGACCAATGTAACTCATTGAAATTGACCACGTGGTCTTCGGACCTCGAATTTGAGAGCACGATAAAAAAAAATTAATATCAACATTTAGGCTTGAAAAAATGTCGTTAGAGGGTGAAACCAACAAACACTCACCAAAGGGCCCCATGAACGGTTCCAACACCTCACGTGGGATTAATGTAACTCGTAGGAATCGACAGCGTGGTCACGATACCCCCGATTTGAGAGCATGATCAAAATTTCAAAATATTTACACTTAAGATTGAAAATAAACCATTAGAGGGTGAAACCACCAAACACCACCCAAACGGCCTACGAGCGGCGCTAACACCTCGTACTAGACAAATGTAACTCATAGGAAACGATCACGTGGTCACGGGACCTCTGGTTTGAGAGAAAGACCGAATTTTCATAAGATTTACACTTAGGCTTGAAAGGATGTTGTTAGTGGGAAAAACCTCGAAATACGCCCCAAAAGGCCCTATTAGTGATGCCAAAACCTCACATGAAACCGGTGTAACTCATGGGAATCGACTGCATGGTCATGGAACCCTCGGTTTCAGAGCACGAACAAATTTTTAGAATATCTATAGTTAGGCTTGAAAACATGCCGTTCGAGGAAAAAACCATAAAACAGCCCGCAAACAACCCCGTGAGTGGTGCCAACTCCTCGCATATGACTAGTGTATCTCATAGGAACTGATTGTATGGTCACAGGCCCCCTAATTCGAGAGAACGATGATAATTTGAGTACTTCCTTGTGCTCTAAAATCGGGGGTCCCGTGACCACGTGGGCATTTATAATTTTATTTAATTTAGCATTATGTCCACGAGAGGTTTACATTACGTAGGTTTTTAGAATGTCCAAAAAATAGAGGAAACTCTACCCAATTTTTTTTAATATAGTTAAAAATGGTCATAGATCTAAGCCATGGCCATCTCCATTTGCTATCACGCATAAACAGGTCACAAATTAGGGCCATGGCTATTTTAGTAGAGTCAAAGAGTGGGTCACAACCTTAAGCCGTGACCATAGTCGTGACCTTTTTCATATACTAAAGGATGGATCTCAACAGGAGCTGTGACCAGAGCCATTACCGGTCTCATATATTAAAGGATGGGTCACGACCACTGGTCGTGACCAGGTGTATGTGTGGGTCACATCTAAAGTATGCAATTATCTATCGTGGCCCCCAAGGTCTGTGACTTTTCGTATGTTTAGGGATTTAGGCTGTGACCCATTCAAATGGTCACACCCAAAATGATCACGGGCCTTGGTCGTGACCCATATTACTGGTTAGGTACTTTAGTCGTGACCATTCGCCTAATATGGTGTAGTTTAACTTGTGATCGTGGTTCATGAAAATTATGAGTTAGACTTTATGCTTGAGGTTAAGGCCTTATATCGATCTTAGACGATCTTTATGTTTGTTTTCAAAGCATAATTTGTAGAGAGATGATAACCTATGGTGATTGGACAAAGAACGTTACGAGTCTCTTGGCTGAACTAGATGAGATAAGAAACATTGTTGGTCTTATCCATAGTGAGAATGCTGATTTAAGACATGAGATCAACATGGCTGACAAGGATTTTGAATATAAAGAGTAAATTAGAAAGAGGTTGCACCAGAGATTCATGAACTTAAGGTACCAATTCAGAAAATAACCTCCTATGGTCTAGGATGATGGCTATGATGAGTACTGGAGGGAGGACCAAATCCACGTGGATGAAGTTAGACATGTAGCTTATAAGTATGGATGGTTTAATTCATTAGAGGAATTCAAGGTCCATTGATTCCCAATTATGGTATTAGTATGGAGTGGACTCCCCCTTTCCAAGGATGCCCCAGATTGGGAGAGAAGAGTCATCGATACTAGTTGATGCAGTCCTCATCCAGCTAATAAAAGATTATTTAGTCATTAATGATAGCGATGATGAGTTCCTCCTTATCTAAAGACTATTCGATCAACATACAGAGCATGGAGGTCAAGTAGTTGGCAAAGATAATATGATATTCCCTCGATCCTTCTGGTTATTTTTGTAATCGATCGACTATGACCAGCTTTGAAACTATTGAACATTTGAATGAAATGAAAATGATTTTGTTAATTTTCAATTTGTTTTTGCATTCTCCCTTTCCAGTTATACCTATAATATGTTTCTTTGTAGTAGCTCTTAGGTATAAATACCATATGCAAAGTGGAAAATCTTTGAATTGCAGGTTATATTTATGATACCCCTTGGTCACCACACTCACTTTGTCCTAATACAAATTTGTGTCAAGAATGCACATGTTACCTAGGCCATCCACCGGTTTAGATTTTATCCAACCAAGATTGTGTTACACCCCACCTATCTTAATATCACATGACTAGTCCTCTACAAAAATTAAATAGGGATGTCATTATGGATCAAAATCAGCATCACTGTCACAAATAATAATATAACATAAATAATAAGAATAATATAAATAACCACAAAAACGAAGTAACCATCATGCATAACTAAGTAATAAGGACGAACCGAATAAACCATTGGTAACCAAATAACATCCACAATGTACATTGAATAATAAATGAATATGGAAGTATGAGTCTAACATAATATAAAACTTTGCAATAGGAGAAGTACTATCATTTACGGGAATCATGCCCAATAGTAAAAGGAAAATAACTTATCTTATATAGAATATAAATGACTAAAGAATATAAAAAAGAATCCAAAACTACCATCGACAAGAACGGGTCAATCCTTGTTGTCCCTACTACTGCTGTTACGCACCGGGGGTGTAAAAGAAAAACAAGGAAAGTCTGGAATATGTGTGTGACAACCCGAATATAATTATGATATATTTTATTTAAATCATGATTACCTTATGTGGCATGGATAATGTGTTGTTACTGTATATAATGTTATGTTATTATGTTTTGTCTAATTAGTTACAAACATAAAATTTTGAAGTTTTCGATAGGAATGTTCATGTTGGAGACTAGTTTTGACCATTAAAATATAATAATTGACTTGACGTAAAAATGAGATAGTTTTAAATATATGAATTGGGTTTGTAACAAAACAAACGGTGTGTTAAACGGAGGTCCGAGCAAGATGTTATACTGAAATTATGAAACAAGGGAAAATACCACTACACCAAAATCGCCAAAATGTCACCTTTCAGCCGGCCACCCTTGTCACGGTCATTGACCGTGACAAGAAACACGTGTTTTGTGTCACGGTCATTGACCATGACAAGACCGTGACAATACTTAAAATAATTGTCACGGTCAAGGACCTTGACATGACCGTGACAATCTCTTCAGTAAAAAAGCCCTAGGCTCTTTTTTTCCCACCGTTTTTTGGTTTTCCTCTTTCTCTCTCTCTATAAGCGATTTCAGCGCTCTCTCTCTCTAAGGTATATTTTTTTCCTCTTTTTCTCTTTCATTTCTATATGTGTGTGTATGTGTGTGTGTATATATATATATATATATATATATATATATATGTATGTGTGTATATATATATGTGTGTATATGTATGTGTATATGTGTGTGTATATATGTGTGTGGTGGTGTGTGGTGGGGGAGGGGGCAGGGGGTTGGTAGTGGTGGTGTGTGTGTGTGCAGTTGTGGTGGGGGTGGGATGAGGGGGGGGCAGGGGGTGGGGTGGGGTAGGGTGTTGGGTGTGTGTGTATGGGTGCATGTGTGTGGTGGGGGTGGGGTGAGGGGGTGGGGGCAGGGATGGGGGGTTGGTGGTGGGGTAGGGGTGGGGGGCTGCGTGTGTGTCTATGTGTGTGTGCTCGTAGTGTCCCTTGTAAAGAATTGATTGATTATTAATTTTTTTAGTAAATTAATATATGATTTCCCCTTATTGTAAATTAGTAAATTAATATATGATTTCCCCTTATTGTAAATTAGTAAATTAATAATTGAGTAGATGAGTAGATGAATTATAAGGAGCACGGGATACACATTTGTTGTAGACATTGTTGTTGGATTATTTTGTTTAGTAAATGTTGGGTTGGTTAGTTTTAAAAGTGGCATGAGCAGTGGATTATTGTTCATATGGGGGTGGGATTTTTCAACTTTTGAATAATTGAATTTGAATATAAATAAGACATAATTAAATGAAACATACTATATATAATTATTTGCACGTGTACGTGTGCGTGTACATGTACGTGTACATGTGCGTGTGTGTGGTGGGGAAGGGGGTGGGGGTGGCGGTGGGAGCAGGGGTGGTTTGTAGTAATTGTACATATTTGCATGTCTTCTTCTAATTTTTTTTATCTGAACTAATAACATTTTTTTACAGCAAATTTCTCCTTCAGGTATTAAGGCGAGGATGATGATGCCGGTTATGATGATGTCATCTGGGCTCGGTGGTAGTGGAGGCGATGAGGGCTCCTCGGCCCCTAGGATCCCTAAATATGGCAAAATTGGGATTACCATAGAGAACAAGTCAGAGCTATTAGCGAGATCCCTCGAGCTTCTAAAGACGGTCATCGGCCCGGGGTTTATGAGTTGAAGGGAGGTGCCATATGAGCTCAAGTTAGCTGTTTGGGTGGCACTACAGTTAATATATTTATATATTCAATTTCAATTTCGATTTCAATTTCATTTTATATTTATATTTATATTTATATTTATTCACAACTAACATTGTATTTGTTGGACAGGAACAATTCAACTTGGATCCAAAGCTACGCGATTCCGTCTTGGAGCAGTTGAGGGAGCAACACAAGACGTGGAAGAAAAATATGCGGACACGGTACTTTGGGAAAACACGAGAGTCCATTATCCAATGGCGTGAATCCGTCCCACCCAAGGATCCGATCTCATTGGCATAATGGCAAAAGTTCATTGACAATGAGATCGAGGAGCGACAATTGGCATCTCGCCAATTGGGGAGGGAAAATCGAGCAAAAAAGATGGACGTGCACTACTCCGACCGGACGTCTTACGCAGAGGTGGAGCATAGGATGAAGGTAAGATTTAATTTTTCTATAACTACAGAAATATATTATTCTTCATTATTTTACTTTGCGGGGCCCATACTAATTTTACTTTATTTTATTTCAGGGGGTAGGGAGTGGCCCTGGGGGTAAGACACATAGGCTCGATACTTATGTGGCTCTTCGAACGAAGAAGGGGAAGGACAAGGAGGTGTCCCCGAGCGTCGCGTCCACGATTGTAAGTAATCCGACAGTTTAATTTTTGTTAATTACGTTATAATTTTTTAGTTTACTTATTTTACTAATCATGTGCTTTTTGTCGTTTCAGGCAAAGCTTAAGGACGTGCATGAGTCGCAGTATGATGCCGACAAGGCGTCTTTGTCCACAGACGCACTCCGCCAAGTGCTTGGCTCTGATCGCAAGGGGAGGACACGGGGGGTGAGCTTGCGGGTGTCCAAATCAAGGATCATCGGATTGGAGACGAGAGACACCGGGTTGGATCGAACGGTGGATTCACATGACGCGAAGCTGTCCCATTTGGAGGTGACGGTCCAAGATATGTACTCATTCAAGAAGCGCACGTTGGGCGGAGACCGTAAGGGGAAAGGGAAGGAGAAGGCAGTGGAGGAGGAGGAGGTGAGGGAGAACGAGGTGCAGGATGACGAGGATGTGGACCTCGCTGCTTCATCACTAACACGTTCGTAATTCGATGATACACTTCCTTATTTGGATCCCTTACCCAGACCAATGTCAATAATTGATTGACCGAGCGTGTTCATATTGGACGTATTTGATGGCCAGCGGATAGGGCGGGGGTTGAGGGACCAGAATATCCACCAGGGTGGAATAGTTCATGGACGTGCGCTTCAAGAGATCGAGTCCAAAGTGCTCGTCATGCAAGTGATACCCGGGAAGGAGAACTCCCTATTGTGGTTGCGCGAACAATGCGGCACGATGTATATTAGTGGGTGTGTCAATTCCTATATCGTGTGGCCTACTCACCTCCTCACATTTACCCCAGACATGTAGTGACATTATTTTTAAGTTGGTACAATTTAATTACATTTGGATTATCGTGATGAGCACCCAAAACTGTACAATTTATACCCCAAATAGATGTACTTTAGTTTCTAATTCGCGACAATATGGGTCTTATGTGCTTAATTGTTCAATATGCAGGCTTAATTGCAGTTGCGGAGTCAAAATCTATATTTCCAGGAAATTTGCAGTTAAAATGGAGTTAAATACCTTGTCCCTAAACCTACCTAAACCCTAACCCGAGCCCAAAGAATCACCCCAGCCCGCGTGTGTTTAGTTTGTGTCTTTTTAGATTTTTTAGATTTTTAGTTTGAGTTATTTTATTTTTAGGATTTATTTAGGATTTTTAGGTTTTATTTACTATTTTTATATTTGATTAGTATATTTTTATTTCATCTTTATTTTTATTAGTTATTAGTTTTAGTTTTAGTAGGATTAGATTTTTTAGGATTTCATTTTTTTTAGTTTTATTTGACTTTACATTTAATTAGAATTTTAGTTTTAGTTTTATTAGTTTTTTTTTATTTCCTTTTTAGTTTTTTTTTTTAATTGAGTCTTTTTAGAATAGGAATTTCATTTTTAGATTTTTAGTTTTTTTAGTTTTAGTATTATTAATTTTATTTTGAGTCTTTTATTAAGGGTCACAAACTACACACACACACACACACACCCTATTCTACACCTCACATACACACAAACCCGTCAACCCCACACTAACTTACTATACACCTCACTACGCCTAAAACTCACCAAGCCCCCTCACCCTCATCATATTCCCCTACACCTCACCTTACCTAATCACCCACCACTTCATTTTCCCCATCACACACTCTTACTCTATCTCTATCTCCATTATCAAAAACTCCCAACCATACCAACCCCTTAAACCTCCATTACCACCCACCTTAAACATTGCAACCCAATACCCATCACCTTATCCCCTACCCGCCAATCCGGAGACACTAACCATCTGCGGTAAAACCCATATCGCCGGCGTCGACTCCCCACGCCGTGTCCCACTAACTCCGGCGGCGCCCAGCACCCCGGCCTGTCCAAACCCCCGAGTTCATTCTGACCCTAACCCGCGTCGACCTGCCCGAAAACCCATAACTTTCAACCCGGTGGCAGTCCAGACCCAGGTAGAGAAACCCTAGAGCCACCAGCCCGACCCTTGCTCGTTCCGGCGGTGACCCGATCTCCCACTTCAGAGCCTTCAAACCCAACCCGCGAAACCATCAAGCCCCGATTTCATTCTCCAACTCATTTCCATACCCATTTCCAAACCCCAACCCATTTCTCCCAAACACGATTTCTCCACCTGCTTTCAAGCCAAACAAACCAAAAAACAAACAAATGCCCACATGTGCATAATTAACCCCTTTTAGCGCCAATTCCCATTATACCCCCAACTACCTACTTATCACCTTTTTCCCAAAACACCCCATTAACCATATCAAATTTTTTCTTCCCTCGCCCCTCATTCACATGACCTCACACCATATACACATGCACCCCCTAGCCATTTACCCAATATACCATTTTGCTCCAATGCATCTACTATAAAAGAAGACTCAAGACCTCATTTGGGGGAGAACTCATCATCAAATATAGAGTTAGGTTAGAATAAATTAGGTAGAAATTTTTGTAAATAGTTTTATTTTCAATTTTTCTTAGATATTTGTGAGTGATAAATGTGTGAAATTCAATTGAGTTGATTATTGAGTTAATTATTGTTGGATGCTCATATTGGATGGATTGTGCTTAATTTCAAAGAATAGAGATTCAATTTCACTTCAAGATATTGTGGTTTGATTGTTATCTTCTCTTCTCATTTATTTTATGCCTTTGATTACTAATTTGTCATATTTCATATCATGTTAAGCTAAAATCCCTTTCAAGGGGTGGGGTAAAACCCTTATTTGATGTTATTTTATTTTTATTAGTTTAATGACTTGAAAAGTCCCTTTGAATGTTAATTTTGATCCCTCACCCTTAAATTTACGCCTCGAGAGAGGGTAAATAATTTTTGAGAAAAAATCGAAATTCTAGTTATAATACCCATTTTAGATTCGAACTAGAGATAGGGGTTTCTTAAGTGGGGTATTATAAGTTGAATTTCAACTATAAATTTATTTTCTAAGATTGACATAAGTTTTAATTGATCGATCCTAGCGGGTGATTAATTAAAAGAAGTGTGAATCTATTTTTCAGAGTTGTGGGGTGTTAAACTTAATTTTCTAAAAGGCTACTATTAAAATTACATTCGCAACGAGAGTTGATTTGTAATTTTAATATTAATTTGGGAAAATTGAAATAATTAAATTAATTAATTAGAATAACTAAAATTTCTAGTGTAATCCCATTCCTTGATTGTTCTCACAATTATTTACCTGACTTTATCTTTTATTTTAGTTTAGACTTTATTTTTCATTTTAGTAACTTTCTAGTTAATTGTTTTCATCTCTCATTTAGTTTAGTTATTAGTTTAAATCATCACCTCACCCAATTGTTTTAATATTTGAAAAAGATAAAAAAATAGAAAAGTGAAAAAGCACAAAAAGAAAATAAAAAGTGAATTACAATTGAATTTGTCTCTAGCTTGCCCCCTTGGAAGTGGATTGATACCCTTACTTACCTCTACACTTGAGATTGTTATATTTTGTAGGTATTTGAGGTTTTGACTAGAAGGACTTTTCAAGCAACGACGAAATTATACACGCAAAAGTACTTTCTGTCAAATGGCGCCATTGCCGTTATTGGGAGCGTGAAGCACTTGGAGCGGATTTCAACTTGTAGTTCATTTCATTTTTGCACTTTATTATTTTTTGTACCATTTTTCTTTATTTTAGAAGGCTTGTATTAAGATTTTATCCTTGTCTTTTATTGCGGTGCTTAGAGACACCATTTATTTTCTATTTAAAATGGTAATAATTGAAGAAAGCGTGATAGGGAAACCGGACAAGGTAGAGAGAGGGCATCCAAAGGCGAGGATTTAGAAGTCTCTCTACTTTGGGTCGGTAGGACTCCCAGGGACGACAGAGATAGGCGTAATGTCCCCCCGGTCGACTCAAATTTTTTGGCACCCTACGGCCTAAAAATCGTGGGATATACATTTCTCAACCCTCGCGCCTCTCCTGCTAGCGAGTCATTCTTTTGTGTGCTCTTATGTGATTTTATTCCCACATTTTCTTTTTGAATGGTGTGATGAATTAATTGACTAAGACCTACACCCGGTCACTAACGCGAAGGGATTTCATCACCCGACTCACTCGCTTACCATTGTGGGCTACCCTAGCTATCACTAAATTTAAAATTAATCAACTAGGTAGCCCACTTGGAGAATATTTTTGCAAAGGCGATCACTCAGATTTTCGTGATTTTTTATCGCCCACGGACTTAATTCAAATTTGACTACCCCTTTCACTAAATTTAAAGATAAAAATTGGCTATGTGCTAGGTAGGAAATTTTCTTGACTTGTGTGTGTCCAATTTCATTTTTCGATGGTCGATTTTAGTTAGTTCGTCCAAATCAAGAGTCCACATATTATTTTTTCCCATCTTTTCTTCAAAAAAATCCAAAAATATTTTCTTTCATTTTTATAACAAAAAATCCAAAAATATTTTCTTTCTTTCCTTTTAGAAAAATCCAAAAATATTTTCTTCCTTTATTTTTCACAAAACTCCAAAAATATTTTCTTCTATTATTTTTATAGAAAAATTCAAAAATATTTTCTTTCCTTTTGAAAAATTTACAAAATTCAAAAAAATATTTCTCTCCAATTGGCCGAAGAACGTCCTTTACGGGACTACTTTGGTCATTTTCTATTGACACGTGACACGTGTGAGAGTGATCCCGAGCCGTCTCTTTATGAGATTTTGAGTTGTTTCATCTCTCTCACGAGTACTGTTAGTACTCTTGACCCATCTATGCATGCACCACCTATTCCATCACCCTCAGTGTCAAGTGTCGACGTGACTCCTCCTTTGTTGTGCACCCACTGTTATTATGCCGATCACATGTCCCATGAGTGACCATACTCTTCATATTCCTACGCATCCACTATGGAACATGTGTATCCATATGACGCTGTTTTGGAACCCACCTCAGGCCATTATCCCGCTACACCCAATCCCGAGTTGTGTGAGTACCCGAGCTATACGTGGAGGCCTGATCACCCTTTCACGCAATACGAATCCCAACCCGATGTTGTGGATCCTCACACGTTCAAACAGTCATCATGGAATGTGCACCCATTCAAGATCAGTTCCCTCACTACGCTCCCCATACGCATCAACCAATTGTCCATCACGAAAGCGATGCTTTCGTGTATGATGAATTTGGGCCCACCCCACACACTTCATATGAGTATTCTCCATATCGTCCCGATTATAGCGAGTTGTGTCCACCTCAACCACCACCACCACCCATCATTCCACCAACACCTTCATCCACATCCGCTCTTGAAACCCTCTTACAAAAGTTCATACTTGAGCAAGATCAAGAAATTCAAACTCAAGCTCTCCAAACACTTGAACAAAGGTTAAATGAATTGGAGTGTGCAAGAGAGTCAGACATTCCCATGGCTAAACCCAACGTTGTACCCGAGTGTGACGATGATGTGTCATCTTGTGACACAAATTTTTAGTGTGACCAACCCTACCACCTTGAGAATCTCGAAGTTGAGACCATCCCACGGTCCGAGTCCCAAGTCGACAATTGTGTTCACTTACCTTTCGATAGTGAGCCTGATCAAACTCCACCATGTCCAAATGTACCCCACATTGAGGTTCCTATTCCTTTTCCCGTCAAATCCAAAACAATTCCCGAGTCTACACCTATCGAGCTTCACCCTCATGTTCTCGAGGAACCAATTTATCCTAGGTTAGCTCCGGCTAAAAGTGTTCACCATTTTCTCGAGATAGAATCCTTGATAGTTCCTACCTATCCGGATATGGATGATATCCCACCATGCATGGCTCCCTTTGATCCCGATATTTCTACTTATTCCTCTATCTCCGATCTTGGTGCCTCGTCTCACCCACCCACCACAATTATCGATGCTACTCTTATGGAGAAGTTGACAACTCCATCTTTAGATACCACACTCCCTTGTGAGTATTCCTTTACTCCTCCCAATAAGTGTGTGTATCCCACTCTTGAGATGGATCATCTTCCTCCACCATTTATCCCACCCGATCCACCATTTGTCCCACCCGACCCACCCATTCTCCCGTCTACCCCACCACCTGGTTTGGATCTTGACTTTACACATTTCACGTTTCCATCAACATTTTTAGATCCTCACCTTAAACCATCCGCTACCCACGAGAGTATTTATGGTGCTACTCTCCACTTCCGTGACACAGAGCTTGCTCCTTCATGCCCACCACTTTATTATGGTCTTGCTTTTTCGTCTCAATAGCTCCCTGGCGTGTCACGACGCGACCATTATAATCTCTCATTCATAGAACGGTCATGTGAATTTTATGAGGCCCACCCCATTCCACTTTCCACACCATTTTTTCTTCGCAACCAACTTGAGCACCATGCTTATAGGGCCCTAGTTGCCCTCACATTTCGTCTTAATAAGTCCCGTGACCGATGCCTATTCACCCTCACCTTTACCCTAATACCCACCCGCCCTTGGTCCACCGATGATTTGCATCGTGTGATGCACTTTTCCATACAAGTGCATTGACCCCTTTAGCCTTTATCCAACAAGACTGAAGCTTCAGTCTTGTTTGGGGGTGATTCTCATCACCCCAATCTTCTGTCACCCCACACTATCTTAGATCTTATCCTTAGGATGATAATGGTTCGGTCTAGCTGAAGACATTAAACTTAGCGCTACCGGGAGGCAGCCCGCATTTCTTGTACTAGTCTCATCCTGTTTGGAGGTGGTGTTTCACATCACCCAATGCTTTACCATGTTATAGACTTGTACACATTTTTTCTCTTATCATCTACTCAGGTTTATTATTGGGGATATATGTCCACTTCATTAGCGGTTCATTCTGGTAATCTCTTTCCTACCCTATGCTCTTAATTTTAAATCATTTTACCTAACATCGAGGACGATGTTCCTTTTTGTTTGGGGGTGGGGAATTTTATCAAAATCGTACCTCTTTTGAAAAATTTTGATTTTTGAACCTGATTTTTAAAATTTCGTGCAGTATCTTTCATCTCACTCATTGATATGAATTTTCAATCATCCATCTTTCAAAAGTCTAGGAATCAAGCTAGAGGATTTATATTTTTCTAAATAGCTTATGTAATACATAACAAGGCATGTTGCACTATGAATTTCTAGACTCAACAAATTTTGCGCACTTATCACGTCATTACGTTTAGAGTTGAGGAGTACTACAATTCTAAAGATAACCTTAAGGATCACTAGTAGACACTTTAGCTTGTGAAATTTGAGCCTTTCACCCTTTCAGAGTGTTTTACGCAATCTCCGAGTCACAAGTTGATTTAACTTCGTTTGGGTCCGCACTTAAATTGTTGTATGATCTCATTATTCTTCACTAAATTTTTGGCTTGATCACTGAGAATGACATCTTTTTCGAGTTGTAAGAAACGCGTGCCTTGAAATTTGTCCTAAATACTAGGATTTTCATCCATACACCTACCACTTTTCCCCATATCATATTTCCATTCATCTCACCCATTACTTTCCCATATTTCATATACATTCTCCACTCCATTCATATATCATCCATCATCATTTTTGATAAAAGAGTGTGATTTCAAATGTTAAATGTCCTCATTGTTGGTTTGAAAAGAGAGAAAAAGAAAAAAAAATATATAGCAAAAATAGAAAATATATAAAAAAAAAGAAAAAAAAAAGAGAAAAAAAGAGAAAGAAAGAGAGTTTGTAGTTAGTAATAAAGACATTTGTGCCTAAAGTGTATACACTCTTCTCACATATCGCATCCATATTTTATCCATTACACATCCATCACTCATTAATCATCCATACATCAACATTCTACCTCATCTCATCCCATCCTACCTCATTTCATTTCCCCCTTACCCATATGCATCCATATTTCCCTTAGGTGTTCGGGCAAATGAAAGTCAACGCAGTGAATAACTCGATGTTCTCACTATAGTGATTAACATTTCTTTGATGAGATTAATTTTTCTTTCTATTTGTTCGTTCTTTCTTATATGTGTGTGAGACGTTTGAACTTGTTACATTTACTCACCTCCTCACACACAAGAGCGATACACTAACCCTAATCTCGAGAGTTCGTTTGAGAGAGATATATCCAGTGAGATTTGAAGTTGAAGCGTTGATTCCAAAAAAGGCAATCTAGGAATTACTCTTATGATTCTCGACCCGTTTTGACTGATTCACACTACACACGTTGAGTTCTAGGAAGGATGTGCCTTTTGTATTTACTTAGCTAAACTTTTTACACACTCTATCTTGTATTTCTGAAAATATTTCTCATGTGATGAATTGTGCGATCATTCTATGTCTAATAAGAGATTGACTACCTTTCAATAAATTTTTGAAAATAAGATTTTTGTGGGTATATTCCCTACAAACCCTCACGAGACGCAACTCTTCCTGTAGGGAAACCTATAGGTTTAAAGGCTTGTTGCACATGCTAAGTGCAATCGCAAGTGCCCGCGAAAGTGGTACACTTTTGGTTACTTTTCATTCTCTTTCTCTCTATCTTATTGCTCGAGGACTAGCAACGCTCTATTTGGGGGTGGTGTGATAAGCACCCAAAAGTGTACAATTTATACCCCAAATAGATGTACTTTAGTTGCTAATTCTCGACAATATGGGTCTTATGTGCTTAATTGTTCAATATGCAGGCTTAATTGTAGTTGCGGTGTCAAAAGTTATATTTCCAGGAAATTTGCAGTTAAAATGGAGTTAAATACCTTGTCCCTAAACCTACCTAAACCCTTACCCGAGCCTAAACCTAGCCCGAAACATCACCCCAACCCATGTGTGTTTAGTTTGTGTCTTTTTTGATTTTTTAGATTTTTCGTTTAAGTAATTTTATTTTTAGGATTTATTTTTGATTTATTTAGGATTTTTAGGTTTTATTTACTATTTTTATATTTTATTAGTATATTTTTATTTCATCTTTATTTTTATTAGTTATTAGTTTTAGTTTTTGTAGGACTAGATTTTTTAGGATTTCATTTTTTTTAGTTTTATTTGATTTTACATTTAATTAGAATTTTAGTTTTAGTTTTATTATATTTTATTTTTATTTCCTTTTTAGTTTCTTTTTTTTAATTGAGTCTTTTTAGAATAGGAATTTCATTTCTAGATTTTTAGTTTTTTTAGTTATAGTGTTATTAATTTTATTTTGAGTCTTTTATTAAGGGTCACAAACTACACACACACACACCCTATCCTACACCTCACATACACACAAACCCCCCAACCCCACACTAACTTACTATACACCTCACTACACCTAAAACTTACCAAACCCCCTCAACATAATTCCCTACACCTCACCTTACCTAATTACCCACCACTTCATCTTCCCCATCACACACCCTCACTCTATCTCTATCTCTATCTCCATTATCAAAAACTCCCAACCATACCAACCCCTTAAACCCCCATTACGACCCACCTTAAACATTGCAACCCAATACCCATCACCTTATCCCATACCCGCCAATCCGGCGACACTTACCATCTCCGGCAAAACCCAAATCACCGGCATCGACTCCCCACGCCGTGTCCCACAAACTCCGGCACTGCCCAGCACCCCGGCCTATCCAAACCCCCGAGTTCATTCCGACCTTGACCCGCGTCGACCTACCCGAAAACCCATAACTTTCAACCCGATGGAAGTCCAGACCCGGGTAGAGAAATCTTAGAGCCTCCAGCCCGACCCCTGCTCACTCCAGTGCCAACCCGATCTCCCACTTCGGAGCCTTCAAACCCAACCCGCGAAACCATCAAGCCCCGATTTCATTCTCCAACTCATTTCCATACCCATTTCCAAACCCCAACCCATTTCTCCCAAACACGATTTCTCCACCTGCTTTCAAGCCAAACAAACCAAAAAACAAACAAATGCCCACATGTGCATAATTAACCCCTTTTAGCCCCGATTCCCATTATACCCCCAACTATCTACTTATCCCTTTTTTCCCAAAACACTCCCATTAACTATATTAGATTTTTTCTTCCCTCACCCCTCATTCACATGACCTCATACCATATCCACATGCACCCCTAGCCATTTACCCAATATACCCCTTTGCTCCATTGCATCTACTATAAAAGAAGACTCAAGACCTCATTTGGGGGAGAACTCATCATCAAATAGAGAGAGAAAAGTATAGAGTTAGGTTAGAATAAATTATGTTGAAATTTTTGTAAATAGTTTTATTTTCAATTTTTCTTAGATATTTGTAAGTGATAAATGTGTGAAATTCAATTGAGTTGATTATTTAGTTGAATATTGTTGGATGCTCATATTGGATGGATTGTGCTTAATTTCAAAGAATGGAGGTTCAATTTCACTTCAAGAGATTGTGGTTTGATTGTTCTCTTCTCTTCTTATTTATTTTATGCCTTTGATTACTAATTTGTCATATTTCATATCATGTTAGGCTAAAACCCCTTTCAAGGGGTGGGGTAAAACCCTTATTTGATGTTATTTTATTTTTATTAGTTTAATTACTTGAAAAGTCCCTTTGAATGTTAATTTTGAAACCTCACCCTTAAATTTACGCCTCGAGAGAGGGTAAATGATTTTCGAGAGAAAATTGAAATTCTAGTTATAATACCCATTTTAGATTCAAACTAGAGATAGGGGTTTCTTAAGTGGGGTATTATAACTTGAATTTGAACTCTAAATTTATTTTCTAAGACTGACATAAATTTTAGTTGATCGATCCTAGCGGGTGATTAATTAAAAGGAGTGTGGATCTATTTTTCAGAGTTGTGGGGTGTTAAACTTAATTTTCTAAAAGGTTACTATTAAAATTACATTTGCAACGAGAGTTGATTTGTAATTTTAATATTAATTTGGGAGAATTCAAATAATTAAATTAATTAATTAGAATAACTAAAATTTCTGGTGTAATCCAATTCCTTGATTGTTCTCACAATTATTTACCTCACTTTATCTTTTATTTTAGTTTAGACTTTATTTTTCATTTTAGTAACTTTCTAGTTAATTGTTTTCATCTCTCATTTAGTTTAGTTATTTGTTTAAGTCATCACCTCACCCAATTGTTTTAATATGTGAAAAAGCTCAAAAAAGTAGAAAAGTGAAAAAGCACAAAAAAGAAAATAAAAATTGAATTACAATTGAATTTGTCTCTAGCTTACCCCATTGGAAGTGGATTGATACCCTTACTTAACTCTACACTTGAGATTGTTATATTTTATAGGTATGTGAGGTTTTGACTAGAAGGACTTTTCAAGCAACGACTAAATTATACACGCAAAAGTACTTTCTATCATATCGTTATGTATATTGTTTATATTTTGAATATATATTTGCATTATCTTTAGTTTGTTTGGATATATGATGTTTGAACAGGTACAACGTTGCTATAACGGGTACAAATATGCTGCTGGGCAGTGGCAGTGGCCATACTGCCCTGCAAATTTTTTTTTAAATTCTGCCCAGAATTGTCACGGTCAATGACTGTGATAATTTTTTTAAAAAGGGTCAAGGCTTTGTCACGGTTATTAACCGTGACTAAACTTGTCACGGTCATGGCCCGTCACACGACCGTGATAATTCTAACGAACTTGTCACGGTCAATTACCGTGCCACGTCCATGATAAAAAAAGTTATCTCGCCCCAAATTGTCACGGTCATTAACCTTGACAAGTTGAACTTGTCAAGGTTAATGACCGTGACAATTAGGCAGATTTGGTGTAGTGTAAGTCCATCCATTAAGTTGTATTTTGCATTATTAGCACACCACGTGTTATGTTTTGATTGGTTGGAAGGGGAGGCTATTTTGTCCAACTTAAATACCTTAGAATTACCTCCTTCTTAAGTAAAATTTAGCCATGATAGAGTTGTCTTGAAGAGAGAGAATTGGTAACCTTAGGAAGCGAAGTACGAGGAGAATTTGGAGAAAAATCCATAGAAAATTACATAAAAGTCCCTAAGGAATTCTATCACGAAATCTTGTTGTTTTGCTTTTGTATTACTATTTGAAATGATATAAAATACTTAAATTTCATGCCTTTATGTATTGGATAGATGCAGGCTTGAAAAAGGTTGAAGGTGTAAATCCTTTATAATGTCTTATTTATAAGCCTTGTGTGTTCAAACTTTGATAAGTTTTTGTATACTTAATGGAATTGAGAAATTCTAGTTGGATACGAAACTATACTCACATATGCATAGCATATCCCAAAATTAAAATTAAACTCTTTGTGGTTAGACCTTGGTGGTGGCTATAAGTTGATACATATTTGTTGTCCTTACGGTTTGTGCTTACATAACTTGAGTTTGGTGTGCCAATTTGTATAGCAAATTAACTCTAAAGATTATAAAACTCTGATTTTATATTATTTATGTTTGTTGAAAATGGTTGGAGAATAATATAAAGTTATTATGTAGAAAAATTATGAAAATTCGTGGAAGTTGACGGTTTAGTAGAAGAGCTTAAATGGCATATTTACTATGTTATGAAGACATGGGCATATTTCTCTCTAGAAAACTTAAAATGATGTGTCTTATTTTGTATTGGAACCCAATATGATAAAGATTTAATTTTAATGGTTGATTATGATTTATGATATGTTAAATATCTTAACATGAATGTAGATAGGACTTCATTTGTGGTAAATGATTTAAATGGGATCACATGATGCTTATGAATTGGTTTATGTTTAAATTATTCTTTTGACTATTAATATTATGATGACGATACTAACATTTAAAGAATGGTAAGATGGGAAGAAGAACCCATTGAACAAGTGCCAGAAAAAGGCAAAAGAAAGGCCCATTGAGTTGCCAGGGTGAGCGTACTCACCGGTAAGATGTATTTATACATGGATATGAATATGATCAAAATACCATGAATATGAAATTGTTCATTTCGGTCTACCAAAATGGTAGGTTACTCCCCGACCTAGAATGGGGAGGATTGTCTAATATAAACAAGGATTTACTCCTCGACTCGGAATGGGGGAGAATTATCTATTATAAATGATAAGCACCCAAAAGTGTTATATTTACACCTCAAATATACACATTTTACTTGCTAGTTCTCAATAAAATCGGACTTATGTTGGTATTTGTTTGTTTTGTAGGTCAATAAGCATTTACAGTGTGAAAAAATCTTAATTCGAGGCAAAGACATGTCGAAGGGAAAAAATGGAATAATGCAAGAGTGGGGAGAGAGTAGTGTAGTTTTAGTTTAGGAGCTCCATTTTTGGAGCTCATTTTTTTATTCTCTTTTTATTTATTCATTTCTATTTTTACAGTGACTTGAGTGTAAGGTAGATTATATTTTTAAGATACAAATTGTGAGTTGAGTAACATTTTTTGTAGTGTTGTAAAACTCAGATTTGTTGGTTACTATTCATGTAAAGTTTGGGAAGTTAATATCAAACTCAAGGAGACTTGGTTTATTTATTTATTCTCATTCTATTTTATTTATTATGCCTCTTATTGTGTCATTATTACATTTTATATGTAATAATACTAAAATGAGAGGCTAAATACCCCATTCAAGGGGTGAGATGAAACCATTAACTTAATTATTTTTATTTTCAGGTTGTATATTTATTATGGTCCTTTGAATATTAATATTACAATTTTATAATTTACATTTTCTCCTCGAGAGAGAGTGAATTATTTTCGGGAGAAAATCGTAAATTAAAATTATAATATTTATTCAATAATTAAACTTGAGATTGACAATTTTTGAATGATATTGTAGTTTGAATTTCTCAACTCTAAAACTTATTTTATTTATGATTTAAATGCTTTTAGTAAATATTTCCCTAGCGGGTGATTTATTAGAAGATGTTTAAATCTATTTATGTGAGTATGTGAAATTTAAATATTAATCTTCTAATAGAAATATATGTAACTTAACATTTGCAATGATAGTTGATTTGTGAATTTATATATGTTTTGGGGTATTTCTAATAGACAAACCAATTAATGAAAATAAATAGGTTAAGTGCAGAATTTTTATCCCTTGAATGATCTCACAGTTATTTTCTCCTCCTATTTAGCTCACTTTATCATTTTCTGAATTTATCAGTGTAGTTTTAATTTTAGTTCATAATTAGTAGTATAAATATCCCTTCAAAATTATTTTAAAAATCATACATCGTCTTCACTTTGCTCTTGTCCTCATTAAGGAGTGAGGATTAACCCCTTACTTGCAATATACAATTTTTGTATGTTTGTAGGTGACAAAAGAGATTTTTTTATTGACTGTCTTTACTCTACAACGACGTACATACAAAATGCGTGTTATCAAATGGCATCGTTGCCGACTTTTTCAAGTGTTAGAATTTGCTCAAACTGTGGCGAATGAATTTTCACGAAGTGTCGTTGCCGACTTTTCGAGTTGGCGAGCATTTTGAAGACTTGTACATTTGTTCGTTTGTATATATTCTTTATTTTTCATATATTGTTTGTATTATGATATTGAGGCATTGTACAGCTATTAGTCGTTCTTTGGACACCAATTATTTGTAATAATTAAATAAAACAAAAAAAAAGCGAAAAGAGAAACGGGACAAAGTAGAGAGATAGCGTCATGGAAGTGGATAAAAATCCTATCTACTTTGGGTCCATAGGACTCCCGATGACGGTTAAAGTTATGCGAAATTCTGTGACACCCCGACTAATTAAATACCGGGTAGCTACTCCTTTATTAAATTAATTCAAAATGCCAAGTTGGCTCAGCTAATAGCATCACTGTCGAAAACATTTTTATTATTACTAACCACCTAGTATTTAAAAAGTAAGTTGCCAAGTTTTAATTAAAGTCTGATTAACATGCAACAAGTCGAATGAAGAATAATAACACCATTCACCATAACGAAGTAAATAGAATAACCATCACATAATGAAAATAAAGTCTGGAGGAAAACTCCTCACTACAAATCCACAAACTGAAATAATTAAACTGACTACTGAATCAATACATGCCAAAGTCTGAAAAACTGAAATGGAAATGTAACTCTAATGGAACTGGGCAACATGCCCTAAAACTGAGGAATACTGAACATGGAATCTAAATGATAGAAGCGTCTAAAATAAAATCCCTGTAACTTCCACAAACATCTACAGCTCGTCATCTGAATGAGTATCCTATGCATGGTGTCCTTGTGGCTGGGCACCTAAAATGGTTTTACAAGAAAAATAGATTTGAAAGCAAACGGGTCAGAGCCCGAATGTTGAGATATTTTAAAAAACCTGCAAGTGCTTTAAAAACATTTAAAACATTAAATGCAAAGTACACGTTAGGACGTGCACTCACATGGAATTCTCACCTCTCGTCTAACTGTGCACTCCTAACGTAAGTACCCATCTAACCGCTAGCTAAGTGACATCATATCTAGCTAGACTGTCATAGGTTCTACCCTTATTACTCGGTTCCCATTAAAATTATAACGATTTCAATTAAATAGGGGCTTAACGTAAATTTCATGTTCTCATATAAAAGTAATACAACTCATTATAGATCATCCCTTTTATTTTATTCCATAGTTACACACAATACCAAATCACCCAAGGATTAGAGTGAACGCAAACCTCTGTTCATCGAGGTAACCAGTCTAAATCCCACGATCAGCGGACTTATTAACATCCCAATAAGTCTTTCTCTGACTATGTTCATCGAGGTAACCAGTCTAAATCCGGGCAACACAAGGATTAGAGGGCCCTAAGCGAACGCAAACCTCCCGTGATAGCAAGTGTGGTAGGTATGTCATACACACAAATCATATACCAATACTAAGTAAGCACACATCTTAGTAATCCCCGTAGTTTAATTGTAGTACTTATCGCATTATCGTACCAACTTAATATATATACAAGTTATATAATCCCAGTCCATATTTATACGCGCCGTAATTTATTCTCACGTCGTAGTAGGCACTCACGTCTCAACTCAAATGTCTATTTGATTTGATCCACACTTATATAATTTACTCCTCATAATATCCCAAATGTCCCAAGTATACTAATACACCATCAAAGGAATGTTATCTCTATCCTCGAACAAGTTTACGGAACTCCAAAAATCAAAACAGGCCAAAAAGGCCTAAACTGCCAGCTCGTTAGAAGTCTCGTTCGAACGAGGCTGTTCGAACGAGAGTTCGTTCGAACGAACTGGGCTATCTAACGAGATCTCGTTCGAACGAGATTATCGAACGAACATCCCTCTCGTTAGAACCCCAAACTGTCAACTCGTTAGAAGCTCGTTCGAACGAGCTCATTCGAACGACCTAGGTAGGTCTTCTAACGAGGGACCAGGTTCAAGCCCAGAAATTCCATATTCGTTTTTCACCAATTTCAACACTCCTAATCTCAACCAAAATTCGTCCCAACAATGTTTTATGGTCTCTAATCATCCTAAAACGTACTAGGATCATATACTAACATCTTTCAAGGAATTTACACATCCTAAACATCATTAATTCATCAAATCTCTAACCTTTTCCCCAAATTTTCAAGAACATAAACGCTAGAATTTATAATCATGAATTTACCCAATTAAATCCGTTATAATTTCATCCAATATCTAATATCATCAGAATAATCATCTACCTACCATTCTACATGCAATTTCTCTTTAAGATTTCAAGTTCTAAGTTCCAAAATACATGGGTTTTCATAATACTCCAAGAACAATTCAATCTTTATCATATTCCTACGCATGGAAAAGCATTCTCTGAAATTAAACGAAATTTAAATCACTTGCCTTGAGTTTATCTCTGATTTTGATGTTGATTTGCTGAAGTTATCTCTCTCTCTCTGCAGAATTCCCTCTCTACAAGCTTTCCTCTCCAAAGGTGGCTATGGTGGCTAGGGTTTTCTTTGGGAAAGTTTTGGAAACCTAATTTGATAACCCCCGTAGCTTACTGGGTCATTAAGGGTTGGTTAGTGGGTTTAGTGGGTCTATTCCCAATCAGATAAAGACTCCTAATTTTCGTCATTATTAATTCCCAAAAATACAAAATTACCAAAATGCCCTTTATATTGCCGGTATGGCCTAAAAATACCCCGGGACCCAAACTAAACCCCCGGCTAGTATTTTCTGACTATCTCGATCCTTCCGGACGCGTTGGCGCACTCAAAACGACCATACGGTTAATAGAATTTAAATTCACTTTTATAAATAAAATAATTATATCCTGACGCGACTGTTACACGCGTCCCAATAAAATGACCAAATTACCGTATATCAATCTCACGACAAATTTCATAATTCAATATTCATATAACATCATATATACTCAGTATAGTCAAATACCAACTCACATCTCGCTAGTATTTTATCCGGATTAATTCCCAATTAATTCTCATTTAATTAATTAATCCCAAAAATAAATATAGCCAAAAATACGGGGTATTACAACTTCCCCACGGTTGACTTAACTCAGTCTTCACCCTACGTGTGTAAAAGTCGTAGGAAGTACATTTCTTTATCACTCGCATATCTCCTGTTAGAGAGTCCATTTATTGTTTAACCATACGATCTTATGTGACTTTTTGTTTGCATAGTCTTACTTTGAATGTTTAATGAATTAATTGGACTTAGGACCTAAACCCGGTCATTGAAACAAGAACAGATCTCATCACCCGACTCAATCACTCAATTACACTTGCTTGTTAACCCATACCATCACATAATTAAAATTAACCAAATAGAAACCAAGTAGGAGCGCATTTTCGAAACGCGACATATAAGAATCCATGATTTTCTCACCCGCGGATTAATAAAAATTTGACTACCCAATCACTTAATTGAAGATAAAAATGGTTTACATGATAGTTAGGACTTTCCTTTCCTTGTACGAGACTGATTAAAATCCTTTCGTAGTCAATTTGTATGTTCTCTGTTAGTGTGTGTTTCATACCGAGTCCACTTTTATCCGTTTTTCAAAATAAAAATTTAACAATATTTTTTATTTACCTTACTTGTCAAAAAAGAATCAAAGAAAAACTCATACTTTTTCTTCTATTAAAAAAAATAAACTCCAAAAACATTGTCTTTCTTTTTCAAAATTCAAAACCCAAAAAAATTTTCTTTCTTTTTTAAGAAACATTAAAAATCCAAAAATAATTTTAGAGAAACCTTTTTCTCCCCTATCCATCTTGTCATGGCCGAAGATCATTATTTAAGGTACGACTTTAGACATTTACCATTTTTCGTAGTGTACCTATTGTTCCCACACCAATCAAATGTATTATAAGTGTCTGTATCTTCCTTATCCATCCTAACCCACCATTTAACATATGTATCCATACGACACTAATTTGGAACCCACTCCGACTTATTATCACGACATGTACAAAACCGAGTGGTGTGAGAAACCAAATTATTCGTGGCGGATTGATCACCCTACCACGTAATACGAATCCCAACTCCTCGTTGAGGATTCTCACATGTTACAATAGTTGTCATGGTGACCTAGTGCAGCCCATCCCAATCATTCCCCTCACTATGCTACCCATGATTATCAACATTTTGTCTCTTACGAAGGCCATCCTCATGTGTATGACGAACTTGATCCCACTCCACACATTTCATAAAAGGATTCACCATATAGTCATGATAATAGCGAGTTGTGTCCTCCTCTTACGTACATAGTTGCACCATCACCCATCACTTCATCACCATCATTAGGGGTGTTCACGGATCGGTTTGGGTCTGTTTTGGAACCTAATTCAAACCCAACCGATCGGTTCGGTTTTGAAAAAGTCAAGATTGAAACCGAACCGACTATGAAAAAAATCACCGATTTCGATTCACAGCGATTTCGGTTCGGTTCGGTTTCGAGTCGGTTTTCGGCGGATTCATGCTTGGGCCGGTTTTTTTAAGGGCAGTTTTTGGTTTGGGTCGGTTGTTGAAGGTGGTTAATGGTTTTTGGATATAAAAATATAAGTTATTTAGGTCTTTTTTAATATATATATATTGGTTTCGGGTCGGTTCGGTTTGAATCGGTTTTTCCCACGTATAAATTGACAATCGAACCGACATGGTCGGTTTTTTATATCCATAAACCATAGGCCGAATCGGGCTAAAAGAAACCACCAGTTTTGGTTCGGTTCGGTTCGATTTTCGGGTCAAGCGATTTTTTGCACACCCCGAACCATCATCCACATCAGATCTCGAAAGTTTCTTGCAAAAGTTCATCCTCGAGCAAGAGCCAGCCACTCAATATCAAAATCAAGTACTTCAACATCATAAACAACGCCTAACTGAATTTGAGTGTGCAATAGAGCTGGAGTTCCTCTTAAGTCAACCCATTGTTGTACCCACGTGGAGTGATGATGAGTCATTTTGTGACACAGATTTTGATTGTGACCAACCCTACCACCCTGAGAATCTCGAAGTTGTGACCACCTTGTGGTGTGAATCCCAAGTTGACAATTGTGTTGAATTATCCCTAGAATGTGAGGTTGATCCATACCCTAATATTCCAAAGGAACCTAAAGTCAAGGTTCTCCCTTCCCTGCCATATCTAAAGGAACCCACCCTTGAGATTCCAACTTTTAAAACATCCAAAGAACCCACATTTGAGGTTCCCCCACCCATCATGTTCAAAAACACGCCCGAGTTTATACTTGTTACACCCATTGAGTGTGTCCTCGAGACGCCCATTCCTTATAGGTTATCTCTGGCTCCCAGTGCTCCCCAATGCACTGTGATTGAATTGGAGATGGTTCCCACCTCCCTTTCTATGTATCCTCTCCAAAGATGTTTGGATCACCTTGAGTCTGATATTGATATTGATTCATATATCTCATATCTTAATGCCTCGTTAGACCCTTTCACCACTACGGATGGTTACACAATAGGGGAGAAGTTTACCACTCCATCTTTAATTACCACTCTCCCTTGTGAGCATCCCTTTACTCCTCCTGATTAATGTGTGTTCCTACACTTGATTTGGATCACCTTCGTTCACCTCTTATCCCACTCAACCCATCCATCATCCTACCCGATACACCACCATGTTTGGACTTTGTTCCCTTACCATTCTCATCTACCCATTTAGGTCCTTACTTAAAACTGCCACCCACCCATGAACTCCATGAGCCATTTCGTGCGTTCTTCATCCACCCCATGATCCATGAGAGTATGTGTGGTTCTACTATCCACTTTCGTGACACCGATCTTGTTTTTTCACGTGCACCACTTGCTTGTCGTTGTCCTCATTACTATCTTTAGCTTGTTGATGTTGGACGACATGACCATGATCATCGCCCATTTATAAAAAGGTCACATGATACCCATGAGTCCCATCACAAAAAAATTGCTACACCTTTCCACCTTCATCACCAAATTGAGCATCATGCATATAGAGCCCTTGTTGCCCTCGCCTTTAAGCTCAATAAGGCTCGTGATCGGTGCCTCCTCATTATCCACCTTCCCATACTTTTATATCCCATCCTTACCACCCACTCGTTTCCCACCAATACTTTTCATCGTGTGAAGCACTTTTACATACAAGTACATTAACCCTGGTAGCCTATGTCCACACAAAATTGATTTTTCAATCTTGTTTGGGGGTGACTGCCGTCACCTATACTTTCTGCCACCTTGTGCTATCATAGCTCATATTTTTAGGGGTTAGAATGATTACATCTAGATAAAGACGTTAAACTTAGCGCTACTGGATGTCATCCCATCATTTCTTATTTTTTAGTATGATTCCTATCCTGTTTGGGGGTGGTGCTTCTCACCACCCAATGCATTGCCATGTTTATAGACATGTACACATTTTTGTCTCAACACTTATTCAGGTTTTATGTTCGATACGTGCAGTGAAACTTTATTATCGATCGATTTCGGAATATTCTTTCACTCCATATGCTTTAAAAAGTTCAAAATATGTTTTTAAACATCGAGGATGATGTTCTTATTTGTTTGGGGTGGTGTATTTCTCAAAATCGTGCCTATTTTGAATTTTTTTTGTCACAAAACAAGTTATATTTTTCACTTTTTACACGTTTTTATTCTCTTGGATGTGATTTATCTATCATCCACCATTAAAAGTCCAGAATACTCTAAGTTGAGCCTGAAGTCGATTTTCAAAATTTATAAGATTAAGTAATACTTCATAAGGCATATTGCACCACAAATGACTAGGCTCAACACTTCTTTCACACTTATCACATCACTACGGTTTAGAGTTGAAGAGTACTACAATTCTCAAGAAAACCTTAAACATCATTTATGGAGAGTTTAGCTTGTGAGATCCATACCTTTCACCCTTTTAGAGTGTTTTATGCAATCTCCGAGTCACAAGTTGATTTAACTTCCTTTGGGTCCGCACTTAAATCGTTGTATGATCGCATTATTCTTCATTAAACTTTATCTTGATCACTAAGAAAGACGTAACTTTTGAGTTATAAGAAACATGTGTCTTGAAATTTGTTCCGATCACTAGATGTTCACCCGTTCACTTCTCTCATTACATTCCCATATTCTTCCATATTCTCATTTATTCCCCACACCATCCATTTATCATCTCCATGCATATATCATCCATCATTTTGTGAAAAAGAATACTTTTCCCAAATATAAAATGTCTTCCATGTTGAGAGTCCAAAAGAGAAAAAAGAAAAGAAAAACAAAAAGAGAAAAAAAAGAAAAAGAAAAGAAAATTCCAAAAAAAAAGGGAAAAAAAAAGAGAAAAGAAAAGAAAAAAAGAGAGAGTTGCAATCACGATCTTGTAAAATAAAGACTTGCATTCCTTATGTATAATACACTCTTCTCAAACATCCATCCTTACCTCATCTCATTTCATTTTCCCCCTCACCCATAAATATCCATATTTTTCCCCTATGTGATCTCAAAAATGAAGGTCAACCTGGTGAATAACTCGACATTCTCACTATAGTGATTAACATTCCTTCATGAGATCATTTTTCTTTCTATAATTTTCGTTCTTTCTTATATGTGTGTGAGACGTTTGACCTTGTTTAGATTTACTCACATCCTCACACACAAGAGAGATACACTTACCCAAATCTTGAGAGATCATTTTAGAGAGATATATCCTATGATATTTGGAAGTCGAAGCATTGATTTAAAAGGTGATTTAAAAATTACACTTATTGTTGATGTAAAAAATTAGATCTCTCTAATTATTCAATCACAGATAAATAAAATGAGACAAAGATTTTTAAAGTGGTTCAGCCTTATATGAATGGCCTACGTCCACTGTTATGTTATTGCTAAATGTTTGGGAATTCTCGATTATAAGTTCTATCAAGAAATTCCGGTCCCGTTGAATGAGGGTAATACAATGTATTTATAGCCTTGAGGCTATAATCTGAAAGGGTGATACATTAAATGATATACATATGAAAGGATAACCCATTTAATTCTCTTCAAGCGTGTGCGTCAAGATGATAAGCATTCAATGAATAGTTGAACTATTAATTATCTGGCAGTCAATGCTGTGGTCGAGATGCAACTCGAACCGTCTTAGTTTCTCGTCGTTCAGGAGTTCCTCGGAGAGCTGGAGTTCCTCGGAGTACACCTGTTGCTCGGAGTGAGTATGACTAGGTCGGGGGAATGAACTTCCTCGTTGCTATTGTGCCACGTAGATTGACACGTATCTTCTTATTATTCGTCCATATTAGCATACTAATTTTGGTATGAACAGAAGCCCCCAATGTTTTATATTTCGAACTTTGAGGAGTATGGAACATTCTTTCTCGGTATATGGCAATATTAAATGACCTTCCTGGGTTTTAGGAGCATTTTCTTCGTATTTGAATTTCTTTCCAAATTCGCAGAATCTGCCTTTTTGAATTTTTATAAGCGCTTCGATCTTTGTGCACTTTTTATCCTTTTAGCCGCCAGTGGCATAATAGTTTCTTTTTTGTAATCATTTCTTTCGCCGTTTCCCAAGGCAAAGTATTTAAGCTTCTTAGGTAATCACACCGTCTTCTACCCTTTTCAATTTTCTACTTTCTAGTTTTCCATAGCCTTTCTTTCTGTTGTGCGTTCATCCTTGTTTTCGTTCGTTGTCAACATATCTCCTTTTTTCCCTATAAGCTCTTCTTCCTTCTTCTTTTATTCATCATGGTTTATATTATTGAATCTCTTGAGAAATTCCGTTCTGATTTCTCTATTCCTTCTTGGGTAACTTTGGAGGATCTTTCTGAACCTTCAAATTACTTTCGTTTGGCTGAGGGACATTGGTTCCTCAGCCTCTTTATTGCTGAATGCGGATTTTCTTTTCCACCAAACCCTTTATGCTTAGAGTTCTGTCACCACTTCGATGTTGTTCCTGCGAAAATAGCCCCAAATACATGGAGAATAGTTAATGGGGTGCATAGGTTAAATCAAACTCATGGAACTCGTATAAGAATTCCTGAGATTATGTATTGTTATAGATGGGCTATTTTAGACAATGTTTATTATTTTAAAACTAGATTTTTGAATAGGGCTTTAGTAGTCAATCTCCCTGATGCTAACAGGGATTATTTTGAACATGGGGTAGTTATAAAAAATTGGCAACATGCCCCTTTGGTTGGAGATGAAGTGTATGAAGGTCCCAAATGCCCTCCATATGGCAATGGGATAGGTTATTTTCATTTTATTTCTGAAATTGTGATTTCATTATGTTTAAATAAATGCATGATTGACATTTCAATATGTTTTTATTTGCAGTTGATAACAAGAGAAAAACTCCCAAAGAATCAGAAGTTAATATAAAGCATTTGAAACATATCTGGAGTTTGCATCAAAAGGTTGCAGATGAGCACGTTAGGTCTGCTTCATACTTGTTGCAGTACAGGAGCTATACATTGTCCTTTACTGCTCGTCATGTGGTCAGCATTAGTGAACCATTGCCAGCTTCTGAGGATTCTTCACCAGACTCTCACATTCCTCTGAGTCAGAAGATGGGCAAAAGAAGAGTTCCTGCTATCTTCGAGGAGGCTTCCTCTGCTGGGGATGGAAAAAGAAACAAGGCTGATGTCCCAAAGGGGACAAAGAAAGTGGATGCTGCCCCTTCTGTTTCTCCTCAGAAGGCTGCCGAGAAGCCCCCAGTGGCTCCGAGCAAGAAAAATGCACCAGTGGAAGTGATCACCATTTCCCCAACCAAAAGTTCTTCTTTGGTTGAGACTGTTGAAGTGCCATTGAGGAGACTAAAGAAGTCCTCCTCGGTTAGCTTTTCTGAAACCATTCCCCAGCTCCAAGCTAGTGGAGCTGGTGTTCCAACCATTATTCCTCCGAGTTCTGCAATGAGCTCAATAAAGACTTGGACCATTCCTGAAGTCCAAGGAATTGAGGAAAACGTGTCTAGGGATATGCTGACATCCCTAGCTACTCGTCACATTGCTTCAGTAAGTTTCTCTTATCCTGAATTTTTCTTTCTTTCAGTCAATATATGTATTTCGGCACTGACTTATCATTACATTCTTTTTCAGCTGGTGAGTTTCTTTAACACCATAGTGAAGAAAGATGAAGCAATCAAGGCTTCTAGCTCCTTGTCTGGAGTAGAGGATGCTTTACAGGGCTTGGCCCAATCTCTGAAAGATTCTCGTCAAAAATATGACGAGGATAGGGTTGAATGGGAGAAGAAGTTGGCTGCAGTTGAAGCAGAGAAAGTGCAGTTGGGAAGTAAAGTGAAGGATTTGGAGAGAGAGAATAAAAAATATGCCGAGAAGCTCACAAGCTTTGGGGAGCTTGATAATAAGTTGAAATCGGTCGAGGAAGAGCTGACCCTTCTGCGAGAAGTAAATCGCCAGAAGGAGGAGGTGGAGGCCAAGTTAAAAGCCTCCGAGGATCTTCTATCCGAGAAGCTCTCCTCGGAGAAAATGAAAAGAAAAGTAGCTGTGAAAAAGTCATTTCAAACTGGTTGGGACAAAGGATGGGATAGGGGGGTAGCAGTGATGATGACCCAGGTGCAGTATGGGAGTTTAAAATACTTACGAGATGGTTGGGTTGCTGCCTTGCAAGAATTGAAGGTGAGCGAGGACTCTGAGCTATTTCAACAACATCTTCCTGGCCCTCCTCCTGCAATTGAAGATGAGGATGAAGATGAAGCTGCATCCGAGGAGTCTTCAATGACAGTGGGTGATCAAGTCCTTGCTCCACAACCCAATCAGACAGCCACCGAGGAGATTTTTTCTTTGCCTGCTCCTCCTGAACAAGTCCCGACTTCTGCCAACCAAATCATTGTTCCCACCGAGCAACCAAGCTCCTCGTCCCAGACTCCCGAGAAAGTATTGGGAGTAAAGGAAAAGGTGTGAAGTTGTTCGGTATTCTCATTCTGTTTTTCTTCTTTTTCAAGTGTATCCCAGATCTTTGTAACTTTGCCTTATGTTCTAATAAAATTTGAGTTCTTTTCTTCTATATGATTGTCTCTTCTCTATCTGCACTCTATCTTGATCTTCTTTTTTATGATTACTTTTCCTTTCTCTGTTAGTTTCTGGCTAGGATGGATCTGTTGTCTGCTAATGACACAAAGTTGATGCAGTAATGTCATGAATATTATAAGGCTGGTCACACAGAACTGAGTGCATCAGAAGTTGCCAACGTCCTTGGTCATGGTGCTTCAGAGTAGGCAGTTGAAGCTTATCAGTACCTGAAGGATTTACTTGATCGATCTGTGGAAAATAATGTGGCTTATTACGAAATGATCGAAGATCTTTAATGTACCTTAGAAGACCTTCAGAATCAGTACAAGGAATCAACTGCCCTTTTGCATGAGGGGTATGAGAAGAGGTATCAACAGCTTTCTGCCGAGACAGGCCACAAAAAGATCCTTGCTGGGTACGATATCAGGGAGAGAACCCTAAAGGGTGAAGTTGAAGCTTGTAGACAGATTGCCGAGCTGCTAGAGCAAGAAAACAACAATTTGCAGAAAGAGCTGGCACAGTATAAGTCTGCAGCATCTTCTTCAACAGCTGTAATCATAGTGACTGACGAGGGATTTTCCTTTCTAGAGGTTGAGAATGCCAAATTAAGGCAAGAGTTGGATACTTTGAGAAGGTCGGGTACTTCTACTGCTACTCGGGGACGAGGAAGAGGTTCTCGTGGGCGAAGAAGATTTGCTCAGGATGTTGTCGAGGAACAAAGTACTCCACCTGCTCGGGGTCGATCAAGAGCTCTTCATCGTAATGTTGAAGAAGCTCGTACTCAGTCAACATTGGAAACTCAAGTGTTCCAATTGAATGCAAAAGATCGGGCTTTGTCTGAACTGTCCAAGAAAGTTAGAGAATTGGAACTAAAAATCTCTACAAAAGAATCAGAGTTGGAGACTAATAAAATTTTCATCCAGAATCTTCATGAGAAGCTTGAGAGGTTAACATTCCAATTCCATAAACAGCCCAGGGAGTCTTGGATGGCTGGATATAACGAGGCACTATTCCATTTAGATGCTCGTATCCAGAATGCCAATAATGAGGGCTACAAACAAGGTTGTCTGAATGCCTTATGTGTGTTGAAACTCGAGCAGGGACATTATTTATGGGACTACTATGAGCCAGGATTGCTCGACTTGCCTGTGCCACCATTTAATTTGGACATGGAATGGATCCCAGCTCATGCCATTCCTCGGAGATTACTTGCGAAGTATCTTGGTGACTACAGTTTGCATTCTCAGTTTGAGGTATCTCGTCCTGAGCATCTCCTAGATCGACCTTCTGTGATGAACGTTAGGATGCTGAAGGACTTGAACTTCATTAATTCTCCTCAGACTTTAAATGATCCGCCTGCTGGCGAGGAACCTGTATCGAAGGCTGAGGGGAAAAAACCAATAGAATAGGAAATTCTTATGTAACAGTTAGTATACATATCCCATTTATCAATGTAACTTGTAATTTATTTTGAATTTTAATGAAAGACTTTCATTTTTATTTGCAAATATGTATTTTTATTGTCTTGTATTTGTCAAACACTTTATATTTGTGCTTGCATAACAATATTGGGTGGTTCCTCGACTAACTTACTAATAAAAAATTACAAGTATCAGAAATGTTGCTCGATCACTTAATAATAAAGTAATGAGTATAAAAATGTTGAAAATTATTCCAACCAACCAAGGTTGTAAAAATAATCTTGTCAACCAATTATAGTTAGTGAGATTTTATCCCCGACTAACCATACTTGGTAACTTTTTATCTTTTTCATAAAATGTGCCCGACCAACCAAGGTCGATGAATTTTCCTCGTCGACCAACTACAGTTAGTGGGTTTTTATCCCCGACTAACCATACTTGGTTCAGTTTGGAATATTTTGTTCTACGAGGAACTTTTGTATTTTCTGTGATAATCTTACCACCCGACCAACATAAGTTGGCATTTGAGAGCATATCTTGTTTCCACTAACTCTTTTACCAACCGGAGTTGGTCTGAGCTAATGTATGCCTCCTAACCAAAGGAGTATGGGGTGTTCTCTGAGCTAATGTATGCCTCCTAACCAAAGGAGTATGGGGTTTTCTCGCCTTTTTACCAACCGGAGTTGGTCTGAGTTCGAACTATCATGTCCACTAGCTCTTTTACCAACCTGAGTTGGTCACGCTAGTGTACGCCTCCTAACCAAAGGAGTATAGTTTGTTCTCGCCCTTTTACCAACTGGAGTTGGTCGTGGGTTTGAACTATCATGTCCACTAGCTCTTTTACCAACCTGAGTTGGTCACGCTAGTGTACGCCTCCTAACCAAAGGAGTATAGTTGTTTCTCGCCCTTTTACAAACCGGAGTTGGTCGTGGGTTTGAACTATCATGTCCACTAGCTCTTTTACCAACCTGAGTTGGTCACGCTAGTGTACGCCTCCTAACCAAAGGAGTACAGTTTGTTCTCGCCCTTTTACCAACCAGAGTTGGTCGTGGGTTTGAACTATCATGTCCACTAGCTCTTTTACCAACCTGAGTTGGTCACGCTAGTGTACGCCTCCTAACCAAAGGAGCATAGTTTGTTCTCGCCCTTTTACCAACCAGAGTTGGTCGTGGGTTTGAACTATCAGTGTTACTTTTATTGCTGAACAGCGTAGTGTTGTACACTAGTATTCCCCGAAAAACTTTCGATAAAAAGAAAGAAGATGGAGAAACATCATCGTTTTATTCATATTGATGGAACTGCTTTATATTTTACATCGCTGATAATACTTACGTAGGTGTTCAGCATTCCATGCATTCTTAAATTCCTCTCCTTCTAGAGTTGCTATGCGGTAAGTTCCTGGTCGAACAACTTCTGTAACTCGGTAAGGTCCATGCCAGTTTGCTTCCAATTTATTGTGCTTCTGAATGACCTTCTTTAGCACATAATCTCCTTCTTTTAAGTCGCATTTCTTCACCCTCTTGTTGTAGAACAGAGTTGTTCGTTGTTGGTAAGCAGCATTCCTAATAGTTGCCTCTTCTCTAACCTCCTCGAGCATATCCAAATCTAATCTTCTCATTAAGTCGCTGACTGGGGAATTGAAATTCAGCACTCTATGTGTTGGAAGACCCAACTCGGCAGGTATTACAGCTTCACTTCCAAATGCCAGCATATATGGTGATTCTCCTGTTGCTGCTCAGGGAGTTGTTCGATAAGCCCACAATACAGACTGTAGTTCATTAATCCAATTAGCTTTGGCCTCACTTAGCCTCTTCTTCAAACCATTTAGTAATGTTATGTTCGTCACTTCAGTCTGTCCATTGCTTTGAGGATGGCCTGGTGCTGAATGAGTCTTCAGAATGTTTGATTGACGACAATAGGCAGTAAACTCCTCGTTATCAAATTGTGTTCCATGGTCTGTGATGAAGGCGTGAGGGAGACCATATCGGCAGATTATGTTCTTCCAAACGAACTGGTATACCATATCATATGTCATATCAATAAGTGGCTCAGCATCTACCCACTTAGTAAAATAATCCACTGCAACGACGAGGTACTTGAATCTTCCTTAGGTTGTTGGAAGTGGTCCAACCAAATCCATTCCCCACATGGAAAATGGCCAAGGGGAAGTTATGGGTGTCAACAATGCTTGTGGAGTACGTCGGATGGAAGAAAAACGTTGGCATTTATCACATCTTTTGGCATAGGCTATACAATCAGCCCTCATCGTTGGCCAGTAGTACCCCTGCGTCATCACTCTTTGTAAAAGTGTCCGACCTGCTACATGTGCTCCACAAGACCCTTCATGGATCTCTTCAATCAATTCTTTCACCTCGGAGGGATGTACACATCTCTGGAAACCTACCATAATTTCTCGTCTATACAAAACACCATTAGTTAGTACATACCGACCAACTTTAAACTTCAATTTCTTTGCAGAGATTTTATCCTTCGGCAATTCTCCCTCCTCAATATATGCCCTAATGGGATCCATCCAAGATGGTCCTAAATCAAGGGTAATAACATTCATTGTTAAGTCTTCATCTATGCTTCGACTTTCTAATACTTCAATTGGTATCGTTCTTCGTAGCTCGGTACGAGTAGCTGATGCTAGTCGGGCCAGTGCGTCTGCTTGTGCATTTTCCATTCTTGGTATTCTGATCAACTGAATGGCTTCAAATTCTGCCAACAATTCCATCACCTTTGCATGATACTTGACCATTAATTCTCCTTTAACTGCATATGTTCCCATCATCTGATTCATAATTAATTGAGAATCATTGAATACCATCACTTGTTGTGCTTCCATAATCTTTGCTAGATTAAGACCTGCTATCATGGCCTCATACTCAGCCTCATTATTGGAGGCTTTGAATTGGAATCGCAGGGCATATTCCATGTCAATCTCGTCTGGGGTTTTCAAAACAATCCCTGCTCCACAACCTGCTGTGCAAGATGACCCATCTACATACAATCTCCATGTAGGTAATTCGTCTTCAAATTTCTTATCTGACAGAGTTCCTCGGTGAAATATCTGCTATTTTCTTTCATCCTCCCCTGGTACTTTTCGCTCTTCGTTTACCATCTCTTCTAGCCCTTTTACCAACCGGAGTTGGTCTGGGTTTGAATTTGATGATCTTTCTACATCCACAAGCCCTTTTACCAACCGGAGTTGGTCTGGACTTATGTCTGTTGATCCTGTAACATCCACAGGTTGGTCAGCGAGCAACTTTTGTTCCCCGGTTGTATCAGGGTATGTAAACTCTGCTATAAAGTCTGCTACAGCCCGCCCTTTTAATGATGATTTGGGTTCATACACAATATCATATTCTCCGAGTTCTATTGCCCAGTACATCAATCTCCCTGATTTTTCTTGCTTATGAAGGGCTTGTCTCAATGGCATGTCGGTATAAACGACGATGGTATGGGCTTGGAAATATGGCCTCATTCTTCTACTTGCCTCAATTAATGCCAATGCCAATTTCTCCAGCTTTGGGTACCTGACCTCTGCACCTCGGAAAGCCTTACTTGTGTAATAAATTGGTTTCTTGACTCAATTCTCCAATCTAATCAATGCCGAGCTGACTGCATTCTCTGATACTGCCAGGTATAACTACAACTTTTCTCCCATTACTAGCCTGGACAATAGTGGAGGTGCTCCCAAATATTTCTTCAAGTCTTGAAAGGATTTTTCACATTCATCATTCCACTCGAAAGTTTTTCGAAGTGTTTTGAAGAATGGGAGGCATCTATCAGTTGCTCGGGATACAAATCTGTTGAGCGCTGCAACTCGTCCTGTAAGACTCTGCACTTCTTTCTTCGTCGTTGGAGATCGCAACCCTAAAAGAGCTTTGATCTTTTCTGGATTCGCCTCAATGCCTCTTTGGTTGACGATGTACCCGAGGAACATTCCTTCTCGTACTCCAAATGTGCACTTCGTCGGGTTGAGCTTCATTTGGTATTTATCCAGTTGATCAAAGGTCTGACTTAAGTCAACTAGATGATCAACAGCTTTCTTGCTCTTTATTAGCATATCATCGACATAAACTTCCATATTGCAACTGATTTGTTCGGTAAAAACCTTATTCATCAGCCGCTGGTATGTCGCTCCTGCATTTTTCAAACCAAAAGGCATAACATTATAGCAATAAGTTCCCCTAGGGGTAATAAAAGAAGTACTTTCCCTGTCTTCAGGTTTCATTTTGATCTGGTTGTAGCTAGAGTAAGCATCCATGAAGCTGAACAGCTCGTGTCCCGAGGTGGCATCTACTAGTTGATCAATTCTGGGCAGTGGAAAATGGTCCTTTGGGTAGGCCTTGTTAAGATCGGTGAAATCAACACACATTCTCCATTTATTGTTTTTCTTTTTTACCATCACCATGTTTGCTAACCAGTCTGGATATTTCACGTCTTTAATGAATTGGGCTTTCTGGAGCTTCTCGACCTCCTCTTGTATAGCTTGATTCTTCTCGGGGCTAAATACCCATCTTCTCTGTTTTACAGGCTTGATCTCCTTATTCACATTGAGCTCATGACATAAGAAGTTTGGATCTATTCCTGGCATGTCTTCATGACTCCATGCAAAAGTTTTCTTCCTGTTTCTCAAGAAAGTTATCAACTCCTGTTTTATTGAAGCATCCAACGTTGAACCTATCTGGGTTACTCGTTCAGGATGCTCGTCGTCCAGAATAACATTTTCTATAGATTCCACCACCTGTCCTTTTACAAGTTGGGATTCATCTCTGGGATCAAGTATTTCAATTTCTGTACCTTCATCCACCTGGTAGGTAGTAGTCTTTTTCCTTGACTCTTCAAGCTCCTCTTGCTCGGCAGATGAATAATAGCATTCCCGAGCTACTTTTTGATCACCTTTCACGACTCCCACTCCAAAATTTGTTGGGAATTTTAAGCATTGATGTACTGTAGATGGGACTGCTTCGAACTTCTTCAAACCAACTCTTCCCATGATGATGTTGTAGGTTGACTGCACATTCTTATCCATCACAAAGAAGCGTATTCTCTCTGTTCGACAAGCAGGCCAAGTTCCAATGAATATATCCAACTTGATCGTCCCAAGTGGAAAAACTTTCTCGCCAGCAAAACCCAGAAGAGGTCTGTGATAAGGTTCCAATTGAGAAATTTCAAATTTAAACTGTCAAAGCATGAATAGTACATGATATCTGCCAAACTACCATTGTCTACCAGCACCCTTGAGATCACTACTTCTTTCATCCTCATTTTGATCACCAAAGGGTTGTCATGAGGGTAAAGAACACCTGCCAGGTCGTTTTTTGAAAAGCCAATGACCAGCTTCTCTTTGTTTACCTTCCTCGGACGATCCTCCTCGGCCAAATTTATTCGCTGAATGTACGAGCAAGCTTGGGCCTCTCCGAGGTAAGCATTTCTTTCTGCAGTAAGGTCTCCTCCTCCTGCATCTCCTCCTGTAATAACATTACAATCAAATGAGCCAAAACGTATGGAAAATACCTCTCGTTCTGGCTCCTTTGGTTTCTTGGGAAGATCGGGGTCATCATCTGGATCATCTTCATAATTTCTCTTCTTTTTCTCCTCTGCTCGACGAGGAGATCTAGACCTCTCTCTAGTTCGATCATTACTTATTCTTTCCCCTCCACGATCAACATACTTTGCTAGCTTTCCTCTTCGGATGAGTGTTTCAATCTCGTTTTGAAGAGCTATGCAATTTTTGGTCAGATGACCATGATCCTTATGGAACTCGCAATATTTATCCCTGTTCCTCATATCAGGGTCTGACCTCAATTTCTTCGGCCACTTTACCTCCTCGCTATTCTTGATTTCTTCCAAGACATGATTAATACCCATTTTCAGAGTATAATTATCGAATTTCTGCAGGACTTCCCATAAGGTTTTATTATTCTTGGAATGCCTATCACCGCCATTGCCCTTATGCTCTTTCTTCTTAGATTTGTCGACTTCCACCTTGGTTTCTTTATCCATATTCTTCTTCGCAGCCATAGCCTCCTCGGCATTCATGATTTTGGCCGCTTTTGCCATCAACTCTGACATAGTTGTAGGTGGATCTTTGGCCAAAGTGTAATACAACTTGTTAGGCAACAACCCACTCATTAAGGCGGTGATTGCTGTCTTTTCTTCATAATCTATGACTTCTAGCTTCTCGTTATTGAAACGAGTTATGTAATCTCTAGTACTTTCGCCAGGTTTTTGTCTAACACTTAACAAGTGTGCTACTCGTTTTACTGGTTTTGCCCCAAAACAGAAATTGCCAATGAACAACTCGGCCAACTGAAAGAAAGTTGAAATCTTACCTCGAGGAAGATTGTTGTACCATATCTGGGCAGATCCAGTAAGAGTTCCTGAGAATGCTCTGCATCTCATCTCGTCGGGGACAACATAGATGTCGGCAGCAGCTTGATATTGCTCTATATGAAGAACAGGATCTGTTTTTCCATCATATTTGGGAGTCACCACGGGTGCTTTAAATTTCGACGGTGTAGGAAAATCCACAATGGCCTGTACAAAAGGTGTCCCTCGAACAAAAGTTCATTGTAGGGGGTTCTTAGCCTTAGCCATTTCTCCCAATCTATCCTCCAACCGCTGAATGGAACCTTTCCACGCATCATTTCCCTCCTCAGGTCTATTAGTTCGAGCAATTGATCATTCTGAAGTAGCGTCCTGAGATCTATCTTGACGAGTAACTGGTCGTGATTGTGCTGATCCTTCTCTTAGATCTGATGGTTGTCGAAAACTCCTTGACACGGCTTTAGGTGGACTCCTATTCCTCCTGGGGCCTAATCGACTGAAGGGAGACACCCTGCTCAGTCTTTCTAAGGCAGTGGTCCTCTCTGGGGAGAGAGTAACACGTTGCTCAGTATCTGTGGCCCGTATTGATGAAGTTTGCCCAGGTTGATAAGAGAAATCATCAGATTCCTCATTACGATGCGTCTCTGTACGCCTGGATCTTGAAGAAGGTAAATAAGTTTGCCTCTGACCACTTCGTTGTCCCGAATGTGCAGGTGCACTGCCATGAAGGGTTTGTATGAGTTGCCGCATTGTTTCTTGCATGGCATTTTGTCCTTGAGCCATATTCGTCATAATTCCAGCCAGATCTGGAGGTATAGAAGGATTTGGAAGATTTCCAGCATTTCCAGCGTTTCGATTGCTGGACTCTGGATTATCTGCCATTGATGATGAATGATTTTTGGTGAAAAACGATAACAACAGTCGCTTCCCACAGACGGCGCCAATCTGTTGATGTAAAAAATTAGATCTCTCTAATTATTCAATCACAGATAAATAAAATGAGACAAAGATTTTTAAAGTGGTTCAGCCTTATATGAATGGCCTACGTCCACTGTTATGTTATTGCTGAATGTTTGGGAATTCTCGATTACAAGTTCTATCAAGAAATTCCGGTCCCTTTGAATGAGGGTAATACAATGTATTTATAGCCTTGAGGCTATAATCTAAAAGGGTGATACATTAAATGATATACATATGAAAGGATAACCCATTTAATGCTCTTCAAGCGTGTGCGTCAAGATGATAAGCATTCAATGAATAGTTGAACTGTTAATTATCTGGCAGTCAATGCTGTGGTCGAGATGCAGCTCGGACCGTCTTAGTTGCTCGTCGTTCAGGAGTTCCTCGGAGAGCTGGAGTTCCTCGGAGTACACCTGTTGCTCGGAGTGAGTATGACTAGGTCGGGGGAATGAACTTCCTCGTTGCTATTGTGCCACGTTGATTGACACGTGTCTTCTTATTATTCGTCCATATTAGCATACTAATTTTGGTATGAACACTTATGATTCTTAAAACCGTTTAAATAACTAATACATTTGAATGGGCTATGAATACTTGTAACTGGTTCACTGTTGCTTAGTAGATGTGAATAACTAAGATATTTCAATGGGCTACGAATACGAGAATTTAAATAACACCTGTGATAAGTAATTTAATGAATGTGAATGTGGGATATAAATATAACTTGTTTGTGTAATACGAGTAGACACCTCATATTAGAATGTGAAATAAGAGGTTAGTACGGACTAGTTAGATAGTCGCATAACTAGGATGGGTTAAGGGCATACGTTAAGCGTGCACTTTAGTTGAGAGGCAAAAAACTCACGTGAGAGTACGCAACTAACATGTATATAATATTTACTGGTTAATTCAATTAAACACTTGCTATATTTTTAAACTGTTTTCACCTCGAGCTCTGACCCGTTTGCTTTCAAATCTATTTTTTTTGTAAAAACCTTTTAGGTGCCCAACCACAGGGACGCCAAGCATAGGGGTTCCATTACATTGACGTGCTATAGCTGTTGTGGCACTTACAGGATCTCGATATTAGACGTCTCCACATTCCGCACTTGATTCTATTCACGGTTACTCATCTGTTAGGGCATGTCGCCCATTTCCATTTAAAGATAGCATTCTCAGACTTTCAGTTTTATTTATGATGTTGGTTTATTTATTCAGACTCTTGTATCGGGATTTTATTTTACTCTAGTATTATTATTGGAGTGTTTACTCCGTACTCAGTTTATTTAATTTCGTTGGTTATTCATATGAGATTATTTATGCGATTGTTGGTTGATGATTTAATTACGTGTTTAATTGTTAACTTAATTAGTAAAATTTGACATATCTCTTTTTAAATATTAGGTGGCTATTAATCAATTAAATGTTTTTGACAGTGATGTTAAGACTGAACAAACTTGATATTCTGTATTAATTTCATAAAGGAGTAGCTACCCGGCATTTAATTAGTCGGGTTGTTACATTTTCCTATTGCTAATTTGGGGTCACCAGATTATGCTACTTGGTAAGCTATTGTGTAAGTGAATGTCAATTGATTTAGAGATAAGTTATTGGTAATGTGGGGGGAAAAAATATTCCTACATAATAGCGTGACACGTGGCGAGAACCCCGATTAATATGGCGAGCAACTGACGCTCCAGCAAGATAGGGATGACTAAAGTCCTTGATAATCTAGAGGACCGAGGAGCAGTATCTGATTCAAATCAAACTCCGCAAAGATAGGATTCATCCATTTTTGTAATTGCTAATGTAACCCCTAACTCTATATAAATGGGACACCCCCATTGTGAATGGGGGTCTTAGAAGCTAGAGAAACACTCTCATGCAAAATTCTCTCATGATTCCAATGGAACACAACAACAGCCCTGTGGACGTAGTGCATTTATGGTCGAACCACGTAAATCTTTGTCTCTCTTTTATTTATTATGGTACATACATCGTGGTACATGGGCACCTCCCATATCTCAAATTTTTTGACACCACAATTGGCGCCGTCTGTGGAAAACGATACAAAAAGTCTTTCCTTCTTATTGACAAAACAAAAATTTACGTTGCGATGCAATCGTTTAAACGCACAAAACCTCATCAGGAGCTAAGTTTTTCTTTCTTTACATATAAATGATTAGAAGACACATTTTTATTCAATTATGATTCTCATGAGTTTATGTTCATAAATCTTTTGTTGAATTCTAATTTATGAATCTACATAACACGAGTTCATATTCAAGAAGTTTTGTACGAGTCCTTAAGAACATGGACTCTTTTGAGATCTTTTTGGGTATGTACGCAATTAACTGGATTACAAAATATATTCTGGTTCTCATATGCCAAATTTTTTTGGAGAAAAACGTGAGAAGACCGTTCTTTCTCATGGGAGTTGTTGACCACGTCTTGACAAAGATATCCAAAGATATACTCTCAACAGATATGTTTTCACAGAGATTTTGTTGCAGCAGCAATTAAACAATTAAATGCAGAATTAAATTCAGGAACGAAATTACCCAATTGGAGCAAATAATTCTGGGGCAGAAAGATTATATAAGAATTCCGGAAACTGGACAGCGAAGAACACGGCTGAGTCGCGGACTAGGTCGCTCTCTTTAAGGTGTTTCGCGGCTCTGCCTCTAATTGTGCCGACAGTGTGCAGCCCCGTCACCCCCAGGATAAAACAGCCTCCAATTAAATTACGGATTGATAGCACAAGAATTAATCCGGTCTGTATACACCCATTCTGTATTAATTGCTCGATTCTATAATTAATCTGTAATGAGATTAATTATTCTGGAAATAGTATTCTGGGAGAAAGAAATTTTTCAGAACTGTAGAGAAAATTTTCGTGTTGGAAGAAGATAACTGTGTGCCAAAATCGGAGGCAACCAGCTCTTTTATGGGGCAAAAAGAAAAGAGACGTTGGAAACAATGTGGAGAAAAAACTGGAAGAAGTGGGCAACTCGGTTGAAGAAATCAACACGGAGTAAACCACGTTTTAATTTTTTCGGAATTAATTACCGTTAAAAAATAATTTTTAAGGCCCAAAAAACGTTAATTTATTTGTCCAAAAAATTAATTCTTAATGAGCCCAAGCCCAAGACCCAGGACCAGGACCAGGACCCGGACCCGGACACGGGCACGGGCCGGGCCGGACGGACGGCGGCGGCGCGCGCGCGCGTGTGTGACTTGGCCCATTGGGTCTGCCCCACATACCCACAAAAACTTGAATGCCCAAAGGGCTGAACCTTTGTTCCCAAAAAATTGTAAATATACACAACACTTTTTTTCATTCCCACCGATGTGGGACACTGCAAAAGGCAGTTTAAAGCTTTGAAAGCTTTTGCACTACACAGCTGTTAATGAGCCAGCTGTTCCAACAATCCCCCACTTGCAAAACTTGACAACATTTTATCGAGCAATAATCTATAGAATTGTGCATAAGCAAAGGTGTCTTTCGACTTGAACCTTTACGTAGTAAAGATGATTCAGAATATACTAGAGTAACCGTAGTTTTGAACTCTATCTCTGACAACATCCCACACACAACCCTACTTGGGTGTAAGTCTAATAGCTAGCACGTTACGGCCATGTGCTTCTATCCCAGTATAGTGAACGCTTTAGGAATTTGCCCAAAATATCCATAGGAAGCTGCCACACTTCCACATTCACATAGGTGAGTCTATCAAGAATACTCCTGTAGCTAAGTACCCCACTCAAAATAAAGCTATAGATCTCATTAAGAGTTATCATAACTCATCCTTAACTCGCTTCAGGATATCATGCTCCTTAGGGATGGACTCGGAGTAAAACCCCGTTCTATTTTAATTAATAATCGCATGATTCAACCCATATCACTTGTGACTTGTTATTACCCTTTGAACATATTTCTTGGGATCTCCAGTCTATATGTTGGGTTACCATCACAAATGACTCATTTATCCAAGAGCTTTAGTCCCATCCCTTTCGTGGTGTTCCACACCTTTTCCCTAGCTAGTCCTTTCGTCAAAGGATCAGCTAAGTTCTGTTCAGACCGTATATGATCCACCCTCACAGCACCCGTAGAGATAAATTCTCTAACAGTACTGTGCTTACGACGTATTTGTCGTTTCTTACCGTTATAATAACGGTTCTCAACTTTTGCAATAGCCGCGGTACTATCACAATGAATCAAAACGGCTGGAATTGGTCTTTCCCATAATGGGATATCTGACAGGAGGTTTCTTAACCAACCTGCCTCTTCACTAGCAGCAGCTAGTGCTATCATCTCAGACTCCATAGTGGATTGAGCCAAAATAGTTTGTTTCTTAGATTTCCAAGAAACTGCACCACCAGCGATGCTAAATATATATCCACTAGTAGCCTTAGAATCATCAGATAGGGTGTTCCAATCTGCATCACTAAATCCTTCAAGGACAGCGGGATGCTTATTATAGTGTAATCCGAGGTTCATCGTCCTTTTAAGGTACCGCATGACCCTCTCAATAGCATGCCAATGCTCCATACTAGGTCTACTAGTAAATCTACATAGTACTCCCACAGCATAAGCTATGTCAGGTCTAGTGCAATCTGTAGCATAACGTAAGCTACCAATAATGCTTGCATAAGCATTTTGGTTTACACTGTCGCCAGTGTTCTTAAATAACTTTACACTAGGGTCAAATGGAGTACTAGCAGGTTTACAGTCAAAGTAATTATATTTCTTTAGAACTTTCTCAATGTAATGAGATTGATCCAAAGAAAGTCCCTTTTCTGACCTAGTAATATTAATTCCTAATATTACACTAGCTTCACCCAAATCCTTCATATCAAAGTTGGCACATAATAATGATTTAACATTTTCTACGGCATGAATATTAGAACCAAATATAAGCAAGTCATCAACATAAAGACATATGATAGTGCAAATGTTCTCAACATATTTATAATAAATGCATTTGTCACTTTCATTAATTTTAAACCCATTAGAGATGACTAAGCTATCAAATTTATCATGCCATTGTTTAGGTGCCTGTTTGAGTCCATAAAGAGATTTATCCAATTTACATACTTTATTTTCTTGACCGTGTACAATAAAGCCTTCAGGTTGATCCATATAAATCTCTTCTTCTAATTCTCCATTTAAAAATGCAGTTTTAACATCCATTTGGTGTACAATTAAATCATTTAAGGCAGCTATAGCAAATAGTACACGTATAGACGTTATTCTAGTCACGGGTGAAAATGTGTCAAAAAAGTCTACATTTTCTCTTTGTCTAAAACCTTTAGCAACAAGACGTGCCTTATATTTTTCAACAGTGCCATCAGGTTTTAATTTCTTTTTAAGAATCCATTTACACCCAATTGTTTTACATCCAAGAGGAAGGTCCACTAAATGCCAAGTTTTATTTGTTTCCAAAGAATCCATTTCATCATTAATAGCCTCTTGCCATAAATCGGCATCTAAAGAAGATAAGGCTTCTTGAATAGTGTTAGGATCCTCCTCTAAGGTGTAAGCATAAAAGTCGGGACCAAAATCTTTTTCTACACGAGCCCTTTTACTTTTTCGAATTTCTAAAATGGATTCATTATTTTCTTTATTTTTATTTAAAGAAATGTTAGTGGATGACTCGCCCCCACTATTCCTCAATTTAAAAGGAAATTTATCTTCATAAAAATCGGCGTCATTTGATTCAATAATTACTTGATTTTTCAAGTCATAAAATCGGTATGCTTTGCTATTAATAACATAGCCTATAAAAACACACTCATATGCTCTACTTGCCAATTTAGACCTTTTAGGGTCGGGTATACGTACATAGGCTAAGCACCCCCACGTTCTAAAGTATGACACGTTAGGCTTAATATTTTTCCAAATTTCATAAGGAGATATTTTCATTTTAGTCTTAGGAATTCTATTAAGCACGTGACACACAGTCAAAATAATTTCACCCCACCAATGTGAGGCAGCCCCAGAATTTAATAAAATAGCCACAACTAATTCAGTTAATGTCCTATTTTTTCTTTCGGCTTTACCGTTCATTTCGGGCGAATAAGGGGCAGTTTTTTCGTGAATAATACCGTGGGTTTTATAAAATTCAATAAATGGTCCAGAATCATATTCGGTGCCTCTATCACTACGTAACCTTTTTATTTTCCGATTAAATTGATTTTCAATTTCATTAAGGAAAATTTTAAACATGTCAAACGCTTCACTTTTATTTTTCATTAAATACACAAATGAATAATTGGAACAATCATCAATAAAAGTTATAAAATAACGTTTGCCATTTCTAGTTGTGACACCATCCAATTCACAAATATCTGAATGAATTAAATCAAGTGGTTCAGATTCTCTAAAAACAGATTTATGTGGTGTCTTAGTGATTTTTGCTTGACTACACCATTCACATTTTTCAAAATCATTTAATGATAATTCGGGAATTAATCCTAAAGTGCTCATATTTTTAACAAGTCGTTTATTCACATGACAAAGCCTAGCATGCCAAATATTAAATGAACAATCAATATAAGCAGAAGGAGAAATTTTATTCATTGCATCAACATTCAATTTAAACATCCCATCAGTGGCATAACCCTTGCCTACAAAAATTCCATTTTTGGTCAAAGTAAATAAATCAGCACCAATAGTTTGAGTAAAGCCAGCTTTGTTGAGAAGATAGCCCGAAACCAAATTTTTCCTTATCTCGGGAGTGTGAAGAACATCTTTGAGGATAATAGTCTTTCCCGAAGTGAACTTCAATTTCACATTTCCAGTACCAGCAACCTCGGTGGAGTGAGAATCACCCAACAACACCTTATCTGCAGTCTCAGAATAAGTCTTAAATAGACTACGGTCATAACAGATATGGCGGGAAGCGCCAGTATCCAACCACCACCCTTCGGCCCCGCTAACCATGTTGATTTCTGAAATCATAGCACATAGGTCTTCTTCGGTCAAATTCGCTTGTGCTTGTGGCACGTTGCGACATTTGCGAGCCATATGGCCAGGCTTGCCACACTTGAAACAGAGAAACTGTCCCGAGTTGCTAGACTGTCCATTTCCAGGGTTCTTATACTTATTCTGAGTCTGAGTCTGATTTTTAAAATTCTGGTTGTGGCTCTTTTTCTGATTTTTCATATTTTTCCCGTTTGCCTTTAAAACAACTGGAGTGTGGTTCTTTTTCTGATTTTTGTTGTTAGACACAACAAGAATTTCATCTTTATAGTCCTGTTTTCGGGATTCCTCCTCAATTCTCAATTTAGTAATTAATGACTCTAGTGAGAATTCTTTAGACTTATGCCTCAAAATATTTTTAAACTCTTTGAACAGTGGAGGCAATTTATCAATAATTACAGCCACCTGAAATTGCTCATCTAAAGCCATGCCCTCGGAAATAATTTCATGGGCAATCATTTGCAAATCATGGGTTTGAGCAACAACAGATTTGTCATCCGTCATTTGAAATTTCAAATAACGGCTGACGGCATATTTTTTAGCACCCGCCTCCTCCGTGTCATATTTTTTAAAAAGTGCGTCCCAAACATCTTTCGCAGTTTTATAATTCGCATAATAGTCATAAAGTTCGTCACTTAGAGCATTCAGAATATAGTTCTTGCACAAAAAATCATTTTCCTCCCAAGTTCTAATTGTTTTGCTTTCCTCAACAGTAGGTGGATTATTAACTACGGGTTTGTCAAATTGAACACATGATGCGACCTTTTTCGTAGTTAAATAAAATAGCAATTTTTTGCTCCAACGTTTAAAATGAGTGCCTTCATATTTGAAGGGCTTATTTAGGTTACTGGAATTAATTTCGTCCATGGCAGATTATAGAACACCTTAAAATTGTTGCAGCAGCAATTAAACAATTAAATGCAGAATTAAATTCAGGAACGAAATTACCCAATTGGAGCAAATAATTCTGGGGCAGAAAGATTATATAAGAATTCCGGAAACTGGACAGCGAAGAACACGGCTGAGTCGCGGACTAGGTCGCTCTCTTTAAGGTGTTTCGCGGCTCTGCCTCTAATTGTGCCGACAGTGTGCAGCCCCGTCACCCCCAGGATAAAACAGCCTCCAATTAAATTACGGATTGATAGCACAAGAATTAATCCGGTCTGTATACACCCATTCTGTATTAATTGCTCGATTCTATAATTAATCTGTAATGAGATTAATTATTCTGGAAATAGTATTCTGGGAGAAAGAAATTTTTCAGAACTGTAGAGAAAATTTTCGCGTTGGAAGAAGATAACTGTGTGCCAAAACCGGAGGCAACCAGCTCTTTTATGGGGCAAAAAGAAAAGAGACGTTGGAAACAACGTGGAGAAAAAACTGGAAGAAGTGGGCAACTCGGTTGAAGAAATCAACACGGAGTAAACCACGTTTTAATTTTTTCGGAATTAATTACCGTTAAAAAATAATTTTTAAGGCCCAAAAAACGTTAATTTATTTGTTCAAAAAATTAATTCTTAATGAGCCCAAGCCCAAGACCCAGGACACGGGCCGGACGGACGGCGGCGCGCGCGTGTGACTTGGCCCATTGGGTCTGCCCCACATACCCACAAAAACTTGAATGCCCAAAGGGCTGAACCTTTGTTCCCAAAAAATTGTAAATATACACAACACTTTTTTTCATTCGCACCGATGTGGGACACTGCAAAAGGCAGTTTAAAGCTTTGAAAGCTTTTGCACAGCTGTTAATGAGCCAGCTGTTCCAACAGATTTCATACACAAAAGGACCTTTTCAATTTTTATGTCCATTGATACGATTATGCAACTGGGTGTGAAATCAATGAGAATCCCCATATATTCATCACGATCCGGGTGACATCACGAGGAAACTAACAAGTCTTCTATTCCCATTTTTCGATCATCTTCGCCAAACAATATCCTCTCGAAGAGAGGACCAAAAGCCAACCAAACATGATAAATGCAAACTCCAACGGCCCAGCATCGGAGAATCAACCGCAAAATTGGGATTTGCATTGCCTTTTTTATATAAAAGCATTCAGCAGCATACAATCGGTCCCGCCCCTATTGGTCGGCTTCCATATGAGACTAACGAAAAATATCGATGAGATCATATGAACCACTTTGGTGGTCGTCAATCAGCGTGTAAGGATGAACTCAGCGCACTCAATGTCAGTGAGGCCGACTAGGTGTTGGCCGGACCACCGTCAACTGGTCAACGACAGATATTTAAGGACAACAACAGAACCGAGGGGGGCATCTTGACTTTTGATGATTATGACTTTATTAGAAAAAATCTTGCTCTTGTTATTGCCTTCGGCCTACAGGACCATCTCTTTATATTCATCTCTACTTCACACCTTAATGTAGCTTTGTGTGAAAATGAATTTTTGAAACCAACTTAAAATTTGATATTATATTTGGAGTTCAAAAAGATTTGCAAAAATTCTGAATTAAACCCTATGTCTTACATCTAGGGTATATTTGAGAAATTTTGCATTATTCGGTTACCCCTAAAATATAAGAGGGGTCTCATTATACCATGACCTTCATTTAATGCACCATGCTCGTGATTTCCATTATCACATATTAGATCCAACGGTGGTTTAAGATGATAATTTTTATACGACTTTATTACAATTATTTTGTTCACATAAATGGTGAGGGACACTTCTATCAGTACTCCTGTCATTTATTCGATCATTTATTTTCAATATTGCCATCTAGCTACAAAAAATTTATCTCGATAAAAGGAAATCATTTATTATAATCGGCGGATACTCGGGCATGGTGTAAAATTTTTACAAGCACTTAGCGCAGCCCCGAAGGATGATCGGTCATGGTCATCTCTGTGAGATTTTATTACAAAAACTATTGGATCATTCATTACATACTATGAATTGTTTCCTCGGGGCATGGTTGAGCATATTGATATCATATATTCCTTGATTGAATAAGCGAATCGCATGATTATTTCTATTTGATTTAGCCTTGACAGATGGTCGAGCAACTTATTAACTTCTAGAGGTACAAGATTCAATCCTGATGAATGGTTGGCCACAATCTTAAGATCTTGGAAATTTTATTAATGCTCTGATAGATGCTCGAGCATGGATCGCTCTCTATATCTACTCAATACTGTACAACTTTTCCTCAACGGACTAATCAAGCACTATTTATCCTGTTATTGCTCTGGCACATGATCGAGGACGGTATAACACTATTAAGACCTGATAAATGGTTGGGCAAGATTAAATGTTATGACCAACGGATGCTCGGGTGTTGATATTTCTTCAACATTCAGTATTGATTGTCTGGCTCTATGAACGGTCATGCATATTCAAGATTCATCTCGGCAGATGATCGGCAAAATATTTCTATATATTTACCCCCGAAGATATCTACCGTACAAGTTTCATTTCATCCCCAATGGATAGTTGGTCATAATAATTCTTATATTTAGCATAGCCCCAATTGATGGACACACATTTATTTGTGCATTGTTCGTTTTTGTCTCATAATATTTTATTTTCTTGCAAATTATGCTCACGATTTTTATCATCATAGATTTGTTAGAAGGGGGCTATCTATACATTATACTTCACAATTGTCACTACATAATTTTTTTGTGAAAATGATTTTTTGAAATCACTACACAAATTTTATGTGGAAACAATTTTTTGAAACCCAACTTGTATTTGAGTATTTGCTCAGATCTATTTGCAGATATTCAAAATTAACTCCTATGTCGTACATCTGGAAATATTTGACAATTTTTGCATCTTTTATTCGACTTTATTACAATTATTTCGTTCACAGAAATAATGGGGCGCACTTATAGAGTACTCATGTCATTTATTCAATCATTTAATTTTTAATATTGTCGTCTAGCTATTATTGGTTATACCAATGGATGGTCGTTGTAATATCTTTACTAATACTTAGCGTAGCCCCGACGGATGTTGGGGCATGACCATCCTCGTGAGATTTTATCATAAACATTATAGGATCATTCATTTGATTCATTCAATACTATGAATCTTTTCCTCGACACATGGTCGAGCAGATACACATCTTATATTCCTTGACTGAATAAGCGAATCACATGATAATTTTTATTTGATTTAGCCTCGACAGATGGTCGAGCAATTTATTTACTTCCACAGGTGCAAGATTCGGTCCCGACAAGTGCTCAGCCACAATCTTAAGCTCTTGGAAATATTATTAAGGCCCTGACAAATACTCGACTATAAATCATTTGCTATATTTATTCGGTACTATACATCTTAACACCGACATACTAGACACTATCGATCATCCGACTTTATGATTCTTAACCCGAAGGACAATCAGGTATATTCAAGGTTCATCTCGACGGATAATAGAAAAAATATTTCTATATATTTACTCCCGAAGATATTTTCCAAACATGGTGCATTTTACCCCCAACAAGTGGTTGGTCAGGATAATTCTTATATTCAGTCCCTACAGATAGTTGGGACAGTCGATTAATTATCGACATTACATTTATTGGAAAAGTTAGTTTTTATCAACACTGCAGGATCGTTCATAATATCTGCTCGGTCCTTTTTGCCTTGACGGATGCTCGAGCATGGATCATTCGCAATATCTACCTGATCCTCTACAATTTTTGTCTCGACAGACATTCAGGAATCATCTATTTAATCTGGAAATCTAATTTTCACCTTGATAATCTTGCCTCGACGAATGCTCAGATATCATTTATCTTATCAATGCCATGACGGATGCTTGAGCATGGATCGTTCGTAACATTTACTGGATCCTTTACAATTTTGCTTCGACGGACCCTCAACTTTGATGAATATTCGACATTATGTGATCATGTCGTGAGCTCCAATGTACAGTTGGGCAATGAAATTCTTATTTAATTCATCCTCAACGCATGAAAAGTTGGTCAATCTGTATAACAAAGATCCAATGACACATAAAGTAATATGGAGTGCAACGATCAACTATATTCATCAATAAGAATGAATCCAACATGTAGGAAGTCACATATCCAGCAAGATTATAATCAACCGTGGTTGCTAAGCATTGAAGATGAGCATCACCAGACTCCTCTTTCTCCACTCCGACCAACGATCTCATGGTTTAAGGACGACTCGTGTCTCATCTCCACCAACTTGCTTCGTGGTCCGCGACTTAAGAATTTTTGGCCCACCCATCTGCGAACTGGGGCTGTCACAACCAAGCGCCCACACAATCCTTCTAATCCTATGTCCAATCATCCTCGCCCTACTTTCGGGTCTTCCCCTACTGGTCGACACATGCGACGAACAAAACGTGTTGGCAGCAACACTATACCACCCCGAATGTATCAGCAACATCGTTGGATAACCCATGGTGATCGATGATCACGAGGTGATGAAAATTGACTTGTCAACGTCAAAAGGGCATCATTAGCACTAAGATACCCACTCTAGAGGAACGAAGTTCCTTGAATTCTGTATAAAATTAATGCATTTCTGTACGAAGATGCTTTGAACTCATATCAATTTCTTGAGACGTACGAGGTATATGAAGTTTTCCACAGCATCCAGTTAAAATGGATTTTAAAATAATTTTTAAATATTTTTAACTCTTGGAGTTGTTTTGGCTTCCAACTCTTCATTTCTTTGCCTTGTTTAAAGGAGTCTTTTGACTTCCAACTCTTCATTTCTTTGCATTATAAAAGGAAGTCATGGGCAATCCTTTTAACATACTTTTGGCACAAATTTTGGCAGCAAATATATTTTATATTCCTCTTCTTTTTAATATACATATTGGCCCTTGAGATTTGTGAGTTCCAACCTTAGATTAGAGGTGTTCTTGGGGCTATTTTGTGAACAAGTGATTCCCAAGGAACGATACATTACATGGAGCTATATGAGCAAGAAAATCCTTAATTATATCCAGCTCGACGAATGGTCAACGCGATACTCTTCAACACAACAAAGACCCGAGGAATGATTAGGAACACTTATCATCTCGATTATACAGATCAAATAACTCGATGGGTGGTTGGGAAGTCTTCCCTTCATAGCCCGACTAGGGGCTCCCTGGCAACGATAACACATAAACAGATTCACCGCAACATTTAAAGTAAAATAGAAGAGGACAAATTAGGATGGTTGCCATCATGATCAACATTGACATTAGTCTTTCAAACGACGATCAGGATTAAGCTTGATTTAATTGTAACAACTATCTTCTTATTTCAATTAAGTTAAAGAAGTCCTCATGCCTTTTTCATCTCCAACCACAAGTGGCCTCACGAGTTGCCTCGATAATAATAAAATCCCTACGGGGGATCCCTAGGCAAAAAGCCAACTCGGGTTGGTCGCCAACTATATTGGTCAGTTAAAATCCTGAACGGGTGGTGGACCATAGACCAGGTGCATTTTTACCATCATATTTTAGGCCTAAGGAAGTGTGGCGACACAACCTAAAAGGTAAAACAAACGGATATTTATATTCGAGGAATTACAAAATGGAAAAATGCAAACAAAATTGGTATTACATTTACTCGCGGGAAAGGCCTAAGTACAATAAGCGTACCGATTACATATCAAATGTTATAAACCTGATGCCGGGTGTTACCCCGACTAGGTACATGCTTGAGCAAGGCTCGACACATAGGATTTTAGTCGGCCTCTCCAATTGGACCATATGAAAAACCTAATGCAGGGTATTACCCTTACTAGGTAAATGCTCGAGAAAGGCTTATCACATAGGCTTTTAGTCGGCCTCTCCAATTGGACTATATAAAAAACCTAATGTAGGGTCTTACCCCTACTAGGTAAACGCTTGAGCAAGGCTCGGTACATAGGATTTCGGTCGGTCTCTCCAATTGGACCATATGAAAAACCTAATGTAGGGTCTTACCCCGACTAGGTACATGCTTGATCAAGGCTCGGTACATAGGCTTTTGGTCGGCCTCTCCAATTGGACCATATAAAAAACCTAATGCAAGGTCTTACCCCTACTAGGTACATGCTCGAGCAAGGCTCAGCACATAGGCTTTTGGTCGGCCTCTCTAATTGGACCATATGAAAAACCTAATGAAGGGTCTTACCCTTACTAGGTACATGCTCGAGCAAGGCTCGACGCATAGGCTTTTGGTCGGCCTCTCAAATTAGACCATATGAAAAATTAAATGCAGGGTTTTAACCCGATTAGGTACAGGCTCGAGCAAGGCTCGGCACATAGGCTTTTGGTCGGCCTCTACAACTAGACCATATGAAAAACCTAATGCAGAGTTTTACCCCTACTAGGTACATGCTCGAGAAAGCCTAGACACATAGGCCTATGGTCAGTCTCACCAAATGGACCAGACATGATTAAAATACAAGGAGTGCCCTAAATTTATGCACGCTCGAGAAAGCCTCAACAAACAAATTCTTAACAGGCTCACGAATTGGGATATGGAATAAAACAGAATAATAAATTATGTTCGACCTGATCCCATAAGGATACGTAGGCAGCTCGACACTCTCGAGTCCTGTTCCCATATCAACTAAACATCTATCAACTTAAGCCAAGCATTCATCTAAAAAACATATAAAGGCAATAAGAACAACCAAAGAAGGCTAAAAGTTGACCGACATCTAAAAAAAAGCCAGTCCGATTCATATAAGCAACTACGCACGTTTAAAGAGATTATGGACCAACTCCCAGCTCAGAATCAAGTCAGCTAAACTGTGACCTATGGGTCTATTACGGGGGAAAAATATTCCTACATAATAGCGTGACATGTGGCGAGCACCCCGGTAAATATGGCCAGCAACAGACGCTCCAACAAGAAAGGGACGAGTAAAGTCCTTTGATAAACTAGAGAACCGAGGAGCAGTATCTGATTCAAATCAAACTCCACAAAGATAGGACTCATCCATTTTTGTAACCCTAATATAACCCCTAAATCTATATAGAGGGAAAATCCCCATTCTGATGTAATTCCCCGTATTTTTATGCTTTCTAAATTTAGGTATTTATTAAATTTGATGTGAGTTATTAATTTAATATAAATCCAAAAATTAATTATTTTTAATTACTAACGTGACGAGAGTTATTAATTATTGGAAACTTGTTGAATATTACTAATGAGCAAAGTAATATATAAAATTGGTTCTATTAAATGTCACGAGTGAATAAAATGACAATTTTGGAAATTTAAGTCGGGACGCGCCCGTGTCGTGTTAAGACTAAATTTTGATTAATAAAAGTGAATAAATTATAAGTCACCTGTATGGTCATTTTGAGTGCCCCAAAGTGTCCGTAAGGGTCGAGATAGTCAAAATAATGTACCCGGGGGTTTAGTTTGGGTCTCGGGGCGTTTTTATGCTTAATTAACACCCCGGGAGGGCGTTTTAGGCATTTTGTATTTTTGGGCTTGGAAACCTACGAATTTTCTAGGTTATATCAGATGCTTAGGGTTGTCTTCTAGGGTTAACACAACCAAAAAACAAAAGAAGACCATTGGAGAAGGAAAGGAATAGCTTACCAAGGAGTTCTAGGCCAAGAACCCCTCCGTTTGCACCGCCGTCACTCCCAAACGTTAGATCGCGCAACAAGGATCACCACCACACTGATTTCATCCACAAATCAGAAACAAAAAAATTCCCAGGCAAGTATTTATCTTGCTTAATATAGTTAATGCTTCATTCATATTAGTTTAGGGTTGATTAGGATGATTATGTTGGAGGTTAGAAAATACTTCGAGAGATGAGAAGTGAGTTGGAATGAATTAAATTTCAAAAATAAAAATGAATAAGTTCATTATAAGAAATAATCGAATAAAAATGTACTAAGGATGGAATAATATAATGTTGGGTCGTGGGCGTACCTAACATATGAATGTGAATAGTTATATATCTATATGACTCTGTGATTGATCATATATTTTATATGTGTGTAAAAATCATGCCCGCACTACATGCTATCCCTGAGGTTACCGCGCTGGGATAGTCTTATCTCAATGGGACCTTTATGGGGGATATTGACTCGTACCCTAGAAGATAGGAATCCTTGGTACAGGCTGTCGGATCAATTGTCAGACGGTCCTAAAAGACGTGAGGGTATGTGCTGACCTCTTAGAGACTTGGAAACTATGATTCGCCTCAATATTGTATGTGTTTTATGTTAATACAGTTCGAGAGTGATTCCGAACTTCTATTTCCCACAGTACGAGTGATACGGGAACTGGATAGCAGAGTATGACCGTACCATAATTGTTATGTGGGGTGCCGTTAGAATATATATATTATATGAGTATTTAATATACACACACACACACACACACACACACACACACACACACATATATATATATATATATATATATATATATATATATATATATATATTTAAATCTGGTATTTGGGAACTACCTACTGTGTCTATGGTAAGTAAGAAATGAATAATTAATTCAACTTGGGTATAAGTGTTTGAAAAGCATGATATATTACTGAGAAACTTTATTATTATATAAGGTTTCATTGAGAACTTTTCTTTTAAATAAAATTTAACCTCTTAAACATTAGAATTTGTCGGTTTGAAATCTCACGAGCAACTTAAGATAAGATAAGTTAAATTATTGGGAAGATTAGTGCGATAGGTGTGCACACTAGAAGAGAGGTGAGACGTTTTCAAGAGAGTGTCGTTACTAATATGTTGTTGCATTAGCCAGTAAACATTTTAAATACTTGCTAAACTAAAATTTTAAACTGTTTTACCATCGGGCTCTAACCTGTTTAGTGTTATCTCTCCTCTCTTGTATATATATGTATATATTACAGGTGCCCAGCCAAAGGGGCATCTTGCATAGGATCCTTTGGAAGGAACGCGTTGCAGCTTAGGTGGGAGTTGCAGGCCTCTTGCTTAGACGATATCATTTTTTTTATTTCACTCCTAACATTATTTTATCCAGTTGGGCATGTGTTGCCCTTTTCCATTATTCAGTTGTTTTATTGGATATTGTGATTCGTATATTTCCAGTATTTACACTTTGGGATTCATTATTATTAGGATGTTTTTCTTTTAAGTTTTAAATGTTGGAATCAATCAGTTGGTTGTTTAATTGTTTGGATTATATGTTCCAGAATAGTTGTGTGATTCTTTAACTATGAATTATGTAAAGTTTTAAATGTTGGTTTTTAAAATAAAATTTGGAAAGTAATGTCTAAAATGGTTTTGACACTTAGCGTAATTATTTAGGGTGTTTAATTGGAAAAGTTATTTTTACGACAGTGATGCCAAGAATGAACCAACCGTTCACCTTGATTATAATTTAATAAAGGACTGATGACCCGGTGTTTAATTAGGCGGGGTGTCACAGGTGGTATTAGGGCATCAAGTTCTAGTGTCCTTTAGGATCTGTACGGCTTATTTTCGTTTCCAGCTTAGCGTCCTTGATATAGAGCCCTACTTTTAGGACTGTTGTATTCTTATATTTATGCTTACGTCTTCAGCTATTAAAGATTTGATAGTAACTGTAGACTAATAAATTTCCTTCTCGTTTTAGATGCCTTCGAGATGCGCACTCCGAAACAGGGATGCCCAGGCCGAGCATCTAGAAGCTCCGGTTCAGGGAATGATGAATGCAAATGAGGTAGCCGCTATTGTTGCTCAGGTAGTGAATGCTGCCTTAGCGGTAGTGCAACAGGCCCCACCCCAGATTCAGGCAGTGGCGCCAGTACCTGGACAACTTCCATCTGCATGAGAGCTGGTTAGGGATGTCTTTCAGAAGGCGCATCCCCTTGAGGTCTCGGGTAGTTCAGATATCATCATTGTCAGCTAGTGGAAGAAAGATATCCAGAGGCATCTGCGTATGTATGAGTGCACAGACGTGTAGAAACAGTTGTTGGCTTCCTTTAAGCTAGTGGGGGCCGCTTTGCAGTGGTGGGAGTCCACCACCACCTTGGAGGAGAGGGATGTTATCCCGATTCAGTCATTCGGGAAGCGGTTTGACCGCAAATATTTTCCATCCACCGTACAAACTGAGATGAGGTGAAAGTTACTGAACTTGAAGCAAGAAATTTCTACTGTTGCTGAGTATGAAGAGGAGTTCACAAGACTTCTCACTATAGTGCCAGATGAGGCACCCACTGAGGGTAAGAAGATACTATTGTTTGTGGACGGGTTAGCTTGGAGGATCCGTCAGCACCTTATAGGAAATATGTCTTTGAGTACCTCACAGACGTACTCAATGCTTCTTTGCTACACTGCCAGGATCACCGCTTCCATCTACAGGGAAGCAAGCGAGCAGGAGAGTTCAGCCAATAGGGTAGGATAGGGGGTAGTGGTGCTAGTGGAGCACCGACATCTCAGGGGCAGACTCGTCAGCATGAGCAGAATTCTCATCAGGGGACCTTACCAAGCGATTCCGATCAGGTGATTCCAGGAAGGGATTTAGGTGATTTAGGCAGGGTCAGTAAGGCCAGCCTAATCAGTAGGGCCAGCAGGGCCAACATCATCAGTTGCAGGGGCAGCAGCAGGGCCATCAAGGCCAACAGCAATTTCAGCAGGGGCAACAGGGCCAATGGCGGGGTGGTAACGACCAGCAGAGCCGTAATCAGCAGCGACAGAGGGGAGGAAATTTTAAGGGCCGATGCTTCGGTTGTGGTAAAAATGGCCATAAGCGCCAGGATTGTCCAGAGGGTGATAGGGTCTCACAGTAGCAGGGTTCCCATAATGAACCACATAGGCCACTTTTTCCAGTCGCCCACCCAGCAATAGCTCAGGTACCAGCCCTACCAGCCATTCCAGCTGCTCCAGTGCAGCAGGGGCAGTTACAGTACGGACGTGTCTATAACATCCACCAGGCAGCAACTCCACAGGCACCACCCACGATTGAGGGTATGTTTCCTATCCATGGTACTATGGGCCGTGCTTTATTTGATACTAAAGCGACACACTGTTTTATAGCTACCCATTTTGCGAAGGCTTTAGGGAAATTAGCCACAGTAGAGAGCACTGTAACGTGTGTAGAGTCACCACTGGAAAATGGATCGTTAATTTTATTTATATGCTGGGGTGTAGGCGTAGAGATTGGTAGGTTGGTTTTACTAGAAGACATGTTAGTCTTAGATATGCATGAGCATGACGTTTTTATTGGTATGGATTGGCTCGCAGCTTACAGAGCCATGATAGATTGTTTTGGTGGGAGTATTGTCTTTGCCATTCCGGGGCAAGAGATGTTTGTAGTGGTGATGCCTCTCCCAGAGGGAGTCTTGACCGCTCATTTATATTACATAGAGGAGGATACCTCTAAGGAGGTCGTGATTCCCTTAGACTCGATCCCAGTTGTTCGTGAGTGTTCTGATGTATTTCAGGAGATACCAGGCCTACCCCCCAGTCGAGAGATAGATTTTGTCATAGATTTATTACTGAATACTCGATCGATAGCACGTGATCCATATCGTATGGCTCCGGCAGAAATGCGAGAGTTACGGGATCAGATAGAGCAGCTGTTAGGCTAGGGTTTCATTCGTAGGAGTACCTCACCTTGGGGATCTCCAGTGTTGTTTGTGAAAAAGAGAGATGGTTCACTGAGGCTATGTGTGGACTACAGGGAACTGAATAAGGTCACGATACAAAAAAGTATCTGTTGCCTCGAATCGATGATCCGTTCAACCAGCTGAGGGGAGCAACTTTCTTTTCGAAGATAGATCTGAGGTCAGGGTATCATCAACTACGTATTAGGGAGAAGGATGTTTCAAAGACTGCTTTCTTGACGAGATACGGGTCCTATGAGTTCAGAGTGATGCCATTTGGACTCACAAATGCTCCAGCCGTATTCATGGACTTGATGAACCGAGTGTTCAGAGAGTTCTTGGATCAGTTTGTCATCGTCTTCATAGATGACATCTTGATATATTCACACACCGAGGAAGAGCATGCCGAGCACTTGAGGCAGGTTCTTTAGACTCTACGAGAGCATCAGCTGTATGCTAAGTACGAGAAGTGCGGGTTCTGGTTACGGGAAGTGCAGTACTTGGGACATGTTGTTTTTGAACAAGGAATAACAGTTGACCCGAGTAAAGTGTCAGCGGTGAGGGAGTGGGGACATCCCACGACACCGACGGAAGTGCGTAGTTTCTTGGGATTAGCCGGATACTACAGGAGATTCATTCGGGGGTTCTCCAAAATAGCGGGTCCATTGACAAACCTGACTCGTAAGGGGGTACCATATGTTTGGGACGATGATTTTCAATTGGCCTTCTACGAGCTGAAAGAAAAGCTTACTTCAACACCGGTCCTTGCTTTACCTAAGCCGGGCATTGAGTATCTGGTCTACACCGACGCCTCTTTATGGGGACTCGGGGGAGTACTTCAGTAGGAGGAGAAGGCTATAGCTTTTGCCTCCTGCAAGCTTAAGCTGCACGAGAAGAATTACCCCACACACGACCTAGAGTTAGAAGCGGTCATTTTTGCGTTGAGGATATGGAGACACTATTTATTAGGGGAGAAATTTCGCTTGTTCACAGACCACAAGTCACTGCAGTACCTATTCACTCAGCTAGAGCTGAATATGCGTCAGTGCAGGTGGTTAGAGTTTGTGAAGGACTATCAGTTCGACATACGGTACCATCCAGGGAATGCCAATGTAGTTGCCGATGCATTGAGCCGTAGGCCGGTAGACGATGTAGCGGACATCTAGAAAGCAAAGTGGAAAGAGTTGGGTCACTAGGACGCAGTAGCCCATTCCTTCATATCTTTCATGACAGTGACACCCGAGATTATTACGAGGGTTATACAGGCACAGACTGCAGACCCATTTTTCCAGGAGCAGATTGTACGACTTTTAGCTGAGGGTGCTGAGTCTTATTCTGTTAGTTCTGATGGAGGTTTAATGGGAGATTGGTGGTCCTAAAAGGAGCAGACTTACGTCATGTAATGATGACCCAATCTCACGGGTCCCGATTTGGGGTGCATCCTGGGGGAGATAAGATGTACCAGGCTATGAGGCAATAATACTGGTGGAGTGGGATGAAAAAGGACATTGCTGAGTTCGTGTCCAAGTGTTCTACCTGCTAGCTGGTAAAGGTGGACCACCAGAAACCATCAGGGTTGCTTCAGCCATTGGAAATACCCGCGTGGAAGTGGGAGAGTATTTTTATGGATTTTATTACTGGGTTGCCTACATCACAGCGGGGCCACAACTCCATCTGGGTGATTGTGGACCATTTGACCAAGGTGGCTCATTTTCTGCCGATACGGACAGACTATACCATGGGTCAGTATGCTCAGTTGTTCATTGCTGAGATTATCAGATTACATAGGGAGCCCCTGAATATTGTGTCAGATAGAGATAAGATCTTCGTGTCACGTTTCTGGGAGAGCTTTCAGGAGGCCATAGGTAAAGAGTTGAGGTTGAGTTCAGCTTAACACCCACAGACAGATGGACAAACAGAGCGTACTAATCAGATGTTGGAGGATATGCTACGCATATGTGTCCTTGATTTTAGAGGAGGTTGGGAGCCATATCTTCCACTGGTAGAGTTCGCTTATAATAACTCTTATTAGTTCACGATTGACATGGCTCCATTGGAGGCTTTGTATGGCAGGCCTTGTCGTTCCCCAACGTATTGTCTAGAGGTGGGGGATAACAAGTTGCTCGGACCAGAGGTGATTCAGGAAAACTCCGCGAGGATTGAGATTATCAGGAGTCGCATTCGGGTAGCCCAGGACAGGCAGAAAAGCTACGCCGATGCAAAACGGTTCTTCCGAGAGTTTAACGTGGGGGACCAAGTATTACTACATGTATCTCCTATGAAAGGAGTGATGAGATTCGGGAAGAAAGGGAAATTGGCCTCGAGGTACGTGGGACCATTTCCCATCATCGAGAGGATTGGGCCTGTAGCATACAAATTGGGACTGCCAGAGCATTTACATCGCATTAACGATGTATTCCACATCTCGTCGTTGAGACGATACCTTCGGGATGACATGGCCCATACCCATATCTCGATTGAGGAGATTGACTTACAGCCCGGCAACTCTTACGAGAAAAGACCAGTGTCTATCCTAGATCATAGCGAAAGGAGATTGAGGTCGAAGGTAGTTTCACTTGTACGGGTCCAGTGGGAGCATCATAATGTGGAGGAATCCATCTAGGAGCGCGAGGCAGATATGGGCGAGAAATACCCAGATTTATTCTTACTAGGTATGCCATATTTTCCGAATTTTGGGAAGAAATTCCGTTATTAGGGAGGAAGTATCTAATACTCCGTATTTTTATTCTTTCTAAATTTGGGGATTTATTAAATTTGATGTGAGTTATTAATTTAATATAAATTCGGAAATTAATTATTTTTAATTACTAACGTGACGAGAGTTAGTAATTATTGGAAACTTGTTGAATATTACTAATGAGAAAAGTAATATATAAAATTGGCTATATTAAATGTCACGAGTGAATAAAATGACAATTTTGGAAATTTAAGTCGGGACGCGCCCGTGTCGTGTTAAGACTAAATTTTGATTAATAAAAGTGAATAAATTATAAGTCACCCGTATGGTCATTTAGAGTGCGCCAAAGTGTCCGGAAGGGTCGAGATAGTCAAAATAATGTACCCGGGGGGTTTAGTTTGTGTCTCGGGGCGTTTTTAGGCTTAATTAACACCCCAGGAGGGCGTTTTAGGCATTTTGTATTTTTGGGCTTGGAAACCTACGAATTTTCTAGGTTATATTAGATGCCTAGGGTTGTCTTCTAGGGTTAACACAACCAAGAAACAAAAGACGACCATTGGAGAAGGAAAGGAAGAGCTTACCAAGGAGTTCTAGGCTAAGAACCCCTCCGTTTGCACCGCCGTCACTGCCAAACGTTAGATCGCGCAACAAGGATCACCACCACACTGATTTCATCCACAAATCAGAAACAAAAAAATTCCCAGGAAAGTATTTGTCTTGCTGAATTTAGTTAATGCTTCATTCATATTAGTTTAGGGTTGATTAGGATGAGTTTTTATGAAAGAAAACCTATGTTGGAGGTTAGAAATCGCATGTAGTAGAGATATAAACATCATTCTGGAAATTCCCTTCACATGTATAGGTTGAACCATGAATTTACTTTGGGTTAGAAGTAGGAATTCTGGAAAAAGAATGAGAAGAATTAAGTTAAAGAAATTTTTAGGGTTCATGAGAATTATATAAATTTTGGCCCTTTTAATCCATGATACTTGATGAAAACTCGCATGCCTTACGTAGAATATTGTTCATTTGGGTTTATAATGATTGTGATATAAATTTGTGGGAGTTTGGGAGTTAAAAACTTGGATTTGGATGATAATTCCCGTAACTGGTATTCTGCAGTTTTCGCCATACCTGCTTGATCGATCGATCGAGCCAAGAGCTTCGATCGACCCCTTCTATTGATCAATCGACCCCTCCTGGGAAAAAAACTAGATTTTTCCTTACGTTGACTTAATCCGATTAAATGCGTAATAAATCTTGAATAATGTTATTAGGACATAATGAAACATAAAAAGGACCAGTAGGGTCAAGGTAAACCCCGTTTAGTGGAACCTTAATGTAATGGGAAAATGAAGGGTAAACGGGAAAGATTCATACCTAAGAAATTTAATGTGTGTAGACTTAATAATCGAAATGTCTAAGAGTTGGATTAGAATGTAAGCGAGGGCCTACTGAGTTTGTACTTAGCTAATGAAAATACTTCGAGAGATGAGAAGTGAGTTGGAATGAATTAAATTTCGAAAATAAAAATGAATAAGTTCGTTATAAGAAATAATCGAATAAAAATGTACTAAGAATGGAATAATATAATGTTGGGACGTTGGCGTACCTAACGTATGAATGTGAATAGTTATATGTCTATATGACTCTGTGATTGATCATATATTTTATATGTGTGTAAAAATCATGCCCGCACTACTTGCTATCCCTGAGGTTACCGCGCTGGGATAATATTATCTCGATGGGACCTTTAAGGGGGATATTGACTCATACCCTAGAAGATAGGAATCCTTGGTACAGGCTGTCAGATCGATTGTCATACGGTCCTAAGAGACGTGAGGGTATGTGATGACCTCTTAGAGACTTGGAAACTATGCTTCGCCTCAATATTGTATGTGTTTTATGTTAATACAGTTCAAGAGTGATTCCGAACTTGTATTTCCCTCAGTACAAGTGATACGAGGACTGGATAGCAGAGTATGCCCGCACCATAATTGTTATGTGGGGTGCCGTTAGAATATATATATTATATGAGTATTATGTATATATATATATATATATATATATATATATATATATATATATATATATTTAAATCCGGAATTTGGGAACTACCTACTGTGTCTATGGTAAGTAAGAAATGAATAATTAATTCAACTTGGGTGTAAGTGTTTGAAAAGCATGATATATTACTGAGAAACTTTATTATTATATAATGTTTAATTGAGAACTTTTCTTTTAAATAAAATTTAGCCTCTTAAACATTTGAATTTATCGGTTTGAAATCTCACGAGCAACTTAAGATAATATAAGTTAAACTGTTGGGAAGATTAGCGCGATAGGTGTGCACACTAGAAGAGAGGTGAGACGTTCTCAAGAGAGTGTCTCGGATTCGGAAAGAATCTCATTTTTTGGTAGTACGAAGGGGGAATTGGCCCAAAAATTGGATAGGGGTCAAGACGCTGTCGGGCGCCGGCGGCTGACTCAAGTGCCCCCCCTTTTCTGTTCTTTCTTTTCTATAACATACCTTACGTCTGTCTTCCTTGTACAATCATCGGATGAAGTATCATCTGACCACTCGTCCGTTTCCATTAGTCACAAACCCCCAACAAACAATAGAAGCGAAGTGGAAAAAGAAAGGAGTTACGTTCTAAACTCCGTTTTTTTAATAATCTAGTTTTCTTGGAAGACAAAGAAGTGCGATAAAAATGAATCCCGGGATAAAAGATCTTTCACTCTATTATATTATATACGCTTTTAAAAAAGAATGTTTTTTGATACACCTAGGACATGGATTCTATATTCTGGAATGTTTAGCAAAAAGAATGTTTTTTGATAAAAGAATGTTGTTGCATTAGCCAGTAAACATTTTAAATACTTGCTAAACTAAAATTTTAAATTGTTTTACCATCGAGCTCTGACCCATTTACTATTATCTCTCCTCTCTTATATATATGTATATATTACAGGTGCTTAGTCACATGGGCGTCTTGCATAGGATCCTTTGGAAGGTACGCGCTGCAGCTTAGGTGGGAGTTGCAGGCCTCTTGCTTAGACGATATCATTTTTTTTATTTCACTCCTAACATTATTTTATCCAGTTGGGCATGTGTTGCCCTTTTCCATTATTCAGTTGTTTTATTGGATATTGTGATTCGTTTATTTCAAGTATTTACACTTTGGGATTCATTATTGTCAGGATGTTTTTCCTTTAAGTTTTAAATGTTGGAATCAATCAGTTGGATGTTTAATTGTTTGGATTATATGTTCCAGAATAGATGTTGTGTGATTCTTTAACTATGAATTATGTAAAGTTTTAAATGTTGGTTTTTAAAATAAAATTTGGAAAGTAATGTCTAAAATGGTTTTGACACTTAGCGTAATTATTTAGGGTGTTTAATTGGAAAATTTATTTTTACGACAGTGATGCCAAGAATGAACCAACTGTTCACCTTGATTATAATTTAATAAAGGACTGATCGCCCGGTGTTTAATTAGGCGGGGTGTCACATCTGAATGGGGGCCTTAGAAGCTAGAGAGACAGTCTCATTCAAAACTCTCTCATAATTCTAATGGAACACAACAGCAGCCCCGTGGACATAAGCCATTCATGGTCGAAGCACATAAATCTTTGTCTCTCTTTTATTTATTATGGTACATGCATCGTGGTATATGGGCACCCCCCATATCCCAAATTTTTTGACACCACAAGTAACTATGACATAAATCACAGTCAAATATATTTGAAACCTTTTACATATATGCACATTCTACGACCTTCAAATAAAACTCATTCCTCGAGTCCAATTAAGTATATAAGTTTTTTATCCCTAATCTAAGCCCTTCAAGTCATTAAATTTTTCAGGAATATTTTAATCATTCATAACCAAATAAGTGTAAACAAACAACATCATAATTGGTTATGACGATTATAACATTTACATAGTGTCATAGATTGAAGGAGTAAGGTCATATAAAAAATTCTTTAATTTGTGTATGTGTGCTTTTCTCATTAATAATTTTTATCAACTCTTTCTAAAACCACGATATTTGATTTCTATATTTCATAAAACTTGAGGTTAAACCATATCCCTTTATTGAATCACTGATTTCAAATACCAGCCTTCTTAACTAAAATATTTGAAAACTCTTATTTGAAAACATGGTATTTTATTTCTTGCATTTCTTATACTTTTAAACCATATAATTTTTCTTTCATTTAAAAAATCTCAAAATTTTCCTTTTATTATTAAAATTCTTCCATAAAATCCCTAATTAGATTTTAATCTTAATCCCATCTAAATTTCAAGTGCATATAATAGCATAAAGGCCTAAAACATCAAAACAATTCCCATTAAAAAAATTATTGTTCTGAAGCATTTATTTACCTGCATATCAACAATTTTGTTTGATTTAAGTTTTAGTGCTTCACTTAGTGGGGTTACTTAAAAACAACAAAAATGAAGCTTTCCCGATAAGAAGCATTCTCTATAAAAGAGATCAAGCTAAAAATTGCACCTATGACCAAAATTGTTCTCAACTAGCTAATAGAAATTTTTAACACAAGTTACTCCCTCTGCCAAAAAATTAAGATTCTCTAAATTTTGAACTGAAGTTACAACAAATGCATATGTATTCAGATGAATAAAATTACAAAAATGCTATAAAACAAACAAAAAATAAATCCACAATTATGTATACCCTTTAAGGATAGAGAACACGCTGGTTAATAGAACACCGATGGTGGTGGTGGTGCAGCGGTGCGAAGCAAAGACGATATAAAATGCCAGTGTACTTTTTTAGGCAGGGGGAGAACGTCGGAGGATATGCTTGTGGTGGAGGCACAGGAATACCTTAGGGGCATGCGGTGGAGGCACGAGTGTTGGAAGTGGTGGGTAGTCGAAGGCTGAGAGCAAGAGAGAGAGAAAAACTGAGAACAAAAGATAAGAAAACTATTATGAGACAGCGATTGAGAAATAACTAGGGTTATTGAATCTCATTCTGTTGTCATGGTCTTTAACCCTAGCATGACCGTGATAATAAACAACTGTTGTCACAGTCTTTGACCCTGACATGATCATGAAAACCCTATTATCAAGCTCTTGGACCATGACATGACTATAGCAACTCATTACCATGGTCGAGTCGGGGTCAAAGACCATGATAAAAGCTTCATTCTTTTTTGTCAAGGTTTTTTACCATGATAATTCCTTTCAGGTGAAAGGTGAAAAAAACCCTTTCTTGGTGTAGTGTTCTTTTTTCTCTATGTTTGTCTACTTTAATGAATGTTTTTTTCTCTAAGGAGCTAGATTTCCACTACCTCTACCTGTCATGTAAATTCCAAATTTCATAGAGGTATCACCTTCTCAGCTGGTGGTAAAGTTCATAAAGACCCTTAATGGCCACAGTCTTAAATTGTAGATGAACTAAAGGAGGGAAAAATGAAGCCACCCTTGCTCATTATTCAAGCTCTAAAAAGTTAATGAACAAAGAATATAAGGGTGGATGTATTTAGATCCAGAAAGTAAGGATCTAATTGTCTTTTCTAGGGACAAGAATAATTCTCCCAACTAATGGAAGGGAACGTTCTTCTTTGTTGGGGGAGACCGGGTCACTCCAAAACTAGTTAAGATTTGATAACCTACCTTCTTGTACACTCGTTCAATTGTGGGTAAGACTATTTTTTTTGTCCTCATTTAACTTTTGGTAGGGATCTTTCAAATACTTACTCTTTTCCAGTGTGTGTTAACCCCAATAAGGAGAATACAAATAGGCTGACAAAGGCCCTTAAGATGGCTTCCCTTCCCTTTAAGGTTTTGGTCACCACCAATCATCTCTATTAAAATGTCATTCGATCTAAGCCTAAATCTATAATGAGTGGGAAAGATCCTGAGGTCCTAAAGATGATGAATGAAGAGTTTGTGGGGGCTGAGCCCTTTGTGTTAGTCTCGAGGAAACGACATATAATTTTTACTGAAGCTCCTACGGTATCTGAGTATTCTATGAACGAAAGTCACAAATCTAAAGGACAATCTTAGCTTCATTTTAGCATTGAGGAGGTTCTTCTCACTATTAAGGGGGTGGTCATCTTGGACTCACATTGCTCCCTAATTTAGTATGCTCATTCCTTTTTTATACTTCCATATTTAATCTATATTTAGACCTCAATTATCAACACTCAGTTCTTGTTGGTTCAGTAGATGAATGTGATCGGTGAAGGATGGACTGACTTCTTTCTAATAAAACCTCATTTCCACCCATGGTAAATAAGGTGAAGAGATCCAAGACCATGTAAAAGATCAAGTTCGATATAATGCAAAATATTCGAGTATAATATATTAAGTTGGTGGATGAGGTTCGAGTCAAGTCAGGGTGCCTCTCTAGAGATGGTTATGAAATTCCTGCCCCTATTTCAGACATCTTCAGGGGTAAGCGTGGCTTCTCGAGAAACCCATAGCGGACCAACAATTCTTGGGGACTTACAAACCCTGGTCTAAAAAGTTGTTATTGAAGAATATAGTGATCCACAATTAATGGGATGTTATGTGTTTCCATTAAAGGATGGGGAAAAGATCGTTACTTCTGAGGTCTCTAGCCATCCCAATGGGATAACTAAATGAGAACAAGGAGTTAAGAGGTTCTCCAAAGTAGATAAATGTTATTGGCCTTCTTCTTTAGAGTAGAGAAACTCTTGCACCTCTATTATGAGGGATTTTAAAATCTAATATTTTGTAATATAAATATTTTATATTTAAGTTGGATAAATTTCATAACAAAACATTTGAGTTGTTAAGATATGTAATCTATATAAGCTTGATATGTATGATAGATTCACATTCATTTGGATTATATGGATTTTAAATTTGAAGATCATGCAAGCCGCTAAACAATTACAAAACTTTCATTGACAAATACTTTGAAAATTATATCCTTTTTGTAGGTTTGTGAATTGACTTATGGATACACAAATATTCACGTTATTTTTCAAAATGTGTGTTTTAAATTGGATAAACAATTGATATTTCTTTTCTCAGAATGATATGTAAACCATTTTGGAAAGTGACGTAGATTTTGGGAAAAGTTAGAAGAATCATTTGAATTTGAGCTAAAAATCGATTGCACGATCCTAATTTGACTTGTTTGCATGGCTACACCAAGTTTTCAGCACTAATTGAAATCGTTCAAAAGGTAAAAATCAACCATGTGCACTACGAAGGCTAATTTTGATATATTTCTATAAATATGTCATTTTTCCTACCATTTTATATTATTTGAAATCCTCATAACTCGAATACATTTCTAAGGGAATATTCGAGGTTGAGAGATACTCCTTTTTTCTCTTATTCCAAAATTCACTTCTTTCCTCTCAAATTATTCAAACTTAGATCTATAGCTTGATATTTGAGTTTGTGACATAATTAATTATCCTTATGGTTTATTTCTTAACTAGCCTATTCAATTCAAATGACTACTTTTTGAATTACATGATATATCACTCACAATTTTAAAATTAGAAGTGCTTTGATTCATTAGAGTAATTGGAGCATGGACCTATTCGAAGGATAAGTGTGGAGTTTCTCATTTTCTTCGTGGAGATTGAAGTGGATTTTTATATTTATATGTGGGAAAGTTCAAAATCCATAGGTAATCACTCATAATATCACGATTAAGAGGTACATTCTTGATTGAATAAAACTATTTGCAAGTAGAAATAGAAAATGGAGTGCATTGAGATTTTTTGCCCCATGGTTTGGTTTTTTCCACATAAAACATATCATGTGGGTGTTTGTGATTATTATTTGTTCAATTGCCTGCTTTAATCACAAACTACATGTAAATCACATCTATATATTGTGTGACTGGCTAAAATTAGGATTAGGTGTTGATTTTTAATTATTCTCTCTAGATTTTCCTAATTGATATTCTTGTGTTGTTAATTCAAGACACACTTCACACCACATAGTAAAATCATGTGCTAAGTCCATTGAATTTTAAAGAAAACTTGTTTTAAATAAACAAAAAACTTACCATGTTAAGCGATCAAACCTATTCACCCTCTCTCGATTTGTTTTAGATTGAACTCTTATAGTTTAAACACACATCTTTAATTTGTACCAGAGTAGTTTCTCTTGATTTTTCATTATCGTGATTAAGTTAATCTTAAAATTGTTGTGTGTTTATTGTGTTTTTTATCACAAACCTTTCTTGTTGTGAATTGTGATGGTTTGTATATAATGGAACATTATCATGATTGAAGTTGCAAAAATAAGCCACCGTACTTTTGTATTTCTAATTATGGACATTGTAAAGTGAAGATGAGAACACATTTGAGATCTATACATGAGAGAGTTTTCATGAATGTTTGAAATTTTGGATCTATTCTACGATAGAAGAAGGTGTTAAAATAAAAAAAATCCCAGGTTTCTTTGAACATATGTAGAGTTTGTAGGTTTCAATTACAACTCTATCGCCTTGAACCCATTATTTTCTTCTATTATCAAGCAATAATACAATTGTATTCTTAATTATGAATTGGAAAATGAGGCTTGGGACATTTATATATAGAGACACATGATGGAACATCTAGTGTTAAGCATGCCAAGTTGCAACACATTACAATAATATTTAACACTGTGAGAATGGAAGAGAGTGTTTAACAAATACTATACAAGGTTGATAAAAGTTGGTAATGCTTCATTTAGTCATGGAGAAAATATTCTCACGAACAAAGTTTTTAAAAAATCACCTAGAACTCTTGATTCTAGGTTAAACACAAAGGTTGCCATTTTGAATGAGGTGAAATACATGAACACTTGTATTCTTGAAGAGTTGGTTGGGTCATTGCAAATTTTTGACCAAGAAAAGAGTGTTATTTTGTCTAAATCTAAGAAAGACTTAGTTTTTATTGTTGAGCCTAAAGAGAATGTGTATTTAAAGGGTGATGATGATACCAAAGAAAATATTGAAGTAGATATGTCTTTTTATCTAAAACATTTTAGTAAATATTAAAAAAAAATTAAGAATGGTAGAAAATATGAACCCAACCCATACAAAGTTACTAATCATAATTATTTTGGTGAAAAGAGTGATCATAAGAAACACAAGTCAAAGGAGGAAGATAAATTCTATGGAAGTGGAGATGTCGGACATCATATAAATTTGTGCCCCACGCATTTGAGAAAGCTTGAGAACAATAAGGAAGTAGATAAAAAGAAGAATGTCTATAAAGTAAGTTTGATTTACTCAGAGAATGAGAGTGATGAGAGATCTATTAGTGAAGAAAGAGGGAGTGAGATAGCTTTACGATTAAGTTATATGAAATTGAAATGCTGAGTAGTGAGTAGTGAGAAAATGCATTTAGATAGTTTTCTGAGGAAATATCGGGTGAAAGCTTCGAGTGATAGGTCATTTAGTGACTTTTCTACATATAATAGAAAAGGTTCACACAATTTTATTGCCAGATCAAAAGAAGGTAGTGATGATGATGTTGGATACATTAAAAAATAATTTGACAAAATCTATCAAGGGTTATTAAAATTTAAAAGGTCAAACACCAAACATTTGAATAAAATTAGTACTTTACAAAGTGAACATATTGAAAAATATGAAAAGATTAATTGTGTTAAATTAGAATTTTTATAACTAAAAGAGAAGTCTGATGAGTTGAAAAATGAAAGTAATTCTTTGAGATTTCAAAATGAATCAATTGAAAGAAAAAGGGAAGAAGTATAACTTTAAAACGAAAATTTGAAAATTGAGTTTGAAACATTAAAACATGAATTATAACATGCCAAAGATTTAAAATTGGAGTTATTTGATAGAACAAGTGTTTTAGCTAGTAATTTTCTATATCATGCTCAAGTGAAAACTAACAATCATGGCATTCGTTTTAAATATTCTTCAAATGAAAAGGTTGTAAAGTTAATTCTAAGGTTGAAGGTTCTATTCCTGAAAAAAAGTAAAACTAACAAAGTCCATTATTGAAAAAGAAGGAGGTTGAGCCTATATTTGTTTTCTGAAATGTGGGGATGGATGAACATTTTGTGGTAAAATTAATCAAATTGTTCACTTTTGCCTCAAAAAGAAGAAGATTGAAAGAGTTAGTTTGAAAGATGAGTAGGTAAAAAATGTGAGTAATGGTGTGAGAAGAAATGTTTGTTTTGTACATTTTCCAAAGTACATCAACACAAAAATCAAGATTATAGGTGTGTGGGAGAATGAAACTGTATGTTCATTGACAATAGGAGAACAATTTTCCGAAGAGATCCTATTGATAAGCTTAGGAGTCAATTAAGTGATTTGGTGAGAAGTATGACATTCCTAGGGAAAAATAAAAGTGAGAATAAACATGATTTTCCTATACCTAAACGTTGACCACATACTCAAATTTCAAGGACTAGGCATAAGAATCCTAGGAGAAATGAGAGGTTGAGTCTGGGAGTGGGTAGTGGATTACCTAGTAATTCACCAAGGAATAAAGTGGACATTTTTAAACATAAAAGATGTTTATGATGAAAGAGATTAATTTTTTTATCCCATTGATCCGGTAGGTGGACCACCCATCACTATCTAGGTAGATAGTTTTCTAAGATGCCTAGGATATTATTTATTACTAGGTTCCTTCCTGGGTCATTTTTGATTTTAGGGGAAACAAATCTTGTGGGTGAGAGTTTAACAAAACATTTGGTATCTTTTAAAGTTTTGGCGAGGATTTCATTCATATGTGAAATACTCGTGCATTTTCTTTCTATGCTATATTCTTTACAAACGATTTTCATAAATACATGCATCCTAGTTTTATCAAAAATTCAAATAGATTTTATGTTCTGTTTATTTTTGTGAACAAGTAGTTAAGTCTGTAATTCATATGACTTGATGATCGATTTAACTTGAATGATGATTAAAATTGAATTTTAACCATTTAGTTGAAAATGTTCATTGATTTAATTATTAGATTGAAATTCATTTACAAAATCATGATTGTCAAACCTATTGAAGTTTTTTGTATCGATTCCACACTACATTAGAATATGCATTTGACTATTCTTATGTGATTCTTGTTCACTGTCCTTGAATTAATGATGAACAAATCTCGAGATATATTGTTGGTTTTGATAGTTTCCATGCTCCATGTGTAACATTTTTATGTGTTTCATACATTGAAGGAGTTGAAAAATAACCATTTTCATGTGTGATAAGAGATATCATTAGAGTGATTATAAGCAATGTGGAATTTAAGTATCACTGGGCAAGTGTCATCCAGCTGTGTGAAAATCGAATCAATGACTAAAGGAAATATATTAAGAAGAGCCATAAGCGAAGGCTTAATTGACATCAAAAACAAGATGGGGGATAGCTTTTCAAAAATAAATTTTCTTTGACATTCAAAATATTGTGATTAACATATGCTTGGGGTAAAAAAATGGTTACAAACAACCGTTACATGAGATTTGGAAAGGATGCGGGTGAAATGATAAATTTAAGCATCATTCCTACTTTTCATCTGATTTGGTTATGCCTATTCATTTTGATCTTGTATACATATTTATTACACAAATCATACCTGATTAATATTATAAAGTTGGAAGGAATTCAATTGATAAGAATTTTATGGCTTGTATGTTAAAGTGATTGAGATTTGGATTAAATGTATTTCTAATTCATGTTTTAAATAAGATTGAAAGGAAATTTATGTGTCAAAATAAAATTTATCATATATTTCCTGATTACAATCACACTTTACATTTTATGTTTGCATTTGTATATATTTGTGTGTGAGTTGTTGAATTTTATTTAATTCTTTGCATTTATCTAAAAATTTATTTTTTTAATCCCAAATGAATGATTTTCCATGCATTGCATTCATATTATTTTTGTTTTTAGGAGAGCTTGGGGATTTTCGGTTCCTTTCTTAGTCTTTTGTGGATATTTTTATCACTGACTTAGATTTCCAAGTGAAACAGTGTGCACTGTTTAAAGTCCATCTATTCGAGGGAAGGTTTTTCACATAGCAGAGTGACCCATTCACATGGTTGTCAACAAGATAAAATTGGTTTTATCTAATCATTTTCTCATTGAAAATATATTTCATCTTCAGATCATAAACCTTAACCAAAATTGCCCCAAGATCATATTATTTTGTTACATATCATTTTTTGTGAGATTTGAGAGAGGATTTGATGATAGTTGATGTTTTAGACCTAGTATTATATTTGTGCCATTTTATATGGTTTCTCTTTGGTAAGTCTTCAATCCTTGTTCATGATTGTTTATTTACTTCTTGTAGAGTGATTATAGGATCAATACATCAATTTAGCTTCTTAATTTACAAATTTGGTGTGTTTTTGTTGATTTTTGAGTTTATACATTTAGGTATTCTCTTGCCACTTTAGTTTTCTTACCTAGTTTCTCTTTAATTTGATTTATCCCATATTTTTACGCTATGATGAGAGGTAAAACACAAGATAAGAAGAAGGTTAGACCCCCCGAGTGGTCCTGACAAGACATATGCTTATAGAGAGTCACCATCTTCAAGACCACCCATGGGACATCATAGACACGCCTCGAATTCCTCTATCCCCATTCGATCCACCATAACCGATGCCTCTAAGATACGTTTAATTGGAGATGTTTATGCACTTGCAAAGAGTTTCATGACCAGAGTCGTTATCACCAAGAGATACTTGAACTTGGAGAGACTTGATCATTGTGATGAGGGTCAGTATTTGTTTTCCTTGATTGATACCATCAGTGATTCCTAGTTTATTAGTCCACACTAGTCAGACAATCCTACCATTTTTCGTGATTTCCATGTGAACATGGTTGTGACATCTTCTTCCCCGATTACATTGACTACATTTATACATGGCGTTCAGATTGTGATCACCTATGATATTCTTGTTATATATCTGGGTCTTGAGACTCGTATTCTTAATCCTAGCTTCCATGCATATGATGGGGGTGATAATGTTATGGTTTCTCATTTTCTTGCGGTGTATATTATTCATTGGGTTAGGTATCTTTTTAGAGAGGCAAACGTGGATAGAATATTTTCCATACTTCATTTATTAGTTATTTTCAACCTTATGCCTAGAGGTCGTACCCAGGACTTCCTTTGGTCGATTAGTATTTTAATGTATGATCTTGCTTATAGAAAATATATAAATTATCCCAATATCATATGTCAGGTGATTAGGAGAGCGCGTACAGATCTAGGCAAGGAGCCTTTACCTTGTGGTAGGTTGATTACGTGCTATTTGTATTCATTGAGATGTACCTAAATGTATTTCAGATTAGGCCTCACCTATTATTGACTATATTTCGAGTGTCAATTCATCCCATTCTATAGGCCAGCCCACATGTCGATTCCCAAGACAACTTATTGATCCCGATGCAATAACACTAGCACCCATTCTTTCCATTGTTACACAACCTGCACCTATTCTAGAGCTCAGATCTCATCAGGGTCAGAGAGATTTTATGGAGGCTCAATTCACCTACATGATAGGAGAATTTATTGATATAAGAGCTGAGATGACAGATTACTGCGTCTATTATTTTCATCTCTTGAATACTACGTCCATACCGAGGTTAGGGTCTGGGATCTCCCGGGGTGGATCCCTCCTTCCTTCCCATTCTAGCATTCACTAAAGACTACATATTTTCTTGGGGTGGCTATGGGGCGATTTGTTGATATAGAGTTGCCAACCTATTTTGCACAAAATAGGAAAAAAATGTTGTCTCCTCGAGAGAACGACATCAAGGACAATGCTGATGCTTACAAAATAAAGTAGTTCAAGGGTTCGAGGACTAAGTTACAAAATATGATGGTATTAGGAACCCATCCCTCCCGTTCGATCTCTCATGGGCATGTGTTAATCTTCTTCTATTAAACTCTGTGTTTTGTGTGCTTATATGCATAATATAAATGGAGAATGGAATTACTCAACTCGCATCATGAACAAAGTCGAAATGTCATTATGCTTAGGAGTGTTCCAAAAATAGTAATTCAAAGTATACTGAAAGTGTTTGTCGCTTCGCAAGTATTTATAGAAGAACGAATGTGTATATCGGACAAGACACGATCAAGCAAGCATATAAATAAATATAAGTATGTACGTATATATTAAGAATATATAATAAGAACAAGGTAACAAATATATATGAGATGACTCGAGTTTAGGGATTTACCCTAGATGCCTACATAGACCAAGGTGGCATAAAAGTCTATGCAGATTGAAGACAATATGAGGTGTGGATTCACTTATACATCCAATCGGGGATTTTTCTCATGTGTGTGTGTGTGTGTGTGTGTGTGTGTGTAAAAAAAGGTGTTTTAGTGTCACAAAATGTGATGAGAATTCTTCGTTTGGAGTTTACAAGTAAACCCTTTTTTTCTTTTTTTCATTATGAAAATAAAGTATGTGCAAATACTAATAATAAAGGTTTTTAATTAACGTGTATGACGTAAGGAAATCAAGAACTAAAGTGAAAATAATTTACTAATGCAAACATAAGAGAATCTAAAAACAAGGGTGGAGAATTGGACCTCCTTTTGAAGACTTGAAGTGAATCTTAGTTGTAAATGCATTGATTTTAAGATGAGATGATGGTGGTATGAAGACATGGGTGAGGATTTCCTAAAAGGAGTATAAAAAGGATGGAAGTAATGTGGTGAATAGGCTTTTGAAGAGGGAAACAACTATGAATTCGAGATAATATTCTCTGAATTGCTGAGAGGGATGTTCAGGGGTGATTTTCATACTGAGTTCATGGCCTCTATTTATTGGGCCAAGGGGGTGCCGATCGGTATGGTCCTTAACCTTCCTATCAGCACAGAACAACAAACACACTACCGATAGGCATGGTCCTGGGGGTGCCATTCGGTATTTTGAGATAGGTTTTTCTAATAAATGGTCATAATATGAAAACCGCAAGCCAGAATCGTTCATAGGGCGGATTGTTGGAAAGGGTATTCATATACCTTTAAGAATCCATTGAGACTCGCCCGATTTCAAGAGTTTAACAAAGTCAAACAGGCTCGAAAGCCACTATTTGTCACTTGATAGAAAATTCCCAGAGGAAAATGAATTGTTCATCCAAACTGTGAACCGATTAATGCATGAGATGGATCGTTGGAAAGGGTATTCAGAGACCTTACATATTTCATTGATCTTTGTTTCGCTCGGAGAGTTGACCAGGGTAAAATGGGGCCCAAAAGCGCCCGGTCACCCTTCAGATTAAAATGGGTTGATCATCCGTACCATAAGGTTGATTCATGTATGGGGTGGACCCTTAAAAAGGGTATTCAGAGCCCTTTAAAAATTCATTCAGTTTCATTCAAGATGAAGAGTTGATCGATGTCAAACGGGACTCAGGAGTGCCCAATGGCCTCTCGATCCATTTTTAGGGTAAAATGGACCGTTCGTTTGAACCCTAAGGACGATCCATGCATGGGGAAAAAGGGATTCAGAAATCTTCAAAGATTCATTGAGCTTTAATGTAGGTGAGAAAGTTGACTAGAGTCAAATGGGACTCAGGAGAACCTATTAGCCTTTAGATCAGTTTTTGATAGTAAATGGACCGTTGTTCAAACTATAAGGTCGATTCACGGATGGGAAAACCCGTTGAAAGGGGATTTAGATCCCTTTAAAAATTCATTGAGCTTTCACTCAGGTGAGAAATTTTATCATAGTCAAATAGGGCTCGAGAGTTCTAGGTGGCCCTTAGATCTTTACTCAGAGTATAACCCAGAGTTTGTAATTAATCAGTGAAATTTAGGTTCCTAAGAAGGTTTTTAGGGGTGTCCTAGGATGGTGTGTTTATAGAGGACCCCTCGATGGGCGAGATTGGAACATATGAAGGCCGTCAAATGATAGACACCACACCGACATTAAGAAAGAGGAATTTAAGTAAATTATATGGACCTAGAGGATAGGGTTGACGAATTCAAAGCATTGGGGTTAGTTTTGAGGACGTAATGAGACAAAGGTGAGTGAATTAGTGGGTTGAGGTTGACTCTGAAGACATAGGGAGGTGAAGATAACCAATTTAATAGGTCGGAGATATGTTATGATTTATTTTAAGAGGATATGGAGACTTATTTAATGGATCGAGGTCAATTCTAAGGACTTAAAGTGATGTTCAGGGTGACTGATTCAATGGGTCGAGTCAATCCTCAACACTTAAATTTATAATGACCAATTCTATGGGTTGAGTTCAATTTTGAGGACCTTAAGTTGTGATGACCAATTCTGAGGGCCAAGGTTAATTCTGATGACCTTAAGTTGTGATGATCAGTTCTGAGGGTCGAGGTCATTTCTCAAGACCTTAAGTTGGGATAACCAATTATGAGGATCGAGGTCATTTTTTAGAACCTTAAGTTTATGATGAAAAATTTTAAGGATCGAGTTCATTTCCGAGGACCTTAAGTTGGGGCAACCAATTCTGATGATCGAGGTCAATTCTGAGGAACTTAAGTTTTCATGACTAATTTTGAGAGTCGAGGTCAATTATGAGGACCTAACGTTGTGATGACCAATTATGAGGATCGAGGTCAATTCTGAAGGCCTTGAGTTATAAAGACCAAATCGAAGGGATGTGGTCAATTCTAAGGACCATAACTTGTGACGACCAATTCTGAGGGCCGAGGTCAGTTCCGAGAACCTTAAGTTTATAACGACTAATTCTGAAGGCCAAGGTTATTTCTAAGGACTTACGTTGTGACGATACATTCAAAAGGTCTGGATAATTTTTTAGGACCTTAAGTTATGACAACCAATTCTGAGGGTCATAGTAAATATTCAGGACCTTAGGTAGTGATGACCAAATATGAGGGTTGAGGCCAATTTTGAGGACCTTAAGTTATGACGACCAATTCTGAGGGCCGAGTTCAAATATGAGAACCTTAAGTTTGTAATGACCAATTCTGAGGACCGATATCATCTCTGAGGATCTTAAGTTATGACGACCAATTCTGAGGGCCGAGGTCATTTCTGAGGATCTTAAGTTATGATGACAGGTCGATTTTGAAGACCTAAGTTGTGACGACTAATTCTGAGGACCGAGGTCATTTTTAAGGACCTTAAGTTTGTAATGACCAATTTTAAGGTTCGAGGTTATTTCTGAGGACCTTAAGGTTTAACAACCAATTCTGAGAACTGAGGTCATTTATGAGGATCTTAAGTTATAGCACGGGTAATTATTCTCATGGATATTTTTAAGTTATCTTGGGGGTACAGGTGCACTTGTGGTTCAACTAAGGATTGTGTTGTTTTGATACTACATCACGGGAGGTTTTATTTTTAGGATTTCGAATGGGAATCATAATAGACTTGGACGGAGGAGCATCATTGGTATTACTTATGGAATATGTTGAGGATATGTGTGTAAGGTTAATCTTGATGGGGATAAAAGCGTAAGATTAATTTAATGGGGAATTCTGAGTGTTTTAAGGGTATTAGTGCTCCAAAAAATAATTTTCTTGAGGAAAATGAGATTCCATATTTTTCAAGGATTTTTAGGAAATATTTTTGAAATTTTCGAATTTTTCTTGAATTTTCTACCATTTTTTGTATAAATTTTAAAAGAGGGTGTTGATAGGCAGTCTTGGGAGGGTTCCAATCGATAAGGTCATGAACTTCCTTGGCAAGAGGAAAAGGGGGCTATCAATTGGTATGGTCAGGGGGTTGCCAATCGTCAGACCCCATAGCCTTCTATAAAAATGGGTCGAACCCTCCCCTTCTTCACACCTTAAAGTGTTTTAATCTTCTACATTTCCTCTTTAAAAATCATTCCTAAGTCCTTTTTCTTTAAGACATCAAATGACTGGGTCTTCAAAAGAGGTATACAATACTGAGCGGTTAGTCATTGATGACTGAGCTGGCTTGGAGTGGCAGTCTATGGTGTCCCTTGCTTTAGGTAATAAAAATGCCTTTGATTTGTTGGAGCCTGCAACTAATGAGAGAATCCTACTATGTGGGCCGACATACCTTCATCTAGGGTGAGAGCCCTAGTGACTAAGTAAGTACAATATTCTTTGGTATTTCATTTTACTTTTCTCTTTTTTCTTTATGCTTATGAAAGGTTTTTCTTTTTCTTCGTGTGGATACTGACATTGCTCCTTTGGGGATTCGGTCTCTGGGGTTGACTGTGTTGAAGGAGGTTTAGGATAAGATCCATGTTGTCGTGTGCTGAATGTTTCTTACACCGGTTTTGGTCGTTTGGTACAGGTTTTGGATGAGACACCGCATGCTATAGTGGTTTTGAGTGCTCTAGGGGAGAGCTGGTGGGACACTACCCAGACTTTTCATCTTGGCTTCGATTAGATGACTGTTACTCCTATAGATGTTCAGTAGCTAATGGGGGTTGATTGTGATGGGTTTTAGATAGTGGTGGACTGCACATTGATGGTGAATCCAGATGAAGTGTAGGCGGAGTTGGGGGACATGGGTAGGATCGTATCTCAGGATTTGATCTGGAATTATGCTTTGAAGGAGACGCGCCTAAAGAGGAGGGAGGAAGTGAGAAACCGTTAGCAGGTGAGAAAGACATCTTGTCTGTTTATTTTTCTTCTGTTTGGTTGCTTTTTGGTGGAAACGAACGAAGACATCATCTATTTTTGTTTTTTGTTTTTTGTATTTTAGGATGATTTTGGATGTCGAGTTGTATTATTGGGGGAGCCTAACCCATGAATGAGGACTTGGGGGTATCCCCTAAGAATGAGGACTTGCGGGACTTTTTCATGATGTCCTATTGGTGGAAGTCAAAGAATTAGTCAAATCAGTCTTTATCCTTGGCTAACGTATGGCGAGCTCTGAATGCCCTGACGAGCGATCAGGGTATCTTTCATCTTTTCTAAATTATCCTTCGGCATCTTCATTTATTAAGAATATATTTATCTTTATTAGGGATTATATGTGACATTCTACACTTAGGGCGACTCCGTGAGATACGGGGGTGACGACCCTACATGCATTGATGTGGTGATTGATAGCGCATGAGTTTTGGTATGTCTAGTACCTAGGGGAGAGGGTGGTGAGGAAGATTATGGAGGAGGAGGTGGAAGTCCCACCATCGGTACCCCTTATGTACATAAAGTGTGTGAGTGAGATGTTAGACGATGCTCGGGAGACAACGATGATCATCGAGCCCTATACGCATTATACGAATACAATGGCGAGCTATAATTATTGAGATTTCGCGACGATCTCGTTGATTCCCTCCTGCATCTCTAACATGGAGAACATGCCTTCACCTACAACAACTTCGAGCTCGTGGGGTCCGTCGATGGTAGAGGCTGTATAGGAGGCACTGATCATTTAGCTTACTCCCATTTCATACATTTTTTGATTAATTAGCGGGGAGTCACTAGGCTTGCCACACCGTCCTGATGCGTTGGTGTTTAGGTTAAAGGGGCGTATGGATGAGGCCCTACGACGGAGGTATATACTCTAATTTTTCCTCTTTATATTGGTTCTTGTTTGCTTCTTTATTGATTAATCTGCATTTTTCTTGTTCTTTTTTGTTTGCAGTATGCTCGGGTGTTGACCACATGGCTGAGGGACATTAAGAACTGGATGGCCTTTATGTCAGATTATATCAAGAAATCAGCTCCTTCATGCTTTGTTCCATGTTCCACCTGAGATGAGGGTTCGGTTTCTGGGGGTGGAGGATCCGCCGCTCGTCGCAGGGGAAAGTGCATCCACCGTGCGGGTTGAGGGATTGATAGGGAGAGTTGAGATTTCGAGCAAAGTTACATTTGTAATTTCTTTTCTTTTTTCCTTTTCTATCTGTAAAATGTAGCCAAGTGAAGAAAAATATATATGAACAATATGCGCTTTACTTTTTGGCATTTTTCTTCACTTAGTGACCTATCCTATATGAGCTTTTAATTTTCTATTGAGATTCTTTATTTCAGGCAAATGTAGAGATAAGTATGGAAATAATAATGAAATGCAAACTGTTCATTTATTTAAAAAGGGGGGGAGACAAATATTTATTTTGTTAGAATTCATTTTTAATTGTTAAAAATGACTTTTTTTCTTCTTGAGATAAAGTGAGTAAATAACTCCGTAGTAATTTAGCAAAACATGGACTTTTTTTATACTGATTTTGATTAAAACGAAAGATGGAATTTTTCCAAAAAGGAAGTTGTCAATCGGCATACCCCTTAACCTACCTATCGGCATGGGGGTCAAGTCAAATTGTCCCCATGCTTTGATTGTACTTTCCTGTACATCAGTGTACTTTTATAGGGCTGAAATTTAATCAGGTTTTTAAAGGTCTTCTCTTTTGTCAGGGGTTTTGAGTATAAAAAGAGGGGTGTGGGATGTGATTTCTCCACCAATACCCACAATTATCTTCTTGTTTTATATTTCTTATTATCAAATGTATCTTCCCATGTACGAAGTATTTTCTTCTTACCTTAATGGTATGGAGGCCATATGCTTATACAATGTGGATTATAATGCTTTTAACTTGCGCTGGGTTTTTATGTCGTATAATCGAGCCATAGACTGGAACTTATTATCAGTGGAGGTATAATTATGGTACTCATAGGACCATGTCTTCCATTTTGATTTGGATGAGGTTTGTCCCACCTATGAGGAGTAATCGACCATGTTGGGGTTCAACACTAGTGTGGCGGCGGCTATGCTCGATTTTTTTCTCATTTTCCCCAGGCATTTCTGGCAGAGTTACTTCATATATCTCCTTCAACGTATCGACCATTGGTTATTAAAGGGGATACTTATCTTCAGGCAATTATGTATTTAGTGCTCTTAAGTGGGTTTGAGGACACTGGCTTTGTCATAGTTATCGCCTTGGGTTGTACTACTAGGATTTTGCTGGTGACGGGGGACTTGACAGTGAATCCCCAAGTGGCTTCAATAATGGTGTGGATGTCTTACCGCCATAATCTCATGGCAGTGGTGGTGTCTAAGAGCTTGGATGGTCTAAATGCTTAGAAGTAGGTCCCCTCCAACCTTTTGAGGTGGAGCCCAGTAATGCTATTTATGTGGCTTATAAAGAGTTTTCATTTGATGATCTCTCATGACTATACCTTGGTGATCTTGCCTACTTTCTTTGCCCGACCCTTCTTCAGCTTTGGCACATCTATAGAACTATTTTGTAGAGCATGAAGTCCTGTGTCTTCACTAGTCAGTGCCATGGTGGTGAACTTACAACCTGTCTTGCATCTTGGAGAGTATCGATATGTGAGGTTGGTGGGTCTTCAACAAACTTATTTTTATTTCCCCTGCTGACTCCTACGCTAAGTCGGGTGGGAACAAATTATGCCCCTCAAATAAAAAATAATTGCCTAGTAGAGGATTTGACTGAATCACTGAGGATGATGCTAGTCGTCCTTGTGGCAGCATCGCTGGTCATCTATCTTCCTATTAAAGTCTATAGGAGGGGCATGACATGTGTCTGGGGACTACCTGATGTGGTTATTGAATCATGTAGTAGAGAAAATTATGGCACAAGAGATCAATCAAAGCTCTTTCGTTACCTTCGACACCATGGAAGACATCATCGTGATTCAGTCTAGGCTTGTTAGGGTGTATCGCTCAATGGAGTGCAAACGAAATGTTAACCAGGAGTGAGAAACTTAGGGGCCTACAGGGTCCGGAAATAATGATGAAAAAGGGTTGTCAGGAAGTTGAAGGCAATGCTTTGTGAAGTTTGGGTGATTTTTTATGAAGCTATAGTAATTTCGGTTTTGTATGTTTTAGGGGGTTGGGATAATTTTATTGTAACTTGGTTTAGGGATAAGTTTATTTAGGAATGGTTTAAGAAGTTGAAGGGGGTGGTATGCTTAACTCCCTTTGTTGTTACTTCATGTAACAATGTTGTATTCCTTATTAGAAATAAAAATCGATTTTGATCACATTTTATCGTTCCCCTTGATGAGTTTTGTATTTGAATTATCTATGCTGATCGCTAAGGCAGACGTAATCCCTTTATTCATGTAATTATTAAATGGATCGCTATTATCGAAAGCTAGAAAAGAATAGGATTTTGTGAAAAGAAGGGGACCAGGACAACGTTTGGAGTATGGGATGCCTACATACCTCTTAGGGCTTTGAAAATTTTCCTGAGTATCATTTTGAAAAGAAAATGTTTTTAAGAGTATCAAGTCCAACGTAGTTCTGGGTAGGGTAAATGAATATTTTTTTTAGAATAAAAGGGGATGAGATGAGTCATAGTGCATCAAGATTTCGGACTACCAGAAAAATTTCTTGAGACGGTACAAGTTGACTGGATGAGCCATCTCTTCTCCATCAAGGTCTGTGAGCATAGTGGCGCCTCCTGACAGAATTTTCTTCACGAAGTAGGGGTCACCCCAATTTCATTTCAATTTCCCTCTGGGGTACCAGACAGGTTCTATGATTTCTTTAAGGGCGGGGTCTCATTCCTGGACGCCTCAGTTCTTGACTTTTCGATTGAATGATCGTGTTGTCTGGTGATGATATCCCTTTATATGATATAGAGCCTTTAGTATCTTTTCATCCAAGATTCATAATTCATACAAGTTTCTCTAATGACAATCTTCTTTGCTAACTATGCACTCGATCTGACGTGAAATAAAGGTATTTGTATCTTAAAAGGTAGAATTGCTTACATATCATACACTACAGAATAATGGGTATCCCTAGTAGGCGCTCTTATTGAACTGTCGTAGCCCCAAATGTCATAAGGTATTCGTTTCGGCCTAATCTCTGAAAATCTCAGTCATATTTTTTATTATGTTTTATTGGCTTTTATTGGCGGATTAAACAACATTATTAGCTTGATGTCGATAGGGAAAAGATTTATATCTCAGAATCCTATACTCGTCGAATAGTTCTTTGAGATCAGCTTCAAAAGGGATCCCATTACCTCTTGATGGGTATTATAGTATGAACGCACGATAATGGAAGTAGGATTGAGATCACAGACTTTTAATCCCAAATAATTGAAGGTTATGAGTGGACAAACGTTGTGAGAAGATCCACTGTCAACTAGTGAAAGTGTGAGTCTTTCCCAAGACTTCAATGAAGATACTGAGGGAATAATTGTGTTCAGGGCCAATCTTTGATATCTTTGCTTCAAAAAAGGAGACTAGTATGGAAGAGGTCAAGGACCCAACCATGTTTATGGCTTCTTTGGGAGAGGTGGAAATAAGGACTATAGGCCCGGTGAGGAGTTTTATCAAAGCATTCTGATGCAGTTGAGAGGGCATAAAAATATAGTCAAGGACTTTTCTCTCTTCAATGATCATTTAGGGAAGGAGAAGTTATTTGACAACTCCATTTCCTTTATCAATCTCAATCAGAATTAACTGAGGTATAAAAGAACAAGAACCCACGCCTTCATCTACCTTTGGTTGAATGTCCACCTTATTTATTTCCCTGTAATGGATCTTCAAACAATATCATTTCACACAGACTAGCTACTAGACTGACTTTTCCCCCACTGGGTTTGTCACTTAAACTCTCAAAGTCATCTCCCAATTCGGTGGTGACTATGTATTTTTACCAAGATATATTAATACATTCAATAACCTCAACGAATTCACCATACAAATCTTCCCACTAAGTGGGGAAGTGCAAGAGTGAAGGGACCAACCGTTCTTGAATCTTTAAAGTGGTGAGTAGCCCATCAAGACTACGGATTTCACTTGTCTTCCGAAATGCATTTGTCATTATCTGTTTCACATCATCTAGATTGACTTATTCAACAGTTACCACCCGTTTATCTAATTCTCGAGCCTATTTCGATCTTCTATGAACAAGCCACCAAATTTACAACAATCAACAATCATCTCGATGGGATATTTTAGCCTAAACTCCAAGACTTAGTTCAACATAGCTGGTAACTCAATGTCTTTTCCTTCAGACTGGGTGCGATAGTAATAGAGGTCCTCATAAGTAGTGACAAAGTTTTATTGGTGAAGATGTAGGGTGTAGGAGAAAATATGGGCAAACCTTTAGTGGTTTAGGTGAGACTATGGGTATGATAGGTTCTAGACTAGGCAGGATTTGAGCGAATCGATCAAATTTTAGGTCACTCTCAAGAAAGATGACATTTTTATGGGTTAGAAATGGGTTAAGAGTGGTATTGGGTTTAGGATTGGTTGGTGGGTCAATGATACCCAAGTCAACTAGGTCGTGGATCACATTACTAAGGTGGAAGAATTGGTCAGTAGTATGACTAGAAGATTGGTGGAAATCACATCGGGCATCAGTCTTGAAGTTTTAAGGAAGTGGATTCGGTAATGGATGGGAGTGAGGGTTTAATGATGTTTTGTCTTAACCGGGCTTGGTAGACTTTGGACAAGGTATCATGGATCTCAATGTAGTCTTTCTAGGTAGGACGAGGGCGACTTTACTATGTCTAAGAGGCAGTAGGTTAGTAAATTTTATTGATGGTTGAGATTGTAGCACTGCGGCCTTCTCATACTTTCGGGGAGTGAACTATCAGGTCACATTATTTTGCTTAGACTCAAATTTGGTAATGCCTTCCTTAATTTCTACATTATCTTCTCAAAGGGATATAAAGTGTGGATAACATTTTCTTCCCTTAAGGAAAGAAGTTCTTCTTCAAGAAACTGATTATTTCCTCCTTAGAGGATCTGTTAGTCATGGTAGAATATTTCTCTCTCCACCTTCCTATGAAGCTACTGATTGTTTCCTAGGGTTTTGCTTGATAAGCGCAAGATCTAGGTGGGTAACCTCTAACTCCTCATTGTACTTGTACTAAGACATGAATTCTCGTGCAACATCCTCCCAACTACAAATAATGGGTTCTTCAAGGGACATTAATCACCCTAGGGAACTTTCTTTTAAGTTCTGCTGGAACATTTAGTCCATTATCTCTACGGAGTCAGCCAGGAAGGCCATGGCTCGATAATAGCTTCAAAGGTGAACAAATGGGGGTCTGCTTCCACTGAACTTCTCGATATATGGCATCTTGAACTTCTCTGGTTGTCTGGATTTGGGATAGGGAGACATATGAGTGTAGTCCATGTAGTTACTAGATATATTGACTTGGTCAAACTTTTTTACGGCAGCTTGAGGTCTTCCTTGACCTTGTTCAGTTACTAATCCTTAGGATTTGTGGATAGTGGCAGGTTAGACCCTAGTTGGGTAATGTTTGAAATAGATAGTTGAGCTACCAATGGCCCACTAGAAAGTGGGGCACATGGAAAATGTTGATACTCTTTTGGGACCCATATAGGCTCCCGAGAAGGTGGACCCATGGCATAAATAATTATAACCTCAGGTTCTTCGGTAATCTGGGTCTGATGATACTTCTTCTCATGGACCTCAGTTTGAAGGTTATCAATCTTGGCACAGAGATGGGCTAAGACAGTCATTAGATCGAGCTGCACATTCGATTATTGGTCAGTGTTCTCCATCATGAGCTGGTGAAGGTAAATCCCAAACTCAGATGAAATAGCAGAAGAATCGACAGAGCTTCAGGGTGGTTTGATGAAAGATCGAATACAATAGGGATCCAGGACAAAATTGGGTGTGTGATTGACCTGAGAGGGAAAATGGTTCGAATTTATTTTTAAAATAAGGAGGGAGAAATTTTTTAATATTTTGGAAGGAGGAGAAAAAAGGTTTTTGGTATTTTAGAAAAGGGAGGAAAAATGAAGAGGAATTTTAGCATGATTATTATTATTATTGATATTAATATTTTGTTTTCACTCGTATTAGGTTTTCATAAATGAAGAAAAAATGTCGGAGAGGACCCGAGCCTGAGAAAATAGGGTTTGAAAGTATGTAAGACATGGTTTGACTTCTTTTCAGACTCATGAACGGGCTCCTATTTTGGAAAAAGGCTAAATAGCACAAAAATTTGGGCAGTATGTCGACTCGGAATTTCGGCAGAGTTTAGGATAGTAACTAGAAAACTAAATATGAGTGTCCTATGTTTGACATCTATATGAGGTTTATGTAATTATTTGGTTAGTGGAAGGGTTCCCCCATTTGGCGTGACTTTCACGATATACCTCTTGCCTATAAGGGCAATCATTCATTGGTATGTGTGGACAAGAAGTTTGAGATACCTGAGTGTACATAAATTTCCTCACTGTATACCTCGTGGGGACAGTGCGTGTGAGAGATAATTCGATATACTCGACATACGTGAACAAGTTCCCTGTTATATACCTCCCATCTTGAGGCCAATGGAAGGTGAGGGTCATATCACTTAGGCTAATTCTGACCCGCAGGACCAATGCCCATAACAAAATGACCCCACAACACTGGACAAAATTTTTGGTCAATATTTCATTGATCTTTGTGATGTAGTGTGCAAAAATGAATGAGTCTTAAGTAACATATTATGGAGAGAGTATTTTTTTATCAATTTTTATTGGCATGATGAGTAAAGGGAAAACTACACTAATGGGGAAGTATATACATGTATTAAGAAAAGTAAATCTAGCATGAAGACTATGCTATGCATGGATACAAATGAGTGAGTAAGTAATGTGGGAATATATGAAAGAGAGTGTGTTGTAGTGAGCCTATAAATGGATAAATTACAAGTAATGTATGATATATGTAAGTAATCATTGAGATATATAGAAGTGTGGGTGTGTGCTTGTGAAGCCTAAACATGGATATTCTAAGTGGTGTATGAAGCATGTGAGTATGAAGTGAAGCTAAGTGTAAGTGGGTGAAGTGGATAAGTCGGTGAAAAGTGATATATATATATATATATATATATATAAAGGTAAATAAAGGAGAAAAAAGAATATATAGGTAGGTGCATACATACTGATGCAAAAAGAACAACACCCATGCAAAAATAGAGTCTAGTCCTCTTAGAATTGTCCCCAGCAAAGTCGCCGCTGTGGCCATCCCGAGGTCGGGATCGAGAGGTTCTCCCGATGTGGATCCCTCCTTCCTCCTTTCAGAATGTGCGCAGGATTGTGTCCTTTCTCAAGGTGCTTGGTCGTCATCGATGTGGGGTGATATGTATAGAAAAAGTCGCAGGCAAAAAAAATATTGTCGCCTTGAGATAACGACATCAAGGACAATACTGATGCTTGCAAAACCCAATAGTTGAAGGTTATAGGGACTAAGTTACGGAATGAAAAGGCATTAGTCACTCATCCCGCCCTTTTGATCTCTCTTGGGCATGTGTTAATAGTCTCTTATTAAACTCCGTGAAGGGTGTGATTATGTGCATAATATAAATGGAGAATGGAATCACTCAACTCGCATCATGAACAAAGATGGAGTAAGTTCATCCTTAGGAGTGTTCCCAAAATAGTAATTCAAAGTATACTGTAAGTGTTTTTCGATTCACAAGTCGTTATAGAAGAAGAAATTCGTATATCGAAAAAGACACAAGTAAGCAGGCATATGAAATATACATTAAGAATATATAATAAGAACAAGGTAACAAATGTATATGGGACGAGTCGAGTCTAGGGAATTACCCAAGACACCTACATGGACCGAGGGGGCATCAAAGTCCACAAAGTCGAAGACAATACAAGGTGGGGTTTAACCCATAAATCGAACCGCGGATTTTTCTTATATGTGTGTGTAAACAAAGTGTTTCAATGTGAGAAAATGTCATGAGAATTCCCCATTTGGAATTTACAAGTAAACCCTTTTTTCTTATGAAAATAACGTATATGCAAATACTAATAATAAAAGTTTGGAATTAAGGTGTTCGATGTAATGAAATAAAATACTAAACTGAAAATAAAGTGATTAATGAAAAAATAAGTGAATTTAAAGACAAGGGTGGAGAATTGGATATCCTTATGAAGACTTGAAGCAGATTTTTATTGTAGATACGCTAATCTCATAATGATATGATGGTGATATGAGCACATGGGTAAGAATTTGCTAAAAGGAGTATATAAAGGATGGAGGGAATGTAGGAAATAGGATTTTTAAGAGGGGGAAAACTTTGAATTTGAGAGAATGTTATCATAATTGTTGAGAGAGATGTTCGGAGGTGATTTTAAAAGTGAGGTCATGGCCTCAATATATAAGTCCATGGGGGTGCCGATTGGCATGGTTCTTGACCTTCCAATCATCACAAAACCCTATATGCACTACAGATAGGCAGGGTCCTTGGGGGGGGGGGGGGGGGATTCGGTAGTTTGAGGTAGGTTTTTTAAAAAACGGTCGTAAAACGCGAATCGTAAGTCAAAATGGCGCAATGGTGGAATATTGGAAAGGGTATTTAGAAGCCTTCAAGAATACATTGATCCAGTCTCAGAAGCGCTTGTTGGTCACTAGATAAATTCTAGGAGCAAAACTGATCGTTTATCAAAATCGTAAGGTTTATTTACGCATGGTACTAACCATTGGAATGGGTATTTAGAGCCCTTTGAGATTTCATTTAGCTTCCTTTGGTTTGAAGAGTTGACCAAGGTCAAATGGGGCTCGAAAGAGCCCGATGGCCCTTCAGAGTAAAATTTGTCGTTTATCTGTACGGTAAGGATTATTCATCCATGGGGCAGTCCATTGGAAAGAGTATTTAGGTGTGTTTGAAGATTCATTCAGCTTCATTCAATTGAAGAGTTGACCCAAGTCAAATAAGGCTTGGGAACGCCCATTAGCCTCCAAATTTGTTTTTAGAGTAAAATAGATCGTTTGTTAGAACTGTAAGTCCGATTCATCCCGGGACAGACCTTTAAAAAGGGTATATAGAGCCCTTTGAACATGAATTGAGCTTTTAATCAGGAGAGAAAGTTGATCGGAGGGCCCAGGAGCATTAGGTGGCCTCTAGATCAGTTTTTGATAGTAAAACACATCATTCGTCCAAACCATAAGGACAATTTGGATATGGGGAAGTCCTTTGAAAAAGGGATTCAAATCCTTTCAAAGATTCATTGAACTTTTTCTCATGCAAGAAAGTTGATCGGAGTGAAATAGGGCATCGGAGCGCCTGATGGCCTCTAAATCGATAATCGGAGTGTGACTTAAGGCTTGAGGTGAATGAGTGGGTGTTAAGGACCTAAGGAGGTGCTTAGGTTTTTTTTTAGGATGGGGTATCTACCGATACAATTGATCGTAAGTAGGCCAACTTACACAAGCACGATGTTTATTGCAGATTATTTAAGGAGATCTTGTCTTATTTCTGATTTTTCTATTACTACCATACCTTCAGTTACCACTCCTCCAGGATATGTTCCCCCAGATGATATTGATGATGATGATGACCCTATTGATGGGGATGATTAGGACAACGATATCGATGATTTTGAGACTCATGATTATGAGATATCGAATGATGATTTGAATTTTTTTGCAGATCTCTATATCTTTTTTTATTATTTTATAGTACCCCTTGTGATAATTTGATACATTCTGTGGGTACTGGATATTTGTACCATTTTTTGTTGGTACTTAGGATACTTTTGGATGGTCATATGGATGATTTCATTAGTTTATGGATCATTTGGTTATATCCATATTCTTATGCTCATTATATCTATGCTTTATATATGATCTCATTTTTATATTTGGACTGTTTGTATAACCAATATCCTACTTTTGTTCGTATTTCTTGAGATCATTTATCTTCTACTTATTTATCTTGATATTCATATGATGATATGATCATTGCTTATTCTCTTTGTAGCTTTAGTAATTCACATGCTTTGTTATCTCTTGCTTCGCTAGTTCTATTTATCCTCTATAATGTGCTTTATTACCAAGTTATACCTAATGTCTATGATGTTTTCTTCTATTTAACATTTCTGCTTGAAAATAGGGGAGGTAACTTTCCTTTAACTTTGTCAAAATGAAGGAGATAAATTATATTTCCTTTATGTCAAAAAGGGGGAAAATATCTATGATAGGGGAGATGACATTAGGGAAATGATTTGTAGGGGTAGCTATATTTTTTGTTTTACTTATTGATGTAAGATGATTTTATCATACTTCACATGTGTACATGCCTTATTTCATCAATATTATTTTGATATTTCAAAGGATTACTAAGAAGGGGGAGTTTCCCTTTATTCATGCTTGCCAACGTGATTCTCTTTGTTTCTCTTATTCTAAAATACACCTGTTACATCTGAAATTATTCAAACTTAGATCTATGAGTTCGTCCTTAATTTTTAAAACAATTGAAAGTGATTTTGGTTCAAATATACACTAACATATTCAATTCAAACATTAAATTTTCTAAATTTCTTTATCTATCACTCCTATATCTAAAATATGAAGTGATTTGATTCATTAGAGGAATTTAAGCATGGAATGATTCTAAGGAGAAGAGTGGATTTTCTCATTTTCTTCGTGAGGCTCAAAGTATATTTTTATGCTTATATGGGGTAAATTTCAAAGTCCATAAGTAACTACTCATGAGAGGTACCTTGTTTCTTTGTAAAACACTTTTCAAGTAGATATATAAATTAGAGTGCGTCGAGATTTTTTACCCCTTAATGATGGTTTTTCCTCATAAACATGTCGTATAGATGCTGGTAATTATTATTTATTCATTTTCACACTTTTATCACATAATACATGTAGATCATATCTAGATCTAGTGTAATTAGATAAAATTGGGATTAGGTGTTGACTTCTAATTATTCTTTTCAGATTTTCCCGATTAATCTTGTTATGTTGCTAATTCAAGACATACTTCACATCACCTAGTTAATTCATGTTCTAAGTCTGTTGAATTTTCAAGCAAACTTATTTTAAATAAAAATTGGCCATGTTATGTGATTAAACCTACTCACCCCTCCAGGTTTATTTTGGATTAAACACTTATAGTTTAAAACACATCCTCAACCTTAACAATTTTGACCAAAACCAACAGCTTTAAGATGGTGTCCACATTAAGGGGTATGGGGACCTTAACCAATTCAGATGAGCTGGGGTCCATATTCTTAGAAAGGTAACTTCGTACTCCCTCAATTATTTTTGGTTTTTCTTTTTAATTTAAATGTATTTCCTTAGCACACTCTTCATTATGTTTATAGGCCTAACACTTTATCGTGTCCCTCATGATTCATTCTATTGAGGGTCACAGGGCATAGAAGAAAAATCTGGCCATGGTTGAGTAATTGGATATGGAAAAAAGGTGTTGCACTGGGTGGTATGTAACTAATAGTTGGAGATGGTTTTTCGGGAGGATGGGAGGTAAAATAGGAGTTCCCAAATCAATTCTCTTGAGAAGACTTAACTTCCAAATGAGAAGGCCGCCTAGAATAGTGCTTCATTATTTGCCATTATTCAAAACTCTTTGGCTGAGGCTGAGAGGTCAAATGTTGATGCCTTTATTAAGTATAGGGAGCTTGTGGAGGTTCCAATAATAAGATTCTTGATTCGAATGAGTACATTGATGTCTTGAAGAAGCAGGTCCTAGATGTCAGCATTAGGGGAGATTACATGATGACTGATGTTTTACAGTTGTAAATAGTGCTTTATAATCTTGAAGTAAAACAAGCTAACTTATATAAATGATTAACTTTATAGTGAACATTCAATCTAATGAATATCTAAACTCCGAGGCCTATCAAAGTTTTATTTTCTAAAAATATTCTTTCAACTCTTAAGTTTGTTAGTTAAAGGTTCAACTTCTTTTCCATGACTTCGTCGTCTCTAGGATCTTCCCCAAAGACCCTCATTATTCTAAAGATACCTCTAATAATGAAAGAAGCAGTGAACGTGAAGTTGTTGATTCCTATGTTCCATACACTAAGGAAGAAGAGATAAATAGTAAAGCCCTTTGTCTTCTAATAATGAAAATCGTCCCATTAAAAGAATCTAAAGACCTTGTGAAGGAAATTGAAGTGGAACTCAAGCCTTAGAAAGGATTTGTAAAATATTTTTGCTGATTTTGGACATTGTCCATTTGATTAATCCCTAATTCTCTCATCTTTAATGACAATGGTTCTATTTGGAAATTTTTTAGTTCTATTTCATCGTTATTTCTTTCGGTTTAATTTTCCAAGTAATAGTTTCTTATTCTTGTGTTTATTTGAGGTATTATCCCCCTTAGCCCCCAAGATTACTTAGTAAAGAAATAAAAAACAATCAATGCAGTTTTTAAGTTTACCTGAGGGTTCATAGACTTTTGTAATGCGATCTACCAAGGATGGAAGCCATAACTGACCAAGGATAAAAGCCTTATGTATAATTTTGTGTATTTATCTGCAGTGACTAGTGATGTCACTAAAATTATGTTATTATTTGGAATTGAATTAAGTTTAAATATGATAATAAAATAATAAATATTTAATAAATAAAAATAATTATGTTAATGGAATAATTCGGGTGACATTAGGGATGTGTAGAAGGTCCATTTACACATTAAAATGTTGGGTTTTAAGGACCATAGGTTTGTATATGAGTTGGGTTAGACATTAAGCTATTTAGAGTTAGTTTTGGGTTTATTGAGTTAGGGTCCATATGGGATATAAGCCTAATTTTATGCCTAACGTTATAAAATGAAGATCAGTGTTAGGTTAAACATATTTTTACACTTTGGAGGAAACCCTAGAGCTAATGATAATAGGGTAATATAAGAAGAAGAAGAAGAAGAAGAAGAAGAAGAAGAAGAAGAAGAAGAAGAAGAAGAAGAATTGAGGCTTTTTGATTAAGGATTTAACCCACATGATTTAGAGGCAAGTTTATTTAATAAAATTTTATAATTGAAGTTGTGTTATTGTATGATTGCCATTGAAATCTTAATCTAAAATTAATATAATTGTAATTAAATAACAATTGTTAGAATTATACATTAGTTGGGTAATTAAACTATAATACATGTTCTTAGAATATTATGATAATGGGTTGATTCATCATGATTTGGAGTAGAATTTGTTAAATTGATGTTATTATTATGATGTTCCATGTTAGAGGATTGAAAGCCCCATGTTAATTTTGTGTATTAAACTAAAATTGGCTTGAATTGGGATCACCTCATATTTAGTTTTCTTAAGATGAGAATACAAATTAATACCTTAAATTTGTGTTAAATTAATATACAACTATTGGGATGATTATAAATTTGTACATTGAAGTTTAGAATGTTTATAGACTTAGAATGAAGGTTTTAGGTTTAAAAACAACGGATTTCAGCAGAGAAGATGAAGCTCTAGGTAAACCTCGCTGAAACGAGATTGGGAACTCTTGATTCTTATTCGAACGAGATAAAGGACTCATCTCGTTTGAAAGACATATGTATTCTCATTCGAAAGGGGAGATCAAACAGGGAATAAAATAATTTTTTTTCTAAAATTTGTATTTTTAATTACTAGAGGTTAATTAATGATTAAAATAGGAAATTGGACTTGTAACCCTTAACTATGCATGATTACTTGATTATTGTATTATGTCTAACATATCGCGTGTGAGTACTTATGGGATAAGTACTATAGGGTATATATTTACAAGGATTCTATAGATGGCGAATGTTACCCTGATGCGGAGATGACGATTTTGACTTGGTTATATTTACCCTGGACATCACATGATCAAATTCCCGTTATATCTGTGTAAGATTCGAGGGATAATCCTTTTATATATCTTTGCGTATGTGTCCATATGACTAGTTTGAAGGAGTAATGATTACCCCTTATTGATGCTTGAGTGGTTATAAATATGGGAAAACCTATAACTATGCCTAGTATGTGTGAGCGATCCCCAAAGGCGATAGAATAGACCTTCGTTATGTGTGGACTTGTGATGGGGCCATTTTATAAGGTATATGTATTAGACCATACTTTTATTATGTGTATGTGGATTTAGATACTGCTTTACCCTATTGTATTATAAAATGGTCAAGTATAATTGAAAAGAAGTGGAATTGTTACATAAAAGTCTATAGAGACCTAAAAGACTTAATCATGGGGAATATATGGGCTTGGGAGTAGACACGTGATATTTAGGTTTTTGTGGGTTTGGGTTATTTTAAAAGAAACTAAAATAATATAGGAAGATGTGTAGTTAGATTGTAACCCAAATTATATTATTGTGCCACTTGGACTTTTTGTTAACGTCTCTTATTAATATTTTTCATGTTATATGCCACTAGTGTGGCATCACCCCTGATCCTGTAATGATCTCCTCTCTGTTTATGATCTTATAAGATGTAGATGTCGAGCCTTCGTGCTCATATTTTATATTCATTTTATCATTTGTGTCATTTTTTGCACTCGCTTGCTATTTTATATTCGTTTTGGCATGGATTACAAGGAAATAATTGTATGCAATGAATCCATATATCTATGTTGGTTTTGGTATCAGAGTTTATGTGGTTCACTTATATTATTTTGCACTCATTTACTTTAATGAATTTAGTTTTATTTCCATTCATGTTTAGAATGATTTTCAATTATATTGATTCCCATGAGTTTGTATTAGGCCTCATCAAATATTTTTAAATTATATGGGTTGTGAGAGTTAGTATTAGAGTATTCCACGATCTAGTGTCCTAGGGATCTTGAGTGCGTCAGTCGCTTTCCACATAGTGTTTTTTGCTAGTTTATAGATATTCATTTATATCTTGTAATATATTTTTATATGTGTACTTATACTCTTTTGTTTACTATCTTTCATATGGTGAACACACATACGACACCGATGACTTGTCCGACCACAATGAGCTGCTAGTGCTAAGTCAGAGACAATGACACCCCAATAGCAGCCACAACCAACTCCATCACCACAAAAGGGACAAGAAACTATTATTCCATAGGTATACTACGACACAATCATTACACAAACTATAATTGTGACTATGGAAGCCATGAAGCCATATCAGTAGCCTCTACCACCCATAGGAGCACCTGAGCATGACCAGATTGTTGTATCTATATGGGAGAGAGATAGTACTGTCATTGAGGAAAGACGTCCACTAGATTACTTAGGATATATAGCCCAATTGTTTTTCTATAGTGGAAGCATTACATCGAGTGGTATATATGCCTACTGGGTCGTACTGGAATTCAATGCCAGATGTTATTCAGTTTTAGACTCATAGGGTATTCCCTCTAGTGGTAGGAGTGTGTTACCACCATAGACGATTGGGTACAGTTAGCAATTTCTTAGTTATGGGAGAATTTTTATGGGAAATACTTCCTTCTAACATTAGTAACCATTAAGACCTATGTTTGATAGATTGAAGGAGGATGATAGCACAATGGCAAAAAATGAGAAAAAATTTACTCGGTTGATACACTTTGTTACGAAAAATAGAGGATCAGAGGCAAAGAAGATAAACCAATTTGTCAGAGGCTTGTCATGGAGGATCAGGAAGATATTGATGAGTAATTAGACATATAGTACATATACTCAGGTTGTGGATGTTGTATTATGACATTGCGAGGATTTTAGGAATTTTTTTAGAGAAAAAGATCTAAAAAAAGATAAGGGGTAATGGCCAAGGTTCGAAGGTAGGAAAGACAGGAGATTCATCTCGAGGGTAGTGAGTCCCACACTTTTAGAGTGGGTCAAGTCAGGGGGAGTAGCCCTGAAGCATTTAAAAGGAGGAGATTATTTTTGCCACTAGGGTGGCCAGTGATAGGGCTATCAAGGCTAAGAATATTACATCCAGCAAGGATAGAGGGGTTAGGTCCACCAAGGCGAAAGATAGGAATGGCATAATACGAACCACGAATAGGGACAACATGCTCGGGGATAGGAGAGTTAAATCAGAGGACAGTGTTATATTATGGGGAATGGGGGAATTCTTCTCGTAGTAGCTCTAAGGGAAACTTGGTAGGACATCAGGGGCAGTAGTAGGCCCTTCTTGACCCCACCTCATTATTTGAGTTTACCACCAAAAATTCGACTCTTATGTACCCGATTCAAAAATATTTTGATACCTCACTTACATTTCATCCTTTATCCCATGTAGACTCAACCTCGTTGTGGTTTCCCCACTAGAATCTAACTAACTTAATGACCTTTGATCACAGAGTCTGCTATTTCCAATAAAAAATAAGCTAAGATCTCTCCTGGTACCTTGCGTATACTTGATGATCAATACTATCGGGGTTGATGTGCTAGTATGGTAACTTGTTCCTCGAGAACATCCTTTGAATAGACACATAAAAGACATCTTTTACCCACTGAAGATGATGGGGTAAGTGAAATTGATACACCATTGGAACCACCCAATTTGTGATGATGACGGGGCCTACATATTGGACTTCCAACATTCCCTTAGAACCTAATCTCATAAATCCCTTCATTGTGAAAAACTTTAGAAGCACCTGATCCCCTACCTTCAACTTCAAGTTCAACTTTCTCTTATCGGCATAACTCTCTGGGGGACTCTGGGAAGTTTTCGTATACTCCTTGAAGATCACAATATTCTTTCAGCTGTCTCGTATACAATCTGGATCTAATCATCTGATAATCCCCATATCCAGTTAATAACTCAGTGAACGACATCGTCGTCTATATAAAGTCTCATAGGGCACCATCCCAATAGTCTGTTGGTGACTATTGTTACAAGTAAACTTTACGAATGAAAAATAATGATCTCAGGTCCTATTTAAATAAAAAACACAAGCCCATAGAATACCCTTTAGGATTCGGTTCACAACCTCAGACTGCCCATCTGTCCGAGGGCGAAGTTTGTAACTCATGTTTAGATACTCTCCCAAATTCTACTAAAATATGTACCCACTGGTTTGATTCTAACTTCTCTGTAGGTCTGATGTTGATGTTGCGTTCCTAGTTTTCTAACTTCTCCATTTTGTTCTAGCAAATTCCAACTCAGTCAAAACTGATCTCTCAACAACATACTAGTTGTGCAAAACGTGCAAGTGAATATGTTCTAAATGGAAACCATGCAAGAACTTAATTCAAATCTCAAGCATATAAGTTTTCTTCAAAAGCTTAACAAAAATATATTTGTAATCAAGCAAATAAAGTTTCTATAAAAACTTAAGAAAAATTCATTTTCAATGAACAACCAATTAAGTTTTCTACAAAAACTTACAAAATAAATTTTCAATCAAAAAACTTATAAACATTCTCTCTAAGAAATACATACAACACTTATCATGAAACACAACAAGATTATTCAATCATTTAAGATATATGTGTTCTCAATCTCTCAAAAATATAACATTCAATTTTATGAGGAAAGTGTTTACAAATTATTTCACAAATATGAGAAAACAGATTTTTAAAAAGATTTTCAATAAACATGCAAGATCCAGAGAAATTCTGATTTAAATATCATATGGCATTTAACATAAAATCAGAATATTTAGATCATAAAAAAATTCAATAAAATTCGGATCTAAAAATCTAAAGAATTCTAGTTTTTGTAAAAAAACTATTTCATCATGAAAGCACATAAATTCTCTCTACAATAACACAATATTTTAATCTCTAAAGTTATGAGATGATGTGCACGATCATTGAGAATTCAAAAACAAAAACAGAATAAAGATGAAGTAGAATGAACACAATGTGTGTAAAATAATACTTTCTTCTCTCTTAGATATCTCTCTCTAATTCTCTATATTTTTCTCTCTAAAAATATTAAACCCTATTGTGTTTCTCACTCTAGAAAATAGGACTGAAAAGTCTCTCAAAAAATCTAACTCCAATAAACTCTTCAATGAGGTTTATATAGGTGAGAAAAAAATATTCTAGAAACTCTAAAATCAATAAATGATTATTATTGATTATTATGTTAATGTGTATGATTTAAAGGAAAAGATAAATTGAGAATTTATATAACTAATGAGAAAATAAAGTGATTTAGATAAAGAAAAATGGTATTTGAACCTTCGTTGGAGAATTGAGGCTTAATATTGACCTTTGATGATCTCCCTTACAAATTGAGATGTATGTTGGATGATAGATAAGTATCTTTTTCTAAATTAGGTATGAAAATGATGGGAATGAAAGGTGGAAAGGAATTTCACAGAAGGAAACGTCGTTGATTGTAGAAGAATATTACTGAGATCACTGATATTGATGGATCTGAGGTGTGTATTGAGAGTGAGCTCATGACCTTCTTATATATGATAGGGGAAATGCCGATCGACATGCCCCTAGCTCTGCCAATCGAGAAGTGACTCTAGACACACTGCCAATTGGCGGAGAAATGGACCTATCAATTAGTAGTCTCATGCAGATTTTTTCAAAAAATGGTCCTAGAATGCAATACCTTAATCCATATCATGCACGAGGCATACCATTAAAAATTTAATTCATAGACCTTCAAGAGTCTTATTGGCTGCTCCCAAGTCCAGGAGTTAATTTTGGGTCAAATGGGGCTCGAAAGCGCTCGTCGGCCTTTTGGATAGGAGATTATCGAACTGTAATGGATCGTTCGTCCAAACCGTAAGTCAAAATTGTCCAAAGGGTGGACCATTGGAAAGTTTATGAGAGTTACTTCGATGTTCTAAAGATATTTTCCCGGTTCAAAGAGTTGACTTTGGTCAGTCGGGTCCCGAAAGTGCTCGGTGACCCTTCGGAGTAAAATGAAACATTTATCCATACCGTAAGGCTAATTTGTGCATGGGGTGGACCATTGAAAAGGGTATTCAATGACGTTTAAAGATTCATTTAGTCTCATTCGAGATGAAGAGTCAACCTTGGTTAAATAAAGCCCAAGAGCATCCGGTGGAATTTGTATCAATTTTGGGGGAAGATGAATTGTTGGTACGAACGGTTATTCTGTTAAGTGCATGGGGTAGACCATTGGAAAGGGGTTTCAGTGCCCTTTAACAATTAATTTAGATTTTACTCTGATGATGGAGTTGATTGGGGTCAAATCGTGGCCCGGGAGCACACGGTGGCCTCCAAATTGGTTTTCAGTAGTAAAATTGTCCGTTCGTCCAAATCATATTGTCGATTCATCCACGGTGCAGACTGTTGGAAAGGATATTTAGATCCCTTCAAAGATTCATTAAGTTTTTGCTCTGACGATAGAGTTGGGCGGAGTCAAATGAGGCCTGAGAGCTCCCAATGGCCTCTATATCTATACTTAGAGTATGACCTAGGGTTTGTAGTGAAAGGGGGAGGTTCTAGGGACATAAGGAGAGACCTAGGGGGTCCTAGAATGTGGTGTCTACACCTAGGATAGGGATATGTACAAAATCAGTATACTAAAAATTATTATTATTCCTCTTGCGTTCCCAAAAACAAATCCGTGGAAAAAAATTATTGGATTAAATGGGTACGTGGAAGGAAAATGATGGATAAGGAATGGACGACCAGCATGTTGACCGATCACACATAGCATGAATACTATAGACAAGATATGGACTATCAGTGTTATTTACCTATCACCCCACACCATAGGACAATTGAAGAGAATATGACCAAACTGGTGCCACACGGCCGAACACGGGGCACATTATGTGAGAGGCATATGATGGGTGAATAGGCTAAGAGAGATCACGGACCTTAAAGGTATATAATCATATCTTGAGGATCATATCAACAAATGAGAAGATTGCCACCAATGGATATCCATAACTCGGTCAAGATAAACCTAAAGAGGGCTAAGGTTATAGCACACCTACATTTATAAATAAGGAATATGTAGATAATATTAAACTAATTATAACTTTGTGTTACAGCTTGGACTTTTGGCTAGCATCCCTAGCACTCCAATTATTACCATTGCTTCGAAAGCTAATAAATCGATCTCTCTCCCTTTACCGTGGACGTGGGTCGACCTCACAGCCAAACCGTATATATCTTGTCTACTTTTTTTTTGCACTCTAATCTTTCTAGGGATATGTAATTCTAGATTTTATTGTTGGTTAATAACCCCTACAATTTTATTGTACAAAAATCTCTCGAGAAAATGAAATTTGATAACAAAATAGTTCTAGAATGATAGGTTAATTATTAAATACTACATAAACTATTTTTACACTTTATGGAATTGAAGTTTTGAAGTGTGTATTGAATTCATTGAATTACACTATATTATCTCATAATCACTGATATGATCATAAACACTATATTTATTCAAATGTACGAAATGCCCTTAATTTCTAGGATTATTATCATAAACATCTGTTTATTTGAATTTGATTGTTAGTTGTTTTAATTTAGCCACACCAATTCATTTTGTTCTTATAGTTGTGATTAATTTTAAATGTGGTTAATTTCTCCAGTTCTCAGTATCCATCTTCATTTAATTCGTAGTTATATTTAATTGAACTACACTTTTTTTCAAATGTGCTTAATTTATTATGATTAATATATAATCTCCTCTTCATCTTTATAGTATATAGCGTTAGACAAATATGTTTTGGGTGGGAAACAATGCATTCCTAACGTGCCTATTACTAGGCACATGGTAGTGTTAATTTTGTGTTTTGAAAATTTCTTAGGTTATGTTGATGCTGGATCCAGTGCATGCGACTCAAATGTATGAGTTTGAGAAATCACTAGAGATCTAATGAAATCTTTTATATTTTTGTTTCTTATTTTAATGATAAATCTGCATTTTTATGACCGTGCTTTGGATTATTATGATTTCTTCGGACTCTTATGACTATCATATTTTTCTCCATTTTCCGTTCTTATATTTTTTTATAGGTTCAAGTGTTTCTTGAATTGTAGATGTGTGAATTTTAAGGGATTATAATTGATTGATAACGGTGATGTTTGTAGAGGAAGGGTGAGGAAGAAATTAAAATTCCTATATCAAAGAGTGTACTGATTGGAATATCACTCAGTTTGCAACCCCCTTAGTTTGTAGCCCATAAATGTCCCGAATATCACTAGCCATAGTTATACCTATCTTACCATAAATAAAAAACGTAAAGAGTTATTTATGAGATTTCTGATTAACCGAGATATTATGATAGCATACTTCTTATTATCCAATACTGACGTAACATGACCTCAATATCTAAGATGTATCTTATAGAATCCCCTTCCCTAGAAATCTACTCAAAACAAGACTAGCCTGTTCTATGGTATCGTAATTATTAATAATGAACAATAATAACTTAGTTTTTATCTCAGATACTAGACACTGAAGTGAGAGTCCGCTACCTCCTAATGGAGGAGACTTACTTAATTAAATGTCAATCCCACAAACAAATTTTAAATCTCATTAGCCCTAGAACATACAACTATGTGATTCAAATCAAGCATGTAAAGAAATCAAAATTTCAGGAATAAAAAAACGAAGGGAATAACCTTTTATTTCACTACAGTGTTCATATTTCAACTTATAAAAAAAATAGAGAAATACAATAATTATTCCCTCGAGAACCACGAAGATAGCAATTTTCTTTCAGCAATGAATTCTCATAAAAACCCACAAAGATTGTTGTCGCCGATAGTGATTCTCGCAAGAATCAAAAGAGCAGCAGTAGAGACTCCTTCTTTATATGGTCAACACTGAAGACTCCTTCTTCATAAGAGTAACTTCAATATATAAGTGATTTAGGTTTCAAAGATGATTCACAAAAGTATAGATCATGTGAATCAAAAAGTGTTTTTACTCTATAAAAAAGTGAAGACTTACAGCAGTTGTTCTACAGTTTTGGTAAATCAAAAGTGTTAACAAATTTCGTTTAGAAAATAGGTATTTATAGGCGAACACAAAAATCAAGAAGGAACAATCTCGTTCGAATGGAAAAAATAAGTCATTCTAATGAAATAGAGATTTCGTTCGAACAACGTGAAGATCTCTTCAAATGAGATGGAAAAAGTTGAGACAGTAATCCCTCGTTTGAACCTCGATTGATGATGCATAAAATGAGCTTCTAACGCCATATAGAGTCATTTGAACGAGATGTTAATCTCGTTTGAATGAAACTGTCTAAAAAATAAATTTATTTGAAGTTTAAAAACTGTTTAAAAAATACCTCGTTTCGTAAAAATCAATTTATAAAAATCTCCCAATACTTAGTAAAAAATCCACAAAACACACAAAAAAAAAAATCCATACCAATTTTACATTACAACGTGGAGCATGTTGAAGTTGCTTGATAATCGAATCCGTCTTATTTAACGTGTGAACGTGAAGTGCTTTGACGAATGTAACGGGATATTCCATACTCGATGTAAACTAGATTCTATGGACAAGTCCTAGATGCTAGGGACAATGACAAAAAAATTACCCTTAAAATCTCCCCCTATCGCTATTCTGGTACAAAATAAAAAAAATCCTAATTATCCAATAAGTCCTATATAATTCTAATACCCTCCCCAAAACCCACAAATGGAAAGATACTAAAAGTGTACAAATCTTCAAAATCATTAACTATCCAGATATTCAAATCTCTTGCCTTCGCTTGATCTTCTTTGTGGGAGCTTTGTCAAATGTGTACTTTTCAAATTCTCATCAAAGTGTACATGCACACAATATATAAATAAATATACTGTCGTGACTTATCGAGTTTGAGATAAAATAAAACTCACAAATGAAATCAATTCTCTCCCATAAATCAAACTCTCAGTCCCCTATAATTCGTCCTCCCCCTTTTTATTTATCCAAAATAGACAAGTAAAAAAATACAAAGAGTACTAAAGAAGAATGTGTCATGAATATCATCAGAAATATAATGCAATAGGAAATCAAGTAATAGTAAACTAAGCAAAACCAACTATTTTTTATTTTTCAAATTTTTTCAAGAAAAAACATTTAAAAAATGCACACCATGAACTCACACTAAGATAACTAAGTCATGAACGCATAAAAATGGGTATAAACAAATTCGATAGGAAAATCAACTCAAGCAATCATAACATGTGTGCATGATGAATATTGGATACTACTAACGAATGAACGTAAAATTGTTCTTAGGTGTAAACATGTTGAATTCATATGGTATCGACTCAATCTAATTAACAAATCAAAGTCTAAATGATTTTCTTCCCAATAATTCCCAAAACTATGTAATGCTTTTACGACATTTTTTTGGACATGCAAACCCATTAGTCTTTGACTTAACTCTCTCAAAACTCACATACAAAATATTTCTCTTAATTCTTTTCTTTTGAAGAATCAATGCTCAGATGTAGCGAAGCATCAATGTTCTTTGGCTTTTGGCCTGGCATTTTATATTTTTTCTTTTTAGTGCCTTCCATCTTTTAGGCTCTTTTCTTTTTGCAAATGGTGGTTATTCACTCAAAAATATTTTTTATTTTCACAGCCCGATCCATTTCTTTAAAATTAACACATTCACTGGAAATATAAATTTCAAGTTTTCCAATCCAGGCAATGGTTCGTTCAAGCACTACTTTCATTATCTCGTTTTACCACATGAGGTCCGATTTTAAGGCATGATTGAGATGAAAACACCTTGACCAAGATGTGACAGACAAATACCAATTAAATAAATGTGTGAATGTGTGCATTAAAGGAGATAAAGAGTCAAACATATATGAAGTAATCTCTAATCACACCTCAATGACTCAAATACATTATAAAGCATATGAATGAAATGATGTTGTATCTCAAATCACTATTAAAAAGTCACATGGGTAATGGAATGATATTGTTACTTGGCAATCCTAAATGTGCATCCATATAAGGTGGCAAAAGAAATACAAAAAATCTTTTGTTTCTTTCAAAAATTTTATCAAAATAAAATATTTTTTCCTTTTTTTACTTTTTCTAAAAACAATATAAAATCTTTTTGTATTTTTCTAAAAATTTTCATGAAAGACAAAACTCTTCTTGGATTTTTCGAAAAAATATATCGAAATGGAAAAAGTTAAATACAATGGTAGCACATACTAGCAATAGACATGAATGATATAACTATGAAAAGCATCTTCCACTAACAAATCTAAACCTCAATCATTAAGTCCATAGTTGTTCTCCAAATGAGGTGACATCCTATGAAAAACATCCATCAAATTATATGAAGTTTTAACCAAATACTCAACTTGCTCATGGAAACGCTCATGTGATATGACCAAATACTCAACTTGTTCATCAGATGTGAGGGAGCATGCAGAGTAACATGTGTGGGACTGTACGTGGGAAAACGTGTAGAATCATCTCGTGGAAGATACCTATGAGACACACTACCTAACTCAACACAAAATTCCCTAAGTTATCCTTTTTTATTGAAATGGGAACAAACATACATGGGCATAGGAACATCTTTCTCAAAACATCTAGGATGCGCTCTCCTACAGGGAAACGTATGCCTAGTTGAGTTAGGTAGATAACTATTCAGATATATCACAAACTCAAGAACCGGCTCGGGTGAAACATGAGAAGTGGATTCACCATCATAACCAATTCCTAGTCTCTCAACATTACCCAAAGAGGGATCGAGGAGCACCTTTTGAACCTTCTTAGATGAATCCTCTAAAGTAACTTTGACCTACGGGGAACGTTCGAGATCTCTCTCGAGTTGGGATACACGGGCTTCAAGTTTCTCACCAGTCTCCAATGAATATCAAAGATCTCTCGTAAGACTATCCACGGTGTTGGTCAATTCACTCTTTTCCCGGCCTAAGGTAATCAACTTCTCACACAAAGAAACTCTCACCGTATCAAGTTAATTCACCGACACCTCACACACCCTCAAAACATCAATCTCTCTCTCCAAATATATCACCTCAAGAGATAACTCTTTATTCATCTTTTTTAACTTCAAAGTATCGGTGTATACATCACTAAACTCTTTTAAAGATCCCATTCTCCCTCACTTGAAATCTCATTCTCACACTCACCCAAATGGCTAGAAAGATCATCGAGTCTCTCACGTTTACATGTGTCCTCATCATCGTGGGACAAATTATAAGTACTCACATGACTAGCCATGAAAGCAACACACTTTTCATGTGGTGATTCTCCCCCTGAATCAACCGACTCAATGTCACTGTCGCTAAGAGTGGCTTTGTTGTCAATCTCTTTGCCTTTTCTATTTATCATAATGGGATACTAAAAAGCCTTGTTCCATTTGCACTCGTAGTCAAAACACATTATATCTTCCTATTTCTCATCTTTATCCTTGTCCTCATTCTTCTATTCATTTTTCTCAAAATTCTTTTTATTGAAAGATTTATTTTTGGAATTTTGAGAAACTTCAAAAAAAATTCAAATAAGACCAAGTCATCGAAATCAGCCTCACCCTCAGATTCACACTCACACACTTTTTTTTCTTAATTTTGGGTGTTTAAAGATAACCCTTTATCCTTAGGCTTAATGGTTTTAGAAAATATGTCCATCTCATAAGTTTGAAGGTCTCCTATGAGTTCTTCTAATCTAAGAGAGTCTAATACCCCTAAAGACTTAAACAAGGTGACCTTAGGAATAAATCGGAATGGGAGTGACCTCAAACTCTTTTCCAAAACTCTCGACTCCTCAATTATGTCACCTAAATTATAACTCGTGATAGCAATGTCGGACGACCTAGCGTACAATTCATCTAAACTCTTAGACTCTAACATAGTGATGGCCTGAAACTGGGTGGTCAAATTTTGAAACTTAGATGCCTTGATAGTGTTGGCACCCTTATGTGTCAACTGGAGGATATCTCATGATTACTTATATGTATTTCTCATCATGATGTGGAAAAACTCGTCAGGGGTGACGGCTCCAAAAATATCACCAAGTCTGTGAGAATTTTAAGTACTCCACTTAAACTCATCATCAGTGCAATCAGAAATAGGTTTAGGATTAATGTCACTCTCAACAATGATAGTAGAAGGATTTCATACTCTTTCACATACAAGCCACAATCTTTCATCAATATCCTTTAAACTGGATCTCATACTGACTTTCCAATAGGCATAATTCGATCCACCTAAATTTGGCATCCTATTATATAAGTTCTCCATTAGAAAATTTGAGATTTTTCAAAGTCAAAATTTCAAAATAGTTGTATCTCAGAAAAATTTTGTGAAAAAAGGGATTTCATGATAATTTGGTAAAACCAACTTTGATTCCAATTTAAGAGTGTGTTATTCTCTAATGGATTAGACTTATTTAGTTAAATTTCAATCGCACAAACAAATTTTAATTTTTATCAAATCTATAACATCGAACTATGTGATTCAAATCTAGCATGTAAAGGAATCACAATTTCAAGAAAAAAATTCAAATGGAAAATCATTTTATTTAACTATAGTTTGTAAATCACAACTTACAAATACAATAGAGAAATACAACAATGATTCCCTTGAGAACCATAAAGATCGTAATCTTCCTTTAAGAATGAATTCCTGCAAGAACCCACAAAGACCTCAGTCGTCAGTATTGATTCCCATAAGAATCATAAGAGTAGAAGCAGAGACTGCTTCTCTATAAGGTCAACAGTAAAGAATCCTTTTTCACAAGAATAACTTCAATATAAAAGTGATTTGGGTTTCAAGGATGGTTCACAAAAGTGTATGGGAAAGATCATGTGAATCAAAAAGTGTTTGTTCCCTATAAAAAGTGAAGACTTAAAGAAGTTTCTCTGTAGTTTTTGTAAATCAAAAGTCTTAACATATTTTATCCAAAAAATAGGTATTTATAAGCGAACATAAAAATTGAGACGTCATAATCTCGTTTAAATGAGAAGTAGTTGTCGTTCTGACGACATAGAGATATCTCTCGAATGACATGAATATTGCTTCAAACGAGATGGAAAAAATCGATATAGTAACCCCTCATTTGAACCTCAATTGATGAATGCATCAAAGGAGCTTCTAACGATATATGGGGTCATTCGAACGAGAAGTTTAATCTCGTTTGAACGAGACTACAAAAAAAAATTATTTTAAGTTTAAAAAACTGTTTGAAAACTACCCCATTTTGGAACAATCTCCTAACACTTAGTAAAAAATCCACGAAACACAAAACGAAATCCATAACATTTTTCGTTAGAATGTTGAGCATGTTGAAGTTGATTTATAATAGGATTCGTCTTCTTGAACATGTGAATGTGAAGTGCTTTGATGAATGTAACGGGATATGCCATACTCGATGTAAACTAGATTCTATAGATAAGTCCTAGATGCTAAGGGCAATGATAGAAAATTTTTCGTTACATAAGGGTTATTCAATATAGTTCACATACGTCTTCAAGAATTCTACTTGATATAGAATTGGTTATTGTCAAGAGAAGTTTGTTAACAAAACCTATTATAAATTTCTCCCGTAAGGTGGCTTGAGTAAACTCCTTCAATATCACCTAACATTGAAGGTACATCTACTTTATCCTTATATTTCCAAAGTATCGACTCGATAACCATGGGAAAATTAAGATAATCGAAAGGATACTTAAGTTATAATTGCATATAGGATAATAATTTAATAACTTTTGTTCTTAGAAATTGGCAATACCTCAGTATAGTTTGATTCAATATCTGCTTCTTTCTTTATTTTCATATTTACTGTTCAGTATCCTGCTTCTTATTCATTTACATATTAACTGGTAATACCTCAAGATAGCTTGCTTCATTATCTTGATTCATTATGTATCTGCTTCACTATGCTTCACTATCTTCAATTCTATAGAGTCCGTGAACTAAATGAGTTTCAATATTCTTATTAAGTTTTTATTTTCTTAGTGCTATGAATAATGTTGCAAAGATAATGTTGCAAGATGGTGTGTGCTCTGATCAAATAACGATTTGGCTACTTATCTGGTTCATGTAGTTATGTTTAATATCACTTTTCATCTTTATCTATATAGTATAAATATGTTTTAGGTAGGAAACATTGTATCTCCAATGTGCCTATTATTAGGCACATACATGTGCTAATTTTTAGTGACTGCTTACATTAAATGGTCGCGCTAGTGACTATTTAGTGACTATTTATATAATGGTTTAGTGATAATTTGGTGGATGTTAATTTTTAGTGACTGCTTACATTAATGAATGTTTACGTTTAGTTTAACATGTTAGTGAGTGTTTACATTTAGTTAGTTACTGTTTACATTGGGTCTAACTTGTTCACATCTCTCTAACCCTTTCTTTTATCCAGGTCAAGTTTGATGTTTATCCAAACACCAAGAATATGGTGTTGTCATCTATGGGCAACGCTTGGAGAGTTTTGAAATCACAACTCACTATATGCTGGATTAGGCCACTCAGAAACCAACTCAAGCTTCTCAAACATCCTCCGCCAAAGCACGAGAAGTTCATTACTCCAGATGTGGGGACTAAATTTATTGGTGAGGTATAAATAACAAAACAATTCATTATGGATAAGACTTAACATAGCATTATCAATCTATTGACTGTCAATTGCACTCATTTTGCTGATTTAATGTTTTAATTATAAAACCTTAAGTAAGGTACAAAGGGAAAACATTTCAAGAACAAACATAGTCAAACATACATAAAAGTGAAAATATAAAGAATTCAAGTTTTGGTGTAAAATGTAAGAAACAAACACATTCTTCAAAGGTAATAGGAAGCAAAGAGAATTTTACAAACAAATACTTCAAAGTTGTAGTTATTTTAGTTATATTTTCTAATTTTTGTGTTTCTTTTATATGCCATTGAAAGATAGTAGGATAGCATCTAGTTAAAAATCAAAAAGTCATTCTATAGTTGATGGTGAAAAACGTACGAAACAAATAAATTCTCAATGGTAATAATAAAAAAATGACAAACTAGTTCTACACATGATGTTGAAAAGGTATGCAGTTCGACATGCTTTTGTCTTTTTCAACCATCGATGTTTTAATCTCTAGTTTGTCATTATAATGAGGAGAATGTATATTGATTATTGACATTAAAATTAACATTGTTGCTAAGGGGACCATATTTGAGAAGAATGGACAGGATGGCAAAATCCATAATATAGCTTTGGGTGAAAACCATGTTCGAATATCCATTTCTAAAGTTATTTCTTCTAGTGCCATCCTCCTAGTAACTATTCTGGGTAAAATGTACTTTGTTAAAGATGCTCTTAGTTGAAATGTTGCTTGACCCAAAGACTTAGTAGTGTTAGGCCTTGAGGTAAAATATTTATTAAATAGATACATATTTTCTTATGAATTACACCGCTTAATATATGATTTCACGTGATCGAATGCAGAATTACATTGAAGTTAGTAAAAAATAATGCGGGGAGAATGGAAAGGATGATGTAGGCAGAAAATGATGTGGGAAGAATGAAAAGATGCGTGAAAAACAATGTGGAGAGAATGATGATGGTGAGTGTGATTTGATTTTCTCTTTCACCCATATTTTAATGACCATGAAGACATATCAAATAACAATTATAATGAAGAAAGAGATGTTTAAAGAAGATAATGATCAAATATTTCCTCTCAAGAAACATTTATTGGATTTTTGTGCGTTGAAGCCTTTAGATTTCATATGCAATGTTGCATAGGTGTAACCCAAACCATTTTTATTTTATTTTAAGAGTTCATGTGTAGAGATTAATTTATTTACACCTTCTTAAGGTATTTTCATGATAAATTTAAATGCTCTAGAGAAGTATTTCAATTCTTCAATCATGCACCGTTTAATTGTACATCGAAACTTGATTTAACTCGACATATTGGAAGAAGGTTGCAAAATGAGAAAAAACAAATCAAATTTGTTTAATTTCTTACCATTTCTAAGATCCATAAGTCTCTAGTTGTATAACTTATTTTTGTAATAATAAAGACATATTTATTATATTATGTGTTATGTAATTATGATAAAATTATTTTTATATGTCCCATTAGATGTTGATTGTCGTTGATCTCTCCACAAGGATTCTTTATTGGTTGGATTCATTAAATCCAATACCCACCGAGTAAGATAGGTTATATATCACTATGTGAGTAAATTCCTATTGCAACATCCTTTTACATCCATTAAATATTTTCATTACAAATTCACGATTGCATTTCCTAAAATACACCATGAAATTATCTCTTACACGTGGTGGGATTAACACATTGAACATCAATGGGAAAAGATCGAACACATCTTGGAACTTCTTTAAGATAATCTTTGGCATACACACATCGAGTGGGAACCATTAGTTCCGAATTAAACTTTTAATTATCCTATTTTGATTATTTATTTTAGTAATAATATTTTTTGGCTTATATTAACTAGTGCCCAATGCAAAGGAGATAACACTCTTCATTGTGGATACTTTGCGTTAATGTTCATGAGATATTTCATGGAGTATCCATCCACGTATTTCGAAACAAAGGTAATCACCATTTATTTTTCCTATTATTCCTCAGATATCTTATTTAACCATCTACTATTTTTAAAATTTTAATAATAATAATTATTTGGTTAATTGAATATTGTAGATGAGAAGATTGCCAAAAAAAGCGACATACACGCTAGCAGAGATAAATGAAGTTCGGATGAAGTTCATAAAATTCATTACAAATTATATATATTAGGTAAATTTTGAGGACTATACGCGACGTATTATGTTGAAAATTTCGTTGTGTTTTGATGAAAATTTTGTTAACTATATTTGGTTGTTTTTTACCCATTCTTGTATTTGTTGTGCGTTAGCTATTCGGTCCAGGAGATAGTTATTAAGAGAAAACCTTATGGAATAAATTTTGCGTTGCGTTAAAATATTTTTTCATCTTTAATATTTGCTAGCTTAGGGATTTTTTGGGCTGAGAACGTTATTTAGTTTATGGATATTATGATATAGCTGGTGTAGACACCCCATTCTTTTACCCCTAAACTCTCCTTAGGTCCCTAGCACCGCCCTTCATCACTACAAACCCAGGTCATACCCCGAGTACTGACCTAAAAGCCATCGAGCACTCCCAGGCGTTGTTTGACCAAAATTCAAACTCTTCAGGTCGATCGAGACTGAATGAATCTTTGAGGAGCCCTAAATCCCCTTTCTAACGGTCCATCCCATGCACGATTCCTACTTACCATGCGGACGAACGACCCATTTTCCCCGAAACCTGATCTAGAGGTCACCGGGCGCTCCCGAACTCCATTTGACCTAAGTCAACTCTTTAGCTCGACCGAGACTAAATGAATCTTTAAAGGGCACTGAAACCCCTTTACAATGGCACTTTTTTACTCCGGGAGGTCACCGAGACTACCCCGTGAGCAATTTTGACATACGGTACAGACGAACGATCCGTTTTACTCCGGGAGGTCACCAAATGCTTCCAGGGCTCGATTGACCAAAGTTAACTCGCCGAACTGGATCAAACTCTTTGGAATGTCTAATTACATCTCCGAACATTTCCAATGGTCTACCCCGTGCGCAATTCAAACTTACCATGCAGATGAACGATCCGTTTGTGTCCGAAGTTTTCCCGTCCAATGAACCAATGAATGCTTCCGAGCCACATTTGACCCAAAGTCAACTCCCGAACCAGGGAACAGTCCAAGGAATTTTGAAGGTCTCTGAATTACCCTTCTAATGGTTCACCCTATTCACGATTCGAATCAATAGTTTGCACTCTGTGGCTGATTTTCCGAAAAGGCTAGAAAAGACACTGCCAAACGGCAGGTCTCAGACACTACCTATCGGTAGTGTGCCTAAACAGACCTTTCGATTGGTAGGACCAGGGCTATGCCGATCGGCAAATACCTGGGCCTATAAAAAGGAGGTATTTTCCTCATTGCAAAGGAAGCCCAGATCAGAAATATATCACTCTCAACAAATCCAGAAAACCTCTCTCGAAGTCAACGCGATTTCCACATCCAAATCCCTTTCTAACCTTCATTTTTCATCATCCTTCTCATAAAACTTGGTGAATTAACCACTCTCCATCATCATTCAAGTGCAAGGGCTGCTCTCCAACATTCAAGATCAAGCTCAAGATCTTCAAGAAGGTCCAATTTTCTCAATTCTCTCCATAAATTCACAATAATTTGTTTTATTACTTAGTACTTTTATTCTCTCATCTCAAGTATCCTAATATACTTTTTATTTAGTATTATTGCACATCTCTTATTTTCATACAAATAAAAAACCAAAAAAAAAGAAAAAGAGGGTTTGGTCATAAATTCCAAACGGGAACTCTCACACTTTTCTTACAGTTCTCTCACAACTAAAACACTTTTTTACACACACACACACACAAATAAGAGAATCCGGTTGGATTTATGGGATAAACCCCACCCCTCATTTTGCATGCGAACTACGTGGAGTTTGATGCCTTTATAGGCTACGTAGGCGTCTTGGGGGTAAAACTCGAGACTCGAGTCCTATTTTTACGTTTTCTCCCCTTTTCTATTTTCTCTGAACTCAATTCTCTTAGATTTATACATACATACACACACACACACACACACACACACACACACACACACACATATATATGGTCTTAGTGGCGTATTATTCGTCATGCGTTATCGTTCCGTCATAACGGTCAATATAAGGATAATTGCGTAAATCCGATTTTCTAATATTTTTGTACCTTCCTACGGATTGACTCGCTTTATCTCTTCTATGGTACAAGTCGATGATTCCTATCTCCATTATATATACACATGCACACATATCACGGGGAAAATAGCAAAAAACCCATGAGAGACCGTAAGGGCAGAATGGGTGCCTAACACCTTCCCAATTCGTAACTTAGCCTCCAGACCCTTTTCGAATTATTTTGGTTTCGTATGCATCAGTATGTCTTTGGATGATGTCCTTCGGGATGGCTCCCTTTCTTTTGTCTTTTTTGAGTAAAATAGACTGGCGACTCCATCTCTCTACATTTTTCATCTCATCAACGATGCCCACCGAAGTGCTTTCGAGAGGGACGCGCAGGACCTAGGATTCTCACTCCGCCCGCCCTCGCAAGGATCGGGGATGGCAACAGTGGTGACTCCACTGGGGATATTATTTTGAGGGCTAGATTCTATTTACATGGGTGTTATGTTTGTTCATATTTTCCCCTATTTTTGCATGTTCCCCTTTTCCATGTGTACCCCATACTTATGCTTCTATTCACACACTTGTAGAAAAATTCTCCATGTACACTTTACACCACGTGAACCTAGGATCACATATAGCCATATGTTGCACGCATCACCCACCCATACTTAGTGTACCATTGGTACTTAAACTTTGCTCCCTGTTTGTCATAATGAAGAAAGACATTCTCATAAGATACTAATAAGAGAATCATGCATAATTCACACGACATCACCAAAGAGCATTGGTATTGACCAAATTTTGTCCAGTAACTGGAGGGTCACTTCGTGATGGGCGCTGGTCCGGCAGGGCTTAGTTAGCCTAAGCGATATGACTCTCACCTTCCATTGGCCAAGTACCTTCGACGTATATCAAACGGTTCCCCCCCATCGTACCGCTTGACCGAGGTCATGACGGGAGGTATATCGCAGGGAACTCGTTCACGTACGCCGAGTATATCGAATTCCCTCTCACATGTACTATCCCCACGAGGTATATAGTGAGGCAATTCATGTACACTTAGGTGTATCAAATGGCTTGTCCACACGTACCGATTGCTCGCAAGAGCAAGACGTATATCGTGGAAGTCATGCCAAAGAGGGGAACCATTTTCGATTCACCTAATCAAACTGCATACCCATACATAGTTGTCAAGCCTAGGACACACATGTTAGATTATCGGTTTCTACCCGAAACTTTGTCAAAATTCCTAGTCAGTTTGCCCCCGAATTTTTTGCGCATTTTTAAAACGGGACCCTGTCCGTGAGCCTGGTCATAAGTCTAGCCATAGCTTTACATATATTACAAACCCAACTTTTCTAGGATCGAGTCCCGTCCGACATTTTTATTTTTCATTTAGGAGAATTTAATACAAGTGAGAACATAATAATTATAATAATCATGATAAGGTCCATCTCCCAAAAAAAATCCAAAAACATTTCTCCCTTATCTATAAAAAAGACAAAAAAAAAACATTTCTCCTCTCTTTATCAAAAATCCAAAAATTTTGTCTTTTCATCTCAAAAAAAAAAATCATCCCTTTTTCTAAAAAATAAATCCTATTTTTGCGCCTTCTCAGGTCGATTGCAAACCCTTGGCCTGGATTTTTATTGGCTTCGATCTTCAGTCAGATCACCCAGGAGTTTTGTTCGTTCCGCTGCTACTTCTTCCAAGTCTGAAATCTATTCGCTTTCCATGGAGAACACAGATTAGGTATGCATTATGCAGTCGGATCTAACGGAAGTCCTATCTCAGCTCGTGTCCAAGATTGATAACCTTCAGACTGAGGTCCGAGAAATGTAACAAAACTAGGTTCCCATTCCTCAAGAGCCCTAGGCCCTATTTACTCGCACTATGGATCCACCCGAGCCTATTTGGGTTCCCGAAGAGTATCAACACGCTCCACGTGTCCCTCTTATTAATGGGTTGTCGCCTGCCCAGCTTCCTATATCCAACCTTGCCCATCCTGGGGCTAACTTTTATATGATCATTGATCCGAAGGAAGAAGAGCTGAATAAAGTCAAAGAGGACCTCAATATTCTTACCAAGAAGTTTGACCAAGTCAGAATCTCGAGGAATTACATGGACTACACCCACATGTCTCCCTATCCTAAAGCGACGTTACCTGAGAAGTTCAAGGTGCCAAACATCGAGAAATTCAGAGGAAGTGGACCCCCGATTGTTCATCTCCGCAGTTATCATTGTTCCATGACTCTACTAGGGGCTTCTGAAGAAGTGATGGACCAATTGTTTCAGCAAACTTTGAAGGATAGCACCCTTCGATGGTTTTTATCTCTCGAAGAGTCCAGAATTCGTACTTGGGAGGATGTAGCCAGGGAATTCATGTCACAGTACAAATACAATGAAGTTCTTGAGGTCACTCGTCATGATTTCGAGCTGCTCAAATAGAACTCTGGGGAATCAGTCAGTAATTTCATAGCCTGATGGAGGGAAAAAGCAGCAACCATGACCAATTGGCCTTCTGAAGAAGAACAAGTCAGCATTGTGAGGAAGAATTTCTTACCCCATGTCCAAGCAACGATGGGAGGAGAATATTATCCCCACTTTCGAGCTATTTAAGAAGAAGGAGTATAAATTAAGGAAGGTCATGCTAAAACATATGTCGAACCAAAGAAGGTGTACAGACATTTCACCCCTGGGAAATATGATAAAGCTTCCAGTGCTTCACTCTCAACCATCAACAACATCTCTCAACCAACCACATCATTGGAACCAGAAATTCGCCTTGTCCCAGATCGAAAGGAATACACTGAGCTCCATTCTCCCCTCTCCAAAGTTTATCAAGCCTTGTTGAGCCAAAACCTTATCAAACCTTTAGACCCTCGTCCTATGCCAAATCCTCTCCCAAGAAACTTCAAGGCAGATTCTCATTACGCGTTTCACCAAACTGCTGGCCATACCACCGACCAATGATTTCACCTCCAAAATGTAATCCAAGGTTTAATTGATCGGGGTACCATCGCCCCACCAGCTACTCCTAAGCCAAACACTACTCACAACCCACTCCCAAATCATGCCAATGCCATCTTTCTGGAAGAAAAGCCATAATTTGATCCCTTAACCAAAATCACACCCATATACTCTCCTAAACCTCTCCAAATTTGCCCATATTTCCTCCCACACCCTGCTAGCCTCACTGAGCAGGCACTGTCACTCCTTACCAGAGCATGCATTGCCGTCTATACCCATTCCCAAAATAGAAGTATGGAATTATCAAAAGTGTTAAACCAACTCCTAGAGTTCGTGCTGAAATCTCCCTCACAGATGATCATTGATTACCAAAGGTTCAGTACGCTATTCTTGGAAGCAAGAAAATGGGCCTGAGAGTCAGACAATTAGGTAGTACCAGCTAATGAAGTCAACTTATATGATGTTGTCCAGGTTATGGCAGAGACATTCAGGCAAACCATTGATATTTGCAATATAACTGAGTTACTTGATGATCTGAAGCTATAAGGGCGCCTTGTCCCTTCACCCTCACATATCCCCACAGAATGGGAAGACCTGTATGAATAAGTCATTGAAGTTATGGAATGCATCGACTTCACGAGGAAAGACATAATTGTTGCCACCGGATGGGGGGAAGAGTTCGAGGACTCAAATGAAGAACATACTTCAGAGAAAACTGGCCAGGTAGCCGACATGTGTGGGATGATATCATTTGAGGAACTCCTCGGAGAAATAAGTAAGGTAGCAGAACAATCCGAGGTTGACGAGGAAACGGGATTCATGTTCTTCCTTTCTTCAGTAAATCACATGACCAGATTAAGGAGGCATTACTAGATCCCGAACTCACTACCAGCCAATGATAAAGGGAAGGGCATTGGAAACCTTCTTATGCCAGAAATGACCCTCGAGGAGAGCAAGATCCTCGATTAACTAAAGAAAACTCAAGCTAACATCACTCTATGGGGGCTTTTCATGTCTTCTCAGTTGCACAGAAATGCCTTGATCAAGTTGCTCACTTGACCAACAGTTCCTCCTTCTACCACACTAGAAGAATCGATAAATTTGGTCATATTCTTGACCTCTACCCGAATGCTATCCTTTTTCAAATAGAAAATCCCCATAATTGGGCCAAACCACAATCATGCACTCAACATCTCCGTCGAAGTTATGGAGAAGGTTGTACCACTCTCTCTTGTCGATAATGGATCCACCTTGAATGTCTGCCCACTGAGAACCTTCAATTTCTTAGGACTAAAAGAAAGCAACCTCGCTCCAACCTCTGCTGCTGTGCGTGCCTACGATAATACTCGTCGAGAGGTGATGGGATCCTTAAAGCTTGTAATAGGGGCTGACCCTATAAAACCTGTCGTCGAATTCCAAGTTATTGACATCCCAGCTTATTTCAATCTGTTGCTAGGACGACCTTGGCTCCACAGTATCAAGGGTGTGTCTTCCTCACTCCATCAGAAATTGCAGTTCATCGCCAACGAACGAGTCATCACCATTTTGAGCAACAACGATAATACCGAGGGTATAAGTACCAACATTCCAATTCTTTAGATGCATTACGGGTCAAATGATATGCTCCTATTAGGATTTCAAGTTGAACCACTTCTACTCTCGGTAGGGGAAGACTTCAAAGAAAGGGTTTGTCCAGAATACAACCCTCATGGCAACATCAATGTGATTCAGATGTTCAGAAACATACACATCATGCTCGAACTGGGGCTAGGACAAAGACATGAAGGGATACTTAAGCCCATTGAACTGAAGAAATCTTTCCCTCCTTGTGGATTGGGGTATCAACCGTCAGAACAGGAGCTCAGAATGATCCGCCAGTCTCGACTAAAGAGAGGACTAGACTGCATCCAGACTATCCCAAGTTACTTCTTGAATGGACGATTCATCAAAGAGGGCAAAGACTTCCCCTTTTACGGCTTTCCAGAACCATGGTATGACCATACAGACAAGAAGATGAAGCTTGGAATGGAGATCTTCTTCCAAGATAGCTACCCATAGATCGAGAGTTCCCAACACCATGTACAACCACTCATCAAAGATACCGAAGAGACTGAGGAAAGTGACTCGGAAGATTCCTTCAACTTACAGACACTGGGGCTGACACTCTTCATGGGTCACTCAGGAACTACATCATCGAATCCGTCCCAACTGATTAAAGTTGCTGATACACCTCTCCTCAACTGGCATACTTGTAAGGACATATTTTCATAGGTCCGTTATCAATTTATTATGTCATATACCGCTACACCGTCGAAGAGCATTCAAGAGACATCTACATCAAAGACGGATCCGAATTACTCAAGTTCTTCATCATTCAAGACTCCGCGAAGTTTACTTTGGTAAGGTTATGTTTTAAATACCTTAACTTTTCACTTAGAGCTTTTGGGATATTTTTTACAAAATATTTTTCTAAAGATTTTATTTTCGGACTCCTTTCCGTAGAAAAATCATAACTAATTCATAAAAAATCAGAATGTTACGAACCTGCCGGCCACGCATTCGTATCGAAATTTTCTACAGGCATGAGTGGAATCTCGCTTGATAGGTCACTCGAACGACCTGCAATTTTCGTTCAAATGACATAGCATGTCATTAGATCTCATTCGAATGACTTTTGTGCTTCGTTCGAGCGACTTGCTGATCTCGTTCGAACGAGCTCTGTTTTCGAGACGGCATAATTTTCTATAAAATCTCATTATTTGGTTCTATTTTCATTAAGAAGTCACAATTTTTTGACGAACAGAAAAACTGCAAAAGAAGAATTCTTTTAGGCTTCTTCCTTTAGGGTTTAATCGTTTTTTGTTTTCAATTAACAAAACTCCCATATGCTTTAGTTAATTGTTTTGGTTTTCAAGAACACAACTTTTTCTTTTGTTCAAACTGGTGGAGAAGCCATCTCACTTCTTCATTGATGCCCTCGTGGAAAGGGAAAGTTCCAGCCGACAAACTTGTGGAGAAGCCGTTCTCTTCTTCATTGCTGACCACTTGGGGTTCCTACGGGAGATTCCAGCCGACGACATAGGAACCGACACCTGCGGATATTTCTGTGTCACACTTATTTCATTTTAATCCGTGTAATCCGTTTTCTTACAAATTATAGTGAAATAAAAAGGTTTTGCCCCTTTGGGGGATTTTTCCTGAAATTGTTTGTTTTATCCTGCATGATTTATTTTATTGGATAAATCATCTAGATGCATGTTTTGTGGTTTAACTAAAATTTGGGATTAATTAAAATTGGATTTTATTTGAGAAGTCGCAATATTTTTGCTGTAGTGATTCTACAAATTGGTATCAGAGCCTGTTGCACTAAGTTATTGTGTTTTTGATCCTGATTTTGCACAAAAATGGCTTTTGATGATTTTGATGATCTTAGATGTCAAATTTTTGAAAACGTTAATTGGAAAATTCACACGAACTCTTGTTTTAAATCTTCTGTTGAAAACGAATCTGAGAGGTGTCCTTGTTGTGAGGGTGTTGGTCGCACGTTAGATGAGTGTACCACAAATTTAAAGAAGAAATTGAATAAACCGGTTTCTCATGTTTCTACCCTTAGTGATAGTGATTCGGAAGAAGAAGTCTTTTATGCTTCTAGGTGAGAGCTTCCCATCCGTGTGATTAGTGATGAGAGTGAGGGTGAAAAGAGTGAGGAGGAAGAATAAGAATTGAGTGAGTTGCAAGTTGCCTATAATAATTTGTATTTTGAATGTTTAAAGACAAAAAAGGAAAACTTGAAACCTGAAACTTGAAGCTCAATTGAAAGAGTGTTCCTTAAAAAATAATGATGTTTTAGTTGAAGAACTTAGGGCACGTGAGAAAATTTTGAAAGATAAGCTTGAGTACGTCGAGGGTGAGAGAGATTGTCTTAGAGGGTTGATGGAGACTATGAAAAAGGAGATTTTAGAGTTTGAGGATTCTAGACGTGTACTTGAATCTAGGATAGGTGAACTTGAGGTGAAATTGAAAGATTCAAGTAAAGTGAAATTTGATTTAGAGTCTAGGTCTGAAAAACTTGATAATATTTTAGGCACCGTCGAGATAAAAAAGGATAGGGGTGGGATTGGTCTTGAAAAAAATGTTGCACCCATTCCCACACGTGTGAGAGAGCCCCCTAGGATTGTTAAGAAAGAGACACCTAAGGTTGTTAGGAAAGAGCCCCCTAGGAACATCGTGAGAGTGCCTCCTAGGATCATTAGGAGAGAGCCACATAGGCAAATTCAGAGAGCGCCACCTAGGAAATTAATGAGAGCACCACCTAGGAATTTGATGAGAATGACGCCTTTAGGTAACACTCACCGCCCGATTTATACTTGCACACATTGCGGTAGGCAAGGCCATCTTAGGCGTTTCTGCTATAAGCTTTTGAATGAACCTAGGAAACATAAAGAGAAAGTCACACCGGTTCCCAAAACCCCCCACACCTCGTTACACATCAATATTGGTTAGGAAATCGGATTTAGAGGCTTATGGTCTTTTTGTTCATGATTCTCGTTTACTTTCACGTGATTCCCCCCATGTGAGATCTTTTGGTTGATTGTGTTAGATGTTTTCCATACACTAGCGACGCATCATGTTATACTTTTTCTAGTGTTATGACCCACTTTGATGTAGCACACATTGGTATATTTGTTGTATTTGTGTGTTTCGCTACTGTTTTAGCACGATTTTGAATCTGTTTGCCCCTTTCAGGTACTATTTTCACGAAAATTTTACACTGGGCAAAATTGTATGATTTTTTGGGAATACTGGGAATTTTTTATTTTCTCGTTCGAGCGAGATGTATTGTCGTTTGAACGATATCTTTATCTCGTGCGAAGTCGCATCTCGCGACATGCCCTTGTCGTTCGAGCGACAGAGCGATATCGTTTGACCGACCTGTCTGAAAATTCTGTTTTTGGTTCCCTTCTGATTCCAGTACCCGGTGTTCATATGCTTAGATTTTTGGTACTGATGGGTTTGCTTCTGATCGCTTATATGTAGTTATTCTTGGTATCCATGCTTAATTGATAACACTGCATTACTCATTTATCACATATGCGTTCATTGTGGATTCTCTTGTGTGATTACTGTTTGCTAGCATAAGATGTTGTGCATATCGATCTTATATGCCTCTTGCTGGTTGTATCATTTTGTAGTTATATTTTTTTCTGTTTGAAAATTTTGAAAAAAATACAAAAAGATTTTATTTTGATAAAAATTTTAAAAATCCAAAAAGATTTTTGTATTTTGTCTACACCGTTTATGGATAGACACTTGGATGACCGAGTCACAATTTCATTCCATTTATCCATGTGACTATTTGATAGTGTTTTGAGACAATAGGTCAATTCATCCATGTGCTTTATAATGTTTGGAGTCATTAAGATGTAATGAAGTGTTGCTTCCTACATGTTTGACTCATAGTTTCCTTTATTGTACACATGCACGGATTTGTTTGATTATTGTTCTTGACTTAACACATGTTGGTTGGGTGTTTTCATCTCAATCATGTCCTTAAATCAAACCAAGTGCAATAATACGAGAGTAATAAAAGTAGTGCATGTAAAAACCATTGCCGTGAGGAATAAATTGTTTATTTTAAAAAAATGATGAGTGAACACGAGAAAGGGATGCGAGTGATTAATAATCACGTCATGAAAGTCACCGTTTGAAAAGATCCCACAAAAAAAAATTAAGGCTATAAAAAGATGAAATATGCCAAAAATTTGGGCCAATAGAATTTCTCTATGTTGAGAATTTAGTACCTCTTCAGATATAAAGAATTGCATTATTATATATTAGGGAGTTTTGGATGGATATATCAATGGGTTTGCACGTCCTTTGAAAAGTTCTCGAAACGACACTAAATAGTTTTGGACGTTATAGGTGTGGAAATCATTTAGACTTTGATTTGTTGATTTGATTAAGACGATGTCATTTAAATTCAACAATTTTTACACCTAAGGATTCTTTTGATGTTCATTCGTTAGGGGTGGGTCACGTATGCATCGTGCACATATGATTGATTGAGTTTATTTACCTATCGAATGTGTTCACATCCATTCATTACGTTTCCATGACTTGGTGATTTGAGTTTAAATCCATGGTGTGATTTTTTTTTGTATCCTATTTTTGTATGAAAAATTTGAAAAATCAAAAATAGTTTGTGAATGTTTTGGGGGTACTCCTTTATATGCGCGTTGATTGATTCATATTTGCTATGCAATTTTATCGTGACACTCCATGTTTTGATTGTTTCTTCTTATATGTCAATTTGGGGACATCATAAAAAGGGGGAGAAAGAATTATCAGTTATGGGGGAGTTTTTGCATTATGGGGGAGATTTGATTATTAATGCTTTATTCTTATATCATTTCAAACTCGATGCGTCACGAAGGTATTTTGCTTTATCTCATGTGTGTAGGTATAAAGACTGAAGATTATGATATTGCACACCCTGATGAGAAAAGCTTTGAGATTTGATCAAGATTTTTGAAGAACAGTTTGAGATCTTGCAAATTTATTCATGGGAGGGTAGATTTGTATAGGTATTTTGGTTTTTTGATAATTCGAATTTTTTATATATGTACCGGCATAGACATAGGGGGAGATTTGTAAGGACATATTTTCATAGGTCTGTTATCAATTTATTATGTCTTATACCGCTACACCGTCGAAGAGCATTCAAGAGACATCTACATCAAAGACGGATCCGAATTACTCAAGTTCTTCATCATTCAAGACTCAGCGAAGTTTACTTTGGTAAGGTTATGTTTTAAATACCTTAACTTCTCACTTAGAGCTTTTGGGATATTTTTTAGAAAATATTTTTCTAAAGATTTTGTTTTCGGACTCCTTTCCGTAGAAAAATCATAACTAATTCATAAAAATCAGAATGATACGAAACTGGCGGCCACGCGTTCATATCGAAATTTTCTACAGGCACGCTTGGAATCTCGCTTGATAGGCCGTTCGAACGACCTGCAATTGTGGTTCAAATTACATAGCATGTCGTTAGATCTCGTTCGAACGATTTTTGTCCTTCGTTCGAGTGACTTGCTGATCTCGTTCGAATGAGCTATGTTTTGGAGGCGACACAATTTTCTATAAAATCTCATTATTTGATTCCGTTTTCATTAAGAAGTCACAGCGTTTTGACCAACAGAAAAACTGCAAAAGCAGAATTCTTTTAGGCTTCTTCCTTTAGGGTTTAATCGCTTTTTGTTTTTAATTCACAAAACTCCCATATGCTTTAGTGAATTGTTTTGGTTTTCAAGAACACAACTTTTGCTTTTGTTCAAACTTGTGGAGAAGCCGTCTCTCTTCTTCATTGATGCCCTCCTGGAAAGGGAAAGTTCCAGCTGACAAACTTGTGGAGAAGCCATTCTCTTCTTCATTGCTAACCACCTGGGGTTCTTGCGGGAGATTCCAGCCGACGACATAGGAACCGACACCTGTGGGTATTTCTGTGTAACACTTATTTCATTGTAATCCGTATAAGCTGTTTTCTTACAAATTATAGTGAAATAAAAAGGTTTTGACCCTTTGGGGGATTTTTCCTGAAATTGTTTGTTTTATCCTGCATGTTTTATTTTATTGGATAAATCATCTAGATGCATGTTTTAGGGTTTAACTAAAATTTGGGACTAATTAAAATGGGATTTTATTTGAGAAGCCACAATATTTCCGTAGTAGTGATTCTACAATACTGCGCCAGTTCTACCTGCTGAAATCTCCCCTAATCCCAATGTTTACCCCGTTTCTTGTTCTATTGTCTATCCTTGTTCAAATGTAATCGAGTCCTCCTTTGATGAGGTTCTCAATGTTGTTTTCCTATCAATGAAATAAACAAAGATTTTGAGTATCTTGTCGTGCCTTACATTAACTGTTTAGATTCTAATCAAACTTTTGAAGATGATGACTTTGCAAATGAATAATTCTTAACTGATCTAAATAAGGTTAATAATAAGCAACATAACCGCATTCTAGTTAATGAAGAAGAGACTATTGTTATTAGCCTCGGTTCTAGTAGACAACTGCGCGAGATTAGGATAGGGGATACTTTCAATGATCATGAGAATTCACAACTCGAAGAATTTCTATAGGGATTCGTGGATGTCTTTGCATGGTCCTATGACGATATGACCGACATTGATCGTGAAACAGCTCAGCACGAGATCCCTACTCTCCCAGATTACAAGTCGGTCAAACAAAAGTTGAGAACGCTCTGCACCGAATGGTCTTTCAAGGTCAAAGAAGAGGTGGTCAAACAGTTGAGCGTGGGATTCATTCATGTGATCAAATATCCCACGTGGCTAGCCAATATAGTGCATGTTCCAAAATCAGGAGGGAAGGTTCAGATGTGTGTAGACTACCAAAACTTGAACAAAGCCTCTCCAAAGGATGATTATCCGTTACTCAATATCGACATGATCATAGACAACACAGCCAGTCATTCTCTCAAATCATTCATCGAAGGGTTTGCCGGATATAACAAAATCAAAATGCACCCAGACCGCCAAGAAAAAACTGCATTAATCACCCTATGGGGAACCTTTTGTTACACTGTTATGCCATTTAGTCTCAAGAACACTCGAGCTACCTACCAGAGGGTTACCACAACCATCCTGCATGATCAGATTCACAAAAAAGTTGAGGTATATGTGGATGATATGATTATCAAGTCCAAAACTATAGAAGGTCATGTTACCGCTCTCCGAAAGTTCTTCGAACGATTGCGACAATATCAAATGAGGCTCAATCCGCAGAAATGTGTCTTCAGCATTACAAATGGGAAACTCTTAGGATTCATGGTCAGTGAGAAAGGAATAGAAGAAGATCCCAGCAAACTGAAAGCCATACTTGAGATTACACCTCCCCGAACAGAGAAAGAAGTCCGAGGTTTCCTTAGGAAATTGCAATATATCAGTCGGTTCATCAGCCAGCTAACCTCCATCTATGAACCTATCTTCAAACTCCTTCAAAAGGATTCAACCAAGGTTTGGAACGAGGCCTGCCAAGAAGCTTTTAACCGCATCAAACAATATCTGACCCAACCTTTGGTGCTCATGCCACCATAGCGTGGTCTCCCTTTGCTCGTATACCTAACCATAATCGACACTACAGTTGGGGATTTTCTAGCCTAATAACTTGAAGATTCTCACAAAGAAAGAGCCATCTATTATGCCAGTCACAAATTGGTCGGGTATGAGGTCAACTACACTGCTTTGGAAAAGGCATATGTCGAGCTTGCCTGGGTCACCCAAAATTAGCGGCACTACATGCTCGCCTTCCCCATCAAACTTGTATCCCGAGTGGACCCCATCAAATACCTTCTCGAGAAACCTGCCTTGTCTAGCCGAATGGCTCGATGGTTGATGCTCCTAGCCAAGTTTAATATCGTGTACGTCACGCAAAAAGCCATGAAAGGAAGAGACATCTCTGACTACCTCACTGATTACCTTATGGATGAAGCCGATGTTTGGATCTCCAAATTCCTAGATAAAAACATCCTATGCACTGCTCAAGATAATCTCCGATGGTAAATATTATTTGACGGCGCTGCCAACAAAAAAGTATATGGAATTGGGATACTTTTGATCACCCCATATGACTCTCACACTCCCATCGTTATCAAATTGGATTTCCCCTACACTAACAACATGACTGAATACGAGGCATGTACGATAGGCCTCAAAGTTGTTCTCGAGAAAGGTATTCAATGCCTAGACATCTACGGGGATTCCTCCCTCATCATCGGTCAAGTGCTCAGAAAATAGAGAATTAAGGACGAGAAGCTCCAACCCTTCTATGCCCACTTGGAGTAACTAGCCCCCCAATTCCAAGACATCACCTTCCATTACCAACCTCGAGCAAAAAATAACATAGCCGATGCTCTTGCTACCTTAGCCTCCATGGTCGACATACCCAAAGGAATAACAATGACCCCCTTCTAGATTCAAAAACAAAACAAACCAATCCACTATTACCACATTGAGATCATCACCATAGAAGATCCCGAGCTAGCCAACTGTTGGTACTATGATATTTGGCGCCTCCTCAAACACGGTAGGTATCCCAAGGGTTCCAATAAGAATGATCGAGCAACTCTTCGAAGACTGGCTGCCCAGTACATCATCTGTCACAAAGCACTGCTCAAAAGGAACTTCGATGGAACTCATCTGCACTGTATCGCAGGGGCAAACATTGAAAAGATAATGCAGAAGATCCATAGTGGGGAATGCGGCCCCCACATGAAAGATCACATGCTTGCCAAAAAGATCGTCAAACAAGGCTACTACTAGACCACCATGACATAGTATCGCACCGCTTATGTCCGGAGATGCCTCAAATGCCAACAATTCTCCAACCTTAAGCATCTGCCTCTGCGCGAATTATACAACATGACCTCTCCCTAGTCGTTCTCCACCTGGGGCATCAACATCATAGGGAATGTTACACCGAAGGCTTCCAATAGGCATGAGTTCATCCTAATGGCCATTGATTACTTCACCAAATGGGTCGAAGCTGAGTCATACGCAGTACTGAATGCTAATAAAATGGCCAAATTCATCAAGAAAAATATCATCTGCCAATATAAGGTCCCACATGAGATAGTATCAGATAACGGCTTACATTTCAAGGCAGAAGTCACAGAGGTGGTCAACGAATATGGGATTCAGAGACACAAATCTTCTACCTGCCGACCTTAGACCAACGGTGCAGTCGAAGCTGCCAATAAGAAACTCAAGGCCATCATTAGCAAGATGACTGAAAGCTGTCGAGATTGAGCAGATCGAATCCCGTAAGCCCTCTGGGGCTACTAAACCTCAATCCGAACCTCAACTAGGCTACCCCTTACTCTCTAGATTACGACGTGGAAGCAATCCTACCCGTGGAGCTGGAAATACCCTCACTACACATCATGCTTGAAAGCAAGGTCAGTGAAGAAGAATGGTGCCAAAGCCGTCTTGACGAACTGACCCTCCTAGATAAAAGAAGATCAAAAGTTCTATACCACATACAATGGTACCATCGCCGAATAGTGCAATCATTCAATAAGAGAGTCAAGGACCGTGGTGTCCGAGAAGGGGATCTAGCCCTCAAAAAGTTCATAGAACCCATCTGGGACCCCAGAGGGAAATTCAAGCCCAATTAGAGCGGCCCCTACATTGTCCAGAAAATCTTATCCGGCGGTGCCACCATGCTCACTGACTTAAATGGGGAAAAGATGGCTCCTCTAGTCATCCTGTACCGTCTCAAAAAGTTCTACCCCTAGTCCGAAATCTCGACGCGCTACGACTCTTCTTATCTCCCTTTTATTCCCTAAAAAAATATCTCTTCATTCCCCTCCACCCAGAACTACGTGGGACTGATCCTATCCAAAAACCATTTTCAAAACAATTTAAAACTTTTCCAAACCCCAGAGATACGTAGGCAGCTCATACATCTTAGATGAGCACGGCCCTTTCTTTTTCACAAAATACTATTCTTTTCTTATCTCCGAGAACGACAGTTAATTCTAACATACACTTGAACAAAAGGATTATGTATGCCTTACCGATCGGTAGATATAATTCAAAAATACAAAAATCATCAAAAGGCATAGCTGGATGATCAAAAACTTATTTATTTCATTAATAAGAAATTGCAGTGCAATTACATAAAGGAACGGATAACTCCCTTCCCCCTACCTCCCTAAAGAGCCAAAGTAAAATCCCCACAATTATTCCCCATTAAAAAATAAACTCTCCAAGAATCCTATCTGCAGCTACCAGAGGAGCCCGCCCCTTCACCATCATCTGCATCTTGGGGTCCCTAAGCCTCCCCTACCTGAATAGAGTGCCGCAGACGCTCCATGGATCGATAATACCGAACCAGCTTCAAAAAAACCACAACACCTCCCTCCATGGTATCAAATAAAACAAGCCACCTTTGTCTAGTCTCCACTGCCAATATCTTGCTGACCACTCTCCTTCACAACCACTTCATATAATCCCCATGGATATGACAAACTCACCTAACAGACTGAGAAGGATGGGTAGACAGACGTCGGTTCTCCCACATAGAGCCAAGCCACATCCGCAGACGCTCAGTCAAATCTTCTACCGAAAAGAAGTCTAGTGTCCGAGGTGGCACGACCTGCTCCCAGCCAAATTGATGCAAAAGACACCAAGGTAAATAGAAAGAGGTTTGTCTGAGACCAACCAGACGGACATATGGGTATTCTCCCAGCTCCAGAATAGGCAGCAATTGTCCCCACCAAGGCACTGATCAATACAGATTTAGAGCCCCACACTCCACAAGCCAGTTCTCCCAAATATCAATATCCAAGCCAATGCTGATGAAGTGGCGCGAAATGAAGTTGGGTACAACCGACAAAGGATACTATGGAGGAGTCACCAGGTGGAGTCTCTCAGACAAACACATGAATAACATCACAGTGCTGCCCCTCAGGATGTCAGAATGACCTTCTTTCCAGAAATCTAGGTCATTCAAAGTCTCCTCTTGTATCACCGCCGTAGGATTGCGACGGTATGACATCCAGGAAATAATAGTTGCAAGTTGTGGGTCCACCTACAGTTCCTCAGTCACCAGCAGCAATTTTGATACTAAGACTAAAACAACGGCTCTGGCATATCCAGCATCGACAGCTTCCTGCAAATGCACGGACTGTAACACCACCGAAAGGGAGATCATTCCCCCAGCAACTAGTGGTCTAGCCGTCGACGGAGAAATACGAAGAAGCCCATCCAACAACTCCTTAGGAGAACAGGAAAAATAAGGTAGAGCCGCAGCAACACTGGGATTTATCCCCAACATGGAAGAAAATTCATCGTAGGTAGGACAAACTTCATCCAACCCAAAGCGGAATACATGGTCTTCGGGGTACCAAAATTATACTGCCGCCATCAACATGTTCCACTCAATGGGCCGGTTGCGCCACAAAGAGACTTGATGCATATTAAAAGTATCGTAGTCGACATTATAAGATCACATCGCTTCCAAGGCTTCGAGGTAGTTAGAAAACTCAATGATACTAGGGAGAGTCATCTTGCAAGACTAAGAGATAGTAAGCAAGTAAGTAAGAGTGTGAAGGTGTGATGAAAACAATTCACTTTACCCCTTTTTTTACTTGAAAACCCTCACAAAGGACATAATCCCTGCAGAAATAGAAGGGAATCCTACCCCACAACGTACAAAAGGATGAATAGGGTACCAAATTAAAACTTTGAATTGATAGGACTGGACTTAACTGGGGCTTGCCGATCGGCAACCCCCTATTTTTGAAAATTTTCCTTTCTCCTCTTTTGTCAAAATTAGAAACTCATTTAAAATAAACTGATATTATCAACAGAATTTCAAAAATTCCCTTCCACCCTTGTATAATCTCTCATTTTTAAAACTTTCTTTCAAAATTCCAAAAATATCTCTTTTTACGGTCTCAGCAGCAAAGTAAAAGCGCATGTGCATGCATTCACCATTAACAAAAGATAATAAATAAATAAATAAATAACTCCATTGCATTGTATATATATTCTTCTATGTTACATAAAATTTTGTAGGAAATAAAAGAAAAGCAAAAATAAAGGGACTCAGCCCGAACCCACATCCTCTGTCTCTCTCCCTCTCTCTAAGAGCTTCCACCCCTACGACGCGCTCTCTTTCCCCTACGGCAAGATGATGCACCACCACTACCCGAGCCAGAGTCCTCCCCAGACAAAGCAGACGGCACCAAGCAAGAAGGAACCGAGATCGCATCCCGAATATGGGCAGTCGCCGAAGCCAGTCTCTGATGTCCCTCAACCAAGTGGTCGACACCCGGACTTGCTGCAAGTAAAAGGCAAAATCAGTATAAAAAAGGGATAAAAATAGAAAGAAACCAAAAAGAGTAAAAGAACAGAAAGGTATACCGCGGGATGAAGAACCTCCTCTGTCAAACCCAGCTCCTCCGGATCCATCGCATGAGGACGGTGCAATATGGGAACTATCCCACCATCAGTCCTTCGAATGTTGTACGAAGGAGTATGTAATCGAACGAAGGGAACGTCTAAAGTCGCTTCCTCCACAGATGTCGACGGACCACCGCCACTGTGGGAAGACCCCACCACCCGACTCGAACTCACAGGAGGGAAAGGCAAGGCATTATATATGTTGGATGCCATCAACCAGCTTGTAATAAAATCCATATAGTCATACGACCCAGCCGTATCAATGTACAATAGGTAGGACTCGCCGATCATCGCTACGATCCTCGCATCCTCCGGCAGCAGCCGCTCCTACCTCATAGACACAGGAGGCTACGCAGGTGGCACCATCACCTCCTCCTAAGAAATCTGCCGAACCACCCACTCCCTGAGATAACAAGAATGTTCGCCTTAACAAGAATGGTCTCCTTATCATGCACCAGTAAACGCCTTATCTGCGCATTCACCTCGATCGCCCCCGTATCCTAAATAGTTATCCCCCAAGGGTAAAAAGTCACCTGAAAATCCCCAGCAGGCATAAGTCAATACAGAATCAGAATGTCCAAAAATCAAGTCTGAAAAGAAAGATTCTTACCCTACCACTGGTCAGGCCATTCAATACCTGACGCACTACCTCCAGAGAGAGAGATCCCTTCGACTTCCGATTGGCCTTGCGCCATCGATACAATTGGCCGAAGTCCTTAATAGTCTCGTCCTTCAAGGAAATCAACGAGGCATTACACCCAATCACCTCATAGAACCACGTCTGCCAAAGATAAGAATTCACAATAAAAAAGAGACGCATAAGGAAAATGTGAATGCATGAAAGGAAAGTGCTCAAACTGAGAAATACCTCAAGAAGATACGTGGCTCCAGTAATGGTTTGCCGACAGCACTGACTGAATGCATCCGACGAAAAATAGAGGGCCGCCAAATTCAGGCTTCCCCAATCATAGAGAGGGATGTTCGAAAATATCCTCAAATACGGCAAGAACCACAAATGGCTGACGTCGCCACGCGAAGCCACCATGAAGCCTCCCAACACTAGCAGAATAAATAACCGGGCCATCTGCCTCACTTACAGTGTGTCCTCCAAATCAACCTCCCTACTCTGCAAAACATCCTTCAGCAAGGATAGCCAGATGGAATCCCCAGAGACTATCCTCCCTACATCACCAAGTGCCGCACGCACCGCCTTCGGCCTCACCCTTAGAGAACGATCCACCTCTATCTTCTCCCCATTGCAATCCAGCCCCAGCAACTGCTCCACGCCTATAGGAGTCACGGTCATCTCCCCAAAACCAAAATGGAAAGTGTGGGTAGTATCCCACCACCTCTCCCCCAAAGCGCATAAGACCGCTGTCGAATGAGGCATCTCATCCAGCGCAGTAGTCAACCTCCCAAAACTCGCTGAGGATACCACCCAATGCACCACGGGTGGAAGATGCTCCCAAACATCATTAAGCTCCATCATCCCGTGGGCACGCATATTATTCAAAGAGATATCAGACTGTAAAAAGAGAAAAGAAAAAAAAACTTGTCAAAAATTCCAGAAGGAAGGAAAAATCACCAAAAAGAGAAGAATGCCAAAAGTTAGGTTACTTACATAATCGTCGGGGCTCACCACCCTAGAAGAGCGATGATGTGATGGCTCCCGTAGTAAGGTCCGTTCGTCTGCAACTGTCTCGAATGCATCAAAAGAATTCTCGCTCCCCAAAGCAAGAGGCGCCCCGGCCCTCCACTCCACATTCACCCAGTTATCGACAGTCAACCATTCCCTATGCGCTATAGTGCTCACAAAGGCGGCCATTTCTTAAAGATCGGAATGCTAGAATGATTTGCAGAGGAAAATCGCAGAAAGAAAGAAAGAAAGAAGCTGTGAAAAATGAAGGGAATTCGCCCCTATATATAGGATGCCAAGGGTCATGCCAATCGGCATTGACCCCCCACCCACCGATCGGCACTGTCTCCTTACCTTCCCGAGGCAATCCAAAAGTCTGTGCCACTATCGAATGGCACCCTCCATACCATGCCAACCGGCACACCCCTAAAATTTCGTACAAAAATCCCCAGAAAATACAAGAAACTCCTGAAAAACTCTCAAAAAATTCATACAAATCCCAGGAAGGATTTAGAACATTTTCACCAAGAAAATTTCTCACTCCCACAAGAATAACCCCTATTTCCCCAACAAAACTCTCAAAAACAAAGTAAAACTCCTCCCGACAACATCTTCAGAGGATCTCTGAAGATCACCCCCTATGCCCCAAAGGTCTCAACTTTCCCCGAGCAACACATCCAAACCCTGGACCACCTAATCACCTCCCTGGTGGAATTTCAGCTATTCCTCTAGAGGGTGAAAAATATCCCCCCAGCTATTGGCTCCCCAGCCCAAAATAAAACCACAAGATAATCTCCCCGGCAGAGTTACCCCAAGAACATCTCATCCTTAAGCCCGTCGAATTAGCTTTGACCCGTAGAATTGGTCATCTCATACTCAAGCCCGCAGAATTGGCTTCGACCCGCAGAATTTTTCATTTCATACTCAAGCCCCGGGAATCGGTTTCGACCCGTAGAATTGGTCATCTCATACTTAAGCCCACAGAATTGGCTTCGACCCGCAGAATTGGTCATCTCATACTTAAGCCCGTAGAATCGGCTTCGACCCGCAGAAGTGGTCATGTCATACTTAAGCTCACAGAATTGGTCATTTCATACTCAAACCCGCAGAATTGGTCATCTCATACTTAAGCCCGCGGAATTGGCTTCGACCCACGAAATTGGCCATCTCATCCTTAAGCCCGCAGAATTGGTTTTGACTCGCGAAATTGGTCATCTCATACTTAAGGTCGTAGAATTGGCTTTGACCCGCGGAATTGGTCATCTCATCCTTAAGCCCGCAGAATTATCTTCGACTCGCAGAATTGGTAATCTCATACTTAAGCCCGTAGAATTGGCTTCGACCTTCAGAATTAGCTTCGACTCGCAGAATTGAACATCTTATCCTTAAGCTCGTAGAATTGGCTTTGAGCCACAAAATTGGTCATCTCATACTTAAGCTCACAGAATTGGTCATCTCATACTTAAGCCCATAGAATCGACTTCGACCCGCAGAATTGGTCATCTCATCCTTAAGTCTATAGAATTGGCTTTGACCCACAGAATTGGTCATCTCATACTTAAGCCCGCAGAATTGGCTTCGACTCGTAGAATTGGACATCTCATACTTAAATCCACAGAATTGGCTTCGACCCACAAAATTGGCCATCTCATCCTTAAGCCTGCAGAATTGGCTTTGACCCGCATAATTGGTCATCTCATACTCAAGGCCGCAGAATTGGCTTCAACCCGTAGAACTGGTCATCTCATACTCAAGACCACATAATTGGCTTCGACCCACAGAATTGGTCATCTCATACTCAAGGCCATAGAATTGGCTTCGACCCGCTGAATTGGTCATCTCATACTTAAGCCCGCAGAATAGGCTTCGACCCACAGAATTGGTCATCTCATCCTTAAGCCCGCATAACTGGCTTCAACCCGCAGAATTGGTTATCTCATAGTTAAGCCTACAGAATTGGCTTCAACCCCCAGAATTGGTCTTCTCATCTTTAAGCCCTTAGAATTGGCTTCGACCCACAAAATCGGCCACCCTCATCTTCAAGCCCTCAGAATTGGTTTTTACCCGCAAAAATTGGTTATCCCCAGCACCTCCTTAGGAAATAACCTAAACATTTGATCATCATCCCTAGTATTCCCCCCTCAGGTCCTCGAAATTGGTCTCGAGCCTCTGCATTGGTCATCCTCGCTCCCTTAGGTCCTCAGAATCATCCTCGGCCCTATGAATTGGTCATCCTCCCTCAAAAGCATCATGTGGTGTCTATTCGACGACTATCGTTTGTTCCAAACTCACCCGTCGAGGGGATCTATAGACACCCCATTTTGTTACCCCTAAACTCTCCTTAGATCCCTATCACCACCCTTCATCACTACAAACCCAGGTCATACCCCGAGTACTGACCTAAAATCCATCGGTCACTCTCAGGATCCGTTTGACCAAAATTCAAACTCTACATCTCGATCAAGCCTGAATGAATCATCGAGGGGACCTGAATTCCCTTTCCAACGGTCCATCCCGTGCATGATTCTGACCTACCATGTGGACGAACGACCCGTTTTCCCCACAACCTGATCTAGAGGCCACCTTGTGCTCCCGAGCTCCGTTTGACCTATGTCAACTCTTTATCTCGACCAATACTGAATGAATCTTCAAATTTCACTGAAACCCCTTTCCAACGGTATGACCCATACGCGATTTTGACTTACGGTATGGACGAACGATCCGTTTTACTCCGGGAGGTCACCAAATGCTTCCAGGGCCCAGTTGACCAAAGTTAACTCCCCGAACCGAATCAAACTCTATGGAATTTAGAATTAAATCACTTTAAATTTCCAACGGTCCACCCCGTGCACGATTTAGACTTACCATGCAGACGAACGATCCATTTGCGTTCGAAGTTTTCCCCTCTAATGGACCGACGAATGCTTCCAAGCCAAATTTGACCCATAGTCAACTACCGAACCAGGGAGCAGTCCAAAGGACTTTAGAAGGTCTCTGAATTACCTTTCCAGTGGTCCACCCCGTGCACGATTCGGATCAACAGTTTGCACTCTCCGACCAATTTTCTGGAAAGTCCAGAAAGACACTACCAAACGGCAGGTCTCAGACCCTGCCAATTGGAAGTGTGCCTAAACACACTTGCCGATTGGAAGGACCAGAGCTATGCCGATCGACAATGCCCTGGGCCTATAAAAAGGAGGCCATGTCCTCATTGCAAAGGGAGCCCAGATCAGAAATATATCACTCTCTGCAAATCCAGAAAACCTCTCTCCAAGTCAGCGCGATTTCCACATCCAAATCCCTTTATAACCTTCACTTTTCATCATCCTTGTCATCAAAATTGGTGAATTAACCACTCTCCATCATCATCCAAGTGCAAGGACTGCTCTCCAACATTCAAGATCAAGCTCAAGATCTTCAAGAAGGTCCAATTTTCTCAATTCTCTCCATAAATTCCCATAAATTCGCAATAATTTATTTTATTACTTAGGACTTTTATTCTCTTATCTCACATATCCTAATATACTTTTTATTTATTATTATTGCACATCTCTTATTTTCATACAAATAAAAAACCAAAAAACAAGAAAAAGAGGGTTGACTCTTAAATTCCAAACGGAAAATTCTCACACTTTTATTACACTTCTCTCACAACTAAAACACTTTTTTACATGCACACACACACACAAATAAGAGAATCCCCTGGGTTGATTTATGGGATAAACCCCACCCCTTATTTCCCATGCGAACTACGTGGACTTTGATGCCTCTATAGGCTACGTAGGCGTCTCGGGGTAAAACCCGGGACTCGAGTCCTATTTTTACTTTTTCTTTTATTTTCTATTTTCTCTAAACTCAATTCTCTTAGATTCTCTCTCTCTCTCTCTCTCTCTCTCTATATATATATATATATATATATATATATATATATATATATATATATATATATATATATATTGTCTTAGTGGCGTATTATTCCGCATGCGTTATCGTTCCATCATAACGGTCAACGTAAGGATAATCGCGTAAATCCTATTTTCTAATATTCTTATACCTTCCTACGGATGACTCGCTTTATCTCTTTCATGGTACAAGTCGATGATTCCTATCTCCATTATATATACACATGCACACATATCACGGGGAAAATAAAGGAAAATAGCACAAACCCATGAGAGACCGTAAGGGCGGAATGGGTGCCTAACACCATCCCATTTAGTAACTTAGCCTTCGGACCCTTTTCGAATCATTTTGGTTTCATATGCATCAGTATGTATTTGGATTATGTCCTTCGAGATGGCTCCCTTTCTTTTGTCTGTTTTGAGTAAAATAGACTGGAGACTCCATCTCTCTACATTTTTCACCTCATCACTAACGCCGACCGAAGCGCTCCCGAGAGGGATGTGCGGGACCTAGAATGCTCACTCCACCCGCCCTCCGTAAGGATTGGGGATGGCCACAGCTGGATATTTATTTCATACTAGAACCATCACTAGGTCTTGATTGTGGATATTTTGATATAAGAAGTTAGTAATATTATGAGTTTTTGGCTATGAATATTTTTTTTAATTCGTACATTTATAAATTTATGTCATTTGTGAAAAAAATCACATAAATTGTTCAAAACTGTGATAAATATGCATTTGCTAATCACAAATGTTTTCAAAAGTGTGATAAATAGAAGTTAGATGTTATAGATTTTATGTATATTTTTTGAAAAAACTGACATAAATAAAAATTTCTTTTATCTGAGTTTTACGAACATTTATGTCATTACTCTATATGTCAATTTTAAAATTTTAAAAAATTGGCTTAAATGTCATTTTATGTTAGTTTTTAGGTGACGTAAGTGATTATTTTTCTTGTAGTGTATGGGCATACCATGGTGAAAAGAAGGTACCTTATGTTCTGGAAGAATTACCGGTACCTAACCACATAACAGAACTCCACCGATTGGAAGTGGTACATGATTCACCAACACATCGTCATTTGACTGAAATAATTGATGATGCTTACGGAGTTCACCACCAATGGATGGATACAGATAATGTGCATTATGACCAAGTCAATGAAGAAGTTGATGTTGAATTATAAGAAGAATGGGAATACATATGCTTGCAAGCCAACATGGATAGATCTTTCTATAAAAATTGTGATGAAGATCACTTGGTATTATATGCAATAATTATTTTCCATAATTTGAAGAATCAATTTTGTTTGTCAGGAAATCGTGTTACCGTAATTTTAAGTGGGTTAAATATATTCTTCCTAAATAGAGAATGTCACAAGATAACTAGCATAACATGAAGAAGATCTTGAAGATTTTAGGTTTGAAGTACAAATATATTCATGCATGCAAGTATGATCGTATAATCACTACCAGAAAAAACAAGTCCAGCGACATCAGACACATGATGCAAAACTGTTTATTTCATGTCGCAATATGATTTCAATGACATATGTTAGCGTGTCGCAAATATGCCGCAATTTCCATATCTGGTAAATCCTTCCATGACATTAATCAAACATGTCGCGAAATGGTTATACCTTCTGCGACATACTTTTTTAAAAATAATACCTCACCTTTCGCGACATAATGGCATGTTGCGAAATGTCATGTTTTCGGTGACATGCCATACATTTCGTAAAATGTCATCTGATATGCAACATAGTGTATGTCGCTAAATGTTATCTATTGTGGCACCAAAAGTCATTATTCAGAATATGATTTGATTTTCAGTAACACCCATTTTATGTCTCTAAAGAGTTTTTGCTTGCAATAAATAATTGCAAACGAAAATTGAAAGATAAGTTTATATAAATTTTTTCCATGATATAACCAGTATAAATGTGCATTTATAGCAATTTAGCATCCAAACTATCATACAAAATGACACCATATTCAATTCTACAATTATTCGTTAAAAGATAATTCATTCCAGTCAAATATATGTATGATTACAACAAATGTTCAAAACGACACCAAATGAAAAAATAAAACACATTTCGCAAGAAACTTTGAGTCATCCAATCGATTAGCCCAATGATATTCAACGAAATCCATCATCGATCTCTGACAGGAAATACTAAAACACGTGTTAACCATAACCGGATTACATAATATGAAGAAAAAAATACTTATATCATAAGTGTGCCTCTTTTTGCTACGTTTGATAGTCGTTTTATGTTTTCCCTCCCCAACGCTCAATTTTTAAATTCGAGTATGTTTGAGTTAATCAATTTAGATCATTTAATAATCTCAGAAAATTTTGGCAGAGTTCCCTTTGTTTATTCACGAAACCCAACCTGTTTTTACATTTAAATAAACTCACATCAACAAAAGCCACAAATAAATAATCAACAAATCCTTTCCAATAATTTAACATAAATAAGCTCATATATAACTCAATCCATATAAATGTTCATCCGTTTGGAGGCTATTTTGGGTTTTCACCCACTAACGACATGTTTTAAGCCTAAGTTCGAATTTTTGCAAATTATCATCGTATTCTCAAGCTGGGAGTCTCATGACTACGTAATCATTTCCTACATGTTACGTTGGTATCATGTGAGGTGTTCGTGCATCTTACGGGCTGCGTGGGGCTATTTTGGATTTTCTCCCTTTAAAGGCGTGTTTTTAAGCATAAGTCTAGATTTTCACAAATTATTATCGCATTCTCAAACTGGGAGTCTCGTGACTACATGCTCAATTCTAATGAGTTGCATTGATCCTGTGAGAGGTGTTCGTGCCTCTTACGAGACTGTTTGTAGGTTATTTTTGGTTTTCACCCACTAACAGCATATTTTAAGCCTAAGTTTAGATTTTTACAAATTATTGTTGTATTCTCAAACCGGGAGTCTCGTGACTATGCGGTCACTTCCTATGGGTTACATTGGTCCCATGTGAGTTGTGTCTCTTATGAGGTTATTTAGGGGTTGTTTTGAGGTTTCACTCTCTAGCGACATGTTTTAAGCATAAGTCTAGATTTTGCAAATTGTTTTCGTATTCTTAAGCTGGGAGTCCCGTGCCTACGCTGTTAGTTCCTACGTATTACGTTGGTCCCAGACAAGGTGTTCGTTCATATTACGGGTCCGTTTGGGGCTGTAATGAATTTTATGTCTCTAATGGCATATCTTCAAAGCTAATTATAGATTTTTTTAAATTATCGTCATATTCTCAAACCTCAAGTCCCATGACTATGCGATCAGTTCCAACGTGGTACATTGGTCCTACGAGAGGTGTTTGTGACTTTTACGGGGGACGTTTTGGGTTTTCTCACTCTAATAGCATATATTAAGCTCAAGACTAGATTTTTACATGTTATTGTCGTATTCTTAAACAGGGAGTCCCGTGACTATGGAATCAGTTCCTATGAGTTACATTGGTTCCGTGCAAAGTGTTCGTGCATCTTACGGGGCCGTTTGAGATTATTTTGGATTTTTTCCCTTATATTAATATTTAATGCCTATGTCTAGATTTTTGTAAAATTATCGTTGCATCCTCAAATCGTGACTCCTTGGACTACGTAATCAGTTCCTATGAATTATTTCTGTGCGAGGTGTTCATGGCTCTTACACGGCCATTTGGGGGTTGTTTTGAGTTTTCTCCCTCTAACGGCGTGTTTTAGGCCTAAATCTAGATTTTTACGAATTACCATCGCAATTTCAAACTTGGAGTCCCTTGACTAGGCGGTCAATTCTACGTGTTAAATTTTTCATGTGCGAGGTATTCATGCCTCTTACAGCGTCGTTTGGGGTTGTTTTGGGTTTACATCCTCTACCGGAATGTTCTCAATCAATTTAGAACATATAATGATTTTACGAAATTTCAACAAAGTTTACTTTGTTTATTAATTAAATCCAACTTGTTTTAACATTTAAAATAAAGTGAACAACACTAGCAAATTCCACAACCAAACCACCAACAAATCCCTTCCATCAATTTAACTAAATAAGCTCATAAACCAAGCCATTTTACATTTGGCAACTTTTTGCCACTATTTCAGATTATTTTTCCATTTAATGCTGCAATTTATAAAGAGACTTTGAGACTAACCAGATTTCATTTGGATTTTGATAGACACCCGATGAACTCTCCCTACCCTAACTTCTTAAAAGTTTCCAGTTTTGCTCCAAAAATATCATCAAATTCTCAAATCTTCTATTCTGAGCAGCGTTTAGTTCCTCAAGAGATGATATCTTATATTTCATGTTTCTCAGATCTTCATTATGAGATCAAAATTGTGCTATGACTCTTGAAGTGTCAGAGGGCTTTGGAGCGATACCTAATCATCTCAAATACCCTGACTTAATCCCAAGCACCTCTATGGTTATCTCCTTCTATGATATCTCAACTACGTCGAGCTCTATTAATCCTGCATCTAGCTTTAGAAACTCCTCCTACTATTTTTACAAAAAAGTAAAAAATATATATAAGGTAAATTGTGTTTTCATTAAACTAATGTTAGGTAAACAAACAATATGAAGACAATAAGACTTATATTAGTAGGTTTGTCTTATAAAACACCAAAAGGATAAAAGGGGGAAAGAAACTAAATATATATGTGTTTTCTTGCATTTAACATTCATCGAATCATCCTTTCTCTTACTCCACATGAGTAATTACGCGATACTAGGTTTCATTCCAATTTCATGCTCCTGAATTCAAAATTAATGCATGTAAGAATATAATCATAATAGTTGATAATGCTTGTGAAACATATCTAATATGCACGAATGATCGTGAAGTGACACATAAATTAAAATCAAATTCAGAAAGGGTAAAATCAATTTTATAACTATATAATAATTTATAAATTAATCAATGCATCACCTAGATTGACATCGCGGCTACAAATGATCATGATTTGTATGCATGATTCCAAGCGAAATGTGCAAGCACTTTTTTATTTGGGTCCATCCGGTGGTCCTTAAAACATAAATAGGAAAGGTTATACCAATTATAATTCGTAAATATTGCAATGGTAGTACAATATTCACATTTAAGCAAAAATCTAAATTTGCGTGCTAAAGAACGACGTGGTCTTTTAACAAGGGTCGTGAATGAAAATTGAAAAATAATACATAATAAATAATTAGTTATGACATTCATAATAATTGCCAAGATTCTGTGTTTTCAGAGTTTAACTTCAATATTAGAGAAAAAATCAAATTTAATGCACTTTCTAACATAAGATACCTTCTTTATTTGAGGATCAATACACTCATTATGGGCATCATCTCCGGCACACAATCTAAGCACTTTCCCGCCATCAAAAAATATATACTCATCATTTTAACCACTCACATTTGTTTCTTTTTCTTACCCGAGGTCGCTTGCATTTTCTTCTCAACCACAATCCTTAAACAATTTGCAAAAGGACACACCCCAAGGGCAGTCATTCTCATTTTACTGTATGAAATATTATTCAATCTTTCTTTCTCATACGCTGACACCATATGGGTCATAAATCCAGGTTTTACCCATAATTTTGTTTAGGGTGGCATTTTTGCAATTACTAAAACAAAAATGAAATAAATGTGCATGATATGCCCTAAATGCACCCCCTCAGCTCAGACACATCAACCTCGGTTATGGAGACGACCGATATTAGAGGGGACTTAGATCAATAACCAACCGTCTCATCCTAAGCAAGGTCGGACAAGGCCGACGTTACTAGCTACCTTGGCAAGTGAGGTTCCCATAATCCACGGGGGCGGTTATCCATCTGGTCATCCAAGTCTTGCAACCTCGGCTTGGTTTAGGACGAGGTTGACATCACATCATCATGACGAATCTCGGTTGGGGATCAGTCGATGTTCCTTCTACGCCACCATTACCTCGGCCCAGGCCGACGTCACAGCTCAACATGCCTTACCCCAGCTCTCCCATTGGGCCAAGGTCACCACCTCGTCCTCTCCCAGGCCGAGGTTGGGACCATTCACAGATGGCCGAGCGCTTATCAGCATATGTATTATTGGGAACACGTGTACACAATCAGTTATAACCGAATCATTCCCCTCACATGGGGGAATATTGGGGTCATCATTACTTAGTTGAGAATAGTCATGTATCACTCTCATACTGGCTCGATGCTTATGCACATGATCATTGTATGCTTCGGGGGTAAATTACACCCCCCCAAGCACTATATATAGAGGTCATCCTATACCTTGTAAAGGGATCCAAAATTAACAACCCTAGCCAAAACTCTGTCTAAATATACAGTATAGAGAGAAAGCTTGAGAGATGTGTATTTATGGCCATTCGAGCCCTCATATAGTGATACTAACCACACACCTTCACAGTGGATGTAGGCCTGATTGGCTGAACCACTTATATGATTGTGTTCATCCTCTTCTCCTCACCTAAGTCTCTTATATTTACTATACTTGTGTTTCCATTGGTATGTACTGAATCGACCTTACAAACATCTTGAAGGGTGGTGCTATTTCCAAGCATCATCATTTTGGCACCGTATGTGAGAACGAGAAGCTATCTCTTCCTCATATGTTTTTTAACCTCACCGGAGGCTCTGGTGGTGAACCAGGTTTCACACCCTTGCGTGGAGCTATTTCACCATTGAAAGAGGTCCTGTAAGGTATTAAGCTCATCTACTAAACCAACTCTTTAGTGCTAACACATGGCACTGGAATTACCACCGCCTCTTCTGCCCCTTGGGGGTGGTGGACCTAGCTCAAGCTAGGCACTGCCCCAGTCCGAAATGGCGGAGGTGGCTGAAGCCTTGAGGTCTTTAGCTGCAACGCAACAAGAAATGGAGGAGCAATTTGCACAGCTCAACTAAAATATGATGAGACAACTTGGGGTCTCACCGGAGATGATCACTCCTGCGACGAGGGGACCACCCCAGGCACCGCGGAAGGATCACCCAATACCCCAGCGGTGGAGAAGCCCTACGACGAGGATCAGCTTTCGATCGATTGAGCAGAGGGTCAACCTTTGAAAGGCTCGGCCCCGTAAATGACCTAAGACCGAGGTTATCAAGGTCGAGGAGTGCAGCCGTATCACAAAAGGAAGAGAGTCAACGTCAGCCTCATCAAGGACGAGGAAGAGACCAAGAAGAGACAATAGTGGACGTTGTGCTGCGGCTGGGGAACCCTCAGTCCACCCCTTGGAGGTGGATGGGGACAACCTCGGCCAGGCCAACGTTGCAAGACCATGGAATGACTCCATCCAATGCCTTAAGGACAAGATAGGAGACCTCATCAAAAGTCAGGATCCACTGCAAAGAGGTTTCTGAGAAGGATCTCCGTTCGTGGCTAAGATAATAAGCTTCCCTACCCCAGCCAAGTTTAAGCCACCTACAGTAACTCCCAAGTATAACGGTAGTACCAATCATGTACATCATATTGAGATGTACCAGTCAGCGACGGACATCTACTCAATACTAGATGAGATGAAATGCCGGTCCTTCTCCGGGACTTTGACGGGAGCTGCGCACATATGGTTTACTTCTCTTCTGAATAATTCGATTGAGAACTTTAAGAGCTTGGCTGAACGATTCATCCATAATTTCTGCTTCGGGGTAAGACCTCAAAAGAAGACCACCCATCAGTTGTATGTCAAGCAAGGCAAGCACGAGATCCTAAGAGACTACATTGATAGGTTCAATAAAGAAAAACTTGAGGTTAAAGATTACGAAGAGAATATTGCCATGACCGCCCTCATAGGAGGTGTTTAGAAGGGGAAGTTATTGTGCAAACTTGTGGAAGACCCTCCAAAGTCCATGGGGAAGCTATTGGCAACTGTGGGGAAGGTCATGAATGCTGAAGAGGCCATGGCCGCTAGGTATGAAGACGAGAACGGTGGTAGCAGTGGAAAGTTCCAAAGAAAGAAGGATGGAAAGAAGAGGCAGTTGATGACAAGTTTTCACGTTATACCCCTCTTACTATAAGCTGCGAACACATCCTCAATGATATTAAGAATGACCAGTCCCTAAGATGGCCAGAGAAGCTGAAGGCTCCTCCACATAAGAGGAACCAGAACTTATGGTGTGAATTCCACCAAGACCATGGCCATATAACAGACCAGTGCTTCGCCTTAAAGGCTGAGATCGAGAAGATGTTGAAGTCAAGAAAGTTGAGGAAGTATGTTGATACCAAGACTCCCAATAGGGGAAGAGATGACCCCAAAAAGAAAAGAAAAAATAGGTGTCGCGATGATACCCCAGCAAGAAGATATGATGACTCAAATGGTGATGATGAGGACGATCCAGACCTCTCACCAAAGGATGACAACACCCCAGTGAAGAGGGTGGGCATAATATCCTTTGGAGTTAACACCATATGCATAGGACTTGGAGGGGGTGGTTCTGAAGTGGCTGACCAAAAAGCTCATGTTGTGGATGCTAAGTCAATGGCCAAACTTGAAATAGTAAATTTGACGTCTTTTGAGGAAATGCAGAAGAGAAAGAATATGGACATGGACACTCTCATAGTCGGGTTCTCCCGAGTCGACTTCAAAGGCATCTTACCTCCACATGATGACCCTTTAGTAATCACAATAAGAGCTCATGGATGCGAGGTACAGAGAATTCTCATAGATAGAGGAAGTTCAGCATATGTGATGTTCTGGCCCTGCTTCAAAAGCTTAGGCCTTAGCAGAGCTAGGCTGGTACCCTATCACCATCTGTTAATGGGGTTCAGCGGTGAAAAGGTCCATTCGTTGGGCATGTATGAAATGGACATGCGAATGGGCGATGAGTGGCCTAAGAGGTTAACCCGGAAGATGAATTTTTTCTTTATGGATGAAAACGTCTTCTCGGCCTATAACCTCATCATAAGAAGAGTAGCCCTTAAAGAGTTTGAAGTCATGTCGTCAACGGTCCACCAGATGCTAAAATTTTTGACCCCCTATGGGGTAGGGGAAGTGCAAGGTGACCAGACCATAGCACGAGAATGCTACTTCAACTCGGCTGAAGAGAGAGAGGCTTATAAGAGAGCAACTACCACATATAACATTGATACACTTGACCCCAGATATGAAACGAAGTTGAAAAAAGGAGAGGTCGCGAAAGAGGTAGAATCCAACGTCCTTAATGACGACGAGTCGAAAAAAACCATCCAAGTCGGCAAAGCCTTAAAGGCATAAATCAAGGAAGAACTGATAAACTTCCTGAGGAAGAGGCAGAGTGTCTTCTCTTGGAGTCACGCGGACATGCCTGGCATCAGCCCTGAGGTTATGTGCCACAAGCTGAATGTGACCAAGGACGCTAGGCCAATCAAACAAAGATGAAGAATCTAATATATGGAGAAGTACGACGTCATCCGGGAAGAAGTTAGAAAGTTAAAAGAGGTTGAGTTTATCAGAGAAATCATATATCCGGAATGGCAATCGAATGCAGTCATTATGCCCAAAGCCAACGAAAAATGGAGAATGTGTGTAGACTTCACCGACCTGAACAAGTCTTGCCCGAAAGATAGCTATCCTTTAGCTCGGATATACAAGATGGTAGATGCAACCGCAGGACATGATCTCATGAGCTTCATGGATGCGTATTCAGGCTACAACCAGATCTTCATGGATGCCGAAGACTCAGAGAAGACAACCTTCATCACTGACAAAGGGATATATTTCTACAAGGTTATGCCCTTAGGATTGAAAAATGCAGGGTCAACATACCAACGTCTTGGGAATAAGATGTTTGAAGACCAAATAGGCAAAACTATGGAGGTATATGTAGATGATATATCAACGAAGAGCTTAAAGGCCTGCACTCACGTGGCAGACCTAGAAAAGACATTCGATACCATGGACTTGTATAGGATGAAACTCATACCTGCAAAGTGTGTCTTCGAGGTAGGAGCTGGGAAATTTCTTGGATTCATTGTCAATCAGAGGGGAATAGAAGAGAACCCCGAGAAAATTAAAGCTTTGCTCAATATGAAGACACCAAGGAGCATCAAGGATGTTCAAAGACTAACTGGAAGAGTAGCTGCACTCAACAAATTTATTTTAAGAGCGATGGAAAAATGTCTTCCGTTCTTTAAGGTTCTTAGAAAGTCCTTCGAGTTCGATAAAGAGTGTGATGAGGCTTTTAACCAACTCAAGTCCTACCTTGGATCCCCCTTACTCTTATCTCGGCCCATAGTAGGAGAGAAGTTATATGTCTATCTAGCAGTTTCTGAATCATCTATAAGTGCAGCCATAGTAGGGGAAGACATTAGGGTCCAAAGGCGTGTGTACTTTAATAGTATGGCCCTTCAAGGGTCTGAACAAAATTATCCTCGGATGGAAAAGTTAGCCTACGCCCTAATACATGCTTCTAGGAAGATAAAACCTTACTTTCAAGCCCATTCAATGGTCATCCTCACCGACTCACCACTTAGACAGGTCCTCCATAAACTTAAGAAGTCGAGTAGATTGATGATATGAGCCATTGAGTTGAAGAATATGACCTTACTTATCAGCCTAGGGTGGCCATCAAAGGGCAAGAACTAGCGGATTTTGTCGCTGAATTCATATGGGAAGAGACCGAGGTTGAGAATAATCTAGAGACTACAAAAGGGTCAAATAGCAACGTCTTTTGACACCCGAAAGAGGTTATGCCAAAGAGAGTCAGAGATGGAATAACTGAGAATGAGGAGGACCGGTACCTTTTCAGGCAGGGAATCATGTTAGAAGACCGTTTTTCATCAGATAAAGACATTTGGAACCTCTTCGTCGATGGGTCTTCTTGCAAAAGTGGAAGCGATGCGGACCAAATAGTCTCAGCCCCGGATGGTACCAACATCGAATATGCCCTTACGTTTAACTTCAAGGCATCAAACAACGAGTCAGAATATAAGGCCATGATATCAGGCCTCTCCTTAGAAAGGACCCTAGGGATAAGACGAATCCTCCTTCACAGTGACTCAAGGTTGGTGTTTAATCAAGTATTGGGGGTTTATGAGGCCAAGGATGAAAGGATGGAAAAATACCTGAAGAGGGTGAGAACGATACTTGAAGGCTTCGAAGAGGTAAAGATGAAGAGAATAACTCGGCAAAATAATAGTCATGCAGATGCATTAGTAAGGCTAGCCTCGGCAACGAGGAAAGATATCAGAAGGACAGTCCCTGTTGAGATCTTGCCTAGAGCGACTATTAAAGAGGAGGAGGTCAGTAACCCTTACCTCAATTTAAACCTAGGGGACTCATGGATGGATCCCCTTATCAGATATATCATAGAGGGGGTGTTACCGGAATCGAAGTTAGAGAGAAGGAAAATGGAGGTACAGAGCTGCAAAGTTCTCAATAGTAGGAGACATCTTATATAAGAAGGGATTCCTATTACCTCTCCTCAGATGCGTTCACCCTACAGAAGCTCCCCGCATCCTACAGGAGGTACACGAAGGTTCTTACTCCAGTCATATAGGAGGAAGACCTTTGGCCAAGAGGATTATTATGCAAGGATACTGGTGGCCGACCTTGGCCAAGGATGTTGCAGCCTATGTAAAGAGGTGCGATAAATGTCAGAGATTCTCCACCATCCCCCATCAGCCTCATCAACCTATGATGTTAATCAGTTCCCCTTGGCCATTCACAGTATGGGGAATTAACTTTGTACGTCCCCTTCCAAGGGCTGTAAATAATTACAAATTTCTGATAGTTCCCATGGATTACTTCTCCAAATGGGTAGAGGCATAGCCGATGATCACGATTACAGAGCAAATACCTTCGAATTTATTTAGAAGAACATTATATACAGATATGGCTTCCCAAACACTCTCATTTCGGACAACAAAACCTAGTTCAATAATTCTTCCTTGGAAAAATACTGCGAAAGTGTTAGGGTAAAGCAATTTTTCTCTTCTCCTGGTCGACAACAGGCAAACGGTCAGACCGAAGTCACCAATAGAACAATCCACGATGGGATCAAGAAAAGGTTGGAAGAAGCTAAAGGTAGATGGACTAAAGAGGGTTATACTATGCTATGGTCCTACAGAACAACGGCTAGGACACCAACGAGGGAGACCCCGTTTATGTTGTCACATGGCTCAAAGGCCATCATACCAACAGAGGTAGGACTCCCTACTCATAGGGTTCAAACCTATGGCCCTGACAAGAATGAAGAGGAAAGAAGACTCGACCTAGACTTTATTGAAGAGAGAAGGGAAGACGCAGAAGTTAGGCAGGAAACTTACCAGCAAAGAACAGTAAAATTCTAGAATCAAATGGTAAAATCAAGACCCATAGCTATAGGGGACCTGGTGTTGAAGAAGACGTTGCATAAGGAGAAAAAGCTTCACCCAAATTAGCATGGTCCTTGCAGAGTGATTAAGGAGGTTGTACCCGGGACCTACAGGCTAGAAAACCTCGATGGGGAACCTTTCTCCAACCCTTGGAATGCTGATCATCTAAAAAAGTATTACATATGATGTTACCAGGGATTTCATATAAATTTATGGTCTTGTAAAGATATTATTAATGAGAAGATCAGTTCTAGTGTCAATACTTGGTTTATTGTGCTCGAATTATGGAAATTAATTTATGGGGGTAACATCTTAGGTGATGACCTCCGACCTTAAACATCATTATTTGGTGACAAAGTCTCAGGAAAGACATCATACTTGGATGACCTCAGACCCTAGACATCATTAATTTGGTGAAAATTATTTATGGGGATAATATCTTAGTTGATGACCTCAGACCTTAAACATCATAATTTGGTGACAAGGTCTGAGGTCAGACATCATACTTGGATGACCTCAGACCCTAGACATCATTAATTTGGTGAAAATTATTTATGGGGATAATATCTTAGTTGATGACCTCAAACCTTAAACAACATGATTTGGTGACAAGGTCTGAGGTCAGACATCATACTCGGATGACCTCAGACCCTAGACATCATTAATTTGGTGAAAATTATTTATGGGGCTAACATCTTAGTTGATGTCCTCAGACCTTAAACATCATGATTTGGTGAGAAGGTCTGAGGTCAGATATAATACTCGGATGACCTCAAACCCTAGACATCATTAATTTGGTGAAAAATATTTATGGGGTTAATAACTTAGGTGATGACCTCAGACCTTAAACATCATGATTTGGTGACAAGGTCTGAGGTAAGACATCATACTCGGATGACCTCAGACCCTAGACATCATTAATTTGGTGAAAATTATCTATGGGAATAACATCTTTGTTGATGACCTCAGACCTTAAACATAATAATTTGGTGACAAGGTCTGAGGTCAGACATCATACTTGGGTGACCTCAGACCCTAGACATCATTAATTTGGTGAAAATTATTTACGGGGTAACATCTTAGGTGATGACCTCAGACCTTAAACGTTATGATTTGGTGACAAGGTCTGAGGTCAGACATCATACTTGGATGACCTCAAACCCTAGACATCATTAATTTGGGGAAAATTATTTATGGGGGTAGTATCTTAGTTGATGTCCTCAGACCTTAAACATCATGATTTGGTGAGAAGGTCTGAGGTCAGATATCATACTCGGATCACCACAGACCCTAGACATCATTAGTTTGGTGAAAATTATTTATGGGGTTAATAACTTAGGTGATGACCTCAAACCTTTAACACCATGATTTAGTGACAATGTCTGAGGTAAGACATCATGCTTGGAAGACCTCAGACCCTAGACATAATTAATTTGGTGAAAATTATTTATGGGGGTAACATCTTAGTTGATGTCCTCAAACCTTAAACATCATGATTTGGTGATAAGGTTTGAGGTCAGATATCATACCCGGATGACCTCAGACCCTGGACATCATTAATTTGGTGAAAATTATTTATGGGGGTAACATCTTAGGTGATGACCTCAGACCTTAAACATCATGATTTGGTGACAAGGTCTGAGGTAAGACATCATACTCGGATGACCTCAGACCCTAGACGTCATTAATTTGGTGAAAATTATTTATGGGGTAACATCTTAGGTGATGACCTCAGACCTTAAACATCTTGATTTGGTGACAAGGTCTGAGGTAAGACATTATACTCAGATGACCTCAGACCCTAGACATCATTAATTTGGTGAAACTAATTTATGGGGGTAACATCTTAGGTGATGACCTCATACCTTAAACATCATGATTTGGTGACAAGATCTGAGGTAAGACATCATACTTGGATGAACTCAGACACTAGACATTATTAATTTGTTGAAAATTATTTATGGGGATAACTTCTTAGTTGATGACCTCAGACCTTAAACATCATAATTTGGTGACAAGGTTTGAGGTCAGACATCACACTTGGGTGACCTCAGACCCTAGACATCATTAATTTGGTGAAATTTATTTATGGGGTTAACATCTTAGTTGATGACCTCAGACCTTAAACATCAAAATTTGGTGACAAGGTCAGAGGTCAGACATCATACTTGGGTGACCACAGACCCTAGATATCATTAATTGCTGAAAATTAATTATGGGGGTAACATCTTAGTTGATGACCTCAGGCCCTACACATCATGATTTGGTGATAAGGTCTGAGGTCAGATATCATACTCGGATGACCTCAAACCCTAGACATCATTAATTTGGTTAAAATTATTTATGGGATTAACATCTTAGGTGATGACCTCAAACCTTAAACATCATGATTTGGTGACAAGGTCTGAGGTAAGACATCATACTCCGATGACCTCAGACCCTAGACATCATTAATCTAGTGAAAATTGTTTACGGGGGTAACATCTTAGTTGATGTCATAAGACCATAAACATCATGATTTGGTGACAAGGTCTGAGGTCAGATATCATACTCGGATGACTTCAGACCCTAGACATCATTAATTTGGTGAAAACTATTCATGGCGGTAACATCTTAGGTGATGACCTCAGACCTTAAACATCATGATTTTGTGACAAGGTCTGAGGTAAGACATCATACTCGGATAAACTCAGACCCTAGACATCATTAATTTGGTGAAAATTAATTATGGGGATAACATCTTAGTTGATGACCTCGGGCCTTAAACATCATAATTTGGTGACAAGGTCTGAGGTCAGACTTCATACTTGGGTGACCTCAGACCCTCGACATCATTAATTTGGTGAAAATTATTTATGGGGTAATATCTTAGGTGATGACCTCAGACCTTAAACATTATGATTTGGTGACAAGGTTCTGAGGTCAGACATCATACTTGGATGACCTCAAACCCTAGACATCATTAATTTGGTGAAAATTATTTATGGGGGTATTATCTTAGTTGATCTCCTCAGACCTTAAACATCATGATTTGGTGAGTAGGTCTGAGGTCAGATATGATACTCGGGTGACCTCAGACCCTAGACATCATTAATTTTGTGAAAATTATTTATGGGGTTAATAACTTAGGTGATGACCTCAAACCTTTAACATCATGATTTAGTGACAAGGTCTGAGGTAAGACATCATGCTTGGATGACCTTAGACCCTAGACATCATTAATTTGGTGAAAATTATTTATGGGGGTAACATCTTAGTTGATGTCCTCAGACCTTAAACATCATGATTTGGTGATAAGGTTTGAGGTCAGATATCATACTCGGATGACCTCAGACCCCAGACATCATTAATTTGGTCAAAATTATTTATGGGGGTACATCTTAGGTGATGACCTCAGACCTTAAACATCATGATTTGGTGACAAGGTCCGAGGTAAGACATCATACTCGGATGACCTCAGACCCTAGACAACATTAATTTGGTGAAAATTATTTATGGGGATAACATCTTAGGTGATGACCTCGGACCTTAAACATCTTGATTTGGTGACAAGGTCTGAGGTAAGACATCATACTCGAATGACCTCAGACCCTAGACATCATTAATTTGGTGAAAATTATTTATGGGGGTAACATCTTAGGTGATGACCTCTGACCTTAAACATCAAGATTTGGTGACAAGGTTTGAGATAAGACATCATACTTGGATGACCTCAAACCCTAGACATCAATAATTTGGTGAAAATTATTTATGTGGGTAGTATCTTAGTTGATGTCCTCAGACCTTAAACATCATGATTTGGTGAGAAGGTCTGAGGTCAAATATCATACTCGGATGACCTCAGACCCTAGACATCATTAATTTGGTGAAAATTATTTATGGGGTTAATAACTAAGGTGATGACCTCAAACCTTTAACATCATGATTTAGTGACAAGGTCTGAGGTAAGACATCTTGCTTGGATGACCTCAGACCCTAGACATCATTAATTTGGTGAAAATTATTTATGGGGGTAACATCTTAGTTGATGTCCTCAGACCTTAAACATCATGATTTGGTGATAAGGTTTGAGGTCAGATATCATACCCGGATGACCTCAGACCCTGGACATCATTAATTTGGTAAAAATAATTTATGGGGGTAACAGCTTCGGTGATGAACTCGGACCTTAAACATCATGATTTGGTGACAAGGTCTGAGGTAATACATCATACTCGGATGACCTCAGACCCTAGACATCATTAATTTGGTGAAAATTATTTATGGGGGTAACATCTTAGTTGATGTCCTCAGACCTTAAACATCATGATTTGGTCATAAGGTTTGAGGTCAGATATCATACCCGGATGACCTCAGACCCTGGACATCATTAATTTGGTGAAAATAATTTATGGGGGTAACAGCTTCGGTGATGAACTCGGACCTTAAACATCATGATTTGGTGACAAGGTCTAAGGTAAGACATCATACTCGGATGACCTTAGACCCTAAACATCATTAATTTAGTGAAAATTATTTATGGGGGTAACATCTTAGTTGCTGTCCTCAGACCATAAACATCATGATTTGGTGACAAGGTCTGAGGTCAGATATCATACTCGGATGACTTCAGACCCTGGACATCATTAATTTGGTGAAAATTATTTATGGGGTTAATAACTTAGGTGATGACCTCAAACCTTTAACATCATGATTTAGTGACAAGGTATGAGGTAAGACATCATGCTTGGATGACCTCAGACCCTAGACATCATTAATTTGGTGAAAATTATTTATGGGGGTAACATCTTAGTTGATGTCCTCAGACCTTAAACATCATGATTTGGTGATAAGGTTTGAGGTCAGATATCATACCCGGATGACCTCAGACCCTGGACATCATTAATTTGTTGAAAATAATTTATGGGGGTAACAGCTTCGGTGATGAACTCGGACCTTAAACATCATGATTTGGTGACAAGGTCTGAGGTAAGACATCATACTCGGATGACCTCAGACCCTAGACATCATTAATTTGGTGAAAATTATTTATGGGGGTAACATCATAGGTGATGACCTCAGACCTTAAACATCTAGATTTGGTGACAAGGTCTGACGTAACACATCATACTCGGATGACCTCAGACCCTAGACATTATTAATTTGGTGAAAATAATTTATGGGGGTAACATCTTACGTGATGACCTCAGACCTTAAACGTCATGATTTGGTGACAAGGTCTAAGGTAAGACATCATACTCGGATGACCTCAGACCCTAGACATCATTAATTTAGTGAAAATTATTTATGGGGGTAACATCTTAGTTGATGTCCTCAGACCATAAACATCATGATTTGGTGATAAGGTCTGAGGTCAGATATCATACTCGGATGACTTCAGACCCTTGACATCATTAATTTGGTGAAAACTATTTATGGGGGTAACATGTTAGGTGATGACCTCAGACCTTAAACATCATGATTTGGTGACAAGGTTTGAGGTAAGACATCATACTCGGATGACCTCAGACCCTAGACATCATTAATTTGGTGAAAATTATATATGGGGATAACATCTTAGTTGATGACCTTAGACCTTAAACATCATAATTTGGTGACAAGGTCTGAGGTTAGACATCATACTTGGGTGACCTCAAACCCTAGACATCGTTAATTTGGTGAAAATTATTTATGGGGTAACATCATAGGTGATGACCTCAGACCTTAAACATTATGATTTGGTGATAAGGTCTGAGGTCAGACATCATACTTGGATGACCTGAAACCCTAGACATCATTAATTTGGTGAAAATTATTTATGGGGGTAACATCTTAGGTGATGACCTCAGACCTTAAACATCATGATTTGGTGACAAGGTCTGAGGTAAGACATCATACTTGGGTGACCTCAGACCCTAGACATCATTAATTTGGTGAAAAGTATTTATGGGTTAACATCATAGGTGATGACCTCAGACCTTAAACATTATGATTTGGTGATAAGGTCTGAGGTCAGACATCATACTTGGATGACCTGAAACCCTAGACATCATTAATTTGGTGAAAATTATTTATGGGGGTAACATCTTAGGTGATGACCTCAGACCTTAAACATCATGATTTGGTGACAAGGTCTGAGGTAAGACATCATACTCGGATGACCTCAGACCCTGGACATCATTAATTTGGTGAAAATTATTTATGGGGATAACATCTTAGGTGATGACCTCAGACCTTAAACATATTGATTTTGTGACAAGGTCTGAGGTAAGACATCATACTCGGATGACCTCAGACCCTAGACATCATTAATTTGGTGAAAATTATTTATGGGGGTAACATCTTAGGTGATGACCTCAGACCTTAAACATCTTGATTTGGTGACAAGTTCTGCGGTAAGACATCATACTCGGATGACCTCAGACCCTAGACATCATTAATTTGGTGAAAATTATTTATGGGGGTAACATCTTAGGTGATGACCTCAGACCTTAAACATCATGATATGGTGATAAGGTTTGAGGCCAGATATCATACCCGGATGACCTCAGACCCTGGACATCATTGATTTGGTGAAAATAATTTATGGGGGTAACAGCTTCGGTGATGAACTCGGACCTTAAACATCATGATTTGGTGACAAGGTCTGAGGTAAGACATCATACTTGGATGACCTCAGACCCAAGACATCATTAATTTGGTGAAAATTATTTATGGTGATAACATCTTAGTTGATGTCCTCAGACCTTAAGCATCATAATTTGTTGACAAGGTGTGAGGTCAGACATCACACTTGGGTGACCTCAGACCCTAGACATCATTAGATTAGTGAAAATTATTTATGTGGTTAACATCTAAGTTGATGACCTCAGACCTTAAACATCATAATTTGGTGACAACGTCTGAGGTCAGACATCATACTTGGGTGACCTCAGACCCTAGACATCTTTAATTTGGTGAAAATTATTTATGGGGTAACATCTTAGGTGATGACCTCAGACCTTAAACATCATGATTTGATGACAAGGGCTGAGGTCAGACATCATACTTGGGTGACCTCAGAACCTAGACATCATTAATTTGGTGATAATTATTTATGGGGGTAGTATCTTAGTTGATGTCCTTAGACCTTAAACATCATGATTTAGTGAGATGGTCTGAGGTCAGATATAATACAAGGATGAACTCGGACCCTAGACATCATTAATTTGGTGAAAATTATTTACGGGGGAAACATCTTAGGTTATGACCTCAGACCTTAACAATCATGATTTGGTGACAAGGTCTGAGGTAAGACATTATACTCGGATGACCTCAGACCCTAGACATCATTAATTTGGTGAAAATTATTTATGGGGGTAACATATTAGTTGATGTCCTCAGACCTTAAACATCATGATTTGGTGAAAAGGGTTGAGGTCAGATATCATACCCAGATGACCTCAGAACCTGGACATCATTAATTAAGTGAAAATTATTTATGGGGGTAACATCTAAGGTGATGACCTCAGGCCTTGAACATCATGATTTGGTGATAAAGTCTGAGGTAAGACATCATACTCGGATGACCTCAGACCCTAGACATCATTAATTTGGTGAAAATTATTTATGGTTGTAACATCTTAGGTGATGACCTCAGACCTTAAACATCTTGATTTGGTGACAAGGTCTGAGGTAAGACATCATACTCGGATGACCTCAGACCCTAGACATAATTAATTTGGTGAAAATTATTTATGGGGGTAACATCTTAGGCGATGACCTCAGACCTTAAACATCATGATTCGGTGATAAGGTTTGAGGTAAGACATCATACTTGGATGACCTCGGACCCTAGACATCATTAATTTGGTGAATATTATTTATGGGGATAACATCGTAATTGATGACCTCAGACCTTAAACATCATAATTTGGTGACAAGGTGTGAGGTTAGACATCACACTTGGGTGACCTCAGACCCTAGACATCTTTAATTTTGTGAAAATTATTTATAGGGTTAACATCCTAGTTGATGACCTCAGACCTTAAACATCATAATTTGGTGACAAGGTCTGAGGTCATACATCATACTTGGGTGACCTCAGACCCTAGACATCATTAATTTGGTGAAAATTAATTATGGGGGTAACATCTTAGTTCATGACCTCAGGCCTTAAACATCAGGATTTGGTGATAAGGTCAGATATCATACACGAATGAGCTCAAGCCCTAGACGTCATTAATTTGGTGAAAATATTTTATGGGGGTAACATCTTAGGTGATGACCACAGACCATAAACATCATGATTTGGTGACACGGTCTGAGGTAAGACATCATACTCGGATGACCTCAGACCCTAGACATCATTAATTTAGTGAAAATTATTTATGGGGGTAACATCTTAGTTGATGTCCTCAGACCATAAAAATCATGATTTGGTGACAAGGTCTGAGGTCAGATATCATACTCGGATGACTACAGACCCTAGACATCATTAATTTGGTGAAAACTATTTATGGGGGTAACATCTTAAGTGATGACCTCAGACCTGAAACATCATGATTTGGTGACAAGGTCTGAGGTAAGACATCATACTCGGATGACCTCAGACCCTAGACATCATTAATTTGGTGAAAATTATTTATGGGGATAACATCTTAGTTGATGACCTCAGACCTTAAACATCATAATTTGGTGACAAGGTCTGATGTCAGACATCATACTTGGGTGACCTCAGACCCTAGACATCATTAATTTGGTTAAAATTATTTATGGGGTAACATCTTAGGTGATGATCTCAGACTTTAAACATCATGATTTGATGACAAGGTCTGAGGTAAGACATCATACTCGGATGACCTCAGACCCTAGACATCATTAATTTAGTGAAAATTATTTATGGGAGTAACATCTTAGGTGATGACCTCAGACCTTAAACATCTTGATTTGGTGACAATGTCTGAGGTAAGACATCATACTCGGATGACCTCAGACCCTAGACATCATTAATTTGGTGAAAATTATTTATGGGGGTAACATCTTAGGTGATGACCTCAGACCTTAAACATCATGATTTGGTGATAAGGTCTGAGGTAAGACATCATACTTGGATGACCTCAGACCCTGGACATCATTAATTTAGTGAAAATTATTTATGGGGATAACATCTTAGTTGATGACCTCAGACCTTAAACATCATAATTTGGTGACAAGGTGTGAGGTCAGACATCACACTTGGGTGACCTCAGACCCTAGACATCATTAATTTGGTGAAAATTATTTATGGGGTTAACATCTTAGTTGATGACCTCAGACCTTAAACATCATAATTTGGTGACAAGGTCTGAGGTCATACATCATACTTGGGTTACCTCAGACCCTAGACATCATTAATTTGGTGAAAATATATATGGGGTAAAATCTTAGGTGATGACCTCAGACCTTAAACATTATGCTTTGGTGACAAGGTCTGAGATCAGACATCATACTTGGATGACCTCAAATCCTAGACATCATTAATTTGGTGATAATTATTTATGGGGGTAGTATCTTAGTTGATGTCCTCAGACCTTAAACATCATGATTTGGTGAGAAGGTTTGAGGTCAGATATCATACTCGGATGACCTCAGACCCCAGACATCATTAATTTGGTCAAAATTATTTATGGGGGTACATCTTAGGTGATGACCTCAGACCTTAAACATCATGATTTGGTGACAAGGTCCGAGGTAAGGCATCATACTCGGATGACCTCAGACCCTAGACAACATTAATTTGGTGAAAATTATTTATGGGGATAACATCTTAGTTGATGTCCTCAGACCTTAAACATCATGATTTGGTGATAAGGTTTGAGGTCAGATATCATACCCGGATGACCTCAGACCCCGGACATCATTAGTTTGGTGAAAATTATTTATTGGGGTAACATCTTTGGTGATGACCTCAGACCTTAAACATCATGATTTGGTGACAATGTTCGAGGTAAGACATCGTACTCGGATGACCTCAGACCCTAGACATCATTAATTTGGTGAAAATTATTTATGGGGTAACATCTTAGTGTAACACCCCGCCCGCCCGGGGAGAGCGAACGGAGCTCTAATGCGATAAAATAAATCCAAATCCAGAAGTGACAAGGTATAGAGCATCTAAATAAACCCACAATAATATAAATCCATTAATCTCAATTCTTCAAATACAACAAGTCTCTCGAATAAATACAACTATCTAACTCGAAAAATAAATACAAATCTCCAAAGCTCTATACATCAAAATAATACAAATCTTCCAAGAATATTCTTCCCAAAATAATCCACGCCAAAATAATCCCAATTGGTCCATAGCGTCCCAATCCACGCTAACCTGCCAACTAAAAGAAAATATGGGGAAGTACACAATATGACAGGAATTATGCTCAACAAATATGGATTAGCAATGAATAAAACGTATCAACACGAGTACGAATATTCAAATCAAAATGCAAATCTCAAAGCATTTATCAATATAATTTCTCAACAACACTTTAACCGAGTCACCAGGCCTCACCACATCCGTATATGCTTTATCAAGCCATAGCCCAGGAAACAGGAATTTTGGCGGGTGCTCAACATCCGTGCCATACTAAAATCTCATGACAACGTGCTCATTAACAATATAATGATACCACATGAATCAAAATAATTTCAACAATTATTTTCCAGATTTTAATGAATTTATCAATTCAAATATGAGTTCAATTAAACAAGAATTCAAAGAGAATGACACTCGCGAGATTTAAGGAGAATATTGTGTAAAACTCCATACCTTAAACCATGATGAGAAACCAACGATCACATCCTCAAGATCAACTAAAAAAAATCTACAAAATCTCCTCCAAGAACCTCCAACAAAATAGCCCCAAGAACACCTCTAATCTAAGGTCGGAACTCACAAATCTCAAGGGCCAATGTGTATATAAAAACAACAGGAATATAAAATATATTTGCTGCCAAAATTTGTGTCAAAAGTATGTTAAAAGGCTTGTCCACAGCTCCCTTTTATAATACAAAGAAATGAAGAGTTGGAATCCAAAAGACTCCTTCAAATAAGGCAAAGAAATGAAGAGTTGGAAGTCAAAACAACTCCAAGAGTTAATAACATTTAAAAATCATTTTAAAATCCGTTTTAACTCCGTTTTCAAAACCATTTCAAATTCTCGCCTTTAAAAATAATATTCAACATATTTGAGCAATAAAAATAATTTTATCAAAAACTTTATTTTCCTCCATTTTCCAGAAATTAATTAAAATAGCCCAAAAATTACGCGGGTTATTACACTTCCCCACTAACAATGGAATTTCGCCCTCGAAATTCGCCGAATGCCTAACTCTCAAAAATCAGGCTAACAATCTCAAAAAATAATTTCGTCTCCAAAAATAAATTCCTCACATCTAATCTAAATGCCTATCACGAATATCACCTAAAATTTTCTATCACCAAAAATATGCTAACCACGCACTGAACCCCAAAACCCAAGCCCCGAGGGTTTCCGTATACCTAAGCTCTGATACCATTTGTAACACCCCGCCCGCCCGGGGAGAGCGAACGGAGCGCCACTTCGATAAAATAACTCCAAATCCACAAGTGACAAGGTATAGAGCATCTAAATAAACCCACAATAATATAAATCCACTAATCTCAATTCTTCAAATACAACAAGTCTCTCGAATAAATACAACTATCTAACTCGAAAAATAAATACAAATCTCCAAAGCTCTATACATCAAAATAATACAAATCTTCCAAAAATATTCTTCCCAAAATAATCCACGCTAAAATAATCCCAATTGGTCCATAGTGTCCCAATCCACGCTAACTTGCCAACTAAAAGAAAATATGGGGAAGTACACAATATGACAGGAATTATGCTCAACAAATATGGATTAGCAATGAATAAAACGTATCAACACGAGTACGAATATTCAAATCAAAATGCAAATCTCAAAGCATTTATCAATATAATTTCTCAACAACACTTTAACCGGGTCACCAGGCCTCACCACATCCATATATGCTTTATCAAGCCATAGCCCGGGAAACAGGAATTTTGGCGGGTGCCCAACATCCGTGCCATATTAAAATCTGATGACAACGTGCTCATCAACAATATAATGATACCACATGAATCAAAATAATTTCAACAATTATTTTCCAGATTTCAATGAATTTATCAATTCAAATATGAGTTCAATTAAACAAGAATTCAAAGAGAATGACACTCGCGAGATTTAAGGAGCATATTGTGTAAAACCCCATACCTTAAACCATGATGAGAAACCAACGATCACATCCTCAAGATCAACTAAAAAAATCTACAAAATCTCCTCCAAGAACCTCCAACAAAATAGCCCCAAGAACACCTCTAATCTAAGGTTGGAACTCACAAATCTCAAGGGCCAATGTGTATATAAAAACAACAGGAATATAAAATATATTTGCTGCCAAAATTTGTGTCAAAAGTATGTTAAAAGGCTTGTCCATGACTCCCTTTTATAATACAAAGAAATGAAGAGTTGGAATCCAAAATACTCCTTCAAATAAGGCAAAGAAATGAAGAGTTGGAAGTCAAAACAACTCCAAGAGTTAAAAACATTAAAAAATCATTTTAAAATCCGTTTTAACTCCGTTTTCAAAACCATTTCAAATTCTCGCCTTTAAAAATAATATTCAACATATTTGAGCAATAAAAATAATTTTATCAAAAACTTTATTTTCCTCCATTTTCCAGAAATTAATTAAAATAGCCCAAAAATGACGCAGGTTATTACACTTAGGTGATGACCTCAGACCTTAAACATCATGATTTGGTGACAAGGTTTGAGGTAAGACATCATACTTGGATGACCGCAGACCCTAGACATCGTTAATTTGGTGAAAATTATTTATGGCGATAACATCTTTGTTGATGACCTCAGACCTTAAACATCATAATTTGGTGACAAGGTGTGAGGTCAGACCTCACACTTGGGTGACCTCAGACCCTAGACATCATTAATTTGGTGAAAATTATTTATTGGGTAAACATCTTAGTTGATGACCTCAGACCTTAAACATCATAATTTGGTGACAAGGTCTGAGGTCAAACATCATACTTGGGTGACATCAGACCCTAGACATCATTAATTCGGTGAAAATTAATTATGGGGGTAACATCTAAGTTGATGACCTCAGGCCTTAAACATCAGGATTTAGTGATAAGGTTTGAGGTCAGATATCATACCCGAATGACTTCAAGCCCTAGACATTATTAATTTGGTGAAAATTATTTATGGGGGTAACATCTTAGGTGATGACCTCAGACCTTAACAATAGTGATTTGGTGACAAGGTCTGAGGTAAGACATTATACTCGGATGTCCTCAGACCCTAGACATCATTAATTTAGTGAAAATTATTTATGGGGGTAACTTCTTAGTTGATGTCCTCAGACCATAAACATCATGATTTGGTGACAAGGTCTGAGGTCTGATATCATACTCGGATGAATTCAGACCCTACACATCGTTAATTTGGTGAAAACTATTTATGGGGGTAACATCTTAGCTGATGACCTCAGACCTAAAACATCATGATTTGGTGACAAGGTCTGAGGTAAGACATCATACTCGGATGACCTCAGATCCTATACATCATTAATTTGGTGAAAATTATTTATGGGTATAACATCTTAGTTGATGACCTCAGACCTTAAACGTCATAATTTGGTGACAAGGTCGGAGGTCAGACATCATACTTGGGTGACCTCAGACCCTAGACATCATTTATTTGGTGAAAATTATTTATCGGGTAACATCTTAGGTGATGACCTCAGACCTTAAACGTTATGATTTGGTGACAAAGTCTGAGGTCAGACATTATACTTGGATGACCTCAAACCCTAGGGACCATTATTTTGATGAAAATTATTTATGGGGGTAGTATCTTAGTTGATGTCCTCAGACCTTAAACATCATGATTTGGTGAGATGGTCTGAGGTCAGATATCATACTCGGATGACCTTAAACCCTAGACATCATTAATTTGGTAAAAATTATTTATGGGGTTAATAACTTAGGTGATGACCTCAAACCATTAACATCATGATTTAGTGACAAGGTCTGAGGTAAGACATCATGCTTGGATGACCTCAGACCCTAGACATCATTAATTTGGTGAAAATTATTTATGGAGGTAACATCTTAGTTAATGTCCTCAGACCTTAAACATCATGATTTGGTGATAAGGTTTGAGGTAAGATATCATACTCGGATGACCTTATACATCATTAATTTGGTGAAAATTATTTATGGGGGTAACATCTTAGGTGATGATCTCAGACCTTAAACATAATGATTTGGTGACAAGGTCTGAGGTAAGACATCATACTCGGATGACCTCACACCCTAGACATCATTAATTTGGTGAAAATTATATATGGGGGTAACATCTTAGGTGATGACCTCATACCTTAAACATCTTGATTTGGTGACAAGGTCTGAGGTAAGACATCATACTCGGATGACCTCAGACCCTAGACATCATTAATTTGGTGAAAATTATTTATGGGGGTAACATCTTAGGTGATGACCTCAGACCTTAAACATCATGTTTTGCTGATAAGGTCGGAGATAAGACATCATACTTGGATGACCTCAGACCCTAGACATCATTAATTTGGTGAAAATTAATTATGGGGATAACATCTTAGTTGATGACCTCAGACCTTAAACATCATAATTTGGTGACAAGGTGTGAGGTCAGACATCACACTTGGGTGACCTCTGACCCTAGACATCATTAATTTGGTGAAAATTATTTATGGGGTTAACATCTTAGTTGATGACTTCAGACCTTAGACATCATAATTTGGTGACAAGGTCTGAGGTCAGACGTCATACTTGGGTGACCTCAGACCCTAGACATCATTAATTTGGTGAAAATTATTTATGGGGTAAAATCATAGGTGATGACCTCAGACCTTAAACATTATGATTTGGTGACAAGGTCTGAGGTCAGACATCATACTTGGATGACCTCAAACCCAAGACATCATTAATTTGGTGAAAATTATTTATTGGGGTTGTATCTTAGTTGATGTCCTCAGACCTTAAACATCATGATTTGGTGAGATGGTCTGAGGTCAGATATCATGCTCGGATGACCTCAGACCCTATACATCATTAATTTGGTGAAAATTATTTATGGGGTTAATACTTAGGTGATGACCTCAAACCTTTAACATCATAATTTGATGACAAGGTCTGAGGTAAGACATCATGCTTGGATGACCTCGGACCCTAGACATCATTAATTTGGTGAAAATTATTTATGGGGGTGACATCTTAGTTGATGTCCTCAGACCTTAAACATCATGATTTGGTGATAAGGTATGAGGTCAGAAATCATACCCGAATGACCTCAAACCCTGGACATCATTAATTTGGTGAAAATTATTTATGGGGGTAACATCTTAGGTGATGACCTCAGACCTTAAACATCATGATTTGGTGACAAGGTCTGAGGTAAGACATCATACTCGGATGACCTCAGACCCTATACATCATTAATTTGGTGAAAACTATTTATGGGGGTAACATCTTAGGTGATGACGTCAGACCTTAAACATCTTGATTTGGTGACAAGGTCTGAGGTAAGACATCATACTCGGATGACCTCAGACCCTAGACATATATAATTTGGTGAAAATTATTTATGGGGTTAACATCTTCGGTGATGACCTCAGACCTTAAACATCATTATTTGGTGACAAGGTTTGAGGTAAGACATCCTACTTGGATGACCTCAGACCCTAGACATCATTAATTTGGTGAAAATTATTTATGGGGATAACATCTTAGTTGATGACCTCAGACCTTAAACATCATAATTTGGTGACAAGGTGTGAGGTCATACATCACACTTGGGTGACCTTAGACACTAGACATCATTAATTTGGGGAAAATTATTTATGGGGTTAACATCATAGTTGATGACCTGAGACCTTAAACATCATAATTTGGTGAATAGGTCTGAGGTCAGACATCATACTTGGGTAACCTCAGACCCTAGACATCATTAATCTGGTGAAAATTAATTATGGGGGTAACATCTTAGTTGATGGCCTCAGGCCTTAAACATCAGGATTTGGTGATAAGGTCTGAGGTCAGATATCATACTCGAATGACCTCAAGCCCCAGACATCATTAATTTGGTGAAAATTATTTATGGGGGTAACATCTTAGGTGATGACCTCTGACCTTAAACATCATGAATTGGTGACAAGGTCTGAGGTAAGACATCATACTCGGATGACCTCAGACCCTAGACATCATTAATTTAGGGAAAATTATTTGTGGGGTTAATATCTTAGTTGATGTCCTCAGACCATAAACATCATGATTTGGTGACAAGGTCTGAGGTCAGATATCATACTTGGATGACTTCAGACCCTAGACATCATTAATTTGGTGAAAACTATTTATGGGGGTAACGTCTTAGGTGATGACCTCAGACCTTAAACATCATGATTTGGTTACAAGGTCTGAGGTAAGACATCATACTCGGATGACCACAGACCCTAGACATCAGTAATTTTGTGAAAATTATTTATGGGGATAACATCTTAGTTGATGACCTCAGTCCTTAAACATTAGAATTTGGTGACAAGGTCTGAGGTCAGACATCATACTTGGGTGACCTCAGACCCTAGACATCATTAATTTGGTGAAAATTATTTATGGGGTAACATCTTAGGTGATGACCTCAGACCTTAAACATTATGATTTGGTGACAAGGTGTGAGGTCAGACATCATACTTGGATGACCTCAAACCCTAGACATCATTAATTTGGTGAAAATTATTTATGGGGGTAGTATCTTAGTTGATGTCCTCAGACCTTAAACATCGTGATTTATTGAGAAGGTCTGAGGTCAGATATCATACTCGGATGACCTCATACCCTAGACATCATTAATTTGGTGAAAATTATTTATGGGGTTAATAACTTTGGTGATGACCTCAAACCTTTAACATCATGGTTTAGTGACAAGGTCTGGGGTAAGACATCATGCTTAGATGACCTCAGACCCTAGACATCATTAATTTGGTGAAAATTATTTATGGGGGTAACATCTTACTTAATGTCCTCAGACCTTAAACATCATGATTTGGTGATAAGGTTTGAGGTCAGATATCATACTCGGATGACCTCAGACCCTAGACATCATTAATTTTGTGAAAATTATTTATGGGGGTAACATCTTAGGTGATGACCTCAGACCTTAAACATCATGATTTGGTGACAAGGTCTGAGGTAAGACATCATAATCGGATGACCTCAGACCCTCGACATCATTAATTTGGTGAAAATTATTTATGGGGGTAACATCTTAGGTGATGACCTCAAACCTTTAACATCATGATTTACTGACCAGGTCTGAGGTAAGACATCATGCTTGGATGACCTCAGACCCTAGAGATCATTAATTTGGTGAAAATTATTTATGGGGTAACATCTTAGGTGATGACCTCAGACCTTAAACATTATGATTTGGTGACAAGGTCTGAGGTCAGACATCATACTTGGATGACCTCAAACCCTAGACATCAATAATTTGGTGAAAATTATTTATGGGGGTAGTATATTAGTTGATGTCCTCAGACCTTAAACATCATGATTTGGTGAGAAGGTCAGAGGTCAGATATCATGCTCGGATGACCTCAGACCCTAGACATCATTAATTTGGTGAAAATTATTTATGGGGTTAATAACTTAGGTGATGACCTCAAACCTTTAACATCATAATTTGGTGACAAGGTCTGAGGTAAGACATCATGCTTGGATGACCTCAGACCCTAGACATCATTAATTTGGTGAAAATTATTTATGGGGGTAACATTTTAGTTGATGTCCTCAGACCTTAAACATCATGATTTGGTAATAAGGTATGAGGTCAGATATCATACCCGGATGACCTCAAACCCTGGACATCATTAATTTGGTGAAAATTATTTATGGGGGTAACATCTTAGGTGATGACCTCAGACCTTAAACGTCATGATTTGGTGACAAGGTCTGAGGTAAGAAATCATACTCGGATGACCTCAGACCCTAGACATCATTCATTTGGTGAAAACTATTTATGGGGGTAACATCTTAGGTGATGACGTGAGACCTTAAACATTTTGATTTGGAGACAAGGTCTGAGGTAAGACATCATACTCGGATAACCTCAGACCCTAGACATCATTAATTTGGTGAAAATTATTTATGGGGATAACATCTTAGTTGATGACCTCAGACCTTAAACATCATAATTTGGTGACAAGGTGTGAGGTCAGACATCACACTTGGGTGACCTTAGACCCTAGACATCATTATTTTGGTGAAAATTATTTATGGGGTTAACATCTTAGATGATGACCTGATACCTTAAACATAATAATTTGGTGAATAGGTCTGAGGTCAGACATCATACTTGGGTGACCTCAGACCTTAGACATCATTAATTTGGTGAAAATTAATTATGGGTGTGACATCTTAGTTGATGACCTGAGGCCTTAAACATCAGGATTTGGTGATAAGGTCTGAGGTCAGATATCATACTCGAATGACCGCAAGCCCTCGACATCATTAATTTGGTGAAAATTATTTATGGGGGTCACATCCTAGGTGATGACCTCAGACCTTAAACATCTTGATTTGGTGACAAGGTCTGAAAAAGGCATCAAACTCGGATGACCTCAGACCCTAGACATCATTAATTTAGGGAAAATTATTTATGGGGGTAACATCTTAGTTGATGTCCTCAGACCATAAACATCATGATTTGGTGACAAGGTCTGAGGTCATATATCATACTCGGATGACTTCAGACCCTAGACATCATTAATTTGGTGAAAACTATTTATGGGGGTAACATCTTAGGTGATGACCTCAGACCTTAAACATCATGATTTGGTTACAAGGTCTGAGGTAAGACATCATACTCGGATGACCTGAGACCCTAGACATCATTAATTTTGTGAAAATTATTTATGGCGATAACATCTTAGTTGATGACCTCAGACCTTAAACATCATAATTTGGTGACAAGGTCTGAGGTCAGACATCATACTTGGGTGACCTCAGACCCTTGACATCATTAATTTAGTGAAAATTATTTATGGGGTAACATCTTAGGTGATGACCTCAGACCTTAAACATTATGATTTGGTGAAAAGGTGTGAGGTCAGACATCATACTTGGATGACCTCAAACCCTAGACATCATTAATTTGGTGAAAATTATTTATGGGGGTAGTATCTTAGTTGATGTCCTCAGACATTAAACATCATGATTTGGTGAGAAGGTCCGAGGTCAGATATCATACTCGGATGACCTCAAACCCTAGCCATCATTAATTTGGTGAAAATTATTTATGGGGTTAATAACTTAGGTGATGACCTCAAACCTTTAACATCATGATTTAGTGACAAGGTCTGAGGTAAGACATCATGCTTGGATGACCTCACACCCTAGACATCATTAATTTGGTGAACATTATTTATGGGGGTAATATCTAAGTTAATGTCCTCAGACCTTAAACATCATGATTTGGTGATAAGGTTTGAGTCCATATATTATACTCGGATGACCTCAGACCCTAGACATCATTAATTTGGTGAAAATTATTTATGGGGGTAACATCTTAGGTGATGACCTCAGACCTTAAACATCATGATTTGGTGACAAGGTCTGAGGTAAGACATCATACTCGGGTGACCTCAGACCCTAGACATCATTCATTTGGTGAAAATTATTTATGGGGGTAACATCTTAGGTGATTACTTCAGACCTTAAACATCTTGATTTGGTGATAAGGTCTGAGGTAAGACATCATACTCGGATGTCCTCAGACCCTAGACATCCTTAATTTGGTGAAAATTATTTATGGGGGTAACATCTTAGGTGATGACCTCAGACCTTAAACATTATGATTTGGTGACAAGGTTTGAGGTAAGACATCATACTTGGATGACCTCAGACCCTAGACATCATTAATTTGGTGAAAATTATTTATGGGGATAACATCTTAGTTGATGACCTCTGACCTTAAACATCATAATTTGGTGACAAGGTGTGAGGTCAGACATCACACTTGGGTGACCTCAGACCCTCGACATCATTAATTTGGTGAAAATTATTTAATTTGTTAACATCATACTTGGGTGAACGCAGACCCTAGACATCATGAATTTGGTGAAAATTATTTATGGGGTAACATCTTAGGTGATGACCTCAGACCTTAAACTTTATGATTTGGGGACAAGGTCTGAGGTCAGACATCATACTTGGATGACCTCAAAACCTAGACATCATTAATTTGGTGAAAGTTATTTATGGGGGTAGTATCTTAGTTGATCTCCTAAGACCTTAAACATCATGATTTGGTGAGAAGGTCTGAGGTCATATATCATACTCGGATGACCTCAGACCCTAGACATCATTAATTTGGTGAAAATTATTTATGGGGTTAATAACTAAGGTGATGACCTCAAACCTTTAACATCATGATTTAGTGACAAGGTCTGAGGTAAGACATCTTGCTTGGATGACCTCAGACCCTAGACATCATTAATTTGGTGAAAATTATTTATGGGGGTAACATCTTAGTTGATGTCCTCAGACCTTAAACATCATGATTTGGTGATAAGGTTTGAGGTCAGATATCATACTCGGATGACCTCAGACCCTAGACATCATTAATTTGGTTAAAATTATTTATGGGGGTAACATCTTAGGTGATGACCTCAGACCTTAAACATCATGATTTGGTGACCAGGTCTGAGGTAAGACATCTTAATCGAATGACCTCAGACCCTAGACATCATTAATTTAGTGAAAATTATTTATAGGGGTAACATCTTAGTTGATGTCCTCAGACCATAAACATCTTGATTTGGTGACAAGGTCTGAGGTCAGATATCATACTCGGATGACTTCAGACCCTAGATATCATTAATTTGGTGAAAATTATTTATGGGGGTAACATCTTAGGTGACGACCTCACACCTTAAACATCTTGATTTGGTGATAAGGTCTGAGGTAAGACATCATACTCGGATGACATCAGACCCTAGACATAATTAATTTGGTGAAAATTATTTATGGGGGTAACATCTTAGGTGATGACCTCAGACCTTAAACATCATGATTTAGTGACAAGGTCTTAGGTAAGACATCATACTCGGATGACCTCAGACCCTGGACATCATTAATTTTGAGAAAATTATTTATGGGGGTAACATCTTAGGTGATGACCTCAGACCTTTGACATCATGATTTGGTGACCAGGTCCAAGGTAAGACATCATAATCGAATGACCTCAGACCCTAGACATCATTAATGTAGTGAAAATTATTTATAGGGGTAACATCTTAGTTGATGTCCTCAGACCATAAACATCTTGATTTGGTGACAAGGTCTGAGGTCAGATATCATACTCGGATGACATCAGACCCTAGACATCATTAATTTGGTGAAAATTATTTATGGGGGTAACATCTTAGGTGACGACCTCACACCTTAAACATCTTGATTTGGTGATAAGGTCTGAGGTAAGACATCAAACTCGGATGACCTCAAACCCTAGACATCATTAATTTGGTGAAAATTATTTATGGGGGTAACATCTTAGGTGATGACCTCAGACCTTAAACATCATGATTTAGTGACAAGGTCTGAGGTAAGACATCATACTCGGATGACCTCAGACCCTGGACATCATTAATTTTGAGAAAATTATTTATGGGGGTAATATCTTAGGTGATGACCTCAGACTTTAAACATCTTGATTTGGTGACAAGGTCTGAGGTAAGACATCATACTCGGATGACCTCAGACCCTAGACATCGTTAATTTGGTGAAAATTATTTATAGGGGTAACATATTAGTTGATGTCCTCAGACCATAAACATCTTGATTTGGTGACAAGGTCTGAGGTCAGATATCGTACTCGGATGACTTCAGACCCTAGACATCATTAATTTGGTGAAAATTATTTATGGGGGTAACATCTTAGGTTATGACCTCACACCTTAAACATCTTGATTTGGTGATAAGGTCTGAGGTAAGACATCATATTCGGATGACCTCAGACCCTAGACATCATTAATTTGGTTAAAATTATTTATGGGGGTAACATCTTTGGTGATGACCTCAGACCTTAAACATCATGATTTAGTGACAAGGTCTGAGGTAAGACATCATACTCGGATGACCTCAGACCCTGGACATCATTAATTTTTAGAAAATTATTTATGGGGGTAATATCTTAGGTGATGACCTCAGACCTTAAACATCTTGATTTGGTGACAAGGTCTGAGGTAAGACATCATACTCGGATGACCTCAGACCGTAGACATCATTAATTTGGTGAAAATTATTTATGGGGATAACATCTTAGTTGATGACCTCAAACCTTAAACATCATAATTTTGTGACAAGGTGTGAGGTCAGACATCACACTTGGGTGACGTCAGAACCTAGACATCATTAATTTGGTGAAAATTATTTTTGGGGTTAACTTCTTAGTTGATGACCTCAGACCTTAAACATCATAATTTGGTGACAAGGTCTGAGGTCAGACATCATACTTGGGTGACCTCAGACCCTAGACATCATTAATTTGGTGAAAAGTATTTATGGGGTAACATCTTAGGTGATGACCTCAGACCTTAAACATTATGATTTGGTGATAAGGTCTGAGGTCAGACATCATACTTGGATGACCTCAAAACCTAGACATCATTAATTTGGTGAAAATTATTTATGGGGGTAGTTTCTTAGTTGATCTCCTCAGACCTTAAACATCATGATTTGGTGAGAAGGTCTGATGTCAGATATCATACACGGATGACCTCAGACCCTAGACATCATTAATTTGGTGAAAATTATTTATGGGGTTAATAATTTATGTGATGACCTCAAACCTTTAACATCATGATTTAGTGATAAGGTCGAGGTAAGACATCATTCTTGGATGACCTCAGACCCTAGACAGCATTAATTTGGTGAAAATTATTTATGTGGGTAACATCTTAGTTGATGTCCTCAGACCTTAAACATCATGATTTGGTGATAAGGTTTGAGGTCAGATATCATACTCGGATGACCTCAGACCCTAGACATCATTAATTTTGTGAAAATTATTTATGGGGGTAACATCTTAGGTGATGACCTCAGACCTTAAACATCATGATTTGGTGACAAGGTTTGAGGTAAGACATCATACTCGGATGACCTCAGACCCAAGACATCATTAATTTAGTGAAAATTATTTATGGGGGTAACATCTTAGTTGATGTCCTCAAACCATAAACATCTTGAGTTGGTGACAAGGTCTGAGGTCAGATATCATACTCGGATGACCTCAAACCCTAGACATCATTAATTTGGTGAAAATTATTTATGGGGGTAACATCTTAGGTGATGACCTCAGACCTTAAACATCATGATTTGATGACAAGGTCTGAGGTAAGACATCATACTCGGATGACCTCAGACCCTGGACATCATTAATTTGGTGAAAATTATTTATGGGGGTAACATCTTAGGTGATGACCTCAGACCTTAAACATATTGATTTTGTGACAAGGTCTGAGGTAAGACATCATACTCGGATGACCTCAGACCCTAGACATCATTAATTTGGTGAAAATTATTTATGGGGGTAACATCTTAGGTGATGACCTCAGACCTTAAACATCTTGATTTGATGATAAGGTATGAGGTAAGACATCATACTTGGATGACCTCAGACCCTAGACATAATTAATTTGGTGAAAATTATTTATGGGGATAACATTTTAGTTGATGACCTCAGACCTTAAACATCATAATTTGGTGACAAGGTGTGAGGTCAGACATCACACTTGGGTGACCTCAGACCCTACACATCATTAATTTGGTTAAAATTATTTAATTTGTTAACATCATACTTGGGTGACCTCAGACCCTGGACATCATTAATTTTGAGAAAATTATTTATGGGGGTAACATCTTAGGTGATGACCTCAGACCTTAAACATCATGATTTGGTGACCAGGTCCGAGGTAAGACATCATAATCGAATGACCTCAGACCCTAGACATCATTAATTTAGTGAAAATTATTTATAGGGGTAACATCTTAGTTGATGTCCTCAGACCATAAACATCTTGATTTGGTGACAAGGTCTGAGGTCAGATATCATACTCGGATGACTTCAGACCCTAGACATCATTAATTTGGTGAAAAGTATTTATGGGGGTAACATCTTAGGTGACGACCTCACACCTTAAACATCTTGATTCGGTAATAAGGTCTGAGGTAAGACATCATACTCGGATGACCTCAGACCCTAGACATCATTAATTTGGTGAAAATTATTTATGGGGGTAACATCTTAGGTGATGACCTCAGACCTTAAACATCATGATTTAGTGACAAGGTCTGAGGTAAGACATCATACTCGGATGACCTCAGACCCTGGACATCATTAATTTTGAGAAAATTATTTATGGGGGTAATATCTTAGGTGATGACCTCAGACCTTAAACATCTTGATTTGGTGACAAGGTCTGAGGTAAGACATCATACTCGGATGACCTCATACCCTAGACATCGTTAATTTGGTGAAAATTATTTATAGGGGTAACATATTAGTTGATGTCCTCAGACCATAAACATCTTGATTTGGTGACAAGGTCTGAGGTCAGATATCATACTCGGATGACTTCAGACCCTAGACATCATTAATTTGGTGAAAATTATTTATGGGGGTAACATCTTAGGTGATGACCTCACACCTTAAACATCTTGATTTGGTGATAAGGTCTGAGGTTAGACATCATACTCCATTGACCTCAGACCCTAGACATCATTAATTTGGTGAAAATTATTTATGGGGGTAACATCTTTGGTGATGACCTTAGACCTTAAACATCATGATTTAGTGACAAGGTCTGAGGTAAGACATCATACTCGGATGATCTCAGACCCTGGACATCATTAATTTTGAGAAAATTATTTATGGGGGTAATATCTTAGGTGATGACCTCAGACCTTAAACATCTTGATTTGGTGACAAGGTCTGAGGTAAGACATCATACTCGGATGACCTCAAACCGTAGACATCATTAATTTAGTGAAAATTATTTATGGGGATAACATCTTAGTTGATGACCTCAAACCTTAAACATCATAATTTGGTGACAAGGTGTGAGGTCAGACATCACACTTGGGTGACCTCAGACCCTAGACATCATTAATTTGGTGAAAATTATTTATGGGGTTAACTTCTTAGTTGATGACCTCAGACCTTAAACATCATAATTTGGTGACAAGGTCTGAGGTCAGACATCAAACTTGGGTGACCTCAGACCCTAGACATCATTAATTTGGTGAAAAGTATTTATGGGGTAACATCTTAGGTGATGACCTCAGACCTTAAACATTATGATTTGGTGACAAGGTCTGAGGTCAGACATCATACTTGGATGACCTCAAAACCTAGACATCATTAATTTGGTGAAAATTATTTATGGGGGTAGTTTCTTTGTTGATCTCCTCAGACCTTAAACATCATGATTTGGTGAGAAGGTCTGAGGTCAGATATCATACACGGATGACCTCAGACCCTAGACATTAATAATTTGGTGAAAATTATTTATGGGGTTAATAATTTATGTGATGACCTCAAACCTTTAACATCATGATTTAGTGATAAGGTCTGAGGTAAGAAATCATTCTTGGATGACCTCAGACCCTAGACATCATTAATTTGGTGAAAATTATTTATGGGGGTTAGTTGATGTCCTCAGACCTTAAACATCATGATTTGGTGATAAGGTTTGAGGTCAGACATCATACTCGGATGACCTCAGACCCTAGACATCAATAATTTTGTGAAAATTATTTATGGGGGTAACATCTTAGGTGATGTCCTCAAACCATAAACATCTTGATTTGGTGACAAGGTCTGAGGTCAGATATAATACTCGGATGACCTCAAACCCTAGACATCATTAATTTGGTGAAAATTATTTATGGGGGTAACATCTTAGGTGATGACCTCAGACCTTAAACATCATGATTTGGTGACAAGGTCTGAGGTAAGACATCATACTCGGATGACCTCAGACCCTGGACATCATTAATTTGGTGAAAATTATTTATGGGGGTAACATCTTAGGTGATGACCTCAGACCTTAAACATCATGATTTGGTGACAAGGTTTGAGGTAAGACATCATACTCGGATGACCTCAGACCCAAGACGTCATTAATTTAGTGAAAATTATTTATGGGGGTAACATCTTAGTTGATGTCCTCAAACCATAAACATCTTGATTTGGTGACAAGGTCTGAGGTCAGATATAATACTCGGATGACCTCAAAACCTAGACATCATTAATTTGGTGAAAATTATTTATGGGGGTAACACCTTAGGTGATGACCTCAGACCTTAAACATCATGATTTGGTGACAAGGTCTGAGGTAAGACATCATACTCGGATGACCTCCGACCCTGGACATCATTAATTTGGTGAAAATTATTTATGGGGGTAACATCTTAGGTGATGACCTCAGACCTTAAACATATTGATTTTGTGACAATGTCTGAGGTAAGACATCATACTCGGATGACCTCAGACCCTAGACATCATTAATTTGGTGAAAATTATTTATGGGGGTAACATCTTAGGTGATGACCTCAGAACTTAAACATCTTGATTTGGTGATAAGGTATGAGGTAAGACATCATACTTGGATGACCTCAGACCCTAGACATCATTAATTTGGTGAAAATTATTTATGGGGATAACATTTTAGTTGATGATCTCAGACCTTAAACATCATAATTTGGTGACAAGGTGTGAGGTTAGACATCACACTTGGGTGACCTCAGACCCTACACATCATTAATTTGGTGAAAATTATTTAATTTGTTAACATCATACTTGGGTGACCTCAGACCCTAGACATCATTAATATGGTGAAAAGTATTTATGGTATAACATCTTAGGTGATGACCTCAGACCTTAAACATTATGATTTGGTGACAAGGTCTGAGGTCAGACATCATACTTGGATGACGTCAAAACCTCGACATCATTAATTTGGTGAAAATTATTTATGGCGGTAGTATCTTAGTTGATCTCCTCAGAACTTAAACATCATGATTTGGTGAGAAGGTCTGAGGTCAGATATCATACTCGGATAACCTCAGACCCTAGACATCATTAATTTGGTGAAAATTATTTATTGGGTTAATAATTTAGGTGATGACCTCAAAGCTTTAACATCATGATTTAGTGATAAGGTCTGAGGTAAGACATCATGCTTGGATGACCTCAGACCCTTGACATCATTAATTTGGTGAAAATTATTTATGGGGGTAACATCTTAGTTGATGTCCTTAGACCTTAAACATTATGATTTGGTAATAAGGTTTCAGGTCAGATATCATACTCGGATGACATCAGACCCTAGACATCATTAATTTGGTGAAAATTATTTATGGGGGTACCATCTTAGGTGATGACCTCAGACCTTAAACATCATGATTTGGTGACCAGGTCCGAGGTAAGACATCATACTCGAACGACCTCAGACCCTAGACATCATTAATTTAGTGAAAATTATTTATAGGGGTAACATCTTAGTTGATGTCCTCAGACCATAAACATCTTGATTTGGTGACAAGGTCCGAGGTCAGATATCATACTCGGATGACTTCAGACCCTAGACATCATTAATTTGGTGAAAATTATTTATGGGGGTAACATCTTAGGTGATGACCTCACACCTTAAACATCTTGATTTGGTGACAAGGTCTGAGGTAAGACATCATACTCGGATGACCTCAGACCCTAGACATCATTAATTTGGTGAAAATTATTTATGGGGGTAACATCTTAGGTGATGACCTCAGACCTTAAATATCATGATTTGGTGACAAGGTCTGAGGTAAGACATCATACTCGTATGACCTCAGACCCTGGACATCATTAATTTGGTGAAAATTATTTATGGGGGTAACATCTAAGGTGATGACCTCAGACCTTAAACATCTTGATTTGGAGACAAGGACTGAGGTAACACATCATACTCGGATGACCTTAGACCCTAGACATAATTAATTTGGTGAAAATTATTTATGGGGGTAACATCTTAGGTGATGACGTCAGACCTTAATCATCTTGATTTGGTGACAAGGTCTGAGGTAAGACATCATACTCTGATGACCTCAGACCCTAGACATAATTAATTTGGTGAAAATTATTTATGGGGGTAACATCTTCGGTGATGACCTCAGACCTTAAACATCATAATTTGGTGACAAGGTGTGAGGTCAGACATCACACTTGGGTGACCTCAGACCCTAGACATCATTAATTTGGTGAAAATTATTTATGGGGTTAACATCTTAGTTGATGACCTCAGACCTTAAACATCATAATTTGGTGATAAGGACTGAGGTCAGACATCATACTTGGGTGACCTCAGACCCTAGACATAATTAATTTGGTGAAAAGTATTTATGGGGTAACATCTTAGGTGATGACCTCAGACCTTAAACATTATGATTTGGTGACAAGGTATGAGGTCAGACATCATACTTGGATGACCTCACAACCTAGACATCATTAATTTGGTGAAAATTATTTATTGGGGTAGTATCTTAGTTGATCTCCTCAGACCTTAAACATCATGATTTGGTGAGAAGGTCTGAGGTCAGATATCATACTCGGATGACCTCAGACCCTAGACATCATTAATTTGGTGAAAATTATTTATGGGGTTAATAATTTAGGTGATGACCTCAAACCTTTAACATCATGATTTAGTGATAAGGTCTGAGGTAAGACATCATTCTTGGATTACCTCGGACCCTAGACATCATTAATTTGGTGAAAATTATTTATGGGGGTAAATTCTTAGTTGATGTCCTCAGACCTTAAACGTCATGATTTGGTGATAAGGTTTGAGGTCAGATATCATACTCGGATGACCTCAGACCCTAGACATCATTAATTTGGTGAAAATTATTTATGGGGGTAACATCTTAGGTGATGACATCAGACCTTAAACATCATGATTTGGTGACAAGGTCTGAGGTAAGACATCATACTCGGATGACCTCAGACCCTTGACATCATTAATTTAGTGAAAATTATTTATGGGGGTAACATCTTAGTTGATGTCCTCAAACCATAAACATCTTGATTTGGTGACAAGGTCTGAGGTCAGATATCATACTCGGATGACTTCAGACCCTAGACATCATTAATTTGGTGAAAATTATTTATGGGGGTAACATCTTAGGTGATGATCTCACACATTAAACATCTTGATTTGGTGACAAGGTCTGAGGTAAGACATCATACTCGGATGACCACAGACCCTAGACATCATTAATTTGGTGAAAATTAATTATGGGGGTAAAATCTTAGTTGATGACCTCAGACCTTAAACATCATAATTTGGTGACAAGGTGTGAGCTCAGACATCACACTTGGGTGACCTCAAACCCTAGACATCATTAATTTGGTGAAAATTATTTATGGGGTTAACATCTTAGTTGATGACCTCACACCTTAAACATCTTAATTTGGTGATAAGGACTGAGGTCAGACATCATACTTGGGTGACCTCAGACCCTAGACATAATTAATTTGGTGAAAAGTATTTATGGGGTAACATCTTAGGTGATGACCTCAGACCTTAAACATCATAATTTGGTGACAAGGTGTGAGGTCAGACATCACACTTGGGTGACCTCAGACCCTACACATCATTAATTTGGTGAAAATTATTTAATTTGTTAACATCATACTTGGGTGACCTCAGACCCTAGACATCATTAATTTGGTGAAAAGTATTTATGGTGTAACATCTTAGGTGATGACCTCAGACCTTAAACATTATGATTTGGTGACAAGGTCTGAGGTCAGACATCATACTTGGATGACGTCAAAACCTCGACATCATTAATTTGGTGAAAATTATTTATGGCGGTAGTATCTTAGTTGATCTCCTCAGAACTTAAACATCATGATTTGGTGAGAAGGTCTGAGGTCAGATATCATACTCAGATAACCTCAGACCCTAGACATCATTAATTTGGTGAAAATTATTTATGGGGTTAATAATTTAGGTGATGACCTCAAAGCTTTAGCATCATGATTTAGTGATAAGGTCTGAGGTAAGACATCATGCTTGGATGACCTCAGACCCTAGACATCATTAATTTGGTGAAAATTATTTATGGGGGTAACATCTTAGTTGATGTCCTTAGACCTTAAACATTATGATTTGGTAATAAGGTTTCAGGTCAGATATCATACTCGGATGACATCAGACCCTAGACATCATTAATTTGGTGAAAATTATTTATGGGGGTACCATCTTAGGTGATGACCTCAGACCTTAAACATCATGATTTGGTGACCAGGTCCGAGGTAAGACATCATACTCGAACGACCTCAGACCCTAGACATCATTAATTTAGTGAAAATTATTTATAGGGGTAACATCTTAGTTGATGTCCTCAGACCATAAACATCTTGATTTGGTGACAAGGTCTGAGGTCAGATATCATACTCGGATGACTTCAGACCCTAAACATCATTAATTTGGTGAAAATTATTTATGGGGGTAACATCTTAGGTGATGACCTCACACCTTAAACATCTTGATTTGGTGACAAGGTCTGAGGTAAGACATCATACTCGGATGACCTCAGACCCTAGACATCATTAATTTGGTGAAAATTATTTATGGGGTTAACATCTTAGTTGATGACCTCAGACCTTAAACATCATAATTTGGTGATAAGGACTGAGGTCAGACATCATACTTGGGTGACCTCAGACCCTAGACATAATTAATTTGGTGAAAAGTATTTATGGGGTAACATCTTAGGTGTTGACCTCAGACCTTAAACATCATAATTTGGTGACAAGGTGTGAGGTCAGACATCACACTTGGGTGACCTCAGACCCTACACATCATTAATTTGGTGAAAATTATTTATGGGGTTAACATCTTAGTTGATGACCTCACACCTTAAACATCATAATTTGGTGATAAGGACTGAGGTCAGACATCATACTTGGGTGACCTCAGACCCTAGACATAATTAATTTGGTGAAAAGTATTTATGGGGTAACATCTTAGGTGATGACCTCAGACCTTAAACATCATAATTTGGTGACAAGGTGTGAGGTCAGACATCACACTTGGGTGACCTCAGACCCTACACATCATTAATTTGGTGAAAATTATTTAATTTGTTAACATCATACTTGGGTGACCTCAGACCCTAGACATCATTAATTTGGTGAAAAGTATTTATGGTGTAACATCTTAGGTGATGACCTCAGACCTTAAACATTATGATTTGGTGACAAGGTCTGAGGTCAGACATCATACTTGGATGACGTCAAAACCTCGACATCATTAATTTGGTGAAAATTATTTATGGCGGTAGTATCTTAGTTGATCTCCTCAGAACTTAAACATCATGATTTGGTGAGAAGGTCTGAGGTCAGATATCATACTCTGATAACCTCAGACTCTAGACATCATTAATTTGGTGAAAATTATTTATGGGGTTAATAATTTAGGTGATGACCTCAAAGCTTTAACATCATGATTTAGTGATAAGGTCTGAGGTAAGACATCATGCTTGGATGACCTCAGACCCTAGACATCATTAATTTGGTGAAAATTATTTATGGGGGTAACATCTTAGTTGATGTCCTTAGACCTTAAACATTATGATTTGGTAATAAGGTTTGAGGTCAGATATCATACTCGGATGACATCAGACCCTAGACATCATTAATTTGGTGAAAATTATTTATGGGGGTACCATCTTAGGTGATGACCTCAGACCTTAAACATCATGATTTGGTGACGAGGTCCGAGGTAAAACATCATACTCGAACGACCTCAGACCGTAGACATCATTAATTTAGTGAAAATTATTTATAGGGGTAACATCTTAGTTTATGTCCTCAGACCATAAACATCTTGATTTGGTGACAAGGTCTGAGGTCAGATATCATACTCGGATGACTTCAGACCCTAAACATCATTAATTTGGTGAAAATTATTTATGGGGGTAACATCTTAGGTGATGACCTCACACCTTAAACATCTTGATTTGGTGACAAGGTCTGAGGTAAGACATCATACTCGGATGACCTCAGACCCTAGACATCATTAATTTGGTGAAAATTATTTATGGGGTTAACATCTTAGTTGATGACCTCAGACCTTAAACATCATAATTTGGTGATAAGGACTGAGGTCAGACATCATACTTGGGTGACCTCAGACCCTAGACATAATTAATTTGGTGAAAAGTATTTATGGGGTAACATCTTAGGTGTTGACCTCAGACCTTAAACATCATAATTTGGTGACAAGGTGTGAGGTCAGACATCACACTTGGGTGACCTCAGACCCTACACATCATTAATTTGGTGAAAATTATTTAATTTGTTAACATCATACTTGGGTGACCTCAGACCCTAGACATCATTAATTTGGTGAAAAGTATTTATGGTGTAACATCTTAGGTGATGACCTCAGACCTTAAAAATTATGATTTGGTGACAAGGTCTGAGGTCAGACATCATACTTGGATGACGTCAAAACCTCGACATCATTAATTTGGTGAAAATTATTTATGGCGGTAGTATCTTAGTTGATCTCCTCAGAACTTAAACATCATGATTTGGTGAGAAGGTCTGAGGTCAGATATCATACTCGGATAACCTCAGACCCTAGACATCATTAATTTTGTGAAAATTATTTATGGGGTTAATAATTTAGGTGATGACCTCAAAGCTTTAACATCATGATTTAGTGATAAGGTCTGAGGTAAGACATCATGCTTGGATGACCTCAGACCCTAGACATCATTAATTTGGTGAAAATTATTTATGGGGGTAACATCTTAGTTGATGTCCTTAGACCTTAAACATTATGATTTGGTAATAAGGTTTGAGGTCAGATATCATACTCGGATGACATCAGACCCTAGACATCATTAATTTGGTGAAAATTATTTATGGGGGTACCATCTTAGGTGATGACCTCAGACCTTAAACATCATGATTTGGTGACGAGGTCCGAGGTAAGACATCATACTCGAACGACCTCAGACCCTAGACATCATTAATTTAGTGAAAATTATTTATAGGGGTAACATCTTAGTTGATGTCCTCAGACCATAAACATCTTGATTTGGTGACAAGGTCTGAGGTCAGATATCATACTCGGATGACTTCAGACCCTAAACATCATTAATTTGGTGAAAATTATTTATGGGGGTAACATCTTAGGTGATGACCTCACACCTTAAACATCTTGATTTGGTGACAAGGTCTGAGGTAAGACATCATACTCGGATGACCTCAGACCCTAGACATCATTAATTTGGTGAAAATTATTTATGGGGTTAACATCTTAGTTGATGACCTCAGACTTTAAACATCATAATTTGGTGATAAGGACTGAGGTCAGACATCATACTTGGGTGACCTCAGACCCTAGACATCATTAATTTGGTGAAAAGTATTTATGGTGTAACATCTTAGGTGATGACCTCAGACCTTAAAAATTATGATTTGGTGACAAGGTCTGAGGTCAGACATCATACTTGGATGACGTCAAAACCTCGACATCATTAATTTGGTGAAAATTATTTATGGCGGTAGTATCTTAGTTGATCTCCTCAGAACTTAAACATCATGATTTGGTGAGAAGGTCTAAGGTCAGATATCATACTCGGATAACCTCAGACCCTAGACATCATTAATTTTGTGAAAATTATTTATGGGGTTAATAATTTAGGTGATGACCTCAAAGCTTTAACATCATGATTTAGTGATAAGGTCTGAGGTAAGACATCATGCTTGGATGACCTCAGACCCTAGACATCATTAATTTGGTGAAAATTATTTATGGGGGTAACATCTTAGTTGATGTCCTTAGACCTTAAACATTATGATTTGGTAATAAGGTTTGAGGTCAGATATCATACTCGGATGACATCAGACCCTAGACATCATTAATTTGGTGAAAATTATTTATGGGGGTACCATCTTAGGTGATGACCTCAGACCTTAAACATCATGATTTGGTGACGAGGTCCGAGGTAAGACATCATACTCGAACGACCTCAGACCCTAGACATCATTAATTTAATGAAAATTATTTATAGGGGTAACATCTTAGTTGATGTCCTCAGACCATAAACATCTTGATTTGGTGACAAGGTCTGAGGTCAGATATCATACTCGGATGACTTCAGACCCTAAACATCATTAATTTGGTGAAAATTATTTATGGGGGTAACATCTTAGGTGATGACCTCACACCTTAAACATCTTGATTTGGTGACAAGGTCTGAGGTAAGACATCATACTCGGATGACCTCAGACCCTAGACATCATTAATTTGGTGAAAATTATTTATGGGGTTAACATCTTAGTTGATGACCTCAGACCTTAAACATCATAATTTGGTGATAAGGACTGAGGTCAGACATCATACTTGGGTGACCTCAGACCCTAGACATAATTAATTTGGTGAAAAGTATTTATGGGGTAACATCTTAGGTGTTGACCTCAGACCTTAAACATCATAATTTGGTGACAAGGTGTGAGGTCAGACATCACACTTGGGTGACCTCAGACCCTACACATCATTAATTTGGTGAAAATTATTTAATTTGTGAACATCATACTTGGGTGACCTCAGACCCTAGACATCATTAATTTGGTGAAAAGTATTTATGGTGTAACATCTTAGGTGATGACCTCAGACCTTAAACATTATGATTTGGTGACAAGGTCTGAGGTCAGACATCATACTTGGATGACATCAAAACCTCGACATCATTAATTTGGTGAAAATTATTTATGGCGGTAGTATCTTAGTTGATCTCCTCAGAACTTAAACATCATGATTTGGTGAGAAGGTCTGAGGTCAGATATCATACTCGGATAACCTCAGACCCTAGACATCATTAATTTGGTGAAAATTATTTATGGGGTTAATAATTTAGGTGATGACCTCAAAGCTTTAACATCATGATTTAGTGATAAGGTCTGAGGTAAGGCATCATGCTTGGATGACCTCAGACCCTAGATATCATTAATTTGGTGAAAATTATTTATGGGGGTAACATCTTAGTTGATGTCCTTAGACCTTAAACATTATGATTTGGTAATAAGGTTTGAGGTCAGATATCATACTCGGATGACATCAGACCCTAGACATCATTAATTTGGTGAAAATTATTTATTGGGGTACCATCTTAGGTGATGACCTCAGACCTTAAACATCATGATTTGGTGACGAGGTCCGAGGTAAGACATCATACTCGAACGACCTCAGACCCTAGACATCATTAATTTAGTGAAAATTATTTATAGGGGTAACATCTTAGTTGATGTCCTCGGACCATAAACATCTTGATTTGGTGACAAGGTCTGAGGTCAGATATCATACTCGGATGACTTCAGACCCTAAACATCATTAATTTGGTGAAAATTATTTATGGGGGTAACATCTTAGGTGATGACCTCACACCTTAAACATCTTGATTTGGTGACAAGGTCTGAGGTAAGACATCATACTCGGATGTCCTCAGACCCTAGACATCATTAATTTGGTGAAAATTATTTATGGGGTTAACATCTTAGTTGATGACCTCACACCTTAAACATCATAATTTGGTGATAAAGACTGAGGTCAGACATCATACTTGGGTGACCTCAGACCCTAGACATAATTAATTTGGTGAAAAGTATTTATGGGGTAACATCTTAGGTGATGACCTCAGACCTTAAACATCATAATTTGGTGACAAGGTGTGAGGTCAGACATCACACTTGGGTGACCTCAGACCCTACACATCATTAATTTGGTGAAAATTATTTAATTTGTTAACATCATACTTGGGTGACCTCAGACCCTAGACATCATTAATTTGGTGAAAAGTATTTATGGTGTAACATCTTAGGTGATGACCTCAGACCTTAAACATTATGATTTGGTGACAAGGTCTGAGGTCAGACATCATACTTGGATGACGTCAAAACCTCGACATCATTAATTTGGTGAAATTATTTATGGCGGTAGTATCTTAGTTGATCTCCTCAGAACTTAAACATCATGATTTGGTGAGAAGGTCTGAGGTCAGATATCATACTCGGATAACCTCAGACCCTAGACATCATTAATTTGGTGAAAATTATTTATGGGGTTAATAATTTTGGTGATGACCTCAAAGCTTTAACATCATGATTTAGTGATAAGGTCTGAGGTAAGACATCATGCTTGGATGACCTCAGACCCTAGACATCATTAATTTGGTGAAAATTATTTATGGGGGTAACATCTTAGTTGATGTCCTTAGACCTTAAACATTATGATTTGGTAATAAGGTTTGAGGTAAGATATTTATGAAAATCATTAATTTGGTGAAAATTATTTATGGGGGTACCATCTTAGGTGATGACCTCAGACGTTAAACATCATGATTTGGTGACCAGGTCCGAGGTAAGACATCATACTCGAACGACCTCAGACACTAGACATCATTAATTTAGTGAAAATTATTTATAGGGGTAACATCTTAGTTGATGTCCTCAGACCATAAACATCTTGATTTGGTGACAAGGTCTGAGGTCAGATATCATACTCGGATGACTTCAGACCCTAGACATCATTAATTTGGTGAAAATTATTTATGGGGGTAACATCTTAGGTGATGACCTCACACCTTAAACATCTTGATTTGGTGACAAGGTCTGAGGTAAGACATCATACTCGGATGACCTCAGACCCTGGACATCATTAATTTGGTGAAAATTATTTATGGGGGTAACATCTTAGGTGATGACCTCAGACCTTAAACATCATGATTTGGTGACAAGGTCTGAGGTAAGACATCATACTCGTATGACCTCAGACCCTGGACATCATTAATTTGGTGAAAATTATTTATGGGGGTAACATCTTAGGTGATGACCTCAGACCTTACACATCTTGATTTGGAGACAAGGTCTGAGGTAACACATCATACTCGGATGACCTCAGACCCTAGACATAATTAATTTGGTGAAATTTATTTATGGGGGTAACATCTTAGGTGATGACGTCAGACCTTAATCATCTTGATTTGGTGACAAGGTCTGAGGTAAGACATCATACTCTGATGACCTCAGACCCTAGACATAATTAATTTGGTGAAAATTATTTATGGGGGTAACATCTTCGGTGATGACCTCAGACCTTAAACATCATAATTTGGTGACAAGGTGTGAGGTCAGACATCACACTTGGGTGACCTCAGACCCTAGACATCATTAATTTGGTGAAAATTATTTATGGGGTTAACATCTTAGTTGATGACCTCAGACCTTAAACATCATAATTTGGTGATAAGGACTGAGGTCAGACATCATACTTGGGTGACCTCAGACCCTAGACATAATTAATTTGGTGAAAAGTATTTATGGGGTAACATCTTAGGTGATGACCTCAGACCTTAAACATTATGATTTGGTGACAAGGTATGCGGTCAGACATCATACTTGGATGACCTCAAAACCTAGACATCATTAATTTGGTGAAAATTGTTTATTGGGGTAGTATCTTAGTTGATCTCCTCAGACCTTAAACATCATGATTTGGTGAGAAGGTCTGAGGTCAGATATCATACTCGGATGACCTCAGACCCTAGACATAATTAATTTGGTGAAAATTATTTATGGGTTTAATAATTTAGGTGATGACCTCAAACCTTTAACATCATGATTTAGTGATAAGGTCTGAGGTAAGACATCATTCTTGGATTACCTCAGACCCTAGACATCATTAATTTGGTGAAAATTATTTATGGGGGTAAATTCTTAGTTGATGTCCTCAGACCTTAAACATCATGATTTGGTGATAAGGTTTGAGGTCAGATATCATACTCGGATGACCTCAGACCCTAGACATCATTAATTTGGTGAAAATTATTTATGGGGGTAACATCTTAGGTGATGACCTCAGACCTTAAACATCATGATTTGGTGACAAGGTCTGAGGTAAGACATCATACTCGGATGACCTCAGACCCTTGACATCATTAATTTAGTGAAAATTATTTATGGGGGTAACATCTTAGTTGATGTCCTCAAACCATAAACATCTTGATTTGGTGACAAGGTCTGAGGTCAGATATCATACTCGGATGACTTCAGACCCTAGACATCATTAATTTGGTGAAAATTATTTATGGGGGTAACATCTTAGGTGATGATCTCACACCTTAAACATCTTGATTTGGTGACAAGGTCTGAGGTAAGACATCATACTCGGATGACCACAGACCCTAGACATCATTAATTTGGTGAAAATTAATTATGGGGGTAACATCTTAGTTGATGACCTCAGACCTTAAACATCATGATTTGGTGACAAGGTCTGAGGTCAGACATCATACTTGATGACCTCAAACCCTGGACATCATTAATTTGGCGAAAATTATTTATGGGGACCTCAAAACTGCACACGTCGCATGGCAAAAAGAATCATTCAGAGAACATTCAGTAAATAAAGAAATTAAGCCCTCATCAGAGGTGGATATAGATTAAATTTAGAATTAAAAGCTAAAAGCTACGAGTTTGTCATCAGAGGTTACAGTTTAAATACATAGTGAATAAGTACAAAAGCTTCACAAAAATAGCCTAAGGATTTACAGCTACAGTGCTGGCGTCCTCGGCCTGATTCGCTGGGACGATGTTGGTCACCTCAGTACCAACATCTCTGGGGTTGGCTCCCTCAGTCTCTGTAACATCCAGCGGCGCAGTATCTGCAGGGGCAGCATCTTCCTCTTCAACCTCTTTAAGGGCCTGGGCAAATGGAGGGTTAGCAAAACCCAGACCTATGAAGTCAGAGGCTTTCAAGCTCCCTGAATCCTTATCCTTAGCAGCTGCCCCTTTGCCAGTAGCCTTAATACCACTTTCGAGGTACTCAAAGCCGAAGCTGATGAATTCATCAGAGACTTTGTAATCAGCCAGAATCCCCTCAGAAGCATCCTCAAGGGCTGCCTTCACTGTAGCTTTAACTTTCTGCTGGAGAACATCATCGTTGGCCTTTAGAGCAATGGTGTGGTCGTTTTTAAGCTTGGAGATTTCTTTCTCCAACTCCTTAACCTTCTTATCAGACCCCTCAAAGGCAGACTTAAGACGATCTACCTCTGCATTCAGAGAGCTTTGCACCTTCTCGGCCTCTTGGCCTTTCTCGATGAGGGGCAACTTCTTCAGAGTCCAATTGGAAAGATGATGCATAGCAACGAGGCCCTGCAAAACATGTGGTCGTATGTATAAGTTCAAATTCAAAATAGAGGTTACACTTCGAAGCTAAAATGAAATCCGAAGTCATACCTGAATGGACCTGGGAAGGCCAAACTCAACCAGTAGAGGAGTGTCCATGGATTGACAAAAGATTTTGTTATCATCGGTCATAGCAGAGCCGATAGCATCCAATGCCTGCAAACTGTGGCCTATTATGCTATCATTAATTTTTAGCTTCTCCAGACGAGCAGCCAGTGCATCTTCAGAAGATATGGGTATGGCCTTTTGGGCCTTACTTGTCCTCTGGGGAAGTGGTTGTGGTCTTTCTCTTCTTTGTGGCGTTGGCCTTAGTCGTGCCGACACCCTGCATCGATGGGGGAGGAGGAGGTACATTCAAGCCTGCCTTCTTTACAAGCTTCGTCAGACTTGGGGCAGACATTTCCCAAATTTCGTCTGAAATTCCTTCGGGGCGTTCTGTAGACAGAAAAGGCCTGAGTTAAAAGATCAGAGATATAAGAACTCAGAGGTTTAACTTGATTGAAATAACAAAATAAGCATTTACGTAGTTCAGTAAGAGGACTCCCCCAATGCCAGTCTCAGAGAGATAGTAAGGGGTCATCAGATGTTCGAACTTGACGAACAGACCATGCTTCCCCTGATCTTGAAGGTCCTTTACTTTTTGAAGATTATTCTGGCTTAACCTAGGGTCATCCCTGGAAGACATTGACACCTTGCCCCATCTCAGGGGTATCCTCGGCTCTATGTTCGAAGAGGGGACACAAGGGCCAAATTCCCATGCCCTTGAGGAAAAGAAATACCGCGGCTTCCAATTATGGTTGCTAGTTTGGGTGACCTGCAACATCTTCTTAGTTGACTTTCGAGTTAAGAAATGGTAATATCTCGGATGGTTCCTGGCAAAGGAAAACTTGTAGCATCCGATGAAGACGTAAATAGGAATGTCTGAATGATGGACGGGCCTCCATAAGACAATAGCTCCAATTATCACCCTCTAGGCATTGGGTGACAACTGGGAGGGAAATAAGTTGATGTAGGAAAATATGGCCCTAATGGTGGGATGAATGGGAAAACGAAATCTTAACTTGAACATTTTCTCGTACAAGAAGATCTCACCATCTTGACCACCAAAAGCCCTCTCTTCCCTCAGAGGTCTCCTGAGTTTTATAGAGGGGATAATGGAATATAGATGCCTAAAGGCAAGAAGGTCGAGCTCGGTGACAGTGCTCTCTATCTCGGCTGCCTCTGAGGTGTCAACATCGCTTTCATCCCCATCATCATCATTCGGTTCAACGTCGACCTGAGCAGACGATGGGGCACCACTTGGGAACCTCTGAGCGAATTCAGCTCATGTGATGGCCAACAGGGTAATGGCTTCAAGGAGTGGTGGAACAGCCACGCTAGGTATTACAATTTCAAAGTCGGAGGAAGAATGTGATATGCTCAAACTTTTATGAGAAGAGGCCTGACTGGAAACCTCGTCTTGATTAGGGACCTGATCCTGCTAAGTGGAAAAGTCCATAGCCTCTTGAAAGGAGTCCACAGACATAAGGTTTGAGGTAGACAACTTAAACTCAGACATGGGGGTATGTTCAACTGGGACCTTTGCTGATTTAACTGGTTTGTCTAGCTCAGGGTATATGACCTTCAGAGGAGGTGGAAAGATAGGTCTGAGGGGGAACGCCTCAGCCCTACAAGCTTCCTCTTGGGCTCTTTCTATTTGCTTAATTTTATCTAAGGTCTTCTCCCTAAGAGAGGGGAACTCCTCCAAGAGTTGATAGAGGGGTCTGAGCATAGGAGGACGACCTAACACTTGTTAAACCCACATGAACAAGCAACTTGACTTGGCTTGGCCAAGGATCAAATTAGGGTTTTAAATGAAGAACGATCAAGAACAGTTCACCAGAAAATACATGAACTTGCCGAAAAACTAATAAACTAACCGAAAACCTCTTAAAGCACACCGGAAGATGCAAAAACAGGAACAAGGCACGGAAATGAAGAAGAAGAGAAGGTAAATGATACCTGATGGAGAATGATGGAAGATACGAAGAGTTCGCAAGAAAAAGCCCACCAAATGCACTTCTAACCAGAACTCTTGTAGAGAGAGAGAGGCTAAAAACCACAGGCGAGAAAACGAAAGAGGGGGAAGAAGGAGAGAGGAAAGGAGGGTTTAACCCTCAAACATCCCACATGCATCCCGAGGCCCATCATTGCTTTGGGAGCCCAAAAAATTGCAATGATTACCCTTGCCAGGCATGCTAGCCACTTCAGTAACTGACACTTGTCAAAAAGGTGCTAACACCTAAGGAAGTCCAACTTCGGGAAAATATACCCCTTAGGCACCTGATCACACAGGTAACTAAGGGCTAGGGGGCAATTGATATGCCCTGAATGAACCCCCTCGGCTCAGATACATCAACCTCGTCTATGGAGACGGTCGATGTTAGAGGGGCCTTAGATCAACAACCAGCGGTGTCGTCCTAATCAAGGTCGGCCAAGGTCAATGTTACTAGATACCTTGACAGGTGAGGTTCCCATAATCCACAGGGGCGGTTATCCATCTGGTCATCCAAGGCCAGCAACCTCGGCTTGGTTCAGGCCGAGGTTTCCATCCCATCATCATGACGAATCTCGGCTGGGGATCAACCGATGTTCCTTCTACGCCACCATTACCTCAGCCCAGGCCGACGTCACAGCTCAACATGCCTTACCTCAGCTCTCCCGTTGGGCCAAGGTCACCACCTCATCCTCTCCCAGGCCGAGGTTGGGACCATTCAGAGATGGCCGAGCCCTTATCATCATATGTATTGTTGGGAACATGTGTACACAATCAGTTATAACCGAATCATTCCCCTCACGTGGGGGAATATTGGGGTCATCATTACTTAGTTGAGAATATCCAGGTGTCACTCTCATACTGGCTCGATGCTCATGTATATGCTCATTGTATGCTTGGGGGTACATGACACCCCCACAAGAACTATATATAGAGGTCATCCTCTACCTTGCAAAGGGATCCAAAATTAGCAACCCTAGACAAAACTCTGTCTAAATATACCGTAGAGAGAGAAAGCTTGAGAGATGTGTATTCATGGTCATTAGATCCCTCATATAGTGATACTAACCACACACATTCACAGTGGACGTAGTCCTGATTGGTTGAACCACTTATATGATTGTGTTCATCCCCTTCTCCTCACCTAATTCTCTTATATTTACTATACTTGTGCTGCTATTCGTATGTACTGAATAGAGCTTACAAATATCTTGAACGGTGGTGCTATTTCCAAACGTCATCAGTGCATTATAAATAAAACAAATGGACAATTAATAAAGTATTGAGGAAAGTACTCTTAAGTCCCTCTCAAACAATTTTAAATACTTAGGTCCACTAATTCTCTTCTTATAAAAGTCAACGCTATTGGCATAACAAGTGGACCAAATAGTATATTGTCCTTAAATGTTTAAAAATTATCAATAAGGGACCTAATTATAAATTGCCCTAAATTATTCAACCACAATTAATTATTTGACTACATTATTGTTCAGACTAAAACACATAAAAGGCCATTTAAAATACTATTCAATAATGTGATGCTATATCCCGACAATGATGATTAAAGAGCGAATTTCAAGATACCATTTAAATAAAAGATTCCACTTATTCCAAATAGAATATTCAAACAAACTAATTTCAAATAGTATATCTAAACAAACTAAGCCTACATATTGTTCTTAAATGTCAAGAGTTGTAATTAATTAATATAATGTTAACAAGAACAATTAATGTTTTGATTTTTATAGTATTAAAGCTTACCTAAGGTTATACTTATGATGTGTATACTATGTCAAACTCAGGTTACCTAAGGTTCACTACACCAAAATGGTCAAATTAACACCCTTCAACCGGCCAACCTTGTCATGTTAAATGATCGTGACAGAAAAACATGCATTTTTTGTCACGATCATTGACCGTGACAAAGGCTTGTCCCACTCAATGACCGTGACAAGCCTATAAAGTTGACACGGTCATAGACCGTGACATGTCCGTGACAATTCTGTCGGTAAAAAAACCTTCCTTCTTCTTTTTTCCCACAGATTTATGTTCCCTCCATTTCTCTCTCTCTCTAAGCGACTGCACACTCTCTCTCTCTACAATTTCGGTACGTTTTCTCTCTCTATTTCTCTTCCATTTGTGTATATGTACATGTGTGTATATATATGTGTGTAAATGTGCGTGTGTGTATGTGTGGTGTATATATGCGTGTGGGGGGAGGGGGCATGTAGTACCCCGTATTTTTATGCTATATTAATTTGGGGATTTATTAAATTTAATGTGAGTAAATTATTTAATATAAATCCGAAAATTAATTATGTTATAATTATTAACGTGATGAGTGTTAGTAATTATGGGAAATTTGTTGAATATTACTAATGAGCAAAGTAATATATAATATTGGTTCTATTAAATGTCACGAGTGAATAGAATGATAATTTTGGAAATTTAAGTCGGAACGCGCCTATGTCGCGTCGGGAATAAATGTTGATTAATAAAAGTGAAATATTTTTAAGTTATCCGTATGGTCATTTTGAGTGCGCCAACGTGTCCGGAAGGGTCGAGATAGTGAGAAAAGTGTACTCGGGGGTTCAGTTTGGGTCTCGGGGCATTTTTAGGCTTATTTAGCACCCCGGGAAGGCATTTTGGACATTTTGTATTTTTGGGTAATTAAACTCACGAAAATTATTAGGCTATATAAGCCATTTAGAATAGTCCTTTAGGGTTATCAGACTCAAAACTTTAGAACGGCCATAGGAGAGGGAAGGAGAAAGCTTTCCAAGCAATCCAAGGCCAAAAAGTCACCCGATTGCACCGCCATCACCACCAACGCGTAGATCGCGCGACGGGGAACGCAACCACACCAAAATCGTCCACAAATCAGAATTCTAAAATTTCTAGGCAAGTATTTATCTTGCTTATTTTCATTAATGCATCGTTCATGTTAGTCTAGGGTGATTAGGATGAGTTTTGTAGAAGAAAATCCATGTTGGAGATAGGAAAATCGCATGTAGTAATGATTTGAATGATAATCTGGAAACCCCTTCACATGTAAAGGCTTAACCACGAATTTATGATGAATTAGGAGTAGAAATTTCTGGAAATAGATTGATTAGAACAATGTTAAATAAATTCTAGGGTTCTTGAGATTTATATGAGTTTTGGCCTAGTAATCAATGGTTATTGATGAAAAATTGCATGCTTTACGTTGAAGATGTATAATATGGGTTTATACTGTTTGCAGTACAAATTTTAGGGAGTTTGGGTCTGAAAAATCTGGATTTGATCGAGGTTAGATTATGAAACCCGTAACTATTAATCTGCAGAATTCGCATACCTGTTTGATCGATCGATTGATCGAACCAGGAGTGTCGATCGATCGAGCTCCAGCCATCGATCGATCGCCCCTTCTAGCAGACTCACATTTCCCCTTTGTAAATAGTTAAATTCAAATTAAATGGGTAAAAATATTCGGGCATCCTTATTAAAATAATTTGGAAGGTAAAGGAGACCAGTAGGACTTATTAATAATTATGAGACCTTTAATGTAAGACGAGATGTACATTTTTTGGGATATTTACATATAAGGGACGATGAAATTATGGATTAGAGGGAGAGACACGTAAGATAGTTACGTTGGAAATTAGATGAATACCTACTGAAATTCTACACTTGGGAGGATAGAGTCCATGAGTGTTACGTAGTAAGTTGGAAAAATCCCTCAAATTTAAGTAAGAGACGAACCATTATAAGTGATAACTAACTAATGAGAAATAAGGATAAATGTTATAATTATGGGTTATGAGATGAACCTAAATTTGATATGGTAAAAGTAGTATATTTATATGAATGTGTTTATGCATATATTATATACGTGTGAAAATCATACCCGCGCTACTTGCTCTCCCTGAGGTTATCGCGCTAGGACAGTCTTATCTCCATGGGACCTTTATGGGGGATATTGACTCGTACCCTAGAAGATAGATATCCTTGGTACAGTCTATCTGATCGATGGTCAGATGGTCCTAAGAGACGTGGGGGTATGTACTAACCTATTAGAAACTTGGAATCTATGCTTCGCCTCAATATTGTTTGTGTATGTGTTAATACAGTTCGAGAGTGATTCCGAACTTGTATTTCCCTTAGTACGAGTGATACGGGGATTGGATAGCAGAGTATGCCCGCACCATAATTTTTATGTGGGATGCTGTTAGAATATATATATTATACGAGTATTTAATATTTATATTAAATTCTGAAATTTGGAATTTCATACTGTGCTTATGGTAAGTAAGAAATGAATCATGACTTCAATTTGGAAATACTTGTTTTGAAAAGTATAATGGGACACTGGGAAACTTTATTAGCAAATAAGGTTTAAATGAGAACTTTATGATCAAATGAAATTATCCTCTTAAACAATTAAATTGTTCAGTTTAAATCTTACGAGTAACCTAAGATAAGATAAACCGTTGGGAAGATTAGTGTGATAGGCGTGCACATTACAAGAGACGTGAGAATTTCTCAAGAGAGTGCCGCACTAATATGTTGGTCCACTGGCCTGTAAACATTTTTAAATACTTTTTAAACAAATTTTAAATCATTTACAATATCCGGCTCTGACCCGTTTCTATTTTTCCATTCTCTCTTGTATATATATGTATATATTACAGGTGCCCAGTCACAGGGGCGTCTTGCTTAGGATCCTTTGGAAGGAACGCGCTGCAGCTTAGGTGGGAGTTGCAGGCCTCTTGCTTAGACGACTTCATTTATTTGATTCCACTCCTAGCATATTTATTCAGATGGGCATGTGTCACCCGTTTCCATTATCCAGTTATTTTATTGGACATTGTGATTAATTTATTTCTAGTATTGTCACTTTGGGATTTATTACTATCTCGATGTTTTACGTTATGTTTTAATGTTGGGATTTAGTTGTTGAATGTTTAAATTATTTGGATTATATGTTCCAGTATAATTGTGGTGTGATTATTTAATATTGAATTATGTAAAGTTTTAAATCCTTGGTTATAAATAGAATTTGGAAAGTTATGTCTAAAAAGGTTTTGACACTTAGCTTAATTAATTAGGATGTTTAAATTGGAAAAGTTATTTTTGCGACAGTGATGCTAAGAATGAACCAACTGTTCACCTTGATTTCAATTTAATAAAGGAGTGATCGCCCGGTATTTAATTAGGCGGGGTGTCACGGGGCAGGGCTGGGGGAGGGGAGGGGGTGTATATGTGCGCGTGCGTATGTGTGCATGTGTGTGTATGTGTGCGTGTGTGGTGGGCAGTGATAGTGGGGGGAGGGGGCAATGCTGGGGGGTGGGGTGGGGGTGGGCAGGGGGTCACTACACCAAAAACAACAAATTGGCACACCCTGATATTAAAAATCTAGCATAGTTTAAAATTGTGCCAAATTCTGGCACGGTTTAATAAAAATCTGGTACACTTTAAAACAGTGCCAAAATTGAGGATAGTTAACTAAAATATAAAATCCCTAGAAAAATTCACTATACTCCCCTTTTGTTGTGTCCCGCTCAATCTTCCCGCTCCTCATTCAGCTCTCCCTCTTCCCTCGAAAACCCTCATTAGTGCCATCTCTCTTCAGTTCGACGTCGCTCCTCCTATATCAGTCCAACGCCCTCTCTCTTCAGTCCGCACTCAAGGTTTGTTCTTCTTATTTTTTCCATTTTGTTTCCTTTGCTTGATGTCACCGAAATGTTAGAAATTTGTTGGTTTTTTATGCCGACAAAAACCAACCTGAGATGGGTTGCGTGGTGCTCCGTAGAGACCTGATCGAGACATGGCCGCTGGGTAGCGTTGTGACACAAGGCTGCCATGCATCCGTGGCTACCACTTGGTCCCACAAGGATGACCCTCACACTCTCTACTATTGTAGACCTGCCAATATCAATTCCATGCGCAAGGTTAATTACAGAAAACTTAATCTATTCAAAAATTTGTGGATTTTACGTTTATCTTTTACTCTGATGAATAAATAGTGATTTCTAAGTTGATGAAAAAAAAAGATGGGTAGAATGAAGAAAAAGAAATTAAGGACTTGAGCTTGAACTTTCCCAAAATTGATTTAACTGTTATTTTATTGATAAGAGGTACACCTGAGATGGATATACAATAGATTCACCATGAAATGTTTGTCAAAATGCCCAAATCAGTTTTTTTTCATGGGTCATGTAACAATTTTCATGCTTTAATGTTTGGGTGGCTGAGAAATTTTTTGTTTATTGTACTTTGATAACAATTTTGTACTTTGATTGAGTTTTGAATATGTTATGCTTGTTTTTTGGTGATTGAGAACAACTCGTTTGAGGGTGAAAACGCAAACCAGCCCCCAAATGGCCCCATAAGAGGCACGAACACCTAGCACGGGACTAATGTAACTTGTATGAACTGACCGTGTAGTCGCGGGCCTTCCGGTTTGAGAATATGAAGAAAATTTCAAAATATGTAGATTAGGATTGAAAACAAGCCGTTTGAGGGTGAAAACCCAAACCATCCCCCAAACGGCCCCGTAAGAGGCACGAACACCTCGTACGGGACCAATCTAACTTGTACAAACTGACAGCGTAGTCACGGGCCTCTCAGGTAGTCATAACTTGCATAAGATTTTCAATTTTAGAATATAATAATTGCCATTTCTATATGTAATTTTTTAGTTTGAGTAAGATTTTTTTTTAAATTACTTGGTTACTAATATTGTATCTTTTCTGTATTCTATTTTTTTTGCAGGATAACATTTTATCGTTAACATTAATTCACAGGGAACACACGGAGAACTCAATGGTTTACAACAAGGGGTTTATTTATGATTCTATTTTTTTGTGTTATAGTCGTGCGGGCTTTTGTAGTCTTATTGTAAACTTTTATAGTCGTGCGGGCTTTTGTAAGTTTATTTTTTATATTTTGTGGTTGTTCGGGCTTTATGTTATCCAGGTTTTATATTAGCAAGTTTTAGAATGTCCAGAAAATAGAGAAAACTCTGCCCATTTTTTTTGGTCTGTGAACTACTAAAGACTTGTAATATTTTGAAGTTTGTATGTACATTAGTTTATCAACAGCGTGCAAGATTTGCAATTTGTGAATTTTCTAGTTTTCCAATATTTTTTTTTCTTTTATCCAAAAATTTGGCACAGTTCAAAACCGTGCCAGAAGTGTATCAAATTTTGGCACGGTTTTGAACTGTACCAAAAATTTATCAAAATGTGCTCAGTCTGGCACAGTTCAAAACTGTGGCAAAAGTGTGCCAGAAATATCAAATTCTAGAACGGTTTAAAAGTGTGCCAGAAGTGTTCCTGTTTGGTCAAATCTGGAACACTTTTAAACCGTGCCAGAAAAAATGGCCATTTTGGAACACCTGATTCTGGCACAGTTCAAAACCGTGCCAGATTTGATTTGGCATAGTTTTAAACCGTGCCAGATTCCTATTTTTTGTGTAGTGGGTGTGTGTGGTGTGGGGTTGTGTGTGTGTGTGTTTGTCACGAGTTTGTCACGGTAATTAACCGTGACTAATCTTGTCACGTTTTATACCCCGTATTTTTATGCTTTATTAATTTGGGGATTTATTAAATTTAATGTGAGTTATTAATTTAATATAAATCCAAAAATTAATTACTTTATAATTATTAACGTGATGTGAGTTAGTAATTATGGAAAACTTGTTGAATATTACTAATGAGTAGAGTAATATATAATATTGGTTCTATTAAATGTCAAGAGTGAATAAAAGGATAATTTTGCAAATTTGAGTCGGGACGCGCCCGTGTCGCGTCGGGACGCCCGTGTCGCGTCGGGACGCCCGTGTCGCGTCGGGACTAAATTGTGACACCCCGACTAATTAAATACCGGGTAGCTACTACTTTATTAAATTAATTCAAAATGTCAAGTTGGTCCGGTTAATAGCATCACTGTCGAAAACATTTTAAGATTACTAACCACCTAGTATTTAAAAAGTAAGTGCCAAATTTTAATTTAAGTCTGATTAACATGCAACAAGTGTAATAAAGAATGATAACACCATTCACCATAATGAAGTAAATAGAATAATCATCACATAAAGTAAATAAAGTCTGGAGGAAAAACTCCTCACTACAAATCCCACAACTGATAAGTAAACTGAATACTAAATCAATACATGCCAAAGTCTGAAAACTGTAATGGAAATGTAACTCTAATAGAAATGGGCAACATGCCCTACAACTGATAGATAATGAATCTGGAATCCAAGTGATAGAAGCGTCTACAAGCAAATCCCTGTAGCTTCCACAAACAGCTACAGCTCGTCACCTGAATGAGTCTCCTATGCATGGTGTCCTTGTGGCTGGGCACCTAAAATGGTTTTACAAAGAAAATAGATTTGAAAAGCAAACGGGTCAGAGGCCGAATGTGGAGTTATATTCTAAAAACCTGCAAGTGCTTTAAAAACATTTAAAATATTAAATGCAAAGTACATGTTAGGACGTGCACTCACATGATATTCTCACCTCTCGTCTAACTGTGCACTCCTAACGTAAGTACCCATCTACAACGACACAAACCACTAGCTAAGTGACATCATATCTAGCTAGACTGTCATAGGTCCTACCCTTATTACTCGGTTCTATTAACATTATAACGCTCGTAATTAAGTAGGGGTTTAACGTAAACTCAGATACTCAATATGCAATATATATCACTATCAGTTAACTCGTTATGTTTCTCGAAACAATACCGTAATTATATTCACAACATTAACATGAAGGTTCCCATTAATTAAGTGTATATTATTCACATCATAAATATACAATATAAGCACCCCGAGAACTAAGCTGCAGTGCACGCATACTCTGCTATCCATCCCGGTACATCACGTACATAAGGATTACATATTCCGAATCTCTCAAGAATAGTTCACAGATAACAACATCACAAACAATGGAGGCGAACACAGTCACATCACATGGGTCACGCACATACCTACGCTCCCACGATCAGCGGACTTATTAATATCCCAATAAGTCTTTCTATGACCTATGTTCATCAAGGTAACCAGTCTAAATCCGGGCAACACAAGGATTAGAGGGCCCTAAGCGAACGCAAACCTCCCATGATAGCAAGTACGGTAGGTATGTCATACACACAATTCATATACCAATACTAAGTAAACACACATCTTAGTAATCCCGTATTTTAATCGTAGTACATATCGCATTCTCGTACCAACTTATAATTTATCACAATTTATACTATTCCGGTTTATAATCATACGCGCCATAATTTATTCTCACGTCGTAGTAGACACTCACGTCTCAACCCAAACCGTCCATTTAATATAAGACTCGTATATAATTTCCTTCTCATAAATACCCAAAAGTCCCAATTCTATCATTACATCATCATCGAAATGTTATCTATATCCTCGAACAAGTTTACAGGACTCCAAAAATCAAAACAGTCCAAAAAGGCCCAAACTGCCAACTCGTTAGAAGTCTCGTTCGAACGAGACTGTTCGAATGAGATTCCACTGTCAACTCGTTAGAAGTCTCGTTCGAACGAGATTGTTCGAACGAGATTCCAGTTCGTTCGAACGAACTATACCTTCTAACGATATCTCGTTTGAATGAGATTATCGAACGAAGTTCCCTTTCGTTAGAAGCGACTGGTCAATTCGTTAGAAGCTCGTTCGAACGAGTCCGTTCGAACGACCTGGGCAGGGGCTTCTAACGACCTGCCAGTTTCGTCCCAGATTTCTCTAAATTTCATTTTTCACCATTGATACTCCTCAAATCTCTTCTAAACTAAGTCCCAACAATAATTTAAGGTCTCTAATCAATCCTAAACATATCAAGGTTATAAACTAATGTAATTTACGGAGTTAATTCTTCCCAATCAGCATTAAACCATCAAATCTCATCACTTTTCCCCAATATTTCAAGAACACAAACCCCAAAATTTGAAATTATGAATTTACCCAATTTAAATCCGTTTTAAATTTCATCCAATCATAAATATCATCAGTATGAACACCTACTTATCATTCTACATGCAAATCCTCCTCAAGATTTCAAGTTCTAAGTTTCAAAATTCATGGGTTTTCATTATCTTTCAAGAACAATAGATATTCTTCAATTTTCTAACATGGAAGGAACATTCTACGAATTTAAATATAATTAAAACACTTGCCTTGATTGTCTCTGAATTTGGTGTTGATTTCTGTAAAGGTTTCTGCAGAATTCCTTCTCTTTCTTTCCCTCTCTAAGCTTCCTTCTCCAAAGGTGGCTATGGTGGCTAGGGTTTTCTTTGGGAAAGTTGGAAACCTAAATGATAACCTCCGTAGCTTAATGGGTTAATACGGGTTCGTTAGTGGGTTTAGTGGGTTAAATCCACATCAGATTAAGACTCCTAATTTTCGTCACTTTTAATTCCTCAAAATACAAAATTACCAAAATACCTTTTAAGTTGCCGGTATGGCCTAAAACTACCCCGGGACCCAACCTACACTCCCAGCTAGTGTTTTCTGACTATCTCGACCCTTCCGGACGCGTTGGCGCACTCAAAACGACCATACGGATAATTGAAATAAAAATCACTTTTATAATTAAAATAATATACCATGACGCGACGGTCTCACGCGTCTCAACAAAATTTCTAAAATGCCGTATATAAATCTCATGACAAATTTTTCATAATTCAATATTCATATAACATCATATATGCACATAATCAAATACCAACTCGCATCTCGCTAGTATTTTACCCGAATTAATTTCCAATTAATACGCATTTAATTAATTAATCCCAAAAATAAATATAGCCAAAAGTACGGGGTATTACATACTTCCCCCTTAATAACTGAATTTCGTCCCGAAATTCGAAACTGGAAAGTACCTGCTAAAAATAACTCTGGGTAACGTTCGCGCATCTCATCCTCGCGCTCCCATGTGGACTCCTCGACATTGTGATGTCTCCACTGAACACGCACTAACGGGACTATCTTTGACCGCAGTTTCCTCTCGCTTCGGTTCAAAATAGCAATCGGCCCCTCCTCGTAGGAGCTATCCGGCTGGAGATCGATGTCCTCCACAGCAATGTGAGAGTGAGACAAATTATCTCTAAGGTATTTCCTCAGCGAGGAAATATGGAACACATCGTGAATCCAATGCAAATGCTCCGGTAACCCAAGTCTATACGCAACTGGTCCGATTCGCTCAATAATAGGAAACGGCCCCACATACCTTGGTGCCAACTTCCCTTTCTCCCCGAAACGCATAATCCCCTTCATTGGAGATACCCTGAGCAAAACCTGGTCCCCTACTTGGAACTCCCTGAAAAATCTCTTCGCATCAGCATAACTCTTCTGCCTGTCTTGAGCTACGCGAATGCGACTCCGAATCAACTCAATCCTTACCGAAGTATCCTGAATCACTTCCGGCCCAAGTAGTTTGTTGTCCCCCACTTCTAACCAACATGCTGGGGAACGACAAGGCCTACCGTACAATGCTTCAAACGGAGCCATGCCAATAGTGAACTGATAGGAGTTGTTGTAAGAAAACTCCACCAGTGGAAGGTACTGCTCCCATCCACCCCCGAAGTCAATAATGCACATGCGTAGCATGTCCTCCAACATCTGATTTGTGCGTTCGGTCTGCCCATCAGTCTGCGGATGATAAGCCGTACTCAACCGCAATTCCGTGCCCATGGCCTCCTGGAAACTCTCCCAAAATCTCGAAACATATATCTTGTCTCTGTCAGACACGATATTTAGGGGCACACCGTGAAGTCTCACAATCTCTGAAATGAAGAGCTGGGCATACTGTCCCGTAGTGTAGTCAGTCCTTACGGGTAAAAAGTGAGCGACCTTGGACAACCTGTCCACAATTACCCAAACGGAGTCGTGACCTCTCTGCGACGTTGGCAACCCCGTGATAAAGTCCATGGATATGCTCTCCCACATCCACACCGGGACCTCCAACGGCTGTAGCAGTCCTGCTAGTCTCTGATGATCCACTTTTACAAGCTGACAAGTGGCGCATCTCGAAACAAACTCAGCGATATCTCTCTTCATACCTCTCCACCAATACTGGCGTCTCATGTCTTGGTACATTTTGTCCCCTCCGGGATGTACCGCGAACCGTGAGCCGTACGACTCTGCCATCACCTCGTGTCGTAATTCATCCCCTTTCGGAACTACCAATCTCCCATTGAAGCGTAATCCCCCGTATGAGCTAACGGTATAGGACTCGGCTCCCTCTGCTAGTAATCGAACTATCTGCTCCTGACAGAACGAGTCATTAGCCTGTGCCCGTACTACCTTCGTGACAATCTGCGGTGTAACGGTCATCACAGACATGAAAGATCGGGCCACTGCATCCTGGTGTCCCAATTCCTTCCACTTAGCCTTCCACACCTCTGCCACCTCATCTGCTGGCCTACGGCTCAACGCGTCTGCTACCACGTTAGCCTTTCCCGGGTGGTACTGGATGTCGAACTGGTAGTCCTTCACAAACTCAAGCCACCTACGCTGCCGCATATTCAACTCTTTCTGTGTGAACAGGTACTGTAGGGACTTGTGGTCCGTGAACAGTTGGAACTTCTCCCCCAAAAGATAATGTCTCCAAATCCGTAGGGCAAATACCACTGCTGCCAACTCCAAATCATGCGTGGGGTAATTCTTCTCATGAGGCTTAAGCTTACGGGAAGCATAAGCTATGGCCTGTCTCTCCTGCTGCAATACACCTCCAAGCCCTTGCAAAGACGCATCGGTGTAAACTAAATACTCAACTCCCCGTCTAGGCAAAGCTAACACAGGTGCTGAGGTCAATTTATCCTTCAATTCATCAAATGCCAACTGACAGGAATCACTCCAGATGTATGGCACACCCTTACGAGTCAGATATGTCAAAGGACCTACTATCTCCGAGAAACCCCGAATAAACCTCCTGTAGTATCCTGCTAGACCCAAGAAACTACGAATCTCCGTTGGTGTCGTGGGCTGTCCCCACTCCCTCACCGCTGATACCTTCCCCGGATCAACAGATATTCCCTGGTCGAAAATAATGTGTCCCAAAAACTGGACTTCCTTCAGCCAAAACCCGCACTTCTCATATTTTGCATACAACTCGTTCTGACGAAGTGTCTGCAAAACCTGCCTCAAATACTCGGCGTGCTCCTCCTCTGTCTGGGAGTAAACCAGTATATCATCAATAAAGACAATGACAAACTGATCTAGGAAATCCCTGAACACTCTATTCATCAAGTCCATAAACACTGCTGGAGCGTTGGTCAAACCGAAAGGCATAACCCGAAACTCGTAAGAGCCATATCTCGACAAGAACGCAGTCTTCGAGACATCTTCCTCCCGGATACGTAACTGATGGTATACCGATCTCAAATCAATCTTCGAGAAGAAAGAAGCTCCTCTCAACTGGTCGAATAAGTCATCGATTCGAGGCAACGGATACTTATTCCGTATCGTGACCTTATTCAACTCTCGGTAGTCCACACATAATCTCAGTGAACCGTCCCTCTTCTTCACAAACAAAACTGGAGCGCCCCAAGGTGAGGTACTCCTGCGAATAAAGCCCTAACCTAACAGCTGCTCTATTTGATCCCGTAACTCCCTCATCTTAGCTGGAGCCATACGGTACGGTGCGCGTGCTATAGGTCTTGTACCCGGTAGCAAATCTATAACAAAGTCTATCTCTCGACTGGGGGGTAAGCCTGGTATCTCCTGAAACACATCTGAATACTCCCTGACTACTGGGATAGAATCTAAAGAAATCACTACCTCCTCAGGGGTATCCTCCTCAATGTAATACAGATGAGCGATCGATCCTCCCTCTGGGCGAGGCATCGCCACTATAAACATCTCTTGCCCCAGAATGGCAAAAACAATGCTCCCACTGAAGCAATCAATCATGGCCCTATAAGCTACGAGCCAATCCATACCGATAATCACATCGTGAATATGCATATCTAAAACTAACATGTCTGCAGGTAATACCAAACCACCAATCTCTACCCCCACTCCCCGGGATATAAAGAAAATAAGTGACCCACTCCCCAATGGTGAGTCGACACACGTCACTGTGCTCTCTGCCGTAGCTAACAATCCTAAAGCTTTCGCGAAGTGTGTAGCTATAAAACAATGTGTAGCCCCCGTATCAAATAATACCCGACCCATAGTGCCATAGATAGGAAACGTACCCTCAATCGCGGGCGGTGCCTGTGGAATTGCAGCCTGGTGGATGTTGTAGACACGTCCATACTGTAGCTGCCCCTGCTGAACTGGGACTGCTGGAATAGGTGGCAATGTTGCCATCTGTGGCGGTGCGGGAAGAGCGACGGGAAACATAGGCCTCTGTGGCTCCTGGCGAGCACCCTGCTGCTGCTGTTGTGGGGCCCTGCCCCTATCAGGACAATCCTGTCGCTTATGGCCAGTCTTGCCACAAATAAAGCACTTCCCTGGGAAGTTCCCTCCTCTCTGCCCCTGCTGTCCCCGGCCCTGGTGGCCGTTACCGTTCCTCCCTTGGCCCTGGTGAAACTGCTGCCCATTCTTCCCCTGTTGGCCCTGATGGCCGTTTGGACCCTGATGGCCCTGACGAAAACCTCCATGTCCCTGCCTGTAGTTCCCTGATCGGAACCTCTTATTATCCCCCTGCTGGGAGACCTGCTCATTCTGTCTCTGCCCCTGACCGGATTGTGCCCCGCTGGCACCATGTCCTCCAGTCCTGCCCTGATGGCTAGACTCCCCTGATCTCTTGCCCTCGGCCATATGAAAACGGTGGTCCTGGCAGTGTAACAATGCAGCGTTAACCACATCAGAATAGGTGGCCAACGATAGGTTCCCTAGCAGATGCTGACGGATCCTCCATGTCAACCCGTCCGTGAACTTCTCAATCTTCTTCTTCTCTGTTGGTATCTCATCTGGAACGATATTCAACAGATTTGTGAACTCGGCCTCATACTCGGCCACAGTCTTACCCTCCTGCTTCAGACTCATCAATTTCCTCCTCATTTCCGTGTGAACAGCCGACGGAAAGTACTTGCGGTCAAACCGCACCTAGAAGTCCTGAATAGTGAGAGTATCCCTCTCCTCCATGGTGGTAATAGACTCCCACCACTGTAGCGCAGATCGAACTAGCTTGAAAGTAGCTAGCACCTGCTTCTGGACGTCCGTGCACTCATACATCCTTAAGTGCCTCTGCATATCCTTCCTCCACTGGCTCGAGACTACCACATCTGAGCTACCTGCAAACTCTGGCGGATGCGCTTTCTGAAAAGCGTCACGTACACGCTCCCAAGCAGACGGGAATGCATTTGCCTGAACTGGCGTGGCAACCGGCGCCTGCGGTGGTGCCTGCTTAACAACGGCAATTGCGGCATTTACCGCTTGGGCTACTATAGCTGCAACCTCAGCGGCGTTCATCATGCCCTGAACTGGAGCGGGCTGGGGTTCGGGCGTTGCATCCCTGGGAACTCGTCGTGCACGTCGTGGAGGCATCTAAAATAAGAACAAAGTCTATAAGTTCGTTGTTTATAAACTTAAGATAGCTGAAGAACGAAGCATACACAAAAAGAGTACAACAGTCCTAAAATATAGGGCTCTATATCAAAGAAACTTAGCGGAAACATAATAAGCCGTCAGATCCTAAAGGACACTAGAACCTGATGCTTCGATACCACATGTGACACCTCGACTAATTAAATACCGGGTAGCTACTCCTTTATTAAATTAATTCAAAATGCCAAGTTGGTCCAGTTAATAGCATCACTGTCGAAAACATTTTAAGATTACTAACCACCTAGTATTTAAAAAGTAAGTGCCAAATTTTAATTTAAGTCTGATTAACATGCAACAAGTGTAATAAAGAATGATAACACCATTCACCATAATGAGGTAAATAGAATAATCATCACATAAAGTAAATAAAGTATGGAGGAAAAACTCCTCACTACAAATACCACAACTGATAAGTAAACTGAATACTAAATCAATACATGCCAAAGTCTGAAAACTGTAATGGAAATGTAACTCTAATAGAAATAGGCAACATGCCCTACAATTGATAGATAATGAATCTGGAATCCAAGTGATAGAAGCATCTACAAGCAAATCCCTGTAGCTTCCACAAACAGCTACAGCTCATCACCTGAATGAGTCTCCTATGCATGGTGTCCTTGTGGCTGGGCACCTAAAATGGTTTTACAAAGAAAATAGATTTGAAAAGCAAACGGGTCAGAGCCCGAATGTGGAGTTATATTTTAAAAACCTGCAAGTGCTTTAAAAACATTTAAAACATTAAATGCAAAGTACATGTTAGGACGTGCACTCACATGATATTCTCACCTCTCGTCTAACTGTGCACTCCTAACGTAAGTACCCATCTACAACGACACAAACCACTAGCTAAGTGACATCATATCTAGCTAGACTGTCATAGGTCCTACCCTTATTACTTGGTTCTATTAACATTATAACGCTCGTAATTAAGTAGGGGTTTAACGTAAACTCAGATGCTCAATATGCAATATATATCACTATCAGTTAACTCGTTATGTTTCTCGAAACAATACCGTAATTATATTCACAACATTAACATGAAGGTTCCCATTAATTAAGTGTATATTATTCACATCATAAATATACAATATAAACACCCCGAGAACTAAGCTACGGTGCACACATACTCTGCTATCCATCCCGGTACATCACGTACATAAGGATTACATATTCCGAATCTCTCAGGAATAGTTCACAGATAACAACATTAAAAACAATGGAGGCCAACACAGTCACATCACATGGGTCACGCACGTACCTACGCTCCCACGATCAGCGGACTTATTAATATCCCAATAAGTCTTTCTATGACCTATGTTCATCAAGGTAACCAGTCTAAATCCGGGCAACACAAGGATTAGAGGGCCCTAAGCGAACGCAAACCTCCCGTGATAGCAAGTATGGTAGGTATGTCATACACACAATTCATATACCAATACTAAGTAAACACACATCTTAGTAATCCCCGTAGTTTAATCGTAGTACATATCGCATTCTCGTACCAACTTATAATTTATCACAATTTATACTATTCCGTTTTATAATCATACGCGCCATAAATTATTCTCACGTCGTAGTAGACACTCACGTCTCGACCTAAACCGTCCATTTAATATAACTCTCGTATATAATTTCCTTCTCATAAATACCCAAAAGTCCCAATTCTATCATTACATCATCATCGGAATCTTATCTATATCCTCTAACAAGTTTACGGGACTCCAAAAATCAAAACAGTCCAAAAAGGCCCAAACTACCAACTCGTTAGAAGTCTCGTTCGAACGAGACTGTTCGAACGAGATTCCACTGTCAACTCGTTAGAAGTCTCGTTCGAACGAGATTGTTCGAACGAGATTCCAGTTCGTTTGAACGAATTGTACCTTCTAACGATATCTCGTTCGAATGAGATTATTGAACGAAGTTCCCTTTCGATAGAAGCGACTGGTCAATTCGTTAGAAGCTCGTTCGAACGAGTTCGTTCGAACGACCTGCCAGTTTCGTCCCAGATTTCTCTAAATTTCGTTTTTCACCATTTATACTCCTCAAATCTCTTCTAAACTAAGTCCCAACAATAATTTAAGTTCTCTAATCAATCCTAAACATATTAAGGTTATAAACTAATGTAATTTACGGAGTTAATTCTTCCCAATCATCATTAAACCATCAAATCTCATCACTTTCCCCCAATATTTCAAGAACACAAACCCTAAAATTTGAAATTATGAATTTACCCAATTTAAATCCGTTTTAAATTTCATATAATCATAAATATCATCAGTATGAACACCTACCTATCATTCTACATGCAAATCCTCCTCAAGATTTCAAGTTCTAAGTTTCAAAATTCATGGGTTTTCATTATCTTTCAAGAACAATAGATATTCTTCAATTTTCTAACATGGAAGGAACATTATACGAATTTAAATATAATTAAAACACTTGCCTTGATTGTCTCTGAATTTGGTGTTGATTTCTGTAAAGGTTTCTGCAGAATTCCTTCTCTTTCTTTCCCTCTCTAAGCTTCCTTCTCCAAAGGTGGCTATGGTGGCTAGGGTTTTCTTTGGGAAAGTTGGAAACCTAAATGATAACCTCCGTAGCTTAATGGGTTAATATGGATTGGTTAGTGGGTTTAGTGGGTTAAATCCACATCAGATTAAGACTCCTAATTTTCGTCACTTTTAATTTCTCAAAATACAAAATTACCAAAATACCCTTTAAGTTGCCGGTATGGCCTAAAAATACCCCGGGACCCAACCTACACCCCCGGCTAGTGTTTTCTGACTATCTCGACCCTTCCGGACGCGTTGGCGCACTCAAAACGACCATACAGATAATAGAAATAAAAATCACTTTTATAATGAAAATAATATACCATGACGCGGCGGTCTCACGCGTCTCAACAAAATTTCTAAAATGCCGTATATAAATCTCATGACAAATTTTTCATAATTCAATATTCATATAACATCATATATGGACATAATCAAATACCAACTCGCATCTCGCTAGTATTTTACCCCGATTAATTTCCAATTAATACGCATTTAATTAATTAATCCCAAAAATAAATATAGCCAAAAGAACGGGGTATTACATAAATATTGTTTTATACAAGTGAATAAATTATAAGTCGTTCGTATGGTCGTTTTGAGTGCGCCAAAGTGTCCGGAAGGGTCGAGATAGTCAGAAAAGTGTACCTGGGGGTTTAGTTTGGGTCTCGGGACGTTTTTAGGCTTATCTAGCGCCCCGGGAGGACATTTTGGACATTTTGTAATTTTAGGTAATTAAACCCACGAATTTACAAGGGTTATATCAGATGCCTAGGGTTGTCTTCTAGGGTTAAACCAACCAAAGACAAGTGACATCCATAGGAGAGGGAAGGAGATAGCTTTCAAAGCAATTCTAGGCCGAAAATTCATCCGGTTGCACCACCACCACCACCAACGCGTAGATCGTACGATGGGGAACGCAACCACACCAAATTCGTCAACAAATTAGAACTATGACATTTCCAGGCAAGTATTTATCTTGCTGATTTTCGTTAATGCATCACTCATGTTAGTCTAGGGTTGATTAGAATGAGTTTCATGGAAGAAAACCCATGTTGGAGATAGGAAATTGCATGTAGTAATGATATAAATGGAAATCTGGAAATCCCCTTCATATGTAGAGGTTGAACCACGAATTTATGATGTTTTAAAAGAAGAAATTCAGGAAAAAGATTGATTAGAACAAAGTTAATGAAATTTCTAGGGTTCATGAGGTTTATACAAGTTTAGCACTTTTAATCCATGGTTATTGATGAAAATTCACATGCTTTACGTAGAAGATGTTTAATTTGGGTTTATAATGAATGTAGTACGAATTTTTGGGAGTTTGGGTGTGAAAAATTTGGATTTGATTGAGGTTGGATTATGAAACTCGTAGCTGTTAATCTGCAAAATTCGCATACCTGTTTGATCGATCGATCGAACCAGGAGTGTCGACCGATCGACGCATCGATCAATCGAGCCCCTGCCATCGATCGATCGACCCCTTCTGGAAGACTCACATTTCCCCTTTGTAAATAGTTATATTCAAATTAAATGAGAAAAAATATTTGAACATCCTTATTAAAATATTTTGGGAGATAAAGAAGACCAGTAGGACTTATTAATAATTATGAGACCTTTAATGTAAGACGAGATTTGCATTTTTGGGATGTTTACATATAAGGGACGATAGAATTGTGTATTAAAGGGAGAGACACGTAAGATAGTTACGATGGAAAATAGATGAATACCTACTAGATTCTACACTTGGGAGGATAGAGTCCATGAGTGTTAAGTAGTAAGTTGGAATAATCCCTCAAACTAAAAGTAAGAGACGAACCGTTATAAGTGATAACTAAATAATGAGAAATAAGGATAAATGTTATAATTATGGGTTATAAGATGAACCTAAATTTGATATAGAAAGAGAAGTATATTTATATGACTGTGTTTATGCATATACTATATAGATGTGAAAATCATGCCCGCGCTACTTACTATCCCTGAGGTTACCGCGCTGGGACAGTCTTACCTCAATGTGACCTTTACGGTGGATATTGACTTGTACCCAAGAAGATAGGAATCCTAGGCACAGGCTATCGTATCGATAGTCACGGTCCTAAGAGACGCGAGGGTATGTACTGACCTCTTGGACTTGGAAACTATGCCTCGCCTCAATATTGTTTGTGTATGTATTAATACAGTTCGAGAGTGATTCCTAACTTGTATTTCCCTTAGTACGAGTGATACGGGGATTGGATAGCAGAGTATGCCCGCACCATAATTTTTATATGGGGTGCTTTTAGAATATATATATTATACGAGTATTTAATATATATATGAATTTCTGAAATTTGGAACTTCCTATTGTGTTTATGGTAAGTAAGAAATGAATAATGACTTCAAATTGAAAATGCTTGTTTTGAAAAGTACAATAGCACACTGGGAAACTTTATTAATAAATAAAGTAAAATGAGAGCTTTGTTACAAAATGAAATTTACTTCTTAATCAGTTGAATTGTTTAGTTTAAATCTTACGAGCAACCTAAAATAAGATGAGTTAAACCGTTGGGAAGGTTAGTGCGATAGGTGTGCACATTAGAAGAGAGGTGAGAATTTCTCAAGAGAGGGTCGCACTAATATGTTGTTGCATTGGCCTGTAAACATTTTAAATACTTGCTGAACAAATTTTAAATCATTTACACTATCGGGCTCTAACCCTTTTCTATTTTCCTTTCTCTCTTATATATATATGTATATATTACGGGTGCCCAGCCACAGGAGGGTCTTGCATAGGATCCTTTTGAAGGAACGCGTTGCAGCTTAAGTGGGAGTTGCAGGCCTCTTGCTTAAATGACCTCATTCATTTGATTCTACTCTTAGCGTTATTTATTCCAGTTGGGCTTGTGTCGCCCTTTCCTTTATTCAGTTATTTAGCAAACATTGTGGTTCATTTATTTCTAGTATTGTCACTCTGGAATTTATTACTGTCTGGATGTTTTAGTTAAAGTTTTAAATGTTAGGATTTAGTTGTTGAATGTTTAAATTATTTGGATTATATGTTCCAGGATAATTGTGGTGTGATATTTTAATATTGAATTATGTAAAGTTTTAAATCATTGGTTATGAATAGAATTTGGAAAGTAATGTCTATAACGGTTTTGACACTTAGCTTAATTATTTAGGGTGTTTAAATTGGAAAAGTATTTTTGACAGTGATGCTAAGAATGAACCAATTGTTCACCTTGATTTTAATTTAATAAACGAGTGATCACCCAGTATTTAATTAGGCGGGGTGTCACAGGTGCTATCAAAGCATCAGGTTCTAGTGTCCTTAGTATCTATTCGGCTCATCTCGTTTCCAGCTTAGCGTCTTTAATTTAGATCCCTAACATTAGGAATGTTGTATTCATCTTTATGCGTTGGAAATTCGTACTTCTACGATTTGTCGATATGAATATTGAACTTATTCAGATGAAATTTTTAATTTTCAGATGGCCCGTCAGGACGAACAAGCTAAGGCCATTGGGGAAGTTAAAGAGCAAGGACAACCCACACCTCAGATGTCTCCAAAAAGGGTACCGATTGCTGAATTTGCAGGCATTGTGGCGCAAGCAGTTACCACTGCAGTTTTACAGTATCACTAACGCAACATGTAACTCAGAGGAGGCAAAAGACCTAGAGAGGTTAATCAAATGAATGTGACTAAAGCTGACAATTGTGCGAAGGCACCGAAATTGCAACAACAAACCACTCAAGACCGAGACAGTTCCAGGAGTAACAAAATTTATGTAAAGGGCCAAAAGTGTCAGGGCCAACAAAGTCAGATTCATAATGAAGTCACAAATAGGTGTTTCAGTAGTGGAATGGACGGTCACAAACGTCAATCTTGTCCGAATCAGACTGGGGAGAAACTACAATCCGACCAGCAGAGAATTTCGGGACTCTACTATAAATGTGTACAGTCGGGTCACAAGTGGAGGTATTGTCCTCACCCTGACATAGATTTTCCGCAAATTTACCATCAAGGCCAACAAGACCAGGGAAAAAGCGAGGCTAGTCAACAACGTAATGAAGTGAAGCAGTTTCGAGGGAGGTGCTTCCAATGTGGCAGAAATGGCCATAGGCGTCAGGATTGCCCAGAGAAGAATAGGGCCCCATGGCAGCAAGGTACTAGTAATAAACCACAGGAGTCAGCTCCACCAGCCATTCGAACAGCCTCAGTTCAGCAGATGCAGTTACAGTATGGACGTGTCTGTAACGTCCACCAGATAGCAGCATCTCCGGCCCCAACCGAGATAAAAGGTATGCTCCTTATACCTGGTGCTATGGGTTGAGTTTTAATTGGTATTGGGTAACCACACTATTTTATAGCTACCCATTTCACGAAGGCCTTAGGATTATTAGCCACAGCAAAGAGCACTGTGACGTGTGTAGACTCACCACTGGGGAGTGAATCGCTCATTTTCTTTATATGCCGGGGTGCGGGGGTAGAGATTGGTAGCTTGGTATTACCTGCAGACATGTTAGTCTTAGACATGCATGAGTATGACGTTATTATTGGTATGGATTGGCTCGCTGCTTACAGGGCCATGATAGATTATTTTGGTGGGAGTATTGCTTTTGCCATTCCGGGGCAAGAGATGTTTGTAGTGGCGATGCCTCGCCCAGAGGGAGGATCGACCGCTCATTTGTATTACATAGAGGAGGATACCTCTAAGGAGGTTATGATTCCATTAGACTCGATCCTAGTTGTTCGTGAGTATTTTGATGTATTTCAAGAGATACCAGGCCTACCCCCCAGTCGAGAGATAGACTTTGTCATAGATTTATTACCGGATACTAGACCTATAGCACGCGCTCCAAATCGTATGGCTCCGACGGAGATGCGTGAGTTACGAGATCAGATAGAGCAGCTGTTAGGTTAGGGCTTCATTCGCAGGAGTACCTCACCTTGGGGCGTTCCAGTCTTGTTTGTGAAGAAGAGAGATGGTTCACTGAGGCTATGTGTGGACTACTAGGAGTTGAACAAGGTCACGATACGGAATAAGTATCCGTTGCCTCGAATCGATGATCTGCTCGACCAACTGAGGGGAGCAACTTTCTTTTCGAAGATAGATCTGAGGTCGGGGTACCATCAGCTACATATTAGGGAGTAGGATGTTTCAAAGACTGCTTTCTTGACGAGAAATGGGTCCTATGAATTCAGGGTGATGCCATTTGGCCTCACAAATGCTTCGGACATGTTCATGGACTTAATGAACCGAGTGTTCAGAGAGTTCTGGGATCAGTTTTTCATCGTCTTCATAGATGACATTTTGATATATTTACACTCCGAGGAGGAGCATGCCGAGCACTTGAGGCAGGTTCTTCATACTCTACGAGAGCATCAGTTGTATGCTAAGTACGAGAAGTGCGAATTATGGTTGCAAGAAGTACAGTTATTGGGGCATGTTGTATCTGAGCAGGGGATAGCAGTTGACCCGAGTAAAGTGTCAATGGTGAGGGAGTGGGGACAGCCCACGACACCAAAGGAAGTGCGTATTTTCTTAGGGTTAGCCGGATACTACAGGAGATTCATTCGGGGATTCTCCAAAATAGTGGGTCCATTGATGAACCTGACTCGCAAAGGGGTACCATATGTTTGGGATGATGCTTGTCAATTGGCTTTCGACGAGCTGAAAGACAAGCTTACTTCAGCACTGGTCCTTGCTTTACCTAAGCCGGGTGTAGAGTACCTGGTTTACACCGATGCCTCTTTACGGGGACTTGGGGGAGTACTTCAGCAGGAAGAGAAGGCTATAGCTTTTGCCTTCCGCAAGCTTAAGCCTCATGAGAAGAATTACCCCACCCATGACCTTGAGTTAGTAGCGGTCGTTTTTGCATTGAGGATATGGAGGCACTATTTATTGGGAGAGAAATTTCGCTTGTTCACAGACCACAAGTCACTGCAATACCTGTTCACTCAGCGAGAGCTGAATATGTGTTAGCGCGGGTGGTTAGAGTTTGTGAAGGACTATCAGTTCGACATACAGTATCATCCGGGAAAGGCCAACGTAGTTGTTGATGCGTTGAGCCGCAGGCCGGTAGACGATGTAGCGGACATCTGGACATCTGTCATGACAGTGACACCCGAGATTGTTATGAGGGTGATACAGGCACAGACCGCAGACCTGTTTTTCCAGGAGCAGATCGTACGACTTTTAGATGAGGATGCTGAGTCCTATTCTGTTAGTTCTGATGGGGTTTGTGGTTTAATGGGAGATTGGTGGTTCCAGAAGGAGCAGAATTACGTCATGCAGTGATGACCCAATCTCAAGGGTCCCGATTTGCAGTACATCCTGGGGGAGATAAGATGTCCAAGGATACGAGATGGCAGTACTGGTGGAGTGGGATGAAAAAGAACATTGCTGAGTTCATGTCCAAGTGTTCTACCTACCAGCTGGTAAAGGTGGACCATCAGAAACCGTCACGGTTGCTTTAGCCATTGGAAATACCCGCGTGTAAGTGGGAGAGTATTTCCATGGACTTTATTACAGGGTTGCCTACATCACAGCGGGGCCACGACTCTATCTGGGTGATTGTGGACCATTTGACCAAGGTGGCTCATTTTCTGTCGGTGCGGACAGACTATACCACAGGTCAGTATATTCAGTTGTTCATTGCTGAGATTGTCAGATTACATGGGGTGCCCCTGAATATTGTGTCAGATAGAGATAAGATTTTTGTGTCACGTTTCTGGGAGAACTTTCAGGAGGCTATGGGTACAGAGTTGAGGTTGAGTTCAGCTTATCACCCACAGACAGATGGACAGACAGAGCGTACTAATCAGATGTTGGAGGATATGCTACGCATGTGTGTCCTTGATTTTGGAGGAGGTTGGGAGCCACATCTTCCACTGGTAGAGTTCGCTTATAATAAGTCTTATCAGTTCACGATTGGCATGGCTCCATTTAAGGCTTTGTATGGAAGACCTTGTCGTTCCCCAACTTGTTGGCTAGAGGTGGGGGATAACAAGTTGCTAGGACCAGAGGTGATTTAGGAAACCTCCGCTAGGATTGAGATGATCAGGAGTCGCATTCGAGTAGCCCAGGAGAGACAGAAAAGCTACGCCGATGCGAAATGGTTCTTTCGAGAGTTTAATATGGGGGACAAGTTATTATCACATGTATCTCCTATGAAAGGAGTGATGAGGTTCGGGGAGAAAGGAAATTTAGCCCGAGGTACGTGGAACCATTTCCCATTATCGAGAGGATTGGGCCGATAGCATACAGATTGGGACTGCCAGAGCATTTACATCGCATTCACGATGTGTTCCACATCTCGTCGTTGAGACGATATCTTCGGGATGATATGTCCCATACCCACATTGCGATAGATGAGATAGACTTACAGTCTGACAGCTCTTACGAGGAGAGACCGGTGGCTATCCAAGACCATAGCGAGAGGAGATTGAGGTCGAAGATAGTTCCACTTGTACGGGTCCAGTGGGAGCATCATAATGTGGAGGAATCCACTTGGGAGCGCGAGGCCGATATGCACGAGAGGTATCCAGATTTATTCTTACCAGGTATGCCTTATTTTTCGAATATCGGGACGAAATTCAGTTATTAGGGGGGAAGTATGTAATACCCCGTATTTTTATGCTTTATTAATTTGGGGATTTATTAAATTTAATGTGAGTTATTAATTTAATATAAATCTGGAAATTAATTACTTTATAATTATTAACGTGATGTGAGTAAGTAATTATGGGAAACTTGTTGAATATTACTAATGAGTAGATTAATATATAATATTGGTTCTATTAAATGTCAAGAGTGAATAAAATGATAATTTTGGAAATTTGAGTCGGGATGCGCCTGTGTCGCGTCGGGACACCCGTGTCGCGTCGAGACTAAATATTGTTTTATACAAGTGAATAAATTATAAGTTGTTCGTATGGTCATTTTGAGTGGGCCAAAGTGTCCGAAAGGGTCGAGATAGTTAGAAAAGTGTACCTGGGGGTTTAGTTTGGGTCTCGGGACGTTTTTAAACTTATTTAGCGCCCCGGGAGGGCATTTTGGACGTTTTGTAATTTTAGGTAATTAAACCCACGAATTTACAAGGGTTATATCAGATGCCTAGGGTTGTCTTCTAGGGTTAACCCAACCAAAGACAAGTGACATCCATAGGAGAGGAAAGGAGATAGCTTTCAAAGCAATTCTAGGCCGAAAATTCATCCGGTTGCACCACCACCACCACCAACGCGTAGATCGTGCGACGGGGAACGCAACCACACCAAATTCGTCAACAAATTAGAACTATGACATTTCCAGGCAAGTATTTATCTTGCTGATTTTCGTTAATGCATCACTCATGTTAGTCTAGGGTTGATTAGAATGAGTTTCATGGAAGAAAACCCATGTTGGAGATAGGAAATTGCATGTAGTAATGATATAAATGGAAATCTGGAAATCCCCTTCATATGTAGAGGTTGAACCACGAATTTATGATGTTTTAGAAGAAGAAATTCAGGAAAAATATTGATTAGAACAAAGTTAAAGAAATTTCTAGGGTTCATGAGGTTTATACAAGTTTAGCCCTTTTAATCCATGGTTATTGATGAAAATTCACATGCTTTATGTAGAAGATGTTTAATTTGGGTTTATAATGAATGTAGTACGAATTTTTGGGAGTTTGGGTGTGAAAAATTTGGATTTGATTGAGGTTGGATTATGAAACTCGTAACTGTTAATCTGCAAAATTCGCATACATGTTTGATCGATCGATCGAACCAGGAGTGTCGATCAATCGACGCATGGATCGATCGAGCCCCTGCCATCGATCAATCGACCCCTTCTGGCAGACTCACATTTCCCCTTTGTAAATAGTTATATTCAAATTAAATGAGTAAAAATATTTGTACATCCTTATTAAAATATTTTGGGAGATAAAGAAGACCAGTAGGACTTATTAATAATTATGAGACCTTTAATGTAAGACGAGATTTGCATTTTTGGGATGTTTACATATAAGGGACGATAGAATTGTGTATTAAAGGGAGAGACGCGTACGATGGAAAATAGATGAATACCTACTGAATTATACACTTGGGAGGATAGTGTCCATGAGTGTTACGTAGTAAGTTGGAATAATCCCTCAAACTAAAAGTAGGAGACGAACCGTTATAAGTGATAACTAAATAATGAGAAATAAGGATAAATGTTATAATTATGGGTTATGAGATGAACCTAAATTTGATATAGAAAGAGTAGTATATTTATATGACTGTGTTTATGCATATACTATATTCATGTGAAAATCATGCCCGCGCTACTTGCTATCCCTAAGGTTACCGCGCTGGGACAGTCTTATCTCAATGTGACCTTTACGGTGGATATCGACTTGTACCCAAGAAGATAGGAATCCTAGGTACAGGCTATCGTATCGATAGTCAAGGTCCTAAGAGACGCGAGGGTATGTGCTGACCTCTTGGACTTGGAAACTATGCCTCGCCTCAATGTTGTTTGTGTATGTATTCCTAACTTGTATTTCCCTTAGTACGAGTGATTCGGGGATTGGATAGAAGAGTATGCCCGCACCATAATTTTTATGTGGGATGCTTTTAGAATATATATATTATACGAGTATTTAATATATATATGAATTTCTGAAATTTGGAACTTCCTATTGTGTTTATGGTAAGTAAGAAATGAATAATGACTTCCAATTGAAAATGCTTATTTTGAAAAGTATAATAGGACACGGGGAAACTATATTAATAAATAAAGTAAAATGAGAGCTTTGTTACAAAATGAAATTTACTTCTTAATCAGTTGAATTGTTTAGTTTAAATCTTACGAGTAACCTAAAATAAGATGAGTTAAACCGTTGGGAAGGTTAGTGCGATAGGTGTGCACATTAGAAGAGAGGTGAGAATTTCTCAAGAGAGGATCGCACTAATATGTTGTTGCATTGGCCTGTAAACATTTTAAATACTTGCTAAACAAATTTTAAATCATTTACACTATCGGGGTCTGACCCATTTCTATTTTCCTTTCTCTCTTGTATATATATGTATATATTACAGGTGCCCAGCCATAGGGGCGTTTTGCATAGGATCCTTTGGAAGGAACGCGTTGCAGCTTAGGTGGGAGTTGTAGTACTATTGTTTGGACGACCTCATTCATTTGATTATACTCTTAGCGTTGTTTATTCCAGTTGTGCATGTGTCGCCCCTTCCTTTATTCAGTTATTTAGCAGACATTGTGGTTCATTTATTTCTCGTATTGTCACTTTGGAATTTAATACTGTTGGGATGTTTTACTTTAAGTTTTGAATGTTAGGATTTAGTTGTTGAATGTTTAAATTATTTGTATTATATGTTCTAGGATAATTGTGGTGTGATACTTTAATATTGAATTATGTGAAGTTTTAAATCATTGGTTATGAATAGAATTTGGAAAGTAATGTCTATAACGGTTTTGACACTTAGCTTAATTATTTAGGGTGTTTAAATTGGAAAAGTATTTTCGACAGGGATGCTAAGAATGAACCTACTGTTCACCTTGATTTTAATTTAATAAAGGAGTGATCGCCCGGTATTTAATTAGGCGGGGTGTCACATCACGGTTACTGACCGTGACATGACTGTGACAAGTCTAATGAACTTATAATGGTCAATGACCGTAAGAAGTCCGTGACAACCCATGTTGTTACCCCCAAAATTATCACGGTCATTGACCTTGACAATTCTAACTCGTCAAGGTCAATGACCGTGATAATCCAACAGATTTGGTGTAGTGGTTGTACTAAACAAACCAATGCCCAAAGATTGTGATAACATCACACCCTCAATTTTAAACAAATAACCTGATTTTCAAAGGACTCACTAAAATATATGTAAAGAGAGAGAGAGAAAGAGAGAGGGAGAGAGAGAGAGAGGCAGGTCCCTCTGCACACTAAGTTTGTACATGTGCTGGCGCACATCAATTTTTTTAAAATATTAAATAAAATTGAGTTGATTTTTTTATGTGATATTTAAACATTTGAACGGATCCTTATAAAAAAAATTAGCTCAAAAAACTGCTTTTGTTATTTTAAAAAAAAAATGGTCAAACTTTCGCACCTTTTAAAGTGTTTAAAAACAGTAAAAGTTTGACTGATTTTTTAAAAATAGTAAAAAATGTTTTTTTTTAGATGATTTTTTATATGGATCCGTTGAAATGTTTAAATATCACACAAAAACAATCAGCTCAAAACATTTTTTTTACTATTTTAAAAAAATGATGTACAAACTTAGTGTGCACATGAGCCTGTCTGTGTATATATATATATATATATAGTTTATTTTATTATTTAATTGAAACAAATAGCAAAAAATTTGCAACTGAAGAAAAAAAAAGGGTGTTACAACCATCGAACTCATAAAAAAAAAGTCCGACGTATTAGTCAGATCAACTTCAAAACCCCAAAAATATATTGATTCCAGAGCTTTGTTCGGTACAGTGGAATTAAAATCTACCTGATTCTTGTGGAACATAAATCTTCTGATTTTGTTTTGTTTGTGCTGAAATATTTAGCCAAAAATAAAATCAAAAAAACATTAGCATTACTTTTTTTAAACCATATCAGAACTAGCTCACTTCAGTTAATTTGGATTACCTGATTGGAGTACTCAATTCTAACAATTTCCAAACTAAAAACAAATTAAGAGAAAAAGGAAAAAACTTCCACTGTTCAAACTACGGTCTAAAAAACTAGGCAATACAATCTGAAGATTGACATATTCACACTAAAAATACCTTGATTCAGGAGTTTGTGTTAATTTCATTTTTGTCCAAAGAGGGGTGGGGTTTTCGCTGGCGACACCGGATGTCGGAGCAGAGAGAGGGGTTGATGCCAGAGTAGAGATTGAGGTGTTGGAGACGGGTGAGCCATGTGGTACGGAGAGAAGAGACGGTTTGATCCATCTCCTAAATCTCTGTCCAGTAACCTCTAAATACCTATCCCCGACTGATAATATGAGAAATCGGCCATATGGCGTTCTCATACCAGCAAGTCAGGAGTAAAGTGTGTGTTTAACAAGTAAAGCAAGCAAATAGAGAGAAGACAATATATAGAGTGGTTCAGCCTTTAAAATAGGCCTACATCCCCTGTGTTCTCCATTCTCATTATCTGCGTTTCATTGTACAATATAATCATGCCTAAAGAGGCGTACAAGTATGAGAATAAAGGTGAATACATGGCAGTATTGTAGATTTCGGTGAGCCCGAGAGGTGGCTGCGATGTAGATGTGTGGTCTCCAAGAGGTATGTTGAGATCGTGTAGAGAGAATCTGTATTGCAGAGCCTATCCTTGTCGGGTATGGAATTGATCCCTTTCCCTCTACGTGTGGTCCTCTATTTATGAGGAAATGTGTTGAGTCACATGCCCTGAGCACATGGCGTATACCAAGTCTGCAGCAGTTGTGGATGAAGGGGTGCGGCCTACAAAGCAAGCAGTGTTGTAAGTTGATGGAGGGTGTCGCGCACCATACGGGGGAGTTCCGCGGCCTACAATGGATAGGGTTTCACCCTATGCCATCTAGTCCTGAAGGGATGTCGTGCCAAGTGAGTTCTGGCCGCACCCTAAATGAGGTCTAGCCGTGGCCTGTATGACCTATGATGCCTGCGAACTGGAGAAGAATACATTCCGCGACAGGGTGCTATATTTGTACTATCAATAAGCCCCCAAGCCGTAGTGCCAAGGGAGATCCATTGGGACTGCGGCTCAGTAGCCTAGGTGTCGCGGTGCTTCCAAAGCAACGATTCGTCTTCCGCGCTCCCTTATATAAATTGTTTCTGCCCGTGGACTTCATTACGTTTCCAAAACTTTTGAGAGCACATCGAGAGCGAAACTCTGTACTCTCTCTTGCATATTACGGAAACCTTCTGAGGCGGTGTGCGGTGGTTCAGGGTGGTCTGAAGCTGATTACTATAAGTTTCTCCATTTCCAGGTGATTTTTCAACCACCATACTTTCATAAAAGCCTTTGAAATTTACAGTTTTCTTCGCTTTTGATATGATTTTGCTTTTTCTGGTTCATTTTCTAGAAATCTAGGGTTTTGTTTGTACGTTTTGCCCTTTCCCACGTATGCTACATATGAAATACATACAACTGTTCTTGGTGTTCATAATCGAACTCTTCGTATTCTGTGAGTTTTATCCTAAAAATGATTAGAATTTAGATAATCAACTGTTTAGGATAGAGGCCGCGGCATGGTAGGATTTCAATAACCATTCCCGTGAATTATTACAATCCTTCTGCGCCATAACGTTCCAAATGGCCCCGGTCCCTCAAATTATCATCCACGGTATCGAATCACCATCCTTGTAGTCTCGAACAGCCTTCAAACTTCCATGAACCCAAGACATATCCATGTTAAATAACTATAATTGCTACTAGAGCACATCGAATTGACACTGAAAATTTAGGAATGGCTGTGGCCAGGAATTCCTTAAAGCAATTCTATCTTATTACTGCGGCAGCCTATGTTCCTCTACTGATATGGAGATGGCCGCGGCTAGTTGGGACAGTACGATCCCATAAGTAATAGAGTTTGCCCATTAATAACTGTGTTAGGGAAATGATTCCAAAGACATTTTTAATACTTAAAAATACCCTTCTGCGGCTTCTTGAAGTCTTTTCCAAACCATACTGGCTGCGGCGCCTAACTGCGAACTCTGCTTTTCAGGTACTGTTGCAGCCATATGAGCTTTTACCTAGACGAGTTCCTAAGAGGCTTTTGGGCAAAGCATTTTAGGACCTATCCCTCCGAGCTTACTTCCGTGCCCCCTCTAAGATCAATAAGGCCTTGCAAACTAAAAGATTGCCCAAACTGTGTGATACTCGACTCAGACTCCGCGGACTCTGCATCTGGGAAGGATTTCCAATCGCCGATGGAAGAGGAAGCCAACTCAAGTACTCATCCAATGGGTGTAGGAGACAGTGCCACGGATTCTAGAAATAACCCAGGAGGTATATCTGGGAGGGCTGAGAGACCCTTGGCCGCACTTGATATCCGCGGCTCGATGACCCAAGATTGGGTTGAGCAGGTGGATGAGGCCTTCGAATTTCCAAAAAATTTGACGTGCTCAACCCCTGCCGCGAACCAAAGACCGTGCACGGTTCTATCCGATAATGGAATCTGCTTCCCTCTACACGCCTTCATTTACGGGCTGCGGCTGCCTATTCCAGTTCCTATCCGTCGCCTTTTTCAGGCAATGAACCTGGCCCTAACAATGTTGGACCCTAAGGGCTAGAGAGCCATTCTCGCTGCAGTTGTCCTTTGGGAGAATTTGTTCAAAAAGGACTTCACTCCCGCGGATTTCTTTCACTTCTACCACCCAAAGGAGAACTCAGTGAAGTTCGCGGGCTACTACTACCTCTCTAGCCACGGTAGGGACGAAACCCTTTACACTGGGAGACCGACCAGTGTGAAGAACTGGAAGGGGAAATATTTCTACATCTCCGATGAAGGATGGGAGATGCACCCCGAGGAGAATGAAAGAGAAAAGACATATAGAATGCCGCGGCAGTGGGGGTCTCCCTCAAAATTAGGTAATAATACTGTAGCCGCGTCCTTCAATTTCACATAAATATGCATAACTTCCACTATCCTTTGAATCGTCTTTTCTTCTGCAGCCCTTGACAATCTGCACTTGAACAAGCGGCAGGAAATAAGAGTTATCGAGGACGCAAAATTCCTGCTGAACGCAAGAAGTTCGGCACACTTGTAACGTCGACAACCATATTTGAAGCGGGATTTTTCCCAAACAAATTTATTCCTCGACAAATGGGCGCGGAAGGTAATTAACTGGGCCATAATTTTTACTCTGCGGTCATTTATTCTCTTGAACTCATGCTATTCCTTTTCAGGTGAAGAAGTTGACAGGGAACTGCTAGCGGCACAGCTAGAGGAGATGGACGAGGACGCAGTCGTCCTAAATAATACTGCGCAAAGCAGAAAGAGGAAGAGGTCCAAGGCCAAGGGACCTGCCGCGGCTCCCTCCGAAAAAAATAATGCTACGCCTGTCGTGGCTCCTGCCGAAAGAACTACAATACCTGCCGCAGATCAAATGGTTAATGATGAGAATCTTCCGCATGACCATTTTGATGATGACATAGCGGACAACCTGGCCGCCACGGGCTTGATGTCAATCGATGTGCCCCTTCAATCATCGTCTCCTCCACCGCCAACTGTTGTGGCGATTAACGCGAACTTGCCACCTCCTCAATTCTGCGGAAAGTCTGGGCCTGATGGTAGACCAAGGCCCCAATTAAGGCAGCCTGACCACAATTCTTCTTGGGACACTACCGGAAAGGCCGCGCTGAGAATCAAACGAGCCTTGGATGCCGCGAACCTTGACATGCTAGTGGGAGAAGATCATGAAGATCTGGAGGACTGTGGCCTGCATAACCTTCTGAGGGTACGTACCAGTTGTCATTCTTTAACTTTTGCATCTCATATTTTTCCATACTTTTTCTAACGTCTTTTATTTCAGGCCGCGGATGTGATTGTGTTCCAGAAGAGGAAGTACGAGGACTTGTACAGGTTGAAGGAGGCCGAGAAGAGTGCACATGTCGCGGACTTACAGGCTGCACGGACTTCTTATTTTGAGGCAGGGAAGAAGTCTGCTGTCGCGGCTCTTCTGGCAGCCCACATGGACCTTGAGAAAGCAATCAAGGCAAGGGAGGAAGCGGAGGAGAATTTTAAGCAAGCCGCAGAATCCATGAAATCCTCCCAGGCCCAGACTACCGAAGCCGCCCGTGTCGCGGAGATTTCAAATACCAAGCTCGCCCTACTCCAGCAAAAATATGAAGAGTTGGAAGCCAAGTCCGCTCAAAAAGACGAAGATCATGCCACGACAATAAAAAGGTTGGAGGTTGATCATGGTGACGCCCTCCCGCTAGCCATAGATTATGCCATGGAGTCATTCAAAGGCTGTAAGGACTTCTTCCTTATCAATAACAGGGCATACCTCCGCGGCTACCAGGAGCTGTGACAAAGATTTATTAAGAGGTTCCCTGAGGCCAAGGATGAGGTCCTTGCCTGGAAGTTAAGCGATGCCGAACATCAAGAATGCATCGCTGAACTTAAGGCCGTGGCAGAAGATGGAGCAAGGCTCAGGGCTGAGGCTGAGGCTGAGGCTGAGGCTGTGAAAAACCCCGGAATTTTGATTATTTAATTTTATCAATTAAAATCAAACTAATAATTTCCTTTTATAAAACATTCGAGATGATGCGGAAGCGTTAGGATGTGATGGTTCAACTAAAAACAAATAAATACCAAATATTAATTTTCTTAAACAAATTAAAATTAAACCGAGGTGAAAATTAATTAAAACACACACAAATATTATTTTCACAAAAATCAATTAATTAAAGCCCTAGAATTTGCCTAAGTCATATTTTTCATTTCAACAAAGTTAGGCCAAACCAATTTTTGCAAATGACTTGAATTAAACGACTTTACCCAATATTTAATTAAAGTCCAAATTAAATTGAGTGTGATAATTTAAACCAAATTTTATCATGAATTATCCTAAGCATGCGTTCTAAATTATTTAAGCAAGATAAAATAAACCAATCAGACTACGCCGCGATGTACGAGGAAAAACCCAAGACGGGAAAAAACCTCGGACGGCCCTAGCCATAAATTCACTAGATACGGAATTACAAGTACAAGAAAAAAGACTTACAACACACGACTCGATCCCTCTCAAGCCCCGATGCTTCTTCTTGTAGAAACCTCTTCTTAGCGAATAACCTTGGAACACCATCGCGATCTCGGAATCCACCGATAGGACTTTATATGGTCACCGTCACCCGAGCAAGGAGCCTTTCTCCAAGTGGGTAGAATCTCAACAAAACGTCTTCTTCTTTGATGGATGTAGAAGCAAACCAAAACTTCTCTTTGAAACGAAAGAGATAAACCGGTGCCAAACTCCAAGCAATTGATATGTATATATGTGAACTTTGATAAACAATATGGGTGTAAAACTAGAGTGATAAAATATTTTCTCTTGAAATATAGCACTCAAAACTTGATCTTTTTCTCTTTTTAATTTTTTCTCTCAAAACATTCTCTAAGAGTTTGTATGATATGAAAAAGATAGATTATCAAAAGTGATTCCCGCACATATTAAAATCTGAAAAAGTTGGTTACAAACATAGTGGGAAAGGGGGTGCAAAACTGCCAAAAAATTGCCAAAAACTGTTCCCGCCTAGCATCTCGTTCGAACGAGACTTCTAACGACGTTCCAGATTGGACTCGTTGGATATCTCGTTAGAACGACATTTCGAACGACGGACCAGTATACCTTGGTGGGAACTCGTTGGCAAACTCGTTCGAACGACATCTGGTTCGAACGAAAAACTCGTTCGAACGACATATCGAACGACTTCCAGAAATTTTATAAAATTCGATTTTGGCCCAGAAACTTTATATACTTTATTTTAAAGTTCTAATTAATTTTTTTCTTAAAATAAAACACAGTTTTTATTAAACCTAACACCCAATAACTTGTTCCAAGCTCCTATATATATAATATTGCATTCATACCTTGGGAGCATGGAACTATAGTTGATGACGTAGAAATGAGGCACACAAATCAGCATATTTGATGAGTCTTTATACTCTTTGCCTCTACGTCTTCGACAAACACTTCATAGGCTTGAGAGTATTACAATTACATATTATCCTGTGAATAAATGTTTTTGTCCGGAATTGAGCCAACACTATACATGGACTCAATTGGAAATTTGTGTCCTTACAAATCTCCCCCTTTGGCTATTCCGGGACAAAAACCAAACAAAAATACTAAAGGGCCGTCAAGCTCTACTAGACTCAAAACATAACCCACCCAAACTTGACTCAACCCAAGGATTAAACACTTTGCCTTTTAAAGATGCCGCTTTAGTAGAATACCTGCACACTTAAGCAAACTATCAAACGCATAGGGAATATCAAAATATTAAATGCAATGGAAATAAATACTCCCCAAAAGTAATTCTCCCCTTTATCAAACAAATGACATACTTAGAAAGACGTCTCCCCCTAAGATAAATCTCCCCCAAACTAAGATGCGATAATATTAGGATTAGATACCATTTCTCCCCCTATCATTTTCTCCCCCTTTTTGTTCAGGAATAGACAAAGGTTAAAGAATAAAAGCATGTTGAAGCTTAAAGTGATAAGACATTAAAGCACATGAGCAACAAAAGCACAACTAATCCAAGATAGATACCAATAATGAAGTATATAAATCAAGGCAAAGACAGACAAATAACATATATATATATACTAGAAATATACCAATAGAGTACTTGCATATATATATAGATATAAACACACACATGACATAAAATACAATAAGTTTGCACACTCGTATGGCAAAAATGTGTCATATGAAAACGGAAGTGTGGGGTGTGAACTAGTAACGATTAAATTTAGACCCAATCACTTAATAAACATTCACGGAGTTCTCATTTGATTGCAAACGTCATCACATTTAAATATAACCTCATGTGACAATATAGATTGAACTCAATGAACAAACATACACAATGCATAAAAGCCTAGCATATTGATGATTCTACAAACCAATAGAGTCATGACATGAAATACGCAACTAGGATAAATGGACATTGTGCAAACCGTTGATATACCATCCAATCTCCCTCAATATGCATTTATATTAAATTTGAATGAATATATCAATCAAACATAGGCCTTGGCAATTATTTTTCTGTTTAATGCCATATTTTCTGTTTTGAGGCCTTTGGACCACGTATTTCTTTTAGGTCCATTTCAAACAGTGGCTTATAATCACAAAGGATCACTTAGTCCTTTCGGAGCCCTTCCCCGTGTACATTTATATTTATCATGTTTTCGTTGTTCACACAAATCTCACATGCAACGGATTTTGACATGCACTAGTCCTCCTAAGTCACAAATATGTAGATGACAAGATTAGTAGGAGAACACCTCACATAGCTCAAATATACATATGAAGTTAAAATTTCAAAAGAGCTCGTGCATGTGTGAATAGAGGCATATAGAAATAGAATTCATTTAAACAACACAAAATCCAACTACTCCATAAAACTATGGTAAAGAGCATAATAAGGATTGATAATCTAAACCAAAAGTTCTAGCCACGTGGGAGCGAAAAAGATGGAATTCAAACACAAGTATATGCCTCATAAAGTGTGTCAAACCAAAATACACACAACAAAAATCATTTTGAGTTTTTGACATTTTTAACCAAAAATAATAACAAATATATACTCAAAAGACAAACAAAAATCATTTGAATTTTTCATTAAGCTTAAATTACCAAGAGATAAAATCCAAATGATAAACAAAAATATTTTTGTATTTTTCATTTAATTCACACAAAATGAAGGAAATATAATACAAAAGATAAACAAAAATCATAATTCTAGCATGTGATAAACATGGAGCATAGACTAGAAAATGATTAAACAAGCATACATTTAGCATGTGAATATAGCATGAAGTACAAAGGCTAAAGTATGCAAACACTAACACATTCATCCTTTAGATTTAGCAAGGGAGGAAGCATGTGAAAGTAAATGAGAATAAACAAATCTAATATCTAGTGCATCTAAAAATAATTTTCGAATCCATATAGATGTATATTTCAAATGATGGGATTTGGGAACTAATGAAATACTAGATATCGACTTCCTAGGACTTCTTTTAAGATCAAAACAAAATGACCTAAGATGACCTTTCCTACCACAATGCAAGCAAGTGAAAACACGAGAAATGTTACCTAAGGTGTGACCTTTCCTAAAGTCTTTGGATAAAGTAGACCCTCTAAAACAAACAATGGTTTTGGCATTAGCTAAGGAAGTATTTGAACAAAAAGAGCTAGAACCATCACAACTACTAGAGTCTTGAAAGTTATTTTTCAATTTTAAAATTTCGGACTCAAGTAATAAATTAGACTCCTCAAAATTACGGGACTCCTTCTTTAAATTTTCTATAATTACTAGCAGGTTAACACACTCTCCCTCAATATGAGCAAACTTGTCCCTAAGAGTCTTCTCACGACATTCACTCTCTTTCTTGGACTTTTCTAAAATATCAAAATTTGAATGTAAGTCCATGAGCTTTTTATGAAAAATATCTTTTTGAGACAAGGAGATTTGCAAAGACTTAATGTGAGCTTTAAAACAAGAATTTTCATTTTCAAGAAATTTAATTCTTTTCACAAATCTCAAATTTAATTCCTTTAAATTTTCGTTACATTTATTAAGCCCATTTAATTCTTCTCGAAAATCAGAATTTTCATTTTCATTTAAATTGGACAAATTTTCATTAAGACGTCCCATCGAGAGATATAAAACAAAAATTGAGAGTGAGTCAACTTTGAACCACCTAAAAAGGTAAGGAAACACAAAAGCCGAAAAACGGATCTTTAACGCGATAACTTAGCGCTCCGGCTCTGATACCAATTTGAAAAACCCCGGATTTTGATTATTTAATTTTATCAATTAAAATCAAACTAATAATTTCCTTTTATAAAACATTCGAGATGATGCGGAAGCGTTAGGACGTGATGGTTCAACTAAAAACAAATAAATACCAAATATTAATTTTCTTAAACAAATTAAAATTAAACCGAGTTAAATTAATTAAAACACACACAAATATTATTTTCACAAAAATCAATTAATTCAAGCCCTAGAATTTGCCTAAGTCATATTTTTCATTTCAACAAAGTTAGGCCAAACCAATTTTTGCAAATGACTTGAATTAAACGACTTCACCCAATATTTAATTAAAGTCCAAATTAAATTGAGTGTGATAATTTAAACCAAATTTTATCTTGAATTATCCTAAGCATGCATTCTAAAATATTTAAGCAAGATAAAATAAACCAATCACACTACGCCGCAATGTACGAGGAAAAACCCAAGACGAGAAAAAACCTCGGACGGCCCTAGCCACAAATTCACTAGATACGGAATTACAAGTACAAGACAAAAGACTTACAGCACACGACTCGATCCCTCTCAAGCCCCGATGCTTCTTCTTGTAGAAACCTCTTCCTAGCGAATAACCTTGGAACACCACCGCGGTCTCGGAATCCACCGATAGGACTTTATATGGTCACCGTCACCCGAGCAAGGAGCCTTTCTCCAAGTGGGTAGAATCGCAACAAAACGTCTTCTTCTTTGATGGATGTAGAAGCAAACTAAAACTTCTCTTTGAAATGGAAGAGATAAACCGGTGCCAAACTCCAAGCAATTGATATGTATATATGTGAACTTTGATAAACAATATGGGTGTAAAACTAGAGTGATAAAATATTTTCTCTTGAAATATAGCACTCAAAACTTGATCTTTTTCTCTTTTTAATTTTTTCTCTCAAAACATTCTCTAAGAGTTTGTGTGATATGAAAAAGATAGATTATCAAAAGTGATTCCCGCACATATTAAAATCTGAAAAAGTTGGTTACAAACATAGTGGGAAAGTGGGTGCAAAACTGCCAAAAAATTGCCAAAAACTGTTCCCGCCTAGCATCTCGTTCGAACGAAATCTCGTTCGAACGAGACTTCTAACGACGTTCCAGATTGGACTCGTTAGAAACTCGTTGGAAATCTCGTTAGAACGAACAATCTCGTTCGAACGACATTTCGAACGACGGACCAGTATACCTAGGTGGGAACTCGTTGGCAAACTCGTTCGAACGACATCTGGTTCGAACGAAAAACTCGTTCGAACGACATATCGAACGACTTCCAAAATTTTTATAAAATTCGATTTTGGCCCAGAAACTTTATATACTTTATTTTGAAGTTCTAATTAAATTTTTTCTGAAAATAAAACACAGTTTTTATTAAACCTAACACCCAATAAACTTGTTCCAAGCTCCTATGTATATAATATTGCATTCACACCTTGGGAGCATGGAACTATAGTTGATGACGTAGAAACGAGGCACGCAAACCGGCATATTTGATGAGTCTTTATACTCTTTGCCGCTACGTCTTCGACAAACACTTCATAGGCTTGAGAGTATTACAATTACATACTATCCTATGAATAAATGTTTTTGTCCGGAATTGAGCCAACACTATACATGGACTCAATTGGAAATTTGTGTCCTTACAGGCTGAGGCAGCGACTGCGGACGGAGAGTCAAAGACTGCCGCGGGCGGAGAAGAGGCTGATGATGATGACGCAGCCTCTTAATTTCTGTTGTATCATTAATATAGGGCTGCTTCCCTCCGTTTTGTAATCTTAACTTCTGTTGTGGCTGCGGCCATATTTTTACCACTACGATTGACTGCTTGATATTCCTTGCTCTTTTACATTGCATGTTTTACATTGCTTGCTATAATGAATGGTTGTACGTAACTGCCTCATTTTTGAAAATGCATCCGTGCCCCGATAGACATAACATTTTAAGTTCGCGGACAGAGATCCATTTCTTCGTAGTATGATTTGTCAATGTCCGCGCCCACATAAATGGTGCCATTTTACTCCCGTAGGACATCAATTGCTGCGTCACAAGGTAGTTGCGTGTAAGACGCGACCCTTTATTATGCCGCGTCATTTAAATACCTTTACTTGATTACCGCGGACATGATTTCAAGGCTGGGGCTTGCTGATTGCACGGATCCCCAACTGCTTTCATTGCACCTAGTTGTCAGAACCTTTTATCTTTTGTCATCCCATAACCAACATGGAATATGTAGAGAAAGCCTTTCTTAGACTTGGTACAATTGAATCTCCTCCATCGTGGAATTTGATGCTGTGGCAGTTGTAGTTTTTTCATACTTCAAGATGTTAGTGCCTCAGCACTTTCATGAATGAGTGGCCCCTAGAGCTCTGCAACCGTATCGTTGGGATGCGGCACATTTCTGGTCCACCTGAACAATGTGCCTCTATAGACATACGTTGGTATTTCCAAGCCTTCTCGGGCTGGGTCATGTTGCCAAGCCTTAATATACGAGACACTATCAAGCCTCTTCAGGCTGGGTTATGTTATTAAGCCACCCACAGTTAATATGCGAGACACTATCAAGCCTCTTTAGGCTGGGTTATGTTATTAAGCCACCCACAGCTGCTGATATATATAAAGCCATCCCTCGCTAGATATTATAAGCCTCCCGGCTTGTTGACGCATCCCGAAAGCTAAGAGCGAGCATTGTAAGCCCTCACGACGAATTACGATTTTCAAAAGATGAGAACAGGCATTGTTAGCCCCCGTGGATAATTGAATCATTTCAAAAGCTAGGTACTAACATTATAAGCCCCCGTGGCTAATTATAGCATCCCGAGAGCTGAAAACGAGCATTGTAAGCCCCCGTGGCTAATAAAAGCTCCTTGAATCTTCTGATGCTTTCGTGATCATGATCATCAAATGATAAGATATAGTTGCACATCGTGAGGGGAACTTTTGAGCTAATTAAGATCGTAATCCCTCCATAGGTGCATCCCAAAATAATAATAATCTTCCAAGATAATGTGTTATTGGCCCTTGGAATTTGTTTAAGACAAAAGGTCTTTTTGTGAGATGACAAATTATGAAAACAAGAGAGAAATCAGATATGGCGAAATTTGCTAATTCATATATTTATATATGTATGCTCTAGTTAATGACTTTGTTAACAAAACATAAAGTATTGAAGATTAGGGCTATAATGAGCTTCATAAAGCATAAACAGAAATAGTTGAAATTGAAAAGACTAAGGAAGAGGTGCGGCAAGCAACCTATGTCAGGTTCGGCTGGGTCCTTTATGCATTCTTCAAGAATCGTTGCAGCATCCCTTGCCCAATTAGCCTTTCAACTTCATCTTTCAGAGCATAGCATTGCTCTGTGTCATGGCTATGGTCCTGATGGAATTTGCACCAGGTAGCTTTGTTCCTCTTGTGGGGCGGAGCTCTCAACTTTTTTGGCCACCTCAAAAGCTTGTCCTCCTTGATGAACTAAAAGATCTCTTCAATCGGGAAAATCAAAGGCATATAGACGCCCAGTTTTTTCTCTGATTTCTCTGTTCTCCTTTTCTAACTTCTGCGGGTTAATTCCACAACCTCTTTAATTACCGCGACAGACAAAGCTTTTTCCTCCGAACCCGCGCCTATATTTTGAGAGGCCGCGGCCTCTAGCATTAGCACCCTCCGAGTTAGATAATTGACTTGGGTCTGAAGTGAGGCATGGCTGTCATAGAGGTGATTAAGGTGATTGTACAGCTGCACAATCTCATCCTTGACTTCTGCGCTTTGGCTGGATTCTCCTTCCATTTCTGCTTCTGTTAGTCTTTATAAAGTATATAGAATATGAGACAAAACTAACAGAAGTGAGTGATCACAGAAGTATTGGGGAGGGGTTGAACCGCTCCATGATATGCTGAGGAGGCCGCAGCAAGTATGGCACACAAGTGTAGTGCCGCAGCCCTTTAATGTTATTCACCAAGGTCAATCCGAAGGCCACTTAAGTCCTTCCCACGGTGATTTTGAACTGTTGTAATAGGTCCGCACTAGTAGGGGTCGCGGTAGGAGATACTGTTGAACTTACAGGACGCACCCCTGTCTAGGCAGTGGAGAGATCCCAAGACAGGAGCCTAGGAACTGATATTTTCTCCCCCAATACGCGAAGAAAACCTACTAGGGTCCATTGATGAGAGAATTTCCTTGTGGTACACAATACGGCACAACTTCAATGATAACCCCTAGATCATAGGTTGATGGCAACAAAAATGGGAGTAAATATATCCCTTCCCTAATCATCCACCTTTTCGGGACTAAAGTCCACCATGCCTTTCAGCATTATCTAGATGGAATGATATCACAGGGGTATGTAAAATAGATCCAAAGCCATCAACTGAAGATCCAAAGACAGATCCAGAAATATGAAATACACGTTAAAAGGGGTGAATGTGAAGCGGAGCCCAATAACCAGTAACTGACCCGTGAGAAGATGATCCATAGGACCCTCAGGGGTCGAATAAGGTGTTTAAGAACTCATATATGTAGAGAAACAAGATTGAAATATCTCGCTTCCCATAGACGGCGCCAAACTCATGATACGAGAAATCGGCCATAAGGCGTTCTCATACCAACAAGTCAAGAGTAAAGTGTGTAATAAACAAGTAAAGCAAGTAAATAGAGAGAAGACACGATATAGAGTAGTTCAGCCTTTAAAATAGGCTTACATCCACTGTGCTGCTCCGTCCTCATTATATGCGTTGCATTGTACAATATAATCTTGCATAAAGAGGCGTACAAGTATGAGAATAAAGCAGAGTACATGGCAGTATTGAGGATTTCGGTGTACCGGGGAGGTGGCTGCGATGTAGATATGTGGCCTCCAAGTCGTATGTTGAGGTTGTGTAGAGAGAATCTGTATCGTAGAATCTTCCCCGAGCGTGTGGAATCCCCCTTATCTCGAGGTGTGGACCTTTATTTATTCGAGGTATGTGAGTTGTGTCACGTACCCTGAGCAGGTGATATATATCAAGTCTGGAGTAGCTGTCAATGAGGGGGATGCAGCCTGTAAGGCAGGCATATTAAGTGCCGCATCCTACATAGTATAAGGTTGCATCCAGCGTAGTAGAAGGTTGAATCTAGCATAGCAGAAGGCTGCATCCGGCATGAGGCTAAAGCTGTGGGTGCCGCATCCTGTAGTATAAGGCTGCGGCCTGTATGTAAGGACAAGTGGTATCTGCCGCACCCCCTGTACTAGAGCTGTGAGCGAGAAGGCCGCACCCTGTTAGTGAGGCTAGCGTTGTGGGTGCCGCACCCTGTGTAGTATAAGGCTGCACCCTGCATATGAGGCTGAAGTCATGGGTGTCGCACCCTGCATAGTATAAGGCTGCATCCGGCATGAGGCTGAAGCTGTGGGTGCTGCAGCCTGTGCTGAGTAGGGCTGCACCCTGTACTGAGTAGGGCCGCACCCCGTGATGAATAGGGACGCGACCTATGTTAAATAGGGACACACCCTGTTCTGAGTAGGGCCGCACCCCGTACTGAGTAGGGCCACACCCTGTGATGAATACGGTCGTGGTCTATATTGAATAGGGTCGCACCCTGTGACGAGTAGGCCCGCAACATGTGAGGTGTTGGGCCGCGGCCTATAAGATTTTGTGCATGCCTGAGTAACGTCCGCGACAAGGTGCTATATTTTCCATATCACCGACCATAGTTGTCCTTAACCTATCTCTCTGGCGATGTACCTAAGCTAACTATTTCATACCCCTGCCCTCCTCCAGAAAAAATTCGTCCAATATACTCACCGTAATTCAATCCCAAGTCTACCCAGCACTACACCAAATCTGCCGAATTGTCACGGTCTTTGACCTTGACAAGTTGGACTTGTCAAGATCAATGACCGTGAAAATTCTGGGAGTGACAACTTTTATTATCACGATCATTGACCGTGATAAGTTCATTAGAATTGTCACGGTCATGTCACGGTCTATGACCTTGACAAGTTTTGTCACGGTCAGAAACCGTGACAAACCCATGACAATTCTGGACAGAATTAAAAAAAAATTGTTGGGCAGTATGGCCACTGCCACTGCCCAGCAGTATATTTGTACCTGTTATAGCAATGTTGTACCTGTTTAAACATCATATATCCAAATAAAATAAAGATAATGAAAATATACATTCAAAACAATATGCATCACGATATAATCCAAATATAATTCAAATGTATCAACTTAAAACAATTCAATTCAAATAATGTCACTACATATTTGGGGCAAGGTTTCCTTTGAGGAGGTGAGTAGGACACATGATATACGAATTGACACACCCAGTAATATACATCGTGTCGCATTGTTTGCGCAAGCACAAGGGGGAGTTCTCCTTCCCGAGTATAACATGCGTGATGAGAACCTTGGGCTCGGTGTCTTGAAGAAAACATCCATGAACTGGCATACCCTGGACGGTATTCGGATCCCTCAACCCCCTCCCTATCCATTGGCCATCAAATATGTCCAGTAAAAACACGCTCGTCCAACCAAGTGTCGACATCAATCGGTCGAAGGGAGGCAAATAGGGGAGTAGATCATCAAAGTCCGCACGTGTCGTCGATGAAGCAGCGAGGTCCACATCCTCGTCATCCTGAACCTCCTCCTCCACCAGCACCTTATCCTTCCCTTTCTCCTTACAGTTTCCACACCACAAATGCTTCATGAATGAGAACATATATTGGACCGTCACCTCCAAATGAGACAGCTTTGCGTCATGCGAGTCCAGCGTTTTAGCCAACCCGGTGTCACTCGTCTCTAATCCGATGATCCTAGATTTGGTCACCCACGAGCTCACCCCCTTGTCCTCCCCTTGTGATCAGTGCCAAGCACTTGGCCGTGTACGTCTGTGGACAAAGATGCCTTGTTAGCATCAGACTGTGACTCCTACACTTCGTTAAGCTTTGCATGAAATGATAAAAAGCACATGATTAGTAAAATAAGTAAATAAAAAATTATAACGTAATTAATAAAAAGTAAACTTTTGGATTACTTACAATCGTGGCCGCGACGCTCGGGGACACCTCCTTATACTTCCCCTTCTTCGTCCGAATAGCCACATAAGTATCGAGCCTATATTACCTACCCCCAGGGCCACTCCTTATCCCTTGAAATGAAATAAAGTAAAATTAGTAGTAGCCCCGCAAAGTAAAATAATGAAGAATAATATATTTCTGTACTTATAGAAAAATTAAATCTTACCATCATCCTATGATCCACCTCGGCGTAAGACGTCCGGCCGGAGTAGTGCGCGTCCATCTTTTTTGCCTGATTTTCCCTCCCCGATTGACGAGATGTCAATTATCGCTCCCCGATCTCATTGTCAATGAACTTTTGCCATTGTGCCAATGAGATCGGCTTCTTCGGCGGGATGAATTCACGCATTCATAAAACAAACTCTCGGGTCTTCTCAAAGTACCGGGTCCGCATATTTTTCTTCCACGTCTTATGTTTCTCCCTTAACTACTCCAAGACCGAATCGCGTAGCTATGGATCTAGGCTGAATTGTTCCTGTCCAACAAATACAATGTTAGTTGCGAATAAATATAAATATAAAATGAAATCGAAATCGAAATCGAAATTTAAATTCAAATATTCATATAAATATAAATATAAATACATTACCTGTAGTTCCACCCAAATAGCTAACTTGAACTCATTTGGCACCTCCCTCCAACTAGTGTACCCCGGACCGATGATAGTCTTTACCAGCTCAAGGGATATCGCTAATAGCCCCGTCTTGTTCTCTATGGCAATCCCTAATTTTCCATATCTGGGGAGCCTAGGGGCCGAGGAGCCCTCGTCGCCTCCGACACCACCGAGCCCAGACGACATCATCATAATTAGCATCATCATCCTCGCCTTAATACCTGAAGGAGACATTTGTTGTAAAAAAATGTTATTATTAGTACAAATAAAAATAAATTAGAAGAAGACATGCAAATATGTACAATTCTACAAATCCAAAAGAACTGTTACTGTTTAACACCTCAATTCTGAATTCCAAAACAACAGCATCTAGCTCATAATATGTACAATTACTAAAAATACGAAACATCCCCACCCCCACCCCTACTGCCCACACACACACACACTACACAAGAGTGAAAATGATAAAGTGAAACCCAATTAAAAGAATTAAAAATGCATTGATAAAGTAAAAATTGGAATATTTATTACAAATTGAAAAATTGTTTGAAATTCAGGTTATCATAAAAAATGGATTGATATTCGGTAGGAGCAGTCAAGTGATCCACACTACTATTTAGACGCTTTAGCGCGTGTAGGACAATTGACCACGTCTCGTTGTTGATATACTCCAAGTAAAACACTTGGTTAACCTTTTGAAATGCACGAACAAGCGGCTCATCGCTCACGTTGTCGTTGCTCTTCAACTTGGACAAGTCAACCATGATCAAATTGGTGGCAGGATCAACTTTACAAGTATTTTTACCCTCAACTCTTACCCAGTCACAGTAAAATACAACCTCTTTGAAGCTTATATAATCCAATTTAAATATATTTCGAATTACACTATAGTAAGTCATTTCAGATTCAACGAGGTTCTTATCTTTTGCGCTCGCTTGAAAGAAAGTAAGAGCCTTGTTTGAAATGCCCGAGTTCTGTACATTTGTACTTTCCTCGTACACTTTTGCACCGAATATGTAACCGTTCAATCGATACTTTTTGTACTCTTGTGCCACGAACAAGGGTCCAGTGGCTAGACGAGCAAGCCTTGATGTCGCATCACCCGTCTTTAAGAGCTGAGAATATAGATAAATTAATTATATTAGTTATAAAGTTTGAGTGTAACGTAACGTTATGTAACGGTCATTTTCATTATAATTACCACTTGTGACAACCATGCCCTAAATTCACTGTCTGATTGTACCATTATTTTTCGTCTTTTATTGTTCTCACAGGCTTCATATTTTCTGCATATTACAAAATTAATCATGTATAAAATAATCTAAAATATTCTAAAATAATGTTAAACATTAAAATAATTTAAACTTAATTTTTCCATTCTTCGACATCTTCATGTGTGTCAAATAGATAATGTTGCAAACTCGTTAATTTCACTCGTTGTCCCATAACATGACCACCATCATCGACGAACTCATCAGTGTCACCAACGCTGGTCGAGTCAGGCATATATTCCCATGTATATATTGATGACTCCACGGTGATTTATTCCTCTAAAATTGATCCTACAATGTATCGCGTATTCTTGACGTAATCTTTAAAAACATTCATCAATATTTCAAATGGATACATCCACCGATATCTAAATGGACCGCAAAGAAGTGCCTCGTCGCATAGGTGTACTAATAAGTGAACACTTATGTCAAATAATGCTGGGGGAAAGTACTTCTCCAACACATAAATCGTTTCAGTCACCGCCAATTTTGCGGACATTATGTGTTCTCGATTGACTAACTTCTAACACAAGGGTGAGAAGGTAATACTAATTTGCATATTATCCCTCCGCAAATCCTTGTGCTTGGATAAATAGTGCTTAACAATAGAGGAACCAATTGCATGATCACATGCCAATAGTGGGACTTACACTTATGTAAATCATGAGTAACATAATTCACAATCCTTTGAAAGTTGGACAAAAAATTAGATGGGCCCTTCAAATTATATATTGTAACTAAAAGCACTTTCCTTTCCCCACTCGCCAAAGTAAACACACCAGGGGGAATTATTGTCCTCCCCCTACTATCTTCTTTCAACCATAGTTGTGCCTTAATTTTCAACGATTTAAGGTCTTTTCGTGCATTTTCTCCATCCTTCGAATGACTCCCCCCAAAGCAAGTGCCTATAATATGTTCAACTTTAACAGCTCGTGCATTTTCAACGATTTAAGGTTTTTTTCTTGCATTTTCGTGTAATATACTTAACAGCCCATGCACATTATTACGATTTGAGAAAAATTCGACAGCATATCCCCGTAGTTCTCCAGTACAAGACGTAGATTGGCAAGTGTGAGTGTTATTTTAATTGATTAATTGAAATAACAGTCACACTTGTCAATCTAGTATGAACCCAGAGGACATTAGGATACGACTGCAGAAATTCCTCCAAAAGTAAAAACTTTAAGCCACTAAGAATATTATTATACAGAAATTATGCAGTGCCAAGCTGTCCAAACGGGACAATTCGAGAGATCTCATTACAGGGGTAATGACTCTCGAACAGGTCTAAGCGTTATTGAATGCGTACACATAAGAACTAGAAGGCTAGTATCTATGCGCCCTATATGTAATTTCAAGTATATTTCATTTAATTATCACATTATATATGTATTGTTCGTTATACAAAGTAAATTTCAAAAAAATTTGAAAAATCCCACCCCATATGGACAATAATCCAGTGGTCATGCGACTTTTAAAATTAACCAACACAATATTGATCCACTATAATCCAACCGCAATGGCAATAACAAATGTGTATCCCGTACTCCTTCTAATTCATCTACTCAATTAATTCTTTTCATCAATTAAACTAACAATTAAAGTATACAATTATTAATTTACTAATTTACAATGAGGGGCAATCCTACTTGCATATGAAAGGGGCACTAATTATTAATTTACAAAAAAAATTAACAACCAATCAATATTAAATCAATCAATTATTTTACCAGGGGTACTACAATATGAGGGGAAATATCTAATAAAACAATAAAAATTTAGTTAAAAAAATACACACATGCACATATACCCCCTGCCCACCCCACCCCCTGTCCTATCCCCAACCCCCCCCCCCCCCGGTTGCCCCTGCCCACCACATGCACACACACACATATATACACACACGCACATATACACACACAAGCATATATACACACACATACACACACACACCCCCTCCCCTCCCCCCAGTGCTGTCGCCTCCCCCCCCCCACCACCACCCACACACACGCATATATACACCACGCACACATGCACATTTACACACACATATATACACACAAGCACATATACATACAAAAATACATAAATGGAGGAGAAATATAGAGAGAAAACATACGAAAGTTATAGAGAGAGAGAGAGAGAGAGAGAGAGAGAGAGAGAGAGAGAGAGAGAGAGAAATGGAGGGAATAGAATTGATGGGAAAAAAGAAGAGGGGGGTGTTTTACTGACAGAATTGTCACGGACATGTCATGGTCATTGAACGTGACAACTTTTCACTATTGTCACGGTCATTGACTGTGATAAGCATTTGTCACGGCCTTATCACGGTCATTGATCGTGATAAAAAAACGAATGGCTAGCCGCTTAAAGGGTGCTAATTTGACCATTTTGGTGTAGTGAGCCATACCCCATACCACACCACCTGCAAAATTGGATCCATCTGACCCACCCAAAAACTCACACACCCGACATCCCTCGAGCCCACAAGCTCTGACCAAAGAACCAGCTACCCAAACACCCCAACCCAGCTACTCTTCTAACCATTTCAAGAAACCCAATTGCCTCATACAAATAGACCCAAACTTCCCGTGTTTTAATCGAAATCGGTGGCCTTCTCATTCCAGTCGTCCAAATAATGAAACCCCTAGATCAAAAAACCCTCTAACCCGGCTAACTTCCTTATAACCACAATCGAAAGGAAAAAGAGAGGTCGGGGATGGATGGATAGATCGGTGATCATGTGAGGGGGAGAAGAGATAATAGATCGGGTGAGAGGAGAGATAAAAAAAATTGGGTGTTGCTTTTTTAAGGGAGAGTTTTAGGAGGTTTTTGAGGGGGAAAATAATATTTTGACTGAAAAAAGAGGGAGATAAATTTTGTATTTTCTTGAAATTAATTTAAAATACATATCACGACATGCTGATGATGAAGATCAAAGTGTATAGCATTTCACAACATGAGACACGTGTCGTCAAAAGTAAGTGATACTTTCACGACATCAAAAAGATGGCGCCGAAAGTAGGGACCAAATTCGTAACATGAATTAGATGTCACTAAATGTAAATGGCAATTGGGGGGGGGGGGGGGGGATTTTGGTATGGATCCCACCTAAATAAAAACTATTCGGGACACAAAACTAATATGTGTCTCCAAAAGTATACCGTTTGCCAACATGAAAACACTGATGTCACTGAAACTTGTCACGAATTCTGTTTTTTCTTAGAGTGAATGTACCACAACGAGCACTAAGAAAAGGATGAGTGTCTTGTATGTAGTGAGCCTAAATACGTTCCTTATGATAATGGGAAAGGCAATACAGCAAAATATTGCAAATATCTAGACTTAGGCTTACAAACAAGCTGCTAAAGGGTGAAAACCCTAAATAGTCCTCAAAAGGTTGCTTAAGAGGCATGCACACCTCACACATGAATAATGTAACTCGTAGGATCTGACCGCATAGTCACGGGACTATCGTTTTGAGAATACGATAACACTTAGTAAATATATAGACTTAGGCTTAAAAACATGTCGCTAGACGGTAAAAACCCAAAATAACCCCTAACTAGCCCCGTAAGAGGCACGAATACATCGCACGGGATCAATGTCACTTCAAGAAACTAACTGTATAGTCATGAAGCTCTTGGTTTGAGAATATAATAAAAAAATTAAATATCTATACTTAGGCTTAAAAACATGCCGCTAGAGGGAGAAAAACCAAAATATCCCCCCAAACGACGCCATAAGAGGCTCAAATACCTCGCATAGGACAATGTAACACGTAGAAACTGATTGCGTAGTCATGAGAATCCCGATTTAATAATATGAAAAAAAATCTAAATATCTATACTTAGGCATAAAAACATGTCGGTTGATGGCGAAAACTCAAAATGACCCCAAATGGTGCCGTAAAAGGCACAAGCACCTCACATTGGATCAATGTAACTCATAGGAACTGATAGTGTAGTTAAGGGACTCTCGTAACTTGTATTGTATTAGTCCTTTACAATCCTATTTGTATCATATTGTGATATTGGTGCTTTAGCTTGATTTAAAAATGTTTACTTTGATTTATAAATGTTTACTTTGCATTATGAATGTTTAGTATGATTTAGGAATGTTTAGTATGATTTATGAATAAGGTATGATGGCACGATGATTTTCTTTTGAATTTTTAACTCCACGTTTACAATATTTTGCTTAATTTTATATGAATTGGTTGCCGAATACAGGTCTTTTGAGTGGGCTATCTATAAATAAATTTTATTTTATTACTAAATGGATATGGTCACGACCCAAATCCATGACCCAATTTGAACATCGTCCGATATATGGTCACTGTCCAAGTATGTGGCCATGGGATCAAGGCCCAAGTCCCTGACCATTGAGCCAATATTGTCCCACACATGGTTATGACTAGAGCCAATATAATCCCACGGGAGGAGTGTGACCCTCATTTAGGGTCATAAATTAAGTTCATGCCCATAATTTTTGGTCAGGGAGAAAATTTTCATGGCCTAGGTCTGTAACCCATGGTCTAGGTCTGTGACCATCGTCGATATATAATGTAGTGGTTGTTCTCCCCAACCCCATTATGACTAATATCGCATAGAAACAATAGTCATGCCAAGAGGGCATATGCGACTAGGCTTACCAACTAGGTGAAACTTCAAAATTTTAGTAAGAGTTAAGCTAAGTCACCAAGAAGGTGTATCATTTTTAGAGCAACCTCACCCCAATAGGATAAATCACTAAGAAAGGGATAAAACTTTAAAACTTGTGAAATATGAAACCATGTCACCAAGTAGGTGTATTTTTTTTATCTTACTTTCAGAGAAGCCATACCCAAGTAGGACACATCATTAAGCAGATGTATGTTTAGGTAACCCATACGTAAGTAGGGGATAAATGTTTTGTGAACATTAGTTAATAAAAGAGAGTAAATAATCATGCAAGTGAGGTTTTTACTAAGTTCTATCCAAGCAGGTTATAACAATAATGAAAAACGTTCATACAAAAAAATCATTATAAAAAGTTATGTGAACTACCTCATCAATAACTAGAATATTAGATGAGGGCAGAATAATGTTCGCACTCCCATATTAAGTTTAAGCTTACATCGTTTGAGTTGCTGGAATACCCTTAAGACAAAAATTATAGGCTCAGTTAAAGGAGGAAGATAAGCTTCCATTAATTAAGGATAAACATCCACTAATATTAGATCAACCTCAATAGGAGGAGTTAATGCTCCTTGTCTTCAGTATTAATAGGGTAAAACACCACAAATTGAGTCTTAAAAATCACAAACATGGAGGAAACACTAAGTGATCGAGACAAGGTGTGATTAACACTATCTTATTAGAAGTAGATGGAGGAACCATGACCAGTGGAAACTCAGGTGAACGTGGGGGGAATTAGACTTAATGTTTCAATAGTTCCACCTGAGTCCTCCACTGTTTCGTCATTCATAAGTTATTTTTTATGCTACCTCAGCTACACGTTGAGATGAGTCATTCCTAGATGAAGAACTCCTTGAGGAATATCGTAAAAAATTTAAAACAAGGCGAGTCACCAAGTAGGTGCTTATTTTAAAATCTTTCCCAAGCAAGGTAAGTTGCCAATCAGGCATTATTTTCAAACATTTCACCCAAGCAGGGTGAGTTACCAAGTAATTTCTTATTAAAAAATATCACTACGATTTGGATGAGTCACTAGCATGTGTATGCATTAAATATCGCATCGTGATACGGATGAGTCACTAGCATGCGTATCCACTAAAAATTACATGAGTTACTAGGATGTACATGCACACATTGATGATTTAATGTTCCACGATAAATTTTGAAAATTGGGGTCAAAATGATGGTTGTGTAACTAAGATTTATGTAGATTTGGTAGACATGCACAGAAACAAGTGGCGTTAATCCAAGGTGTTTTAAATTATGGTTTATCAATTTAAGTTGTTTCAAATTGTGATTTATCGAATCAAGGAGGTTCGAGATGTGATCTTTCGGTTCAAGGTGTTTCGTATAAAAATTTGTTATTTGCACAATAACTTTCTCTATGAGGGAGTAAATGCAGGAAGGGCTTATATATGACCCTCATTATTGAGAGACTAGTGGAAAATCAAGAAAAACTTGAGCTTAATCAAAGACTAAGGAATCATTATAGAAGAAGCTAGTTGATCCACCGTGTATTTTATTTATTTTATAAAATTATTAGTCATGTTATAATATTGAGATGAGGTTAGTTTGTATCAACGATGGATTAGGTCTGTCATGACCTAGGAGAGCTTTCATCCTCTATCAAAGAACCTCACTTAGAATACCTTTGAGGAAACTAGTTTGGAGGATTAAGAATAAAGGAAATGTTAAGGCATTACTTAGCCATTTTAGATACACCAAGTAAAATATCCAACTGACATAATGACTAGTCACTAGAGAATTTTCATCCGCATTTAATTCATTTGACATGTTAGGTATAGTAGTTTGACCCAACATTTAATCACTTGAGGTTCCTTGGGAGTATTCTGAGACTATAAACACCCCAAGTTATCCTTTGAGAAAGGGACGAAACTTTTTAGAGAGATTTCTGATAGAGTTATTTCAAACCAGAGCATTTATCCTTAACGATTAATGATTTTGTCCAAGATTTTACCAAGAACATAAGCATTTATTGAGCTTTGATCCTCATTCCTTTATACCATTATGTTTGAGATGCCTACCTGAGGTGTATCTAGAGTTCTTTCTTTTTTCTCCTTTAACTAGTTTCTTTTGAGTTTCATTTATCATCAAACACTTGACTGATTATCCGAGTTTCTTCATTATATCTGAGTTTGTTCAATATCATTGAGAGTGCCTTTAATGTTGTGTTATCACTATTATCAAGGATTGTGCCTTCGTTTATCTTATAACACATTAGCTCAAGAGAACTACTCTCTTACAAACGTAAATTCATCTAGTGAGGACTTCAACAACCAATGAATCATTTTTAGAATATCTGTTAAATTTGTACATTCTCAATTACATATTTCAAAAAAGTATTAGTTTTCGGTTAGCACATTTATATTCACATTTCACAATATTATTTCTTAAGGATATATTTTAGAGTTGTATTCCTCTTCGTTGTCAGAATATAACATTTGGCATTTCAAATTCACAATGCATTTCCCATATAATCATACACAGCATTGATATTTTGCACTACAGTTTCGCAATGTAATTCCGCATAATCTACCATTTCGCTTTGTGAAATTCCATCAGTATAGAATTTTGAAATATGAATGTTGATGTAAAAAAATTGATCATATCTAATTATTTAATCACGGATAAAATTAAATGAGACAAAGAAATTTTAAAGTGGTTCAGCCTTATAAGAATGGCCTACGTCCACTGTTTCTGTTATTGTTGACTTGTTTGGGAATTCACGATTACAAGTTTAGTTAAGAAATTCCGGTCCTCTTACAATGAGCATGATACAATGTATTTATAGACCTCAGGCTGTACATGTGAAAGGGTAATACATAAATGCCCCTTAGGCGTATACATCTGCATGATAATAATAAGCATTTAATGCGCAGTCAATCTGTTGGTTATCCTGCTATTAAGGCTTAGTTCGAGGTGCAGCTCGGACCGCCTAAGCTGCTCGGACCGCCTAAGTAGCTCGGTACTCATAAGTTGTTCGGTGCAATAAACTTCCTCGGAGAGATCTTGTTGGTCGGATCGCCTGAGTTGGTCGGGGAGGCAGAGTTCCTCGTTGCTAATATGATTATAAAAATGCCAGTACGTGCCACGTAGATTGACACGCGTCTTCTTATGATTAGTCCAAATCTGCAGGTTAAATTTGGTATCAACAGAAGCCCCCAATGTTTCACAGTTCGATATTTGAGGAGTGTGGAACATTCTTTCTCGAAATATGGCGGTATTAAATGATCATCCCGAAATTTAGGAGTACTTTCTTTTGTATTTATTTCTCCTTCCAAATTCGTAAAATCAGACTTTTTGAATTTTTATGACCGCTTCAGTTTCCATACCCTTTTTGTCTTTTTGGCCGCCGGTAGCGTAACCGTCTCTTTTTGTAATCATTATCTTTACCCCTTCCCAAGTTAAGGTATTTAAGCGCTGCAGAAAATCCCATCGTCTTCTACTTTTTCAAATTTATATCTTTGAGTTTTCCATTGTCTCTCTCTCTTGTGCGTTCATCCCTTTCATTGTTCGTTGTCAAGAGACTCATCCTTTTCCTGTAAGATCTCCTTCTTTCTCTTTGATTTCCTGTATTCATCATGGTTTACCCTGTAGAGTCGCTTGATAAATTTTATTCTGATTTCTCTATTCCTTCTTGGGTTGTTCTGGAGGAACTTTCTGAACCTTCAGATTATTTCTGTTTGGCAGAGGGACATTGGTTCCCCAGTCTATTTGTGGCCGAATGCGGTTTTTCTTTTCCCCCAAACCCTTTATGTCTGGAATTCTGTTAATATTTTGACGTGGTTCCTGCAAGAATAGCCCTCAATACATGGAGAATAGTTAACGAGGTTCATAGATTAAATAAATTCATGGAACTCGTATAAGAATTCCAGAAATTATGTTTTATTATAGATGGGTTGTTGGTGACAATACTTTTTACTTAAAACTAGATTTTTAAATAGGGCTCTAGTAGTTAATCTCCCACATGCCAATAGGGATTACTTCGAGCACGGGGTTGTTATGAAAAATTGGCAACACCCTCCACTAACCGGAAACAATGTGTACCAGGGTCCTAGATGTCCTCCCTATGGCAATGGGATAGGTTGTTTTTGTTTTACTTTATTTTTGAAATTATGCTTCCTTTGTGTTTGATAAAATGTGTTACTGATGTTTTCATGTTCATTTATTTGTAGTTGACAGCAAAAGAAAGTCTCCAAAAGAGATAGAAGTTAACATAAAGCATTTAAAACTTATCTAGAGTTTGCATCAGACTGTTGCCGACGAGCATATTAGTTCAGCTTCGTATCTGTTGCAGTATAAGAGTTACACCTCATCTTTCACTGCTCGTCCGGTGATAAGCGACACAGAACCAATACCAGCTTTTACAAGTTCTTCCCCTGAGTTACATATTCCTTTGAGTGAAAGGATGAAGAAAAGAAGTCCTCCTACCCTTTTCAAAAAATCTGCCTCTGCTTCTGGAGAGGCCACCAAAAGTAAACATGATGTCCCAGAAGGGACAAAGAAAATTGATGCACCCCCTCCGGCTGCTAGTGTGAAAGTTGCAGAGAAGCCCCCAGTGGCCCCGAGCAAGGCTGATGCTCCAAGCGAGGTGATTGTCATCTCTCTGACTAAACCTACATCTTTAGTCGAGACTGTTGATGCTCCTCTGAGGAGGCTGAAGAAAAGCTCCTCGGTCAATTTGGCTGAATCCATCTCTCAGCCCCCGAGTACTGGAAGTGGTATTCCCACTTTTGTTGCCCCGAGCTCTGCCATGAGCTCGGTGAAGACTTGGATCATTCCCGAGATCCAAGGTATTAAAGAAAATATTTCTCGGGACATGGTCACCACATTAGTTGCTCGTCACATTGCTTCTGTAAGTTTTATTGACTTAACTTCCATTTTTCCCTTGTTACATCTGTGCCCTGACTTGATATTATTTTCTTTTTCCAGTTGGTGACCTATTTTAATACAATTTTGAAGAAAGATGAAGCTATTAAAGCTTCAAGCTCCTCATCTGGTGTAGAGGAAGCTTTGGTGGGCTTGACCCAGTTTCTGAAGGACTCTCATCAGAAATATGCTGATGATAAGAACACTTGGGAGAAGAAGCTCACATCGACTGAGGAAGAGAAGGCTCAGGTTGTTGAGGTCTCCAAGGGGTTGGAGAAGAAAATAAAGGACTTGGAAGAGAAGAATAAAGAGCTCGACGAGAAGCTCAAAAATGCTGGGGAGCTTGAAAGTAAGCTCAAAACTATTGAAGAAGAGTTAGGCCGACTTCGTGAAGTAGGTCGTCAAAAGGAAGAAGTTGAGAATAAGCTGAAGGCTGTCGAGGATCTTCTTTCCGAGAAGCTTTCCTCGAAGAAGGCAAAAAGGAAATTGTCTATAAAGAAGTCTTTCAGCGCTGGCTGGGATAAGGGGTGGAATAAAGGTCTGACTGCCATGATGTCCCAAGTGGAATATGGTAGACTCAAGTATTTTAGGGATGGTTGGGTCGCTGCTCTGCAAGAGATGAAGGTCGATGAAAATTCTGACCTGTTTCAGCGACACATCCCTGGCCCCACTCCAACTCCTAAGGAAGAAGAAGAGGACGAAGCTGCCTCTAAGGAGTCTTCCATGGTGATGAGAGATGAAACTCCTCATCCCCCAGCTATCCAGTCCACCAGCGAGCAACTTCAACCGTCCGTTGTTTCAAACGAGCAACCTCCATCACTCCCTGATCAACCATCTGTACCATCCGAGCAACCTACCTCCTCGTCCCAGCCTCCCGAGAAAGTTTTGGGAGACAAGGAAAAGGTGTAGAGTTTTTCGGATTTTTCTCTCTGTTTATTTCACTTTATCAAATGTAACCCTGAACTTTGTACTTCTCCTTTATGATGAAATAAAATTTGAAGTTTTGATTATACATACTATTGATTCTCTTCTTCATGCTCTGTTTGCACTCTTATTTATTCTTGCTTTCTCTTCTTTTACTAGTTTATGGCCAGGATGGAGTTATTGTCTGCTCATGATACAAAATTATTGAGGAAATGTAATGAGTACTTTACAGCTGGTCATACAGATATGAGTGCAGCACAAATCATTGATATCCTCGGTCAAGGTGCTTCAGAGCAAGAAATTAAAGCCTATCAGTATTTGAAGTGCCTGCTCGACCGTGCAATGGCTAATAACGTAGCATACTATGATATGATTTAAGATCTCCAGAGAACTCTTGAAGAGCTTCAGCAATAATATAATGAATCTACAGCCCTTTTGCACGAGGGGTACGAGAAGAAGTATCAGCAACTGAATGCTGATAAGGGATACGATAAAATGTTTGCTGCTTATGAAGTGAGAGAGAGAACTTTGAAAACCGAGGTCGAGGAGCACAGGCAAATAGCTGAGCTGTTGGAGCAGGAAAACAATAACTTGCAAAGAGAAGTCTCCGAGTTGAAATCTGCTGCCTCTACCTCAAATGCTTTAGTCCCTGTGAACGATGAGGGATTTTCTTTCTTGGAGGTCGAAAATGCCAATCTTCGAGATGAATTAGAGACCTTGAAGAAAGTTGGTCCTTCTACCTCTGCTCAGGGATGAGCAAGAGCTTCTCGGGGATGAGCAAGAGCTGCTCGGATTACTGTCGAGGAACAGAGAACTCAATCGGCTCTGGAGAATCAAGCCTTCCAACTGATGGAAAAGAACCAGGCATTGGCCGAGATGTCTAAGAAAATCCAAAATTTGGACCAGCAGCTTTCTACACAGAAGTCTGCCTTGGAGAATAAGGAATTTTTTGCAAAAATTCTTCACGAGCAGTTGGAAAGATTAACTTATCAATTCCACAAGCAACCCAGAGAATTCTGGATGGCTGGATACAAAGAGGCTCTCTATGATTTGGATGATCGGATCCAAAATGCGAATAATGAGGGTTACAAACAAGGATGGTCGAATTCCTTGGGTGTACTGCAATTGGAACAGGGTCACTACCTATGGGATTACCATAATCCTGGGTTGCTCGACCTACCAGTGCCACCATTCAAGATCGACATGAGCTGGATCCCTGCTCAAGCCATCCCTCGGTGTTTGATTTCTAAATACCTTGGTGATTACAATCTCCACTCCAATGCTGAGATATCTCGCCCCGAGCACCTACTCGATCGACCATCTGTGATGAACATCAGGATGCTGAGAGATCTTAATTTCATAAATTCCCCTTGTGCTTTGGATGATCCACCTGCTGGCGAGGAACCTGTTTAAAAAGCATAGGGGAAAAAACCACTAGAATAGGAATCTTGATGTAATAATAAATTTATATTTCATTCTTGATGTATGTTTCTCTACATTTAATGAAATAATTTTCTTTGCAAATCTTGATTGTCGTTGTCTTGTAATTGTAAAACACTTTACATTTGTGCATGTATATCTGTTAAAAAGATAACAACATTGTGTTATTTGTCGATCAACTTATTGTCGACTATCTTGAATTTGTGATAATCATTTGACGACTAACCAAAATTGATGATATTTTGTTTCTCGACCAACTTATTGGTAATTTACGAGTATCAAAAAAATCTGCTTGATCACTTTCACATATTCATACTTTATACTTTGTTTAAATAAAATGCTTCCGACCAACTGTAGTTAACCTGAGTTGGTGGATTTTTTTTTCCTCGACCAACCTTAGTTGGCATTTTTGGGAATAGATTTACTTCCTAACCAACCTTAGTTGGCATTTTAGGAATAGATTTACTTCCTAACCAACATTAGTTGGCATTTTTAGGAATAGATTTACTTCCTTCATCAACATTAGTTGGCATTTTTAGGAATAGATTTACTTCCTAACCAACCTTAGTTGGCATTTTTAGGAATATATTTACTTCCTAACCAACCTTAGTTGGCATTTTTAGGGATAGATTCACTTCCTAACCAACATTAGTTGGCATTTTTAGGAATAGATTTCTGAGTAGTTTGAGTAGTACTTTTGCTGAGTGTGTAGAACTAGTATTCCGCAAAAAAATTTCAATAAAAGGAGAGAATTGGGCAGAATGTTGTCACTTTATTCATACTGATGAAACTGCATTACATGAGAGTTTACATTACTGATAATATTTACACAGGTGTTCTGCATTCCATGCATTTTTAAACTCCTCCCCCTCTAATGTTTCTATTCTGTATTTCCCTGGTCGAACAACTTCCTTAACTCGGTAGGGTCCATGCCAGTTTGCTTCCAGTTTGTTGTGTTTTTGAATCACCTTCTTTAGCACATAGTCTCCTTCTTTTAGGTTGCACTTATTCACTCTCTTGTTGTAGAACAAAGTTGTTCGTTGCTGGTAAGAAGCATTTCTAATGGCTTCTTCTTCCCTAACCTCCTCGAGCATGTCCAAATCTAACCTTCTCATTAATTCGCTGACAGGGGAATTGAAATTCAGTACTCTGTGTGTCGGGAGACCCAACTCGGCAGGTATAAAAGCTTAACTTCCAAATCCTAACATGTATGGAGATTCCCCTGTTGCTGCTCGGGGAGTAGTTCGATAAGCCCACAATACAGAGTGCAGCTCGTTGATTCAGTTTTCTTTTGCATTATTCAGTCCTTTCTTCAAGCCATTTAGCAGCGTTCTGTTTGTCACCTCAGTTTGCCCATTGCTTTGGGTATAGCCTGGAGCTGAGTGAATCTTCAAGATATTTAACTGATGACAGTAGGTCGCGAACTCCTCGTTGTCAAACTGAGTTCCATGGTCTATGATGAAGGCATGAGGAAGACCATATCGACAAATGATGTTCTTCCAAATAAATTGGTACACCTTGTCGTATGTAATTTCAATGAGAGGTTCAGCCTCAACCCATTTAGTAAAGTAGTCGATAGCGACCACGAGATACTTAAATCTTCCCCTGGTCGTTGGCAGTGGCCCGACCAAGTCTATTCCCTATATGGAAAATGGCTAAGGGGAAGTAATGGGTGTAAATAATGCTTGGGGAGTTCTTTGGATGGAGGAGAAGCGCTGACACTTGTCACATTTCATGGCATAGTCTATACAATCAGCCCTCATTGTTGGCCAATAGTATCCTTGAGTCATCATTCTTTGCAAAAGTGTTCGACCTGCTACATGGGCTCCACAGGACCCTTCATGGACTTCTTCAATCAAATCTTTCACCTCGGTGGGATGCACACATCTTTGTAAACCTGCTATAATTCCTCGTCTGTATAGAATACCATTAGTCAGTACATAACGAGCAACTTTAAACTTCAATTTCTTGGCTGCAAGTTCGTCAGTTGGTAATTCCCCTTTCTCAATATATGCCCTGATGGGATCCATCCATGATGATCCTAAATCGAGGGTAATAAAGTTCATTATTAGATCTTCATCTATACTCCGACCAACTAAAACTTAAATTGGGATTGTTCTTCGCAGCTTGGTACGAGTAGCTGATGCTAATCGAGCTAAAGCGTCTGCTCTCGCATTCTCCATTCTTGGTATTCTGACCAGCTTAATAGCAGTAAATTTCGACACCAGTTCCTTTGCCTTTGAATGATATCTGATCATTAATTCTCCTTTGGCTGAATATACTCCCATCATTTGATTTATGATCAATTACGAGTCACTAAAGACAATAACCTGCTCTGCCCCCATAGTTTTTGCCAAACTAAGGCCTGCAATCATGGCTTCATATTCAGCCTCATTATTCGAAGCTTTGAATTGGAAGCGTAGGGCGTATTCTACGTCGACCTCATCCAGACTGTTCAAAATGATCCCTGCCCCACATCCTATTACGCAAGATGAGCCATCGACGTATAAATGCCATATAGGTAACTCGTCTTCAAATTTTTGATCTGATAGAGTTCCTCGGTGGAAAATTTGTTGCTTCCTTTCACCTTCTCCTAATATTTCTTGCTGTTCGTCGATCATCTTTTCTTGCCCTTTTACCAACCTAAGTTGGTTTGGGCTTGAGTTTGATGATCCTGTAACATCTACTTGCCCTTTTACCAACCTAAGTTGATCTGGGCTTGGGTTTGATGATCCTACAACATCCACAGGTTGATCAGCGAGCAACTTTTGCTCCTCGGGGGTATCAGGATAGTTGAACTCTGCTATAAAATCTGATACTGCTTGCCCTTTAAGCGATGATCTGGGTTCATAAACTATATCATATTCACCAAGTTCTATTGCCCAGTACATAAATATCTCTGATTTTTCTGGTTTATGAAGGGCTTGCCTCAACGGCATATCAGTATATACTACTATAGTATGATCCTGGAAGTATGGATTCATTCTTCGACTTGCCTCGATCAATGTTAGTGCCAATTTTTCCAGCTTTGGATATCTGATCTCTGCTCCTCGGAAGGCCCTACTCGTGTAATAAATTGGTTTTTGCACTCCATTCTCCATTCTTATCAATGCCGAACTAACTGCATTCTATGACACTCCAAGATACAAGTATAATTTTTTCTCCCATCACTGGCCTGGACAACAATGGAGGTGCTCCCAGATATTTCTTCAAGTCTTGAAAAGCCTTCTCACATTCATCATTCCACTCAAAAGTCTTTCAGAGCGTTTTGAAGAATGGGATACATCTATCAGTTGCTCACGATACAAATTTATTGAGTGCTACTACTCGTCCTGTAAGACTTTGCACTTCTTTCTTCGTCGTTGGAGATCGCAACCCTAACAGAGCTTTGATCTTTTCAAGGTTTTCTTCAATGCCTCGTTGATTGACGATGTACCCGAAAAACATGCCTTCTCGTACTCCAAATATGCACTTGGTCGGGTTCAACTTCATTTGATATTTATCCAATTGATCAAAGGTTTAGCCTAAGTCAACTAGATGATCGGCAGCTTTCTTGCTCTTTGTCAGCATATCGTCAACATAGACTTCCATATTGTAACTGATTTGTTCTGCAAACACTTTGTTCATTAGCTACTGATATGTTGCACCTACATTTTTCAAACCAAAAGACATAACATTATAACAATAAGTTCGCCTAGGGGTAATGAAAGAAGTACTCTCCCTGTCTTCAGGTTTCATTTTAATCTGATTGTAACCAAAATAAGCATCCATGAAGCTCAGCAGCTCGTGTCCCGAGGTAGCAACCACTAGTTAATCAATTCGGGGCAACGAAAAGTGATCCTTTGGGCATGCTTTGTTGAGGTCGGTGAAGTCTACACACATCCTCCATTTTTTGTTCTTCTTCTTCACCATCACCACATTTTCTAACCAGCCTAGATATTTAACATCTTCAATAAAGCAAGTTTTTTGGAGTTTCTCGACTTCCTCCTGTATAGCTTGATTCTTCTCGGGACTGAATACTCTTCTTATCTGCTTCACACGCTTGATCTCTTTATTCATGTTGAGCTCGTGACATAAGAAATTTGGGTCTATCCCGGGCATATCCTCATGACTCCATACAAAATTTTGCTTCCTGCTTCTTAGGAAAATTATCAATTCCTGTTTTAGTGAGGCCTCCAACGACGAACCTATTTGAGTTATTCGTTCAGGGTGCTCGTCGTCCAGGATGATGTTTTCAGTAGCTTCCACCACTTGACCCTTCACGAGTTGCGACTCATCTCTAGGATCCAATGCTTCAATTTCTGCACCTTCATCCACTTGATAGGTAGTAGTCTTTTTCCTTGACTCCTCCAGTTCCTCTTGCTCGGCAGATGAATAGTAGAATTCCCGAGCTACTTTTTGATCACCGTTCATAACTCCTACTCTAAAATTTGTTGGAAATTTTAGGCATTGATGTACCGTAGATGGTACTGCTTCAAACTTCTTCAATCCTACTCTTCCCATAATGATATTGTAGGCTGATTGAATATTCTTATCCATCACGAAGAAATATATCCTTTCTATCCGACAAGCAAGCCATGTACCAATAAATATATCCAACTTGATCATCCTAAGTGGAAAAACTTTCTCGCCAGCAAAACTGAGGAGGGGTCTGTGATAAGGCTCCAGTTGAGATAGCTTTATATTTAAACTGTCGAAGCATGGGTAGAACATGATGTCTGTCGATCTACCATTATCTACCAGTACTCTTGAAATCATTACTTCCTTCATCCTCATTTTGATCACCAATGGGTCATCATAAGGATACAGAACTCCTGCGAGGTCGTTCTTTGAGAAACCAATGACTAATTTCTCTTTGTTTACCTTTCTCGGGTGATCCTCCTCAACTAAATTTATTCGTTGAATGTATGAGCAAGCTTGAGCCTCACAGAGGTAAGCTTTTCTCTCTGCAGTAAGGTCTCCTCCTCCTGCATCTCCACCTGTAATAACATTACAATCAAATGACCCAAAACGTATTGAAAACACTTCACGCTCTGGCTGACTTGGTCTTTTGGGAAGGTCGGGGTCATCTTCTAGATCATCTTCGTGGTATTTTTTCTTATTCTCTTCTGCTCGACGAGGGGATCTAGACCTCTCTCTTGTTCGGCCGCTATTTTTTCTTTCATTTCTACGATCAACATACTTTGCCAGTTTTCCTCGTCTGATGAGTGTTTCGATCTCATTCTGAAGAGCTATGCAATTTTTGGTCATATGGACATGATCTTTATGAAACTTGCAATATTTTGCCTTATTCCTCCTATCAGGGTCTGTCTTCATTTTCTCTGGCCAGCTTAACTCCTCGTTGTTCTTGATTTCTTCTAGAACGTGGTTGATGTCTTTCTTCAAAGGAGTATAATTATCAAATTTCTTCAATACTTCCCATGATAACCTTTTTCTTGATTGTTTGTCACCACCATTGTTCTTATGCTCTTTCTTCTTAGCTTTATCACCCTCTACCTTGGTTTCTTTGGCATCTATATTCTTCTTCGCAGCCATAGCCTCCTCGACGTTCATGATCTTGGCCGCTTTTCCCATCAGTTCTGACATTATTCTGGGTGGATCTTTGGCCAATGTGTAGTACAACTTGTTAGGCAGTAGCCCACTCATCAAGGCGGTAATCGCTATCTTTTCCTCATAATTAATGACTTCGAGTTTCTCGTTATTAAAACGAGTTATATAATCTTTGGTACTTTCACCAGCTTTTTGTCTAACACTTAACAAATGCGCTACTCGTTTAATTGGCTTCTCCCCAAAATAGAAATTCCCAATGAATAACTCAGCCAATTAAAAGAAAGTTGAGATCTTACCCCGAGGAAAATTATTGTACCATATTTGAGTAGATCCGGTAAAAGTTCCCGAGAATGCTCTACATCTCATGTCATCTAGAACAGCATAGATGTCGGCTGCAGCTTGGTATTATTCTATATGAAGGATAGGGTCGGTCTTTTCATCATATTTGGGAGTCACAACAGGTGCTTTGAACTTTGATGGTGTGGGAAAATCCACAATGGCTTGGACAAAAGGTGTTCCTTGAACAAAAGTTCATTGTAGAGGGTTCTTGGCCTTATCCATTTCTCCTAATCTATCCTCCAGCCTCTGGATAGAGCCTTTTAATGCATCGTTTCCTTCCTCGGGCCTGTTGGTTCGAGTAACTGATCGCGTTGATGTGGCTTCTTGGGCTCTATCTTAACGAGCAGCTGGTCGCAACTGAGCAGATTCATCCCTTAAGTCTGTTGGTCGTCGAAAGCTCTTCGATGAAGCCTTAGGAGGACTTTCGTTCCTCTAAGGGCCCAATCGATCGAAAGGAGAAACCCTACTCAATCTTTCCAGTGCAGTGATCCTTTCTGGAGAGAGAGTAACCTTTTGTTCAGTATCTGTGGCTCGTACCGACAAAGTTCTTCCTGGATGATAAGAAAAATCATCAGATTCCTCAGTACGATATGAATCGGTATGCCTAGTACGCGAAGAAAGTAAACGGGTATTTCTTTGAACACTTCGCTGTCCTGAATGAGTCGGTGCACCGCCATGAAGGATTTGTATGAGTTGTCGTATAGTTTCTTGCATGGCTGTCTAGCCCTGGGCCAGATTTGTCATTATTCCAGCCAGATCTGGAACGTTTGGCGGAGCAGATGGATTTGAGGGGTTTCCAGCGTTTCGATTGCTGGGTTCTGGATTATCAGCCATTTGTGATGGATTATTTTTGATGAAAAATGATATTATCAGTCGTTTCCCACAGACGGCGCCAATCTGTTGATGTAAAAAAATAGATCATATCTAATTATTTAATCACAGATAAAATTAATTGAGACAAAGAAATTTTAAAGTGGTTCAGCCTTATAAGAATGGATTACGTCCACTGTTTCTATTATTGCTGACTTGTTTGGGAATTATCGATTACAAGTTTAGTCAAGAAATTCCGGTCCTCTTACAATGAGGATGATACAATGTATTTATAGACCTCAGACTGTATATGTGAAAGGGTAATACATAAATTCCCCTGAGGCGTATACATCTTCATGATAATAATAAGCCTTTAATGCGCAGTCAATCTGTTGGTTATCCTGCTATTAAGGCTTTGTTCGAGGTGCAGCTCGGATCGCCTAAGCTGCCAGGACCGCCTAAGTAGCTCGGTACTCATAAGTTGTTCGGTGCAATAAACTTCCTCCGAGAGCTCTTGTTGGTCGGATCGCTTGAGTTGGTCGGGGAGGCAGAGTTCCTCGTTGCTAATATGATTGTAAAAATGCTAGTACGTGCCATGTAGATTGACACGCGTCTTCTAATGATTAGTCCAAATCAGCAGGTTAAATTTGGTATCAACAACGAATTTCAAAATGTTACACATGTCATACCTTGGTTTTCATTCTTTCCAGGAACGGCAAGTAGATTCCCTTTATATCGACTTTTTAAAAATGTACCATCTAAAAATAGCATTAGCGATAAATTTGAAACCACTAATACAAGCGCCAGAAGATACAAAAAAAACGTTTGAACCTCTTTGTTAAAGAGTTTTAACTTAAGTCAACAACACTTCCAGTATTTGTTGTCCTCACGGGATTAGCGTACCACCTAAGTTGATCAAATGAAAGAAAGTCATCACTATATAGCTACGCCCTTGAATTTTTAACACTCGATCAAGCAGCATGTTATATCATTTTATTTTACAATTTGAATTTAGCACATGAATCACATCGTAAGGTCTAGTTAAAGGATTTGAACATATTTCACCCACAACCCTTTTGAAACTAGTTCTAATGTAGCCTTGCGATTCTTCTCAGTGGGCACAACATAACAAAAGGTATGATCCCTATTGAAAGTCCTTGTAATAAAAAAACATTATGTTGCTTAATTGAAGTGTGAATTCACCATTTATAACTAGTTTCGTCTTTCATTGAACATTGTGTAGTCACTCTAGTATGTTCATTCTTGAAATAATCAAAGTCAAATCCAATTTTAATATTATATTTACACAAATTCATTCAAAATTTCCTTGCACCACCTTAAAATATATGACCCACTCCTACAATTAAGTGTACCAAGTCAGCAAACATTAATGTCCTATTCTGGAAGGTGAAATAGTTGAACTACATTTCTAGTTCAATTTCAACATAGTGTAATTAATCACCAGAATAGTTATAAGCTTCATCATTGTCATGCTTTTAAAGAATCGAAGTTATATCAACCACATCCACCACCCCCCCCACACACACATATATATATATATATATATATATATATATATATATATATATATATATATATATATATAATCTCTGGTGCGGACTCACCGTGCGGACTTTCGTGCGGACTTTCGTGTGGACTTTGTCCCGAAAGTGGTCCCCTCGTGGTCCCAAAGACTTTTATTATTTACTTTAGATGGTCCCCCTCTGGTCTTATACTAAAACCATAGTTTAAGACTATATATTTAATAGATTTATAATTTAGACTCAAATTGGTTTCAAGACCTTAAAGACTTTAGAAACTCACCGAATTCCGAGCAAAACCCTAATTGTGGTATCAAAGCCATAAGACGCTCCTTTTAGACTTTTAGTAAAAAGACTTTAATGCCCTTGGAATTTATCCCTCGCATTTACAAAGATATTTTTGGAACCAACCCAGACTACCATCCTATACCTATAACTGATTTAGACTCGGTAGGTTGCTTAACCTCTCATATAGATGGTTGTTCACATACTGGACACATCCCTTCCAAACACGTAAATAGTAGACAAGTTAATGCTAGTTCTCTTAACAGCATAATAGACCAAAATAAGTGTATACTCCTTATATTAAGACAATTAATAAAAGACACTCAAACCCTATAAATAGAGATAAAAAATATCTCTAAAAGACTACTAGAAATAGATAACCAAATCCCAATAGACCTAGTACATGTTTTACAAGAAATAAATATTAAGACTAATCATATAGAATTCCTTAACAAAGACATTTTAGAAATTAAAACTTTAACTAAAAGTGAAGACAGTGAGTTAATTAAAAGTTACCAAAGAACAAGCTAAGCTTATCCCTAGATTACATAATTATCTCCCTAATGGAGATAGTTAAATCAGACTGGAATGAGGTTCCAAGAGACCTCTCTATTCAGACTTTTATCAAAGAATTTTAGAAAAGATAAACGATGGTAGATTTTATTATAAGATAAATGAAAATGAGATTGCCAACGGTGCTAAAGAAACGAAACTCATACTGGAAAGATTAAATTTAATTTCTACATCCATAGCAGCTACCCAAGACTATAACAGTAGCTTTGTTAAAGATTTACACTTAAACTTAAAAGGTAAAACAAAAGGACTAACCACCTTTACACAGACTTTGTTAAATTCCGACAAAATGTAGAAAATTATCTTAACAACATAGAAGGCCATAACCAATCAAGAATTGGTGGTATTATTAATGAACTTAGACTAAACATGGCCCAAGAAAAAGATAAATATGAAGAAATTATTCAGGGAATTAAGGTTGTATATAATAAACCTTCCCAAGCAGAAATAGACTCTCCTTTTATTATAACTCGTTTAGATAAAATAGAAAAAAACTGTAGAATCTATAGAAATTAGATCTATGAAACAACAAGAAAAAGATAATGAAGTAAAAGACTATATTACAAATGTTGCAAAAATCCCTTGTTAATTCTCTAGATAGACATAGTGAAGAAATTTATGATAGGACAAGAAAAGAGAATAAGAATTTTAAAGAAGAAATCCTTAGTCACATAAAAAGATAGAAATATTATTCAGACTTCTTAGAAAGAATTCAAAAAAGACTTGAACAAAAACATATAACCACCTGTAAATTTAGAGAACCCCCTCCTATAGAAACTAGAGAAAGGAAGACCATAGGTAGAAGAGTCATAAATGACGGATTAGATAAGACTAATAAGATAGTTAGTTTTATCCCAAATATTGGACAGAGTAATTGTATGCTCCAAAGACTTAAGGATTCATCCTCCAATGTTAGAACATGGTGTAAGGAAAGAAATTTCACCAATCCTCTCCAATGGAAGGAATGGGGTGAAGTTGACTAGAAGATTGTTGAAGATTCCTTTTTAATGGACAACTTTCAGTCGTTAGATACATAGACTTATTTAAAGAAGGTGCCACTCCTAAGACTCCCAATTATAACATGACCTATCATTGTAGAAATTATGTGTTAGACAAATCCTTTACTGAGCTCCAAGTATTTGACTCAAAATGGCTTAGATCTAGAGGAACTGATAGGAAGTTCCAATTCTTAACCTTTGGACTCTTTTAAGTAAGAATATAAGGATTACATAGACTTTCGAATAATATCAACATATTATGTTGTTTAGTAGATAAAAGATAGAAAGATTTTGAGAAAAGCCTTATTGGGGTAGCCCAATTAAAAATGTCAGACAACATAGGATACTTTAATGTCATTTCGGTATGTATAGTAACTGTAGACGCAGCCAAACATTTTATATTAATCTTATATGCTAGTGGATATGAAGACTATATTATCCCAGACGCTAATATAAATGTAGAATTCCAAAGCTATGTGAAGTTCTCCCAATTTCCTTATGAAGGAATGCAATTGGAAATTCCTAGCGGTAGACTTAATAAAGAAATCATAGTTAGAACCAATGTTTCGGACTACAATCATACTTACAGTATTAGGAATACTAGACCTATGAAAGAAAAAGCTAAAACCCTTTGGAAATTGCCAGAATTTCAAGAAACTAAGACTATACAAAATAAACCTTTATTTATTAATCAAGACGATGCCACTGGAAATGTTACAATCCAGTTTGGTCCTCCTAAGATTGTCAATAGGAATATCTAGACCGAAGAAATTAGATTTAGGAATATGGGAGCAGCCATAATCAATGATCCTTCAAAAAGAGAATGTAGTAGTAAGACTAGTGCTAATTTACTAAAATAAGACCCGGTAATTAGACCTAAAAGATCATTTGAACAACAAGACTTATTTAGAGAAAAATCTAGGATCCAAAACTTGGGACATAAACCCTCAAAATCGGACATGAAGACATTTAAAGATCACGTCAAGAAAAGTCATTCTGTTAGATTTCAAGAAAGAGAAAGATTTAATATGATAGCTCAAGACCATATATTAAAATTAAAAGAATTTAAGAATACTAAGGAACTTTTTAGAAACTTAAGACTAATAGAAGAAGGAGAAAAAAGATTAATGCTAGTTACACAAGTAAATCCTAATAAACAAGAGATAGAGAGTAGTAGTAGGCTAGAAGATTATCCTAGACTTTTTAGTAAACCAATAGGAATAAATATTCCTGTATACTCAAGCACTTTAGTTAAGACTAAACCTGACTATATAAAAGACTTTTCAACTAGTGATAAGAGTTTTACTCCTGTTAAGACCATGGAAAGTCAAGCCATACTTCCAGTAGGTATGTACCTTAACCTAGACAATGTTCAAGATAGGAAGAAGGCCTTAGATGAATAGCGTAGTCAGATGAACATGTGTTTTGCATCTAATGAACAATGGGATGCAAGTTCATGTAAACAATACGCTGAGCAATCCATTAGAAGTATTGCAAAAGATTATTTAGATAGTTTAAGATAGGCTATAGATGAAGACTCCTTTGCTAAGATTGAGAAAATGAAAGAGAACTTAGAAGAAAGATCAATTAAAGAATATATTCAATTATTCACATCAGAATTCATTGGTGCTGGACATCTATCTCAAATCAATGAACAAGACCTAGCAAAAACTAAGTTAGCCCTCCTTAGCATTTGAAAACTAGATAAGATAAATGAATATAGCAATAATTATGAGCAGTTATATTACCAAATTAAAGAATTTGGAGAGACCTTAAAAGATGATTACTATAGAAAGATATTAGCCATAGGAAAAATCCTAATTAATGAATATAGGAATTGTCCAGGAGTAGCTAGAGTTAAGAATAACTCCCTAGGTGAAAGAATCAATTTTGCTAAATACTATATCATATCTAAGAGACGTGATATAACTCAAGGAAAGTTAATAGAAGAAACTTTCAAGAAGATCCCTCCAATAAAAGATGAAAAAGACATCACTCCAATCCAATGGGGATGCGGAAGTGAATCTAAGAAATTCAAAAAGAAATTAGAATGGAAACATAGGAAGTTTAAGACTAACCCTCTAGGATTTCCAAAGAAGTATAGATTTAGACCATCTACTACCTTTAGGGAAAAAAACTCTAAGACTAAGAAAAATAAATTTAACCAAAGAAGATATTTTAAGAAGAACACTAGTAAGTATAAGAAAGTTCCTAATTATAGAAAGTAAAAAGATGTAGCTCAATCTAAGACTCAATCAAAGAATGTTGTACTTGCGGAAAAGAAGGACACTTTGGTAAAGACTGTCCTAACAAGAAAGATAAAGAAGGTATTAAGATTATTAATATAATATTAGACTATGCAGATCAAGAAGAATTAGATATCCTATATGCTATAGAAATATCAGATATAGAAGATGATGATAATACTAGTATCTATAGTGATTATATAGATAGTGATTCGGAAGACTATAATAGTGATACTTATGAGTATGAAGACTCTCGGGATACTTTAGATTTATATATGATGCAAGTTAATCAAGATGATTTAGATGACGAATATATAGACTTTGAAAAAGCTTGGTATAAATGTATATTGAGCCCCTTTTTAAAGAAGAGATGGATTGTTAGTAATATCGAGTTACTAACATATATACCTAGATGTTACTTTGATGAAATAAATTATTGAACATTTGAAATGAAATGTTGCAAGAAAGACTTTAGATGTGTAGAATGCTTTGAGACTATACAAACATAATTATTTATGGTTTGTGTTATTTATCAATTACACTACCATGAAAACTATTAGAGAACTAGATTTAGAGCAATTTATTATAGCCAGTATGACACTCAAATAGACTTAGATATTAAAACATATTATCAATCATTGATAGAAATATAGCCAAAAGATTACAAGAAAATGAAGACTTCAAAGGAAAGGGAATTTCCTATGATTTAGAAGGATACCATTCTGATAGTAGTTCAGAAGACCTAATACCCTTAGATTTTATTGATAAACCTCAGAAAGGAATATCTATTTTAGAAAAGAACAATTTAGGAATTTCTACTAAACCACATGCTTGTTTTGTAGAATTATGCGTTCAACACAAAGACTATCCTAAAAGACTTTCAGCTTTTATAAATACAGGATGCTCTCAGAGTATTTATAAGGCTAATGCCTTCCCTAAAGACTATTTTTTTAAAGTAATCAAGAAATATATGGTAAAGTGGCTGATGGAGATCCATTTACCTTATATTTCCACACTATTCCTATTTATTTTAAATTAGGAAATCAGACCAACAAAATCGTTAATAATCGGTTTTGGATAATGGATCCTCGTCCTAGTTTTAAAGGAAACATTATTTTAGGACAAGACTTTATTAGTAAATATCATCGTTATACTTGGTATACCGATAATATATTAATTAGTGATAAAGAGGAATTTAATATTAAAGCCCCTCTAATAGATCACAAGACTGCCTTTAACCTTATGCAGGTCAAACCCAATTATAAACCCATAAAACATCAGAGTTCTTCAGCTGAGCATGGTGGACCTAGACCTACAACCCAACAAGAAGCCTTAGAAATTACTAAGCCCTTATAAAAAGAATGTAAGTGTCCAGACATTTTAGATCAAGCCCATAACACCTTATTACAGGTTCAAGCTACATCCAAACAGAAGAAAATGGATATAGAAGTAGAAAAGGAAAAGATTAGGCAACTGGCAGAGCCTACTTTAGGAGAAAATCCCATTGCTAAGTGGGATAAACACCAAAGTTATTATGAAATTATCTCCATTAACCCAGATGCCACTATTAATAGTGGAACCTATAACAAAGGATATTCACAAGAAGACAGGGAAGAATTTAAGAAAGACATAGATGAAATGCTTAAGTTAGGCATATTAGAGAAAGTAAAAGTTGACAAAATAGCCTTGTCTTTTATGTTCAAAATGAATCTGAACGTAAAAGAGGAAAAAGACGTATGGTTATATATTATAGACAATTAAATAAGAATTGTGAATTTGATTCTTATAAAATACCAGACAAGAATAATTTAATCAATTTGATTGAAGATAAAATTATATTCCGTAAGTTTGATTGCAAATCAGGCTTCTGGAAAATCAAGATGCATCCAGACAGTATTACTTGGATATCCTTTAGTGTGCCCTAAGGAAAATACGAATGGCTAGTAACGCCATTTGGATAGTTAGATGATCCTCAAGTATTCTAGAGAAGAATGGATAATATATTTAGACCTTATTCAGAATTTTGTATCGTTTACATAGATGGCATTATTATAGCCAGTAAGACTGAGACAGAGCATGTAGACCATCTTAAAAAGATTATTTTAGAATTAGACAAACACGGTATTCTTATTTCAGAAAGAAAAATGTAATTATTTCAGACTGAGATAGACTTTATAGGAATGTATATTAATAAAGGAAAATTATCCTTAGCAGAACATATAACTAAAAAGATTCTTGAGTTTTCAGATCAAGTCAAAGATAGAAAATAATTACAATCATTTTTAGGATTGCTTAATTGTGCTGTGAACTTTATTAAAGACCTTGCTTCAAAAAGACAAAGCCTAACATCCAAATTAAAAGGAATAGACAAAACTAGTCCATCTTATTGGACCAAAGATTATTTTGAGGACATAAGACAGATTAAATATGTAGTCAAGAACATTCCTTTACTTGAACTGCCTAATGCAGAAGACAAGTTTATAGTAGAAATAGATGCATCTGATAAACAATCGGGAGCAGTATACTTTGTCATTAATTATCAGATAAAAAAGAAGAAACTTTATAGATATAGTTCTAGAACCTTTACAGACCCAGAAACAAGATACACTGCCCATGAAAAAAAAGTTTAGCTATAGTAAGGGCAATAGAAAAATATATGCTTTTTTTAGACCTAAACATTTTACTGTTTATACTGACTTTTCTTATGCAGTAAAATTCAGAGATTTAGAATTGTCCAAATCAAGGACTACTAGACTTATTAGATGACAACAATTTCTTAATAGTTATGGCTTCTCTATTATATGTATTAAAGGAAGTAAAAATACAATTCCAGACATTATATCAAGAGAGCCAATGTTTGCTAACACTAATATGATTTCGTGTTTTATGTTGCAAACAGAAGACCTAGACAACATGAGTTACTCTAGGATGAATAGACTAAATAAAGAAAAACGTTGCAAACTATCTTAGACACGTAAGGTCAAATGCTGGTGTAACGCAAAGACAGACTCATATTTAAGACTTTTAAGAAAGACCAATCCTAGAGAAGTTTTATGATATCCTAGTTCCTCCTGAAAAATCTAGACATGATATTGTTTCTCAAAATAGACTCATTGAAAAGATGTATTTCCCCCAATATAGACATGATCAAAGATATCCAGACTTAATAAAATTTAGATGAGAATTTTCAGATGATGAAAATACTCTCATAGACGCTATATGCTGGAACGTGAACAATAGACTATGGATTGTGTTCAAACAAAATTTGGTATCCATTGCCAGATTCATGAGGACTCAAAGACTTGCAGTTACCCAACTCAGTGGTACTACTACGCCTAGACCTCAGATTCAGACTTATGCTCAGACTTTTGGAGAATCCTCCAAAACTAGACCTGCTGATTTTTGTTATCAGAAAAAGACTTTTAAGACCAAGATTGTTATACCTTTTGGTCATAATAATCTTCCTATATAATAAGACTATCATAAAGACGTTAATAACATTATTGAATATTTTAAAATATTATTATCCGAAATTAATGGAGAAGCCTTAATGTTTAGAGGTTTCTTCAAATATGTCCCAAAATTTTATCTTTTTAGAAAAGTAGACATATCCTAGATCACCTTAGCAGACTATGAGTTCATTGGACTCATCCAGATAAAGACGGTAGAAGACGTTATTTCTCTTGGAAAAATAGTCCATGAGTATGTTAAAAAGGTAGAAGACTTCCTTCCCCTGTTCGCCAGAATCTACCAGATTGCTCCAAGTCCTTTCAGAGGAATGAGAGTCGAAGGCTTTAGACTTGTTAGATTTTCTAATTATTCTTTTGAAGACATAGAGATACTAGCAGAAGACAAAACTTAAGACTTAAATGTTAATAATTCCAAGCTCCAGATTGCCCAAGCTATGGAGACGATAGAAATCATGGAACTGTTAACAGGCGAAGACCGATGGTATACTGCATACCATAAAGAAGACCTCATTATCCAGGCTGATGAGACATTTAATGGAAGACTCAAGAAAGAATCTAAAGAAATGTTGGAGATTGCTTTCACAGCTAGCCATAGAGTGGTAGGCCTCATTGATGAGTTCTTCAATAATAATCCTCTACCAGGAGAAAATGAAGATGAGGAAAAGGAAGATAAAGATAGAATAGAGAAGGGTCCCACCCTATTCAATAAATTATTAAAGATCGAAGAATCCATTATTTAGACTGATAATTCCCTTGCAGAATAAAGATGAAGACAACTCAGATCTTCCCCATATGGGCCCAGACAGCCTGCTTTCATAAAGATAAAAGAAGACAGTTGAAGAGGTTAGGTGCAATATATTTGCAAAACCCAAGATTGCTTTTGAAAAAAGCAAAAATGTGAAGACTTAAAAGATTCCAAAGCTTCAAACTTTTAATTATTGTATTTCTCTTTAATAATTGTATGCTTTCAACCGGATCACTTTTTGTAACCGATTACCAGTCATCTGCAAGCCTCCCTATGCTATAAAAGGAGAGGTAGGGAGTAAGAATAGATATCAAGGTTTAGAAGTTAGAAAGAGTGTGTAAGCTTATAGAGAGTAATATGTATATGAGTGAGTAATTCACATATAGTTAGGGGAATGGTGAGAGTTGTATCTACTTATGCAAAGCAATAAAAGTATTTTTCTTTCTAGAAATCTCTTATGTTGAGTTGTTATTATTTTCCAAATTGTCTCCGACTTTCTATTCATAGAGGACTATTATGTGGAACCTCTAGTGTAGCACACAAGGTGTTATACTGTTGAACCGCTGTCAGATGTCGATTAGTCGTGAGCCATTAGCAAGGTGGGCATTAGGCATGAAGGCGTACAGGTAGGAAATGGGTACAACGCCAAAATAGTGGATTGAGGTGCGACACATAAAGAGAGAGTTATATGAGATCGAGATCAGAGAAGAATAGTAACAAAGCTGACGAGAAGAAGGAAGGAAGGAAGATAAAGATATTGCAGACCAGAAGGAAAGTATAACTCGAACCAAACCCTTAACGATTTTACATATTATTATTTTAAAAGAATCTTGCATGAGCCTACAAATTACTACAGACTTTTTAGAATTTTTTTAGTCAAACAGATTTAGACTGAACTAGAGAAATCCAAGATTGGACTCTTACAGACCCTAAAGATAAAGAACTTATAGAAACTGCCTTAACATTCGTAGGTGGAACTTTCAAATATATAGACCAAGTTATTGAGTTGTTAGCACGTGAAGTACCTAGAATAGAAATAATTAGAACAGGAATCCTAGATCTCTTTAGACAAAAGATAAGAATGGAAGAATTCGCTGAAGAACTTTCAAGATCGAAAAAATATCAAGAATACACTAGAATACTTGAAGATAGTATAGACGTATTAAAATTTATTAGACGTAAAAGGTTAGCTGAAACAAAAGCTATTTTAATTAGAGACGGAGGAATCCGTCCTCTCCTTAAAAACGTAGAAAAAGCTGCCCCTAGAACATATCGTAGATTTTTATCATCCTATGATGATAATAATTTAGACGAATTTATAAATAACGATATAATTGATTTTGTTAATCAGATATATAAAGAAACTAGACTGATAAATCGGTAATACCGTATAAGGTATTTAAGATTAGAATATTTTCCATCAAAATCGCTTGCAATTTTCAGACTCCCCGAGGAAAATATTTATATAGATAATCCCCGTTATTCAGAATTTCAGTATGATAATGACGGAAGAAGCCGGAGAAGTAGCAGTTCTGAAACTTCTCTTAGACTTCCAGATTAAATAGATAAAGCTTAAAGACGCTAGAAGTTATTGGGGTAAAAAATTATATTCCCTAAAAACTTAGAAGAAGACAAAAGAATATAAAAGACATTGCAGTCCTAAAAAGACAAAGTGGTCCCTAGTTAATTCTTGGACAGTAGTAGGTCCGTAAACGAGGTCCGTATGAGAGCCGGACTCTCTCTCTCTCTATATATACACACACACATGGATTATCTTAGACTTCACAACTCATACAAAATGATGTTAATCTTAACTTTTTCCATTTCACACAAATTTTTTCAATAAATTCCTTGTACAAACACATTGCAGATATCACTATGGCAACACTCGATTTACCAGGCTTGATAAAAAATGTAACACAATTATTTTCTATTGTTAACTTTTTAAATACGAGTGAATTCTCAAGATTCAAGTAATATGAATTCACAAGATTCAAGTAATTTGAACCCTAATAGAAGCGTAAGATTGGAAAAGGAAAAAAGAGTTGCATATATAAGAAGATTTTATGTAACGTGGAGCTCGCCTCAAATCGCGAAGGTAATCTTTTAGATACCATAATTGAGATGACGGCTGAATCCAAATTGGAATTGAACATGTGGCTTATCATTGTAATCACGTGCATTTTGCAACTTGGTAGTAACTAGTTATCATACAAAGGGTATTTTTGGAAATGTAACTACTATAAACACGTGCAACAGGACTTAAACTAATCATATTTGGATATTGGGTCAATACTTGTACACATTTATATTTAGGGGGGTCAATTAATCGCATTAATTTTTATATTAGGATATTATTGTTCGACGCCGCTAAAAATAGGATGATCTTGGAACCACTAACATAATTTGTAGGTTCATTCGTTCCTAACAACTCGTCTTATAACCCGAAATCTTAACATGTTTAAATTTATTTATATTATAGGGTAAACAACAAAATTAACCTTGAAGTTTGGTGTCATTTTTAATTTAGAACTTGATGTTTCAAAAGTTACAATGTTAACCCTCATTTTATAAATTTGAGTAATTTTATCCCTCAATCACATGTCTTTAAGAGACTTGATATAGTGAATAAATAGATATATCCTATTCCCTTATGACATCAATTATGTTAACTCTCCTAACAATGATTTGATGAAGAACTAAATTTGTACCGAGTTTGAAATATTTAATTTTATCCCTCAATCACATGTCTTTAAGAGACTTGATATAGTGAATAAATGGATATATTCTATTCCCTTATGACATCAATTATGTTAACTCTCCTAACAATGATTTGATGAAGAACTAAATTTGTACCGAGTTTGAAATATTGGAATTGACATTATAACTTTTGAAAAATCATGTTTAAAATTGAAAAAATCCCAAACTTCAGAATTAATTTTGCATTTTACACTATATTTTTTTAATATAATTAATGAGTTAGACGTTAAATATTCTTAGAAATCGTATTACCTTGATCCGTTAATTTCGGCATAATGATACATACATGATTCAATCAACACTGTTAAACCCAAAACCCTGACCGAACACGACTCATTATCATACATAAGTTCTTCACTCGCCCTAAAATAAGAAAAAATGAAGAGCTCTTTTTTTCCCGTCTAAATTTCCAAATAAACTAATATGATTGAGACCAACTTTTCTTTTTAATTAGGTGGGATGAATTAATAAGTGTATATACGACCCAAAATAAATTATTATTGATGCAAGATTCTGAAGCTATAAAACTATCAAGTGCATTAACTCCAGCCAAATTGCAGTCGTGCACCGCAACCGCATGAAATGGGAGACATGTCAAACACCAAAAGACCAATATTGAAGTTGAAAATATGCTTATAATTATTAGTTGGGTTGTCTGGTCCCCTTGGTTGGCTTCCACGTCTCCACGTGGCAAAGTGAGATCAGGGCCTGTTATGTGGGCCGGCCGGCCTGACACTCACGAGGCTGGTATGTGCAATGCGAAATATATGAGGACGTAATATGATATGATGAAGATATGGGTTCTGCATCAAGCATCTGTTTTCACGTGCATTTTACACGGTTATAATCTTTTTTCCTTTGCACGGATGATCTACATACGTGTGTGTAACTAGCTTTGTGTAATCATGTATACACAACACACGTGAATGCAAATACAACGCAGTAAAAACCCTTATCCCATCTATTTACTCTTCACAATTCAAAGAGTAATTTCTACCCTAAAACTATATACACAGCTCACTTGTGAGAAACTCACTAACTGATGTGTAGGATATATATAGAGCCCAATTAAAAATTAATCAATGATTTTATTTATGATTTAGCAAATGTGATTTCATGGTATAGTTTGAGAATATTAGTTTCTATCAACTTAGCAAATATATATAGTTTGAGTGTATAATTAGATCACTATAAATAAAGAATGGACAATGTCACGGGAACTAAAGAATTACAACAAAAATTTTAAAAATA